>OY720043.1:5215825-5888825 GCA_963082485.1 Eudonia mercurella
TTGTGAACCAGCTTGTTTTATGTCTGTCTCAACTGCTGGGGCACGAGCCTTCCCTATAGATGGATCCATGGCAGGGAGAACGGGCCATAAACCACCACGCGGGCCCAGTGCAGATTGGCGGATGTTAACGACTGCTAATGCAACCGGGACCAACGGCTTCACGTGCCTCCCGAAGCACGGAGGAGGTAGCTAATACATTTTTGGTCACCTATCTAATGATTGGTTGTTGCAAAAGTTGCTTAACTTCATCAATCGCTAACCGAACGCGTCTACCACTGCGCTGTCGAGCTCCTCAACGTGAACGAAAGAAAAACCAATCTTCAAATTAAGTTAGCAATAAATTTACACCTTTTTAATATATTTAATACTAGCTGACCCGGCGGACTTCGTAACGCATTTCTTTTCTTTCTTTTCTTTTTTAATAAAGCCTATGTTACTCAGCGCTAATGTAGCATTCTAATGGTAAAAGATTTTTTTAAATCGGTCCAGTAGTTTTTAAGTTTTTCGTTGCAAACACACGTACAAAAATACAAAGCTTTCCTCTTTATAATTTTAGTATAGATTCTTCCAAAAAAAAACTGTACGAAGGTTATATTTAAATGCTATGTGTAAGTGACTTACCCACTGCAGCCCCGCTTTGCCGGGCTCCAACGCCGGCGGCACGAGCAGCCCCGGAAGGCCGTCGCTTATAACCGACAACAGTTCCTGCGGGAGGCGACCTTCGTCTGCAAACAAATATTAGGGTTACGGAAAACTCTACATATTGAAATAAAATATATTTTACGATTATATTGGGTCATTACCTATGAAATTGTCGTTTTTTTTTTGAAAAGTAATTACTTCTAAAAATCAATAACGGCTGTTAATATTATTATACACCTTTAATTAGGACTATGTTACTAAGGCTTCAGTTATAACAATGATTATTCATTTTGTGTCTTTATCACCCAATATTTTTTTTTAATTGACTTCCTTTTTTTGTTCGCGGAATTGAACTTTTGTTTCATTGTACCTTTGAAGAGACTTGATTTTTTTTCCTTTTTAATGTCTGCTATATTTAGCTAGTGAAACAAACACACTACTCTACAATTTTTATAGTGGTAACATAAATAGATGCTAAGAAAATTTAAAAAAAAACGTTAATATGAAAACTATAATTTTATAAAAAATCTTCATACAAAACGTCAATTTCAAAGGTGAGGACAAATACTTGCATTTAAATTACAATATTATGATCTTATTTGAGTGGGCCCTTGGATGGTTTAGATGCGCAATTGACAACAATAACTATTAATTACAGAATATTAAACGTATAAATAAAATCACATAACATGTCATTAAAACATTTTTTTTTAAATATTTATTTGTCCTAACCTAAGTATGAATTTCTGTAATAGGTGGCGCTGTGATAGGGTTCTACGAGTAGGATTTTTTAAGCCATCATGGAATGCGGGGTCTCTCAAGCGGACGAAGCCCTGAGCGCGCCGCTAGTTGATATATAGATTACTAGCGGCCGCCCGCAGTTCCACCCGCGTGGTTCCCGTTCCCGTGGGAATATCGGGATAAAAAGTATCCTTTGTGTTTATCCAGGTTATAATCTATCTGTATGCCGAATTTCATCCAAATCCACCCATCCGTTGCAGCGTGAAGAAGCAACAAATATATACACATACACACAAACTTTCGCATTTATAATATTAGTGTGATTATCGAGTTACCTCTGTACTGCATAACAATGCCCGCGAACAACTCCAACGCCTCGGGCAGGCAGATCCTGCTTGCTTTCATGCACACGCTTACTAACTGGATATGGTGGCAACGCAGGGAGTACAAGTCTAGGGAAGAAACAGGCAAATAAGTCTTTAATTTATTTATTTCATTTATTCAGACTCATAAAACTAATTAATAATAATAAACTCATAAAATAAAACTTTACTAGCTAAAAACAACCAGTCTCACGAATACCACGAAGCCACGATAGCATAGTTGGCAGTGCACCTGACCCTCCCCCCAACCGCCTAACACTCTCGCTTTCGATCGCTTTGAAAGCGACGCCCTCGCCTCGCTTTCTAATATAATATCGAATAATATCGAAAGCTATAGCCTATAGCTTTTGATATTGCTTTCATATTGCTTTCGAAATGACAAGATTTCGCATCCTCCTCGCTTCACCTTCAAAGCGATCGAAAGCGAGAGAGTTAGGCGGTCGAACCCCCGGTATGTCATGGGGTGCGGGTTCGAATCCCGCTCGTGGATTTTTTTTCAACTGTCTTTTTTCAAATTGTAATTTGTTCGCAACAATATTTGCGTAAAATTATATGTAAATAATCACAGTCTCACGAAGCTCGTGTGGGAATCGAGCCCACGACCGTTGGATTACCGGTTCAACGCTCTGACCGCTGAGCTACCGAGACCCCAGAAGACTGGTTGAATTTTTCTAGTACTTTGTGATTTACGCAAGCCACAGCGGTATAACGTCACTATGAAGTTACTCTCACAGCCGAAAGAACACTTTTGCAAGTATTTACCAATCGAAAAAGAGGTAATGCTAATGAGTGAGCACTTTTCCTGCTATATTAAAAAGTAATATAATGTACTACAAATAACTTAAGACAAACAAACAAACAATAACGTAACGAGTGTACAACGTAATTCCTTATAAATATTTTTATTATTTGAATTTTTATCTTGTAACTACATAAAGCATTATGAATGCAAAAATTCAAATAATAAAAATAATAAATTCGTTTATTTTCAGGCAACAATTTAAAGATATAAAAACCGACCCAAAGATACCTTAAAAACTAACATATAAATCACCAAATGTTCAAATAATTTTTAACGCAAATTTTGATGCAAACAAATAAAAAAAACCTAAATGTTGAAAAAAATTCCACAAGCAGGATTTGAACCTGCACCCTCCTGACATACCGGGTTAGGTGCTCTTCCAATTGAGCTATCACTAACATCCGATGTTAGTGACGGTAGTCGTTGACATTGAATTGGCGCCTTTGGCTTTCAAAGTAATAAGTGTTGCATAATTTCGGCGGGCTGGTTAGAACCACGATAGCTCAATTGGAAGAGCACCTGACCCGGTATGTCAGAAGGGTGCACCACAATACCAATATACAATTTTTGTAAGTAATATATATAAAACTTAATCTATGTTAGTAAATATTTTGACACTTTCGTCGTCGTATCGGTGGCGCTCATTACACACACATAAAGGCAATTTGGAAAGCAAGACCATAGCTCCTACGAATTGCAGCTACTATGTTATTTCTGCATCACCCTATTGTTGATTGGTAGAGAATGCCTGAGGCATTAAGTCTGTCATTAAGTCAATGTTACAACATGTGTAAACATGCTTAATTAAAATAAAAATCTAGCACGTGTGCATAGAATGTATTTCTTATATCGTCAAACAACCATTATTACGAAATATAAAAATCAATTTAAAAAGGTTTACAAAGGTTAACAAAGAATACCACAGAAGGTTAATTTCTCGCTGTCATCACTCGCTTTAATGTAATTATTTACTTTACGTTTATTAAAGACACTGCAAAGAGAGGAAATAATAGCATAATCTCAGTACATACCTAAATTCACTAGCACAGTAAGAAACTTCAAGGCGCTCCGGAGACAATCGATCACCAGCTCTGGCTCAACAACGTCTTCCGGATTTACTTTGCAGAGGTTATCAACGTCCTGGTAAATAGAAATATTATGGAGAATTAAAGTCCTGTTCACATGAAAACGCACGTCGCTATTGATACATCTTTATTAATAAATTAATGTAGTGAAATGAATTGAAAATAATTTATTCACACAATAACACACAAAATTTATAAATCTTAAATGTTCTTTAAATTTTAATCGTTATTATGTAGAATTCCTTTCTTATAAGAAGAGTTATACTTTTTGTTCTTATAATAAAATTGTCAACATTCACAATGAATGCACGGACGCTGCCACACAACCGCGCTTTCATTGTACGGAAAGGCAAGGTCATCACAAAAGTAAAACCACTTTTTTTTGGTACTTACTTAATACTTTTTTTTTTTGTACTTAGTTAAAGTTTCTTATATGTAAGTAAGAAATTTAACCCATTAACCGCCGGAGTTGTATATATGAATCTTATGATTGTTGTGCCCCTAGCGCCGCAGTTGCAAATTTGCAACTAAAGTTTCCGAAGCGATTTTTAAGCGTAATTTCAATTGAATAACGACTATTTGATAATAATAATAAAGGCCACGCTTTCGCGATAAGAGCCCTTCTTTCATTTTTCCTAATGACACCTATGCTAAGCGTCAAATTTCAGGTTAAAAAATTAATAAAACTCATCGCCAATTGTAGATTATTTCTAGACATGTACCGCCACGGTTGTACAAATACAACAGTAGTGATGTAACAAATTAACTACTATTATTGCTTGATATCGACTTTATCATACACAAATATCATGTAAATTAATTGGAAATGCAGAATTAGTAACTTATACAATTATTGTCGTTTTTTTAAATCCGCTAACTAATTATAACATCTAATACTTTACAAGATTTAAGGTGGAATCATAGTACAATAATATATCTAGTTGTTGCTAAAATGAAACTTATTTACAACACTAGCACATTTAATGTTATCAGAAGTGTCCAGCGCCGGAGTTGCTTATATGCAACCGCTTGTGACGTCACAAGCGGACGCAATATAATAATAGTGAGGGTAGATGTGTCGAGAATGTGTTGAGAATTACAAATGTATTATAGTGGGTACCTGATTTAATTTACTGTGTATTGTGGCTGTAAGTGAATTGCAAAATGTCGAGTGCAGATGAGCTAATTCGGATTTTGGAAGGTCACGAGGAAGAAATAGAAGAATTTGTTACCGATGATGAGTTGGAAGTGGAGGAGGTGTGTACACAAATTTGACTATTCTTAGAATGAAAATATAAGGTATAAAAGTACAAGTAAAATGTTACTGCTTACTAGCGTGTTTTTCCTAACTACTTTTACATTTTCACATTCAGAATTTTTGTTTTAAGAAAGAAGTGATAGAGAATTCCATTGGACTGCAGAGGGAACATCGCCAATCATACAACCGTTTGATAATTTTGCCGTTGGTTTTACTTCAGAATTAAAACTTTCGGCCGATTGTAACGAACTACAGTTCTTCGAATACTTTGTGGACGAAGGTTTGGTGACCGATATAGTCAGGTGTACCAATAGATATTACCAATTTTACATTCGTCATGTTGATATACGAGAACACTCTAGAACTCGAGATTGGTGTGACGTTGATGCAAAACAAATTTATCTATTTTTTGCGGTAACAATGTTATTCACAAGAAATAAAAGAATATCTATTGAAGAGCATTGGTCTACGGATCCACTACTGAATTTTCCAATCTTTCAAAAAACCATGAACAGGAATAAATATTGTTTGATTTTGGCTATGATGCATTTCGTTGATAGTTTTTCAACCGCCGAGAGATTGCCAAGATTACACAAAGTTAAATTTGTAATAAATCATGCACGGAATAAATTTAAACAAGGTTTAGTACCACATCAGAAATTATGCATAGATATTTTTATATAGATAATGAAAGCAAATGCAAACCTGACAGATGATTTTCCATTTTTAACACTAAGAAAGCAACGACTGCTTACTACTTCAATTGCTATTAAAATTATTGCAACTAAATGCCGATTCATCAACATCAATTAAGGGATTCTTTTTTTATTGGGTTTTAACAGAAAAACTTAATAATTTCTATTATACTTTATTGTATACAATATAAGCAGGCATTTTGATCTATAAAATTAATAATTTGAATAATAGGTAATATCTATAACCGGAAATTATGTTACTTGCGGAATCACTACCCACATCACTATTTTAGTCTAGAATAATCTGGACTAAAATAGTTGTTGTGTGTGTCGCCGGAGTTGTATATATACAACAATAGGGATTCCAAGATCGATATTTTGTAGAAGTATCGGATTAACTTTATCTTGGCTTTGATAGTGTCTGCTTGCAAGATTATAGATTGTTGATGTCGTTCATTAAAATTTCATAAATTATATGAGGGGAAACAAGTAAAACAAACATTAGTTTCTCGTATAAAATTGTTATTTTAACCTTGTAACCTAATTTGTCGTAGTGCTGTGTCACAACACTATACGTTAAGCATGAAAATACATACTCGGCGCTAGGGGCACATTCTTTTGAGCGACCACCTGGCGGTCAAAAGGTTAATGTTGATTTTTACTTTTTATTTTTAAGTGCTAATTGCTGCCCTGAAGCTTCCCGGTAGCATAATGGTTAGTGCAGCCGCTCGGATTGCGGAAGACCCAAGTTCGATTCCTGGCTGGGTCGGGTAAGCATTTAATTTTTCACTGTATTTAATAAATATTTAATTCAGCATAAGTGCAGCAATTAGCACTTAAAAATAAAAAGTAAAAATTTACTATAGCGTTGTGTTATCAAATTTGTGGTATTTCTGTAAAGAAGAATCTGCATAGCTATCGGTTGCAATAACCGTTGGATAGATGGCACTGTGCCGCTAAAAGCACTCAAAAATTAAAAAGCAGTGTAAAAATTCAGTGCTTACGTCAGCCTTCCCGGTAGCATAATGGTCAGTGCAGCCGCCCGGATTGCGGAAGACCCAGGTTCGAATTCTGGCTGGGTCGGGTAGGCATTTAATTTTTTCACTGTATTTTATAAATATTTAATGTTGATTGCCACAAACCTTCATGGCGTCTTGCAAAGCCTGCGAAAAAAGCGGGTACGTGAGAACATAGCCGCGAAGGTTGCTGTCCGTGCACAAATCGTTGATGAAAGTGTACGCGTGTAGGAGCTGGGTTGAATCTTGCTCACTGCAAATAAACAAATGCTGAGGATCGTCAATACATCGTGATTACATCCTTCGTGTGGTGCGGGTGGTGTGGGTAAAGAATTGCACCACCCCGTCTCTTCCTGTGGGTGTCGTAGAAGGCGACTACGGGACAATTCCAGAGGATGGGCAGCAGCGTCTCTCTGTGATTATTCTCACCTTACTGCGATCGCCAACCCGCCTGCCAAGCGTGGCGATTATGGTAAATTCCCTTCAAAATGATTTATCCTTGAGGGAGGCCTTTGTCCAGCAGTGGACGTCTTTTTGGCTGAGATGATGATGATGATGATGATTTATTTATTTATTTATTTATTTGAATCAGACATCTTACAAGCTAACAGATGAGTCATCCAAGGCGCTAATAAGATTATTTATAAACACAAACAATAATAAAAAACGAAAAATAATAATTAGTAGATATGATGTCAAATTATACAACACAAAATAGTACCTAAAGACAACACAACTATGTCAATTGGCCAGACCACAGAAAAATACGATACAGTCAAATACATAAGCACAAATGTCAACAAATCAAATAAGTCAATAAATATTAAATATTAATGTCAATAATATAATTATAAAATTTATTTAATACCATTCCTAAACTATCAGCGAATATGTCGATATCGTCGTGCCGAGCAAGCAAGTCTCCTATGCACCGCAGCGCGCGGGCGGTGGGCGCAGAGTCAGCCCGCGCGGTGCGCGTCACGGGACGCGCCAGCAAACGCGGACGACGACGAGGCGCGAGCAGGCCCCCCCCATCCCGTGGAATGTTACCCGGGACCAACAGGCGCACTTTTTCCAATACCTCCGGGCTTTCGATTTTGTTTCTTAAAACTAACAAGTAATGCTTCAGGAGAAGCATCACTCTCCTGAGTTTAAGGGTGTCCATGTCAACCATAGCGGAGACAAACATCGAAGGATACAAATAGGGGTAGTACCCGTAACGTTTTTTATATGCCCACCGTGCAAATTTGCGCTGTATTTTTTCCACCATGAGCACATATTTATTCTCACATGGATCCCAGATTACAGCACAATATTCCAGCCTGCTACGAACATATGTATTGTATAATACCATAAAATATTTGGCAAAGGAATCGGCCGCAGCTTGACCCTGCACCTCAACACCATCGCAAATAAAAGTTTTAACACCATGCCTCTCTTTTTTCTTTTCTTTTATAAAGTGCCAAAATTGTACAGGATCATCGACAATATTTTTTTGTACTTGCGTCAAATGTCGCCGATACTCTATCCCGATTAATTTTTTAACACGCTCTCTATAATATTTAAAAAGCTCCTTATTAAATTCTTTGCCCTCTGTCTTGTACCTCTTCAAATGATAATGTTTTTGTTTGATATTGCTAATTATTTCTGCTGTAAACCAACTTGGATAATTGTGTAGCCGATTACTCATAACGTGATCCTTTATTTATAGGAACAAAGTGTTTGATGCAGTCATACAACTTGTCATAAAAAAACTCAACAGCGGAATCAACGCTCGTTACAGTTAATAAATCAGACCAGTTCATGTCAGCCAATGCCTCATATAAACCCTGTAAATCGCCTTTACGCCAATTAAATTCTGGGTTAGATGTAGTACGATACACTGGAGGCGACAAAGGCGCAGATGCTGGGTGAGCCCGACACGGAACACCTATCACCACCTCCAGCGCCGGGTGGTATTCATCAATGTGGACTAAAGGGTCATTGTCAATGGTAACTCTAATATCATGGAGTTCTTGGTTGCTCAGCACAAGATCTAACATTCTACCTTTATTATTAAATACGACATTATGTTGTTGCAATGAACAGAAGTCACAAAAATAGTCAAATTGCATTTTGACAGTAGTACTGCATGAATTTAAATTAAAGTCACCTAGAATTAAAACACTTAAGTTAGAGTACTTACAGATCGCATCTTCAATACAGGTCAATACATTTATATATTGTTCATCTTTATAGTTAGGTGGTAGATACACGACACAACATAAAATTTTTATATTCTTATAGGTTATAATAGCCAAAATGAGTTCTTTGTCAATGGTCAACGATTTAATGTCTTTTACAATGGTTAATGAAAAAGAGTCACGAGCAGCCAGCAGAACTCCACCCCACCCAGTGTCGCCAGCTCGATCTCTTCTTACCACTCTGTACCCAGGAGGAAACAGTTCACCATCACAAACAGAACTCGTTAAAAATGTCTCAGTTAAAGCAAAAATATCAGCTTTACTTTGCACTACATTATTATAAAACACAGAAGTTTTAGACCGGAGGCCACGGACATTTTGGTAAAACAAGTGTGTCTTGTTAGCCGTTGGTGGCTTCTTGCTTCTTACTCTCTTTGGCTCGAAAGTTCTGGCGCCAAGGCTTGACACATATGCCTTCAGACCAACTGCTTGGGCACAGCACAGTTTCCGCGACGTTTGATGGAACACTTAACTTGAATGAGGCATAGCGACCACGCGGCTTTAACTCCTCAACAGTACACCTATCACTATTACACATTGCTCTGAGATGATCGCCAACCTGTTGGACTGTTGTACCCTCTTGTACGTAATAGAGATGAAGATGCCTCCATCTTTCAGCAGCTTGCAGTAATGTAGAACCCGGCGCAGCAGTACCTCTGAACATTCCAGGAATAGTGGCGCGCACCCGTTTGCGTTTTACTTCAGTCCATTCGTTTGTCTTGAGGCCACCAGACTTGTTCTCATTTGTAGGCGAGGTGGAAGTCGCAGAAGAAGGCATCTTTTGTGTAGGTACGATTGTCAGAGAGCAGTCTGGGTTTTGGTGAGGCTTGGTTTTTGTCACCAGTCCGGTGATATTTGGAGGTAGTGCGGGTGTGTAGACCGATTTATGTTTAGGTTTCTGTTTTACCTGCGTAGATGTACTAGGCAATGATTTGTGCATGGCATTATTTTGTGTCTCACTATTGCTCGGTTCACTATTGCCAGATTTCATGTCACAACTTTGCATTAGCATGTCTATTTAAATGATGATGATGATGAAACAAATGCTTCTTAAGAAATATATGTAGTAAGCTTCTTTTCAACTCAACTAAGGTCAGAAAACTTTAACTATGCTTTAGTAAAAATAACCTTTATTACTTGCCGAAACATAAAGGGCTGTACACCAGAGACAATTTGGAATAGTTTATTCTTAAAAAGGTACTTTATTAAGGAACTGAAATCACACCCAGAGCCGAGGTCCTAGCTAGACTTTAGAAGCGCCCTCGGGTTGTTCCGCTCCTGATTCAATCCTGACCCCCGGATAATCTAGTAGGGAACGGGAACACGCACTTGTGTGTGATGTCATTACGAGTTAGACAAAAAAAAATTATGGAACAAAAAAGTATTATATATGTACCCACCCTTGCCTCACGAAGACCCCTAATCTTGCGGCTCGTCCGTACAGGCCGTCGAACTCAATGATACGATACGCTCTAGAAAACTTCTGACGGTGTTTCGAGGAACCCTTTAAGTTTCTAGCCACCCCCAAAAAAGTCCGGTGTCGCTGACAATGCCAATTGCGGCAATCAGCAAAATTTATCAATAAAAAAATACAGCTGGTTCTGAAATTTTATAGCCTAATGTAATCTGTTTTGACTTACGTACGTACGCCTCTTCAATCCACCTCCAATCAGCCCTATAGCTACTAAATCTACTTCAAATTGGTTCCTGCAATACATACACATCATCCTTTTAGCAGATCCACATAGTGTAATAAATTAGAAGTATACGTACACAATAGCCTTGTTAAAGGTTCGCATAGTGCAGTTGAGGTAGCTGTGGACATCAGGCTGGCGGGTGGCCGCGGCGCCGCGAGTAGCCCCTGACAGGCAAAGAAGCAGCCGACACACTTCCACGCCTCCGTACCCGCCCTCCTGCACAATTGGGTAGGCGACTGATTAGTAAATAGAGAAACTTTTTAGCAACTGTTAAAACTATTTTTTTCAATAGAAGTTGTATGGGAATGACGTAACTATGACGTCACTATTTTGCTCCATCAATTGAGTGTTCATTAATAATTTTTAGATTACAGTAAATTCATGCTTATGTTAAATAAAAATAGGATTAAATTTTAAAGAATCAAACCCATACGTGTGGGGTATCTATGGATAGGTCTTCAAAAATGATATTGAGGTTTCTAATATATTTTTTTTCTAAACTGAATAGTTTACGCAAGAGACACTTCCAAAATGGTAAAATGTTTCCCCCTCCCCTAACTTCTAAAATAAGAGAATGATAAAACTAATAAAAATATATGATGTAGGTACATTGCCATGCAAACTTCCACCGAAAATTGGTTTGAACGAGATCTAGTAAGTAGTTTTTTTTGTTGGTTTTTGAGCGCGAGTCCGACTCGCACTTGGCCGGTTTTTATGTTTCATGTTCTGAAATTATTTATTCTCGTTGTTAACATCTCGTTATATCGTATCGGGTATCATACGTTATTGGCCTTACGAATTGAACAAGCACAGTGGTTGCGAGCCATAGCTGTGGCTATAAAATAATAATAATAATTAATAATTATCGTGTTGATTTTGGATACATAAAAATTTATGACGCCGGTCAAAGCTGGTCCAGGTTCTAGCCACTACAGGCTTTTCAACTGAAAATCGCAACCACTCCTGAGCAAAAGCCTCTCCACACTGTTTATTATTAATTATTATCGGATTGTCAGTCATACTAAAAACCAATTCTGGAAATGCATTAATAATTTGGGCGATTGTAACAAAATAAAATCTACTTTTACTTTTTGTGTTTCATTAATTTGAAGAGGCCATAACGACGACTTTTGCGAGAAGCACGGAGACATGCCCGTGTATATGAGTATGGTAAAGAAGTTGTTCCTTTTAATACAGTTCAAGTAATCCAACAGTTACAATCTTTGAAAATATAATTTATTCTTTCACACCCCATTTACCTTCAAATTGATGAGATGCACCACAAAATCTTTAGTATCCACAGTCCGCATCAAAGCATATATCGCTGGTAAGTTCCCATAACAGATGTTAACAAGAACTGTTAGAGATTTATGGCCTATGGTCCTCTGTTGAGGATCTATCATTGGGTGCATGATCCAATCAGTCAGCTGCTTTATTAAACTGGATAGATAAGATTCTTGCCAGCTTATCTTGATGCCATACGAAATTTCCTGGAAAATAGGAGGTGTTCATATTTTATAAGATATTAGGTACTAAGTTGTTTAATTCTGAATTCATATATTTTTTTAAACAATTTTTTTATGATATTTTTTGTTTCATAGTACACACGCCTTCACATCAGATTACCAAAAAACTGTAAAAATTTCCTTAACAGACTTTGAATTTTATGTTTAAGCCATATGGTTAAACATTGATTGAACATTGATTGAAGAAATTTGTCAGTTAGAGAGTTAAAGAGAGAGTTTTGATTAGGTTGATGTGCTAGTGTATGTAGCTAGTGATAAATATAAAATTATGTTAAATTATAATTTTTTTATTGGTAAACTTTTGTTACTGCAGGTACTTATATTGTTTTCTAAAGTTTACACGAACACCACACATTGCAATGAAACAACTTTTACGGATCTACTCGCGTTTATTTTAGAAATTACTTTTTAATGTTTATGACATTTCGAACCCTTTGCAGGGTCCGTGGTCACACGGGGACAATAAAAGTAATAAATAAAGATAAGATAGGATAAGGTCTTTACCTTATCTTAAGCTTAATAGATTTTCTCTCTGAGATTATTATAGACTAGTAAGTCTAGACTAGTTCTTATTTAATCTATAATAGGTTATGTAACATAGTTTTTAAGTATAAGATGACCTAACAAATTTATTTAGTAATTTAATTTAGGATGTTATAAAATAACATACCTGCATAACCGATAGAAGTTTAATTTTCTTGTCATTTGAAATTGTGTCTGAAAGAAGCCTTGATAGTATTGGCAAAAACCTGAAACATATAAACACATCTTTTTATTAATTGAAGATTGGAAGAGATCGATGGAATTGGAGGATATCTTTGTTCAGTAGTGCATTATAATTAAAAAGACCTAACTACTCACAATGTAAAAAAACTCTCAATGATTATTTTAATAATTATAAGCTGACACTTGCTGAGATTTTTGCCGGTTCTTCTCAGTACGAGATCTCCTGCTCAGAGTAGAATTACGAAACAATGGCATAGTGACATACTGACTAGTTTAGGCTACAAGTAGCTCTTGTGAATTCAAATGATTCTGAATTTTGAATTTTGAATAAGCAGATATTATTGGGAACAATATTTGTGTAAAATTATATGTAAAATAATCATAAATATAGCTTGCCTAATTCATATCTGATCTTTTAATGTTTGTAAAAATATTCAGATCAGATGTTGATGACGTAGTTGTCGCCATTGAATAGGGCTCCTTTGACTTATTTATTTTAATAATTATAAGCTGACACTTGCTAAGATTCTTGCCAGTTTTTCTCAGTACGAGATCTCCTGCCCAGAGTAGACTTACGAAACAATGGCATAGTGACATTCACAAGAGCTACTTGCAGCCTAACAAGTAGCTCTTGTGAATTCAAATGATTCTGAATTTTGAATTTTGAATAAGCAGATATTGTTAGGAACAATATTTGCGTAAAATTATATATAAAATAATCATAAATATAGCTTGCCTAATTCATATCTGATCTTTCAATGTTTGTAAAAAAATTCAGATCGGATGTTGATGACGTAGTTGTCACCATTGAATAGGGCTCCTTTGACTTACAGAGTAAGAGTAGATAGTGTTGATTAATACACATACAGCCACAATAGCAGTTAGTAGTGCACCTAACCTGCCATGTCATGAGGTGCCTGGTTCGAATCCCGCTTGTGGAAGTCTTTTTACAAACTCTCAATGGTTAATAAATGTCTCAAAAACCGATAACTAGTTTTTTTTTTATTATTTACTTTATCCCTGCGCTATTGACTGCATTAGTTCTACATTTTATTTAGTTACCATGTTACATCTAACTAAACTAAATCCATGTTACAGAGGTCAGGGTGTCGCCTTTCCTAGTTATTACTTACTTGTAAGTATGCGTAAGTACGTGTTGTGCGCTTGGTTCTATCGCAGCGCGAGAAAGCACCGCAACGCCAGCCCAATGCGGCCCTCTACCATCACACATGACCCGCCATAGCGAACTAAAGAACGCACACACTTCTGAGCGGCCCGGAGAGAAGATAGACAGGTCACAAGACGATGCTATCAGCTGAAAACCCCACAAGAACATCACAAACCGACCAGAAAGACAATGTCAACAAAGTGTGTTGTGATAGCTTCAGACACTTACACCTAAGTATCTGTTCATTAAGTTAACAGAATTATCGCTGTGAGTCGCTTCAAACTCACGAGCAGCAGTCACAAAAGCCTTCAAGTTAGCGAACTTTCCTCCGTCTGGAGTGTTACTCCAAGTCTCCACTCCGTCTACCTCCATTCCTTGTGACAGACTAGTTTTAGAACTTTAACAATTAGTAAATAGGAACTATAAGAAGATTTTGTATAAATTTCACAAATAGGAAGATCACCAGTCGTTTAATTATTTTCAAAAATGATCAATAAAATAAAAATAGCTATGAAGTTTTGATTTCAACTGTTTTCCCTGACAGTTCATCAGCGACCGTAAGTGTTTATTATTTACTGCTTTCTGATTGGTCCAATGATCAAAACCACAGACAAAGCTTTAGTTTTTTTTTAGTAACATATTTGCGCAACGTCTTACAAATTATACAGCTTTGACAGCCGCGGCCAGGGCACGCCCCTTTTTAAGCGATCATGTGAACCTCAGTGGGATTCACCCACCACACCACCACACCAACCACCACACTCGGGAGTCATCACACTATTTTAATCTTGATAAAAAATTACTAAGTCCGAAAATACTGAGTTATAACTTTATATCATAGCCTAAGGTGAGACTGTTTGGATTCGATCTTTTTGCCATTCTTAAATAGAAAAAAAAAAATTCGAAGCAAGAATTTGAAAAAAGAAGCGAATTCGATTGAAATGAAAATTCGTAATTCTTTTTCCATCATAGTTTAATTTCGCAACAAAGTTTAACTTAAACTTCTATAAAAACAAAGTACCTATTGATAAACATTTAGCATTACTTTAAAAAATGGGAGTAGACATAGAAACACTTTCACCCGGCAATGGTTCGTATTCAGTGTTTATTAATTTTTCCCCACATAACCTCTAAACCATAAACTTACCTCATCTTGTTGTTTGTTAACTTTTCCAGGTTCAACTTACCCTAAAGCAGGTCAAACGGTAGTAGTGCACTACACAGGTACTTTACAAAATGGAAAGAAGTTTGATTCTTCAAGAGATCGTGGACAACCTTTTAAATTTACCCTTGGAAAGGGAGATGTTATTAAAGGCTGGGACCAAGGATTAGCTAAGGTAACATGTCACGATTTAGACCGGCAATGTGAGGACAGCTAGTGAGGCACAATCCTGCTCCACTAGCTGCCCTTGCATCTGGAATCTGCTTCTGCTTAACATCATCTCCTTGGTACCATTCAAGCCCGCAGAGATGTATAGTTAACGTGACCATACGTCCCGTTTTGAACGGGCTGACCAGGACCGTCCCTTTTTGCGGTTACCCCTCCCGGTGTCCCTGAAAAATATTTCGGGATGCAAAATTGTCCTGTTTTCCAAAATCTTAATGTTTCGACGGAAATTCGTTAGGTGGAAGTATTCAAACACTAAACCAAACATGACAACTTTTATATTTTAATTGAATATATTTTATGTCTGCATGGCACAAATGCACCAGTAGAAAGAGTATTTTCTTTGATGATCAAATTGTGGACATCTGATAAAACACAGTTACAGGTTCCGGTCCTTAAAGCCATGTTGATAACAAAGGTAAACATTAAAAAAATGTGCCAAGAATTTTATTCCTATTTAAAATCATCGCCAGCTGCATTAAAACAAATTTGTTCATCTGAAAAATATAAAAATAACTGATAATTTGCTTATTTACTTTTTGACGTGACAACGTCTTATGCTGCTGTGCAAGCCCGTGTCCGGCATCGCTACCGCGGTACTTACCCCCAACACCCCCCGACACCCCCAACACCTCCCGACACCATCAACTCCTGCCGCCTACCTGTTCGACGGGCTGCTGCTGCTGTGCAAGCCCGTGGCCGGCATCGCCACCGCGGTACGTACCCCCAACACCCCCCGTCACCTCCAACACCTCCCGACACCCCCAACTCCTCCTGCCTACCTGTTCGACGGGCTGCAGCAGGCTGCTGTGCAAGCCCGTGGCCGGCATCGCCACCGCGGTACGTACCCCTAACACCCCCCGACACCCCCAACACCTCCCGACACCTTCTTAAGACGTTGTCACGTTCAACTATCGACCGACTTTTTGTAATAACTACCTACTATTTCGATAAATAAAATAAAAGTTAACAAGAAATTAGTTTTTTTTCACTGTAAACCTACCAATTGATGTACATTAGCCGAAGTCCCGTTTTGAGTAAAAAAATAAATGGTCACGTTATGTATAGTTACAACAACAATTATTATTTAATAACATATCTTATTCTTTTGCTTTTAATGCTTGGGGTTAGTGGGGGGAGACACCTGGTTTTATTATTTTCCATTATCAAATTGTAGGTTTTTTCAATATTTGTCATTATTGAAGAATTTGTGTCAGAATGAACAATTACATTATCTTGTTCCAGATGTCAGTAGGAGAAAGGGCAAAACTAACTTGTAGCCCCGACTTTGCATATGGTTCACGAGGGCATCCAGGAGTAATCCCACCCAATTCCACTCTCGTATTTGATGTGGAACTATTGCGTGTCGAATAACTTACAAATATCTATATAATTGTTTATTGTTTCATTATTTATAGTTTAATATATTTTCAAGTTGCTATTTTTATGGACTTAAACTAATACTATGGTATTGTTGTATTGATTATAGTATTATATTGTGTTACTTAATGTATGTGTTAAATATTTAAACTGCATTTGTGGTCTTTTGGTTACTGTTTTTGGTGTCAGACCAAGAAGTTAATTGCTGGGGGATACACATACTGTATTCAGAATGGTTGTTAGTGTTTCCATCTTTTGCCTTATTGCCACTTACCATCAGTTGAGCAAGGCCAAGCTCTTCCCTTGTGTGGAATAAAATAAACAAACCTAAAATAAAGTGGAACATTGCTGAAAGTTCCTTCAAATAATACCTTTCACATTTATGGTAATTGGCAAAGGTTTTACATTGGTAATTACAATTCTATTTGCTAAAAGTTCCCTCAAATAATACCTTTTCGCATTTATGGTAATTGGCAAAGGTTTTACATTGGCAATTACAATCTATTTACTTACTGAATGTGCCTGCATTATAATATTATAGATTCAAATCTCTTAGGTAGGTATTTAATAATTTTTTATTTGGGATTTACTAACTTTGTTTTATCCATGACTGGTGAGAATGAAATGTTATGGTTGGAGATTCAAGTACAATGTTGAGTTAGCTCTTGCTAGTCAATCATTTGTGTAAGTTTGTTTTCTATGAGAATGGTGTTACTAATTTATATTTGTTATAAATAAATAGAGCTTTGTGTATAAAAATATTTTTATTAATAATTTACAATATAGGTACACCTTTATTATATAAATATATAATATAATTAAATCACCTTCATTCCTTACAAATACATTTAAATCTTTGACGATGTTTCTGGACATATACATAATTGAATAATATAATTTTATATAATAATTAAACAACTTTAGTTGTTGTAAATATAAATATTTTAATCATATAATAGTTAATTTCACAAATGTCTGAGAAATAGAAGACTATTTCTCAGACATTTGTGAAATTGGATCACAAAAGTAGTAAACCATTTTTTACATTTTGTTGCATTAAATGGTTTGCAGATTACATACCAATTAAGTTCAACGGATCTATAGTTCCCATAAATTGGTGACTAACTAGGACAGTAATTCATCAATGGCACCACTGTATTCTTAGAAAAAGGAGATCTACATAAAGCACAAGTTTCTAAGGATCCATAACAACATTGCAAGCAGAAAATATGTCCACAAGGAAGTACACATGGTTGTACTATCTCTTCCAAGCAGGCCACACATGATTTACTGCTGTCTACCTCACTGGGAATATCATTCACTTCTTCCATATGTTTTTTGGCTTTGTACAAGCTCTGGCCGCATGAAACAAATGCATGTAACAATGTCACTATTCCCAAAAGCCTTAGATGAGTATAGTGTGCTGCCGCCGCTGGTCTCACTTGGACATAGTCTATTCCTGTCACTGTTTTACTAACTTGCAAAGGTCCACCATTCATATAACTTAATGCTCGGTGTATGCTTTCAATCTGAGGTACCATAGAATTTAAAGCTCTTAGTATTACCAAAAATGTGTTCTGTGCCTGTGGTTTTAAATGTGGATTTCTTTCTACACTCTTTTCAAAGTGTCGCAACACTTTACTAGTTATACTTTCACCCAATGCTGATAAGAGAATGCTGCAAAGTCTACTGCAGAATGTTGGCAATTTATGGTAGCTGTCATCTACTTGGACGATACCAGAGTACTCCTCGCCTAAAGTTTGAAGATCCCTGAGAGTAGTAAACGATTTATACAGTATAGATGATAAAGGTTCAGCATTCGAAGCGTGTCGTGGAGGCATTAACCTTACGAGCGATTCCGCTAGTTGTTTCTCATACATATCATCTTTCTGGAATGCTCTGAGCACTTCCGCTGGTTGAGCTGCCGGCAACGCCATATTTATAGTGTTGTTCTTGGGCTTGGTGGACTTTGTAACTAATAATGACCTACCTTTAAAAAAACTGCATCACTTTAATTTTATAGTTAAATAATTAAGTTATTGATCCCAAGTTCCTCTTTCTTGGAGGGAATAGAGTAATGCATAGCAGAATAAAATACAGTACTGCCTTAATCAATTACTTGATAGGTCCAAAGAACTTTACCAAAATACGTAAATAGGGGGTAATCACTAATCTAATAAATAAGTCTGTGGCTGCTGTCAATCGAAAAATCTGACAAGATGACAATTTCACAATTTGTCACTCTTTTTCTTTTAAGCAAAGGGATTTAGTACATACAGCTATTTAGTTATTTTATATTTGATGCATTTATCTAATGAAAATAACTATAAGTAAGCATCATTATGCAAATAAAAAGAAGGTTACGAACAAAACAAATAACAGCACCTGCGCCGATGACGTAATTCGCAAAATGGAAAAAAATAATTTGAAATTGAAAAAGCATAAGCGTTAGCATTTGAGAGGAATAATATTTGTGGGAATTTGTCAGTACCATATTATTATCTAGTAGATTTCTTGACACGATTTGTTTTTTCTGACATTTGCTAGAATTTATCTCAGAATAACGACTAATAGCTTTAGTTACTGTTCCGAGGAATTTAAAGATTTCTAACCGCCTTTGTGGTCTAGTGGTTAAGCCACCTGCCTAGACCCAGAAGTCCAAGGTTTGAATCCCAGCATGTTTGTTCTCGGTTTGGTTGCATATTAGTATTATACTCATACTAATGATAATAGTTTTATCTACAGTCATTCCAAATCCGGGGTGACGATCACACACCCGGGAAAATTTCAAAACATTGCAACCTGGGAATTAAACTCGTCTTTGGGTATCAGGACGAGGGCCTTGCTACTCGACCACCGAGGCATTTTATATTATAAAAGAATGTAAATAAAAGAAAATTTTAGAAAATGATTTTTATTATGTACAAACAAAGAGATTCAATAGGTAATAGAGCGGCTATTAGAGACTTTTTCATACAAAAACTTTGAGCTGGGGCGCTAGTAACGCCATCTAACGTTGAGAAGCAAAACAGCGTATTAAAATCAATTAGAATAAGTTTCTACCACACGGTAGGTGTCGCTAGTACACCAGTAGGGATGTTCCGTTATGATTTCGACGTATAACTTTTATAAAGGTTAACCAAAATCGGTATAAAAAATATTGGGTCTTTACCTATGAAATTGACGATTTTTTTCTCACACATTAACAAGTGTATTACTTCCAAAACTTAAAACCATTTGTAAATGTTTGTATATACATTTAATTAAGACTTATTATTAAGGCTTTAGTAATAACAATTATTTTTAATCTTGTATCTTTATGGCCTAATTTTTTTTTTAATTGACTCTTTTTTTTGTTGTAGTTAGCGGAATTGACCTTTTGTTTCATTGTACCTTTGAAGGTACTTGTTTTTTCTACTTATAGTCTGCTATATTTAGCTAGTGAAACAAGCATGCTGGCCTTTAATTTTTAGAAAGTTAACATCAATAAATGCTAAGAAAATTTAAAAAACTTAAGTATAAAAAATATAATTAAAATAAAACTCATACAAAACGTCAATTTCATAAGTAAGGACCTAATATATAACAATAAGCAAATGGCAATCAAGGTAGAAAATGAAAATTCCGGTAAAAAAAATGAAAAATGAAAATTTTAAATCCGTATTGGCTCTTTAATCTGTCAGGTACCGTAAAACCAGACACAATTGAAAACCAATTGTTATAGGTTCACATGTGAACCTGCGGGGTGTCAGACATTAACTTTAATATAAGCAGTAATAATTTGATTCAATGATCATCGCGTCGGGGGACCGCTGAGGTATCACTTAGTTTTACTGTTCCAGTGCATAACAGTCCTCCAACGCAATGATCATTGTATCAGAATAGTACTACTTATATTAAACTTACGA
Organism: Eudonia mercurella; assembly: GCA_963082485.1. Lineage (NCBI taxonomy): Eukaryota > Metazoa > Arthropoda > Insecta > Lepidoptera > Crambidae > Eudonia > Eudonia mercurella. The sequence continues at coordinate 5,236,483 of OY720043.1, forward strand.
TATAAAAATATTATATATAACATTAATCGATAAATAAAATGACATCGCTTGAACATCACTAAATCATCTAAAAGTAGTGCTTTTGCTTCTTACCACCAGAGGGCGGTATAGGGTATAGGCAAATGTTCTAGAATACTTTATTGGAAATTATTATATTGGCTGATTAATGGGTAAATATACAAAATACTTACGAAAATAAACTGTAATCACGTTCAGCCGTTTTACCATATCGGGACTTGCAATATCGCAACACGCAATTTGGTATATTTTCTGTAGATTTTGTCAAATCTATTCGCGCACAAACACGACTGCATTAGAGGTCGTATCACATCAAACTGAGCGACTTGTTACCACTTGGTAATAAGTAGTGGATTACAGTGTCGATCTCTATGTCCTGTCTATAGTAAGTAGTTAAATGTCTTTGTGTACAAATCATGAAATCTAATTTCTAATTATCAAAGTACATTTATGTACTGTTCATGTACTCATGAAGAAAAAATAATCATGAAAGATACATCCCTCGTTACACCTTGCTTTGAATAGAATCATTACATATTCATTTATAGTTTAGCGTGCCTTTATGTATTAATCATATCAATCATAATAAGCTACAAGTTTTCTTTTTATTTTATAGCAAAACCTCTTAAAAAGTTACAAAATTCTTCTTTACAATTCGGAAGTGTTGAAAAAACTTCCACAGGCTAGATTTGAATCCACACCCTGACATATTGAGACGGGTGCACTTCCAACTATAATTGAGGCCCTGTCCAACCTGTGCTTTATCAACACTATCCACACTTACTTCTTAAGTCAATGGAACCTTAATGTTAACAACTACGTCATCAAGTTTCCATTTAACATTGTTACAGTATAATCAGTTCAGTCAAGAATATACAAGCTATGTTTATAAATAGTGTCCGTGTTTTGGAATGCACGTAAAGTCGTTAGTTCCGGCTGCATTAGCAGTCATAACAACCATCGCATCGCACTGGGTTCTCATGGTTTATGGTCCGTTTTCACTGGTGGTGTTCTCATATATAGGATGCTTCATCAGTGGGGATATAAAATGAGCTGGCGATGATCTTTTACTTTCTAATCCAAAGGAGCCTTTATTCCATTTTATCAGCTACGTCATCAACATTCGATTTGAATTTTGTTATAAATAATGTTAAATCGTTTTAGAAGTTAATTTCGTTACAACAATGACGATGGTAGCATTGTTGTGCTCACAGTTAAAGAAGTAGGTGTTAAATCTGTTTAATAGTTAATTTTGTTACAACAATACTTATAGTAGATTGTTGTTCACGTTAGAATAACATAGGTTATAGATTGAGATCTCTATCTGTCATACTTCATCCATTTTTGTCTTGTGGTCATTGTTGCTGAATATTGGTATGTTTGCTTGATTATAATTATACGTTTCACTTTGCCTTTTCTTTTCTTCTTAGAGTTCATCCTTACGCCTCCTTTCCTTGCACTATGTTTATTACAATACACTATCTCAGCAGTCAGCAACAGGCGGACCGCAGAAGGTCGGAACTCGAACCGGGATTATACTGTGAAATATACCTAAGTACATAATTTAATATTTTAATATAACTCGCCATATATTCATACCGTTGAAAGCCAAGTAGGAAGCAAAATAAAATATAGTACTTAATCGTTATCAGTTTTTTTTGGATCTTTCAACATTTCAACAGTATCAGGACTCTACTTAGGAGCGTTAACGCCGCACACTAGCGCCGCCAATGAAAAAAAAAATATCTAGTAATAAAGATCTCTTAGAAAATCAAATTATGCTCAACAAACTATTTGAATGAAGTAATTTAGCATTTTTACGTAAGTTAAAAGTGGCCGTTTTTAGCTGTAACGTCTTATTTAACTAAACCATAACATGTCAGATGTTCATTACGTGACGTAAAAATGCTAAATTGCTTCATTCAAAAAGTTTGTTGAGCATAATTTAATTTTCTGTCTATAATTACTAGATATGTTTTTTTTTCATTGGCGGCGCTAGTGTGCGGCATAAACGCTCTTAAAACTAATTGCCGACCGCTGCTCTATATGTACTTTCTATACGCCAAACGCCTATCGTTAAAATGATTTCTGTCCCGTCGTGGTCTTGACACCCACCACGGTCGCGGGGGTCAGAAGAAGTGGTGGTAGGTGTGTGTGTGCGTATGTCAGGTTCTGCGGCGCTTGGCCGGCGTAGTGGCAGGGGGGGTTGACGTGTTCGCTCGCCTTCTACCGCGACGTGATAGGCCGTCTTCGTCAATTAAGGGCGACTCCCACACTGAAAGATATAATCATTAAAATTAAGACATTTTTTAAGACCTTATTAGGTTAATTACATTTCATGCTTGGATGACTACTATTATCTATTCCGTCTTCTTCCTTTTTTGATGTAAACATCAGAAGGAGAAAAGGAAGAAGATAGCTTTACCCATACCTATCACAAGCATAGGTATTAACTTTGCAGAAACTTTAAACCCAGGTTTTTTAAACAACCTAAATATTTTATTATATTTTTCTATTATTATAACTACATAATATTATCTTCTTACAGCTAATTAGTTATATAATTATATTCATCACACTTATATCTTTTACCTATTTACAAAAAGTGTTACATGTGATTAAAAAAGTAAGCTTTCAATGATAATCGTTGGTGGAAAGGTGGTAAGGGAAAATGCTAAAGTGCCCTATAGGCATTTGTGGGAATTCTAAAGTTTTAACTATATATTCTTTTCCCTTTAATGCCCATTGGTGTTTTAGCAGTTTCCTCTTTCCACCGGTAATATTCTAATAATGAAAGTAAGAAACGGGACTAACCTGATGCAGAGCTTGGTTTAGCTTTTGGTGTTTTATCTCTTTGTGAAGTGGATTTCCTACTCGTTGAGCTGTCTCTTGTACCGGACGCGTTTGAGTCTCGTGAATCTCTCCTTCGATCTGTTGATAGGAATACTAAGTATAAGTAAACTCGCTGACCGGCGGACTTTGTACCGCTTTGACAGTTTCCATGACAACAAAACAAACAAAACGTTGAGTTTCCATGACAACAAAACAAACAAATCATTTGTTCGCTTAAGAACACCCGTATTCTACGATGGACCCTTATAGAAGCGCCAGCTACCGGGTCTAATTTATTGTAAATCTAAATCATTCTCAAATCTTTTTGAACACACACACAAAATTTCATCCAAATCGGTCTAGCCATTAAAAGAAGTTCAATAACATACACATGCACAGAAGATTTTTATATATCAAGATATAACGATAAGAAAAATAGTCTGATTAGAAATACTTCTTCTGAGCATACGCTCTTCTGAGATGTGTTTTTTATGTCCCTGTACTTTTCATCTAACATAAAAAATAAATAAACACTTATTAGTTTTATAAATATAGCAATTATTTTATCTCATCATCAACATCATTATTATTTCAGCCCACTGATGGGTATATTCAAGTCAAGAAAGTATTCAGGGAAGTAAGTAAGTCTAATATTGTGTTTTTACAAAGTAATGCATGTATTGATATGTTAATTTATTTAAATAGGGTAGAACAAAAAAAAGTGTCTCATTTGCTTAAAATAACTATGGAAATACAATATATCAAAATATTAGTAATAAATTGAGTCTGTACATACTCTTACCGTAATCTTTCTCAGATTTGATGCTCGGGGTATCGGTGGATGCGTGAGAGCTGCCACTCTCCTTGCGAGTTTTTGTAGCTAATGCACTAATGCTATCTTTTCGACTTGGTTGACCTAAAACATTACAAACTCCTTGGAACATAAACTATTTAGGCGAATATAACACATACAACATACAAACATCAATATTTGTACTGCTAATAAAACATTTATACATTTATTATATATTTTTATTATTAACTCTGTGTGTGTGTGTGTAGCTACAAGATTTTAATAATCTATAAGATGTAAATTTTACCTTCCCATTCAATAATTAAGTAATATAAATTGAAGAGAAGACAAACATAAAAGTTATATAAATTGTATGAAAGGTAAACTTTTTTTTAGTGTCTGCTAAGATTAAACTACTACCTGCATTTAAGAGTTATGCGAACATATTACTTACCTAACCAAATGCAAAGCAGAGCTAATGATATTGTCAATGATAGCAAAACATTATAAGCAGTTACATTGTTAATAAGTTACAAATAAGCACTGAAATCCAATTAAATGTGTATGAAACTAATGCTAATAATTTATACTATGCTGTTTTGACTACATAGTGTTGATGAGAATGTTTAATGTACATATGACACCTCAACCAAGCAGTTTAATGATGAAATTTTGTGAACAATGATTTCCCCTTACATTAACAGAACAAAAATGGTTAACAGTGAATTTCTACCTTTAGGTGTGTTATCTTTGGATGCAAAGCCCCTAGAACTGCTTCTAGGTGTTGAAGGCTTAGGTGACGGGCTCCGCTCATCTAAATACGAGGCTTTATTAAAATACAAGGGTTATTATTGAGTCACATGCTATAAATTGTTATGTACAGTGCTTTGTCTCTTTTGATAAGTAGAGAAATAACTAAATGATGGGGTATAAGTACCTTCGACATCATCTGCTATTACTGCGTCTTTACATTTCAACTTCATTAAACTCCCAAATTCACTTTCCGGTAAACTAAAGGGCACTTCATGGTTCGGGAAGGGTATAGGTTCAGTGTCATCAAGCATTGTTATATCGTACAGTGTCTCTAAATGCTTCCATATGTCTTGTGTAGAGATTTCTTTAGTAATAGAGTTCGATAGTTTTTCCCAAATACACGCCATGTGAAAATGTTTGTTTATCCCGACAGGTTTGTGGTTCGCCATCGCATAAAACAGCTGGATTTCCATGTCCACATCCCATTCTAGTGTGTCGCCGGTTTTCACATCGGATTCCTCTTCGCTGGAAACCATTATTATATTTTATATCCAGAGATCTGATTAATAACGATCTTCAACATATATTACTACGAACAACGAATATATATGGAATAATTTAAAAATTCACAACCTATAAACAAAAATATTTTATGTTTTTTTTAAAGTTCGTTTTTTTTTTTTTTTTTAATAGTTTGTTCCCTGAGGAACCGGCTAAGGTCATAGACCATGCTGCCATGTCATTAGTTTCTTAATTTCATTAGTATTATAATCCTAAAGATGATGATGAATGATAATGGAAATGATGATGATGAATGATAATGGAAATGAGAAGTGAGAAATGATATACCCCCAACCCCTCGAGTATCTCAGTAAAGATGTGGGGCTTTACTAAGTCCTCAAGCGGACTTCTTGAGAGAATTTGATTAGTGACGTTGCACTGTTTTGTTTCATTTGCCAACACTCATGCACACTCACGAACACTTAACGGTTAATAATCCACCATTATTTCACATTAATATTCGACTTAACACAAATTTTAGAAAATAAAACAAAACCGCAGACATGACTCTTCACTTTCCCGCCAAGAAGTCTTTTAAAGTTCGCTTCGCTTCGCCCCCTCCCATGGACGGCATCGGCAAGGATATCTATCTATTAAGCCAATACACCAAGATTTTTGATTTTATAATCGACAAATCATGATGATGGTGACGACGAGTTCCACGATCAATGGTAACTATTGATGATACAATGTTAGTTTCGATGCACATATAACGTTGGTAAAATAACAAGTTATATGAAATAATAATTTATAAAATGAAGATGAGGCAGTATGGTGAAAGCCCATAACTCGTCGGAATAAACAAGTAAGCGTTTTTTGTCTATAGCCTTAACTTAACTAGCTGTCACTGTCAAAGTCGGCTTTCATGAGCGGCATTCGTTTCATGCGCTTTTCCCATATTTTTAACATGTTATCCTAATCGAAGTCCGTTGGTATCAACCCCACATTGAAGCTATTTAGGTTGTACTGATTGCTATCATGGCAAACCATTATGAAGTTCCTAATTGGTAAGAATATATTGAAAACCTTTAGCTATGACTTGACCAAGATTGACATGCATGGTTGTTTCATGAACATACGATATGTACACCGATTTCCAACTATAAATTTATATCAAATGGTCGTCTAATATTATTGTGTGCCAGTGTTTGTCTGTAATTTAATCTCAAACTGCTGATGTCCAAACATTGTTATTATTTGTTTACTTCTGGTTACAAATTATTGACAGACAATAATATAGTCTAATTCGTTAATCTATTTTAGGGCTGGAAAACCTCCTACAGGCTTACATTTGGATGTGCTAAAGGGAGACAAGTTAATTCAAAAACTTATGTTAGATGAGAAGAAATGCTACCTTTTCGGCCGCAATCCACAAATGAATGACTTCTGCATTGATCATGCAAGTTGTTCAAGAGTTCATGCTGCATTTGTTTATCACAAAGACTTAAATAGAGCATTCTTAGTTGACTTGGGTAGTAGTAAGTATAAGAGAAAGGTATTTAATTCTGTAATAATGCTTTTACTGTGTAATCAACTTGTTTTATTGAGGCTTCAACTGTGTTTTATTGTATGAACCAATCAGCCTAAAATTTCATCTATTACTTCACAATTGATGTTGAGCTGCTTACAGCCATAAAGACACAATAAAGACTTTTTTCTTTGTTACAATTTATTAAATAAAATATTTGCTGATTCTTTAATCATAAGATGTTTTTTTCATTATAATAAGAAATTTGGTAAACAGTAGTTGACCACTGTATAGGCAGAGATGTACAAAATAGTTTAAGAAATGTATTTAATTAAATACAAAATGCGAATACTTTTTCGATTTACTATTTCAAATGCAAAATACCAAATAGTGTTGCGTTTTGTATTTTAAATGCTAAATGCAAAATAGGTATTTTCAAAATACATTTTCAAAATACAATTATACCTTTTGTCCAATTCAATTCTCTTTATTTTTATTTATTACACCTTTTACAATACCAGTTGTTCGAATACATCATCACTAATTTTTCTTCTGTGAGGTCTCATTATCATCCCACCATATGAAAAAAGTCTCGCCACTGGTGGTTCATTTAATTTTGTTTGACTGGTAATGTTGGCTAAACTTAACCACAAAGTATTTTAGCATTTTAAAATTAAAAAAAAGCAAAATACATCTCGAAAAGTATTTGAAATAAAATACAAGTATTTCAAATAAATCACATATCTGTGTATAGGCCGTTTATGTTTGAAGTAAAAACAAAATAACATGAATACACAAAATATATTGTATCATATGTTACTATTAATACTAATAATATTCAAAAAACATTAAAGGGATACTTGGTCTGTAAAAGCCTAAAATAGCCTACAAAAAGTTCTACAGGTCAATAAACAAATGGTGTTGTAATTACAACTATGTTTAATAATAATTTGTGTTTATTTTTATTATAGAACATATTATCTGAGTTTAGTATATTATGTAAATTTTAAACGGAATTGGTTTTTTCAGCACATGGTACGTATATTGGCCAAATGCGTCTTGAAGCACATAAACCCACTCAGTTGCCAATTGATTCCAATTTTCACTTTGGAGCTTCCACCAGAAACTATATTATAAGGTAAGGTTTTTTGTCAATTTGTGATCCTTTGTCATTTTGCGCTTTTGAACTTATGCTCGTAAACAAATTAATTAATTAATTATTTGTTATTATCAGAATCATACTGTGTAGTTATTGTTTATGATGAATAGCCACATTGTTACCTTCCTAACCCTAGAAAATTGACCCCAACAAGTGGGAGTCATTGTACATTCCTGTAACACGGTTACTATTATTTTTGGTATTTAAACATTTTTCATTTTCATTTTATTTTCAAGTCAGTTTAATGAGTATTATCTAAACTCGACTTTGGTAAAAAGTAAAAACATTGCCAAAATTCAAGTACCCACATAGTGAAGTCCTTGTACCGAGGAAAAGCCGCAAGAAACTCTGCAAAATATGTCTTTACACAATGTGTTATAAGTGTATTGGATGAATCTCAGAGTATTAAATTGTTTGTACCAATAACATACTCTATGACTGTAGCTTCAGCCTTAATATTGGGTAAGTAAAATAATGGAAAGAAGATGTGAAGATGATATTTGTATGACCTTGCGGCCATATTGGACTAGAGTTGCAGCTGACAGTGTATAGGACTCCAAATCCAAAAAGCACACCGAATTGCGAGACATTTTATAAAATTTTATTTTTAATCTAATTCATACAGTTCATAATTGAATAATATAATTATAAAATATAAAAGGCTATTATTATAATAATATGGTAACATGTCGTGGGTTGTCAGCTTATTTTCCCACTTGCTATTTGGTATATGCAGTTTGAGGCTATGAACCTTGATCTCATAAAAATAAGGTGTATTTTTACTTAATTCTTTAAGTTTTTTTTCACAGAGAACGTCCAACTGGTAATGCTAGAGGCATTATTGAAGATTTACCAAACACAGAACAAGAAGGTGCGTTGCTTGGACTGCCGGAGACACAGACTGAGTTAGATGTAAGTATTGTTCATTCATAGTACAAAGTCCTGCACATCATACTATCCGAAACTTGCCAATTCCTCAAAAAAAGAAACAGAACATTCAACATATCAATGTTCTATAAAACATTAACCTATTTTTTTTGATCTTAGCATGGCCTAAATACTTTCTGTAACCTAAAAAGTTTTTAATAAATTTTCATTGACGGAACCCAATAGTGATTTCATGAAAAACAGTTCAGACAGTTGAAACAGAAAACTGAAAAGTATCTCTATTGACTAACAAGTCAACTACCCAATTCAAAATGATGTTCCTTCTTTGGCTTATTGTCACTTACCATCAGATTAGACAGAAGCCAAAAAGCTGGCCTTGTGTTAAATAAAAAAAAAGAATTAAGTATTCCTATTAAAAAAAATACTCTATTCTCTCATACTTTTTTTATCAATTGCAGAATTTAACAGAGTTTAACACAGCTCACAATCGAAGGATATCGATGTTGGGTATATCGACGGATGATGGCGCAGATGTTATTAAGGTTAGTAAATTCAACATCATTGACCTGTTTTGGAGGAGATTGGGACACATGCTAGTCCCAATTTGGGTTAGTACGAGGACCATCTTAGAAGGTGGTCGGTCAATCCATTTCTGTCTCTGTTCTGAAGCTGAGGGCGCTCAAGATATCTATTAAACGCCAAAACATGATATCTTGCATCTAGAAATCGCAACTAGAAAATAACAAAGCTACCTGAACATGCGGGTTTAAACCCTGCTAGCTGAATTTTATTTAAAACATTATTTTTGTATAATTTGTCTGTAAAAAAATCTAATATAAATCTCTTTTTTTCTTTATCTACATAGCCACCGACAGGTACAAAAAGGTCAGCCTCTATGTCCGGTGGCATCCCTAAGAAACAGAAACGAAATGTCTCCTTCAACGAAGAGGTGGACATCATTAACCCTGAGGACATTGACCCCACCATCGGCCGCTTCAGAAACCTGGTGAAGTCCACCATAGTGCCGAACGCTAATACGCCGTCGAGGAAACTTAAGTTGCAAAGCGCTGACGAAAGTGAGTCTACTTTGTATATTTCACAGTAAAGTAGAGACATTTGCCTACTGTTTTATTAAAAAAAAAAATTGTCTATGACATAGTTTTTATTTTTTAATAATTAAGTAATAAGGCCTTTATGACTTATTACTAGATCCGTTCTGAAATTGATTCACTGATTATTAACTGCTTGTTGACGCTGCTACATGTATTCTTTGCATACTTTTAGAACAACACTTTAAAGCGATAGAATTGCTAAAATATTATACTGCACTTATTTGTTTTAAGTTCAGTAAAGCTTTTCGTAAAGTATCATTTATCCTTGTTGTCAATGCTTATAATCATTATAACAAAACTATTAAAGTAGTACAGCTTCCAACACTAGTAAGGGTAACAACTGAAAACGCTTTTATTTTAGAAATTGCCGGTACTATTGGATATTGGAAGGAATAATTCTATCCTAAAATAATGTTAATAACAGTTATAAATAAAATATTATTTTCAGGTCAGCACCACCACTCGCTCAGGCTACAAGAGATCTCGCGCGGGACTAATCTCTACTCAGATTTACCAGCACCTAGCTCTCACCTCAGTCTCATTGGAGCCAGGTAAAGTATTTTTATTTGATTATATTTAACATAATAAGAATCGAATTAATTGAGCTCAATGGCGCAGTAGTTAACGCGCTCGGTCTGCGAATGCTGAGGTTAAGCAACTTTCGCAAAGGCCGGTCATTGGATGGGTGACCAAAAATTTATCATTTAGAGCTCCTCCTCCTCTGCTTCTTAAGGCACGTAAAGCCGTTGGTCCCCGTTGCATGGCCCGTTCTCCCTATCCATCCATAGGGAAGGCTCGTGCCCCAGCAGTGGGGACATAAAATGAGCTGATGATGATGATGATGATGAATGGGTTGAATTCAAGTAATCATGGTTCAACCCCCAAAACAAGAATATCTTCGGAGATAGTTCAAAAGCACGTTAGTAGCATTTGGTGACTACTGCGCAAAATAAAGCAAAACAGCGTAAGTGCCTTTATAATATGGCGTTCTTTTTATAGAAAATAACTCCATTATTGTATGCAAGAGCCAAAACGAGTGCTTTGTTCTAATTAATACGTTAACCACCAAGTTAATAATTAAGTATATATATTTCCTTCCTCCACTTTCCTCCTAAAAATGTGGTGTTTCACAATTACGCGTTATTGACCAAATGCTATATATAGTATAGAACTATAGCAAATATACTTAGTGGCATATATATTGCCACCATATTTTGAACTTTATGCAATTGAGATAAGGTCGAAAACCAATGAAAAATTTGAACATGCTGTGCCCGTTAAAGGGTTAAAATCTTTTAACAAACAATACAAAAAAATAATTGTTCTTATTTTTATTTGTCTACTAGCGGCCGCCCGCAGTTTCACCCGTGTGGTTCCCGTTCCCGTGGGAATATCGGGATAAAAAGTATCCTATGTCCTAATCTAGGTTATAAACTATCTGTATGCCGAATTTCATCCAAATCCATCCGTCCGTTGCAGCGTGGAGAAGCAACAAATATACACACAAACATACAAACTTTCGCATTTATAATATTAGTGTGATAAGTAAGCACATTACCGTCATCTCACTTGATGTTAAGTGATGATAAAGCTGAGAGTAAAAGCGCACTTCACTCGGAGTCGTCCACTACTGAGGAACTTTTCTCTAACTGACGGAACACAACGATACTGCTGTAACATTGATCTTATGACTAAATGATGGCAATATAGCTACAATTTACCCTGTGTATGATAAAAAGTACAACGACTTATATTACCTTTCATAGATTGGGTCTGTTACTCCCTAATCCTGCGCCCGACGTCGAGTTGGAAGGTCCAGAGCCACACCTCAACATCCATCCACCTCTACCTAACTCTGGTAATGTATTAACTAAACTCTTTTGTTTTCTAAAGTTTACGCTAACACTAAACATTGAAATGAAACCTCTTTTTAAGGGCAGGACGGGAGTAGATGCGCAAATGGTTTCATTCAAGGTTTTCATTTCGTGGTTTCATCCTAATTGTTTTGCTAGTATTCGTTCACCAACATATATATATATATACACATATACATATACCTAATATCCATCAACAGCACTTATGCATACTGTTGGTGAGACTTATTTAAAGCCAGTCACAACGCAATCGACATCGCAACTTTGTGGTCAAATGTTTTTTATTAGGCAACAAAAATGACGGGCCTGTAGATAAAATCTTATAAAACCTTATGAAATAACGTATGATTGGTTAAAATCTAAAATTTTATGATTATTTCTTTATCTATTATTTATTTATTATATATTATTATATATTATTATATATATTATATATTATTATCTATTATCTATTATTTATAATTTTATGAAATTAACGTGATATTTCAGATATAAATAGTTTCTAGACTACTAGACATTCTAGGAGCAAAGACCTTTTTGGTACAAAAAATAAAAGCAAATTAATTTTTGTTGTATATGTTACCGGAAATGTATGAAATCTAGGAATTGTATACAACTCCTAGGAAATGTATACAATTCCGAAGCTATTTAGGAAATGTGTAAAATATTGTTGTAAAAATTATTTAATACATATATATCCTGGGAAATGTATACATTTCCTAGGAATTGTATATAATTCCAATATCGTATTAGGAAATGCGTAAAAAGGCACTAGTTGAGACAATCCGGTAACAATCATACCATAAAATATAATATCTTCATATTATTTTACAAATTAAAGCTTCAAAAATCAACTATCTATTAATTTTTAAGGCTAGGTATTCCTGCAGAGGCCGCGCTATTGAGTTTTTTCAAACAATCTGAGACATAGAAAACAAGGGTTTAAATTCTGGAAAAAAAGTATGTATTAGTTAAGGATCTAATCTAGTGGAAGTCGCATTCAGTTACAAGATCCAATGAACTTCACTCGATAAAAAAAAATCCCAAAGTTACCCCTTTTTGTAATGTTTTTTCAATATGATGACTAAACTACTGATATTTTTCATTTATTTTTTGTACTCAATTGAAGACAATAATATTTCGCAGGGGAATTCGCAGAGTTTGACTTGATAAAATGATTGTCTTATTTACTATGTTTAAATATCTACGAAATGCGCGAGTACGGCTGCTCGGCAGGCCCGATCAGTCGCGCTCGGGCGCTTACGGACGACGGACCTGTGTCAGTTTTTTCCGTGACTGCCAATCAATCCGTTTTTGTCGTAAATAATTATATAATTATTGCAAGTTATTCATAATGGGCAATAAACAATAAACGCTTACAAAGATTCATGCATTCATGTCTAAAACTTATATTATGGTTATAATTCGATAGTATAAGAATATCAGTATGACTATATAGAGTACTGAAGATCGCATCGCTACGATTTTTTATAATTCATATTTTGTCTATAGATATCGGTACCTCTGCCGGGTTGGATTTAGAAATAAGTCGCCTAAATCTGAGAAAACTGAATGCGTAGGTAGCTCAGGGAAGCTCGTCTAAGATTCCCTAAAACAATTTCGGCTGCCGGCGTTACGTTTGAATATTTTTAATAAATTTTTAAAATTCGTATAAAATGTACTGTGAATGCGTGAAACTATTTTCGATGCTTCTTTAGTCAAAGTCAAAGTCAAATATTTTTTATTTAAATAAACTTTAGAGAAGTGCTTTTGAATGGTCCAAAAATTTTTTTACCTACTACCCATTCTAATTGGTTCTATCAAATACAAGGGCAGCTTCACGTTACTGAAAGACGACTCTGTCTGCTAGAAATCTGGGCTGGAGAAAATGAACCTTTGCTTACAAAACGCATCGAAATGGACGATAATTTCTGGAAAACGCAAATGGAGCCAAAGTTGGTCCAATTTTACATGAAATGTTTAATGCCGGAAATGAGGATCAATCACATAATAGCAAATCTGATTTTTACTATATACATCGTATGCGCAATCAACTACTAAGCATTTTATTCTTAAAATATTAAAATCCGTCAAGAAATGAAGAAGTTATTAATGTTTTTCTGAATGGCTATTTTGAAACGCGCGCGCCTGCTTGCCACTCACGATGATGTCACAGTACATAAGTCGTGCGGACTCGTGCGACCGCATGTACGGGTCAAATCGTGCAAGGAATATTTGGATCACTTCCCGAGGACCGATCGAGATGAAACTTGGTATATCTACGCAACTTCGATAGCAATTCAATAATATGGCATCATGGAACTGGTCTGATGATGCAGTCGGAAGGTGATCATAGGAACTGAGGTTATAGAGTTTTATTTAATTCATAAGAAATTCACATTTCACTTACTGAGCTAACTAGGAACTTTGCAATGAAACAAGGTAACCCCGCCATATTTGTGCTTATTTTATTTGTCTTGATAAAAACTAACCTTGTGTGGTGCCCAAGATCTGATGATGAAACTGAAAGGAGGTCAGAGGAACTCCAAGACTGTACGTACTTACATGTTAAAAAGTTAAAAGTGAAAAAAAATTTAAAACAAGCTTTTTATTAAATTTTAACCGCTTCTGTGGTCTAGTGGCTAAGCCACCGGTCTTACACCCAGAGGTCCCGGGTTCCTAGCGGGAGGTACATCTTTGTGTACCTACTCGGTTTGGCTGATAGTAGGGCTTGTTAAGTCCGCCTGGATTTTAGTTTTTTAAATAAGTTCTAAGATGCTGTACTTTTTCGCAGACACATTAATAAGTAGGTACCTACTAACCTAAAGTAAAAAAAAACGTTTTTTTTTGTTTTATATTTTGATATGTTTCATGTTTTGTGTTTGTGTTTTAAACGTTTTTTTATTTATTGATTTATCATCTGTGCGTGTTAGCTGAATATTTTGTAAGTAAATAAAAATAGTCTTATCCGGGTCTATCTATGTGCAAAATTTCATCTAAATCTGTTCAGCCGGTTCCACGTGATTGAGTAAAAAACAAATAATAAACATTTAACCGCCTCTGTGGTCTAGTGGCTAAGCCTCCGAACTTAGACCCAATGTCCCAATGTTCGATTCCTATCAGCAGCGCGTTCTTGATTTGTTTGGTGGTTGGGCTTGTTAAGTTCGCCTGGCTAGCTACCACCATCTTATCTAATACCGGCGCCATAATAAAAATGTTAAAAGCATTGTTGTATTCCGACTGTTTAGAAATCCTTTTGGGTCTTTTGGAACACAAAAAAACAATTTGTCCGGCGTAGCAACACTTGTATTTTCGCATCGTAGCACAATACAATATTTGTAAGTCGACATTATCCATTTACGTGTGTTTACTACGTACGAGTCAACGCGCTGCAAGCAACTGTGGTAGAATGCGCGGGTAGATCCCCCACTATCCATTGCGTATATCCATTGATGGATATAATCTGGGATTGTTTGTCCCACTATATCCATTGCGACTTATCTCAATACAGGAACTGCATACTGGTCATGTTTTTGTAATAGACTAGCTGACCCGGCTGACTTCGTACCGCTTTGACAGTTTCTATGACAACAATAAACAAATCGTATTTCTATTTATTTATTATTAAATATTCTTTTTTAGTAATAAATATAACTTATGTTACTCAGGGATAATGTAGCATTCTAATAGTGAAAGAATTTTTAAAATCGGTTCAGTAGTTTTTGAGTTTATTCGTAAAATACTGTGGCGGGCGGCAAGCGGCAACTGCCGAGCTAGTGCGAGCGTAGCTGATGACGTCTGCGTTTTTGAGAATGCAGCACGAAAATCGCTCTAACTTCGTCATTTTTGGTCCAATTTCAATAATTCTTTTTTGGTTAATTGGTTTTGATGTGACTAATTCTACATATTTAAATAAAAAATCTCGTTGATCTTCATTGTAGATAGTGACAGACAAGCACGTGGAATGCCAATAAGAACGTTGTCCTTACAAGATGACAAGGAAAATGTAAATTATGTAGACTCCACAGCCTTACCATATCAAATTTGCAACCGGGTACAAGCACAAGAGAAATAAATTTTGAAGAATTTTGAGATTAAACATAATAATATTTTGAATTTAATTTGATACCCTTATTCCATTTATGCCAAACATTCTTTGAAATAAATAACTGTGCAATCCTTACTTACTCGATACTTAACTTAGCCCATGAAATTGAAGTAAGAAAAATAATTTTGAAAATAAATAATAATATTATAATTAAACGGATACCAAAAAACATAAATTCATTATTAATTACTTACTTTATTTATTTACGAAACTCGTAACTCTACTTTATCACTACTAAACAAAGTTTGATCATAAAAATGCACTTCTAAAGCAAAATAAAATTACCCTACTGCTTATTTCTATACTGTATCGGTGGCGAGCGGGCGGGCGGTGTCATGCGAGTTCACTACCGCTACGTCCGCGCGAAACGCGGCCGAGACATCGCTAAATGCCTACTTTGACAGGAATACCTAGCCTTAAGGGGTACAATTTAAACGCTCACCAGAAATATTTTTTAGACCCTAAGCCTAAGTACCAAATAAATTAAACGACTGTACAAATATTATTTTTGCTTCCCAAAATGGATAAATGCTCACCAAATTTTACACTATTATTCAAATGATTGAGGATACTAGCTGCCCTACTCCTGTAAGGTCACGCGATAGGTTAGAAATTTAAGACAATCGCGAAGCGCAGCGTAGCGATTGTCTTGAATTTCGAGGTTATTTTTTTATTAGACAACAGAAAGCAAAAATTACCAAATTGAAACTCGAGGCATAAAATATTGGTGTTATCTATTTGGTGACGTATTTTTATTGTATTTAATAAAAATATAAATTGTATCCTTTTCATAATATTTTAGGAAACACAATTTGGTGAGCATTTATCCGTTTTGGTAAGCGTTTCGAATTTTATTGGTAGTAGAATTGATACATTTTTGGTAGGCGTTTAAACACAAGCCATTTTTAAGGTGCATTTATCACAAAATCAACTAGCGCGATATCGCCTGATCAGACGATGCAATACCCTCCCCTCGCCCCGCTATCCCCGCGTTCCCATTGATATCTTAAATGTTTTACATTTCCGATTGCTATTTAGGAAATCTATAGATTTCCTAGGAAATGTGTCTAATATAATTTATTTCACACATTTCCGGGTGATTTTAGGAATTACATACATTTCCTAGGAATTATATACAATGACGGATTACATACATTTCCGTTAACATATACATACTTATTTAGGGTAGTAACACTAGTGTTGAACAGGACCCAGTGATCGACATTTTTCTCCTTTAATCATTAAAAAGAAGTGATTAATGTGTTGATTTTTAGTGATAAAATATGTGTCGTTTTAAAGTGTTGAACACTGATGCCCCACTACCGTACATTGTTTACCAAATAAAAACATCTATTTCATAATAAATTCTTATTTTTAGCGCCGGAAGACTCTGGTCCCTCCAATGAGCCGAAAAAGAAGAAATACGCGAAAGAGGCGTGGCCCGGCAGGAAGCCGGGTCTGGTGCAAGGCGTGTGAAATTAGCCGCGGGCCGCCGCGGACTGGACTGCTGCGAAGTTAGCGGCGCTAGTGTAGTTGTTCCTAATTCAAAAGTTGACAGTTGACAGTTGAGATGGCGCTTAGACCAAGACTTGTAACTAGCGTAGGTAGATGAAGGAATAAAAACTTTCTTATTTCACAAGTGTTAAACAAACAGACGTTACAATAAATGAGATGAAAGGATTGGATTAGAAGTGCGATGCTTATTTCAGTTTAAGTGAATCAGGCAGACACTCCTAGTAGGAGGTCACTAATTGAATGAAGAGCGGCAAAAACTTGGTGAATTCTGATTTTTTTACTTGTAAATGACTCAAATAAACGAAAGAAAGAAATTTACTAAAATAGAGAAACATGTAAAAATATCTACCTACAGTGTTCTTGTTCATTTACGAATAAAAAGTGTAGTTTTATATGCCTATGGTTTTAGCATTATATCTACAGTAGGGCGTGGTCCCATTGTGAGTCCTATTAACTAGTAGCTAGAAGCTATTTCTTAGTTCAAGAAGAGTTAAACTACAATCTTCAAGGTTAGGCAGACATGGCAATATATAGTGTGTGCTGTCAATACAGACACAATAGAATTTTAATTGTTTAGGGCACCAATCACTGCTCGCCGCTCATGAGCGGTTTACTGGGACATTTTGAGAAAGTCTACCATATGATAATATAATGCATATATAACTATAGAAAAAAACCATACCTAAGGGACACAGAGAAACTGTCTTAGGAACAATCAAGTTTTTTTTGTGAAAACATACAAAGCAAATTTTTTGGTCAAATGTACCTACATAAAAATGAATCAATTTGATAAAAAAAGATTAAATGCGGATCGCCTCTGTTTTTTAAGGATCTTTTGTAAGGATCATTTCATTGTGTCGGAAGAAAAAAATCGGAGAAGCAGAAGTTAGTCAAATATAAAGTATGATTCTATCAAAAACATCTAAATCCGTTTTTATTTTCCATAATAAGAGAAAAAAAGCGTTTGTTTTATTTTCATTTGGCAGCACCGTTAACATGGTTATTTGACAGGACGCACTTGTACAACAGAATCAGGTTTACCAACACAAAAATCTTGAAAGTCGAGGGAATGTCGGTCTTTTAAAAAAAATTGTCCAGGAGATAGCTGTTTTTGATACCAAATATTGGATTTAGCTATCTTTGATTCTGACAACTATGGATCGATGACGTCACAACGCTAGTGATGCAGACAAACATCGAAAATAGTGGATTCACGGACGTTTGGCGATATACAACACAACACCAGAATTTCGAAAGATGATGCAATTTTGTATTCCAGAATTTCCAGAGTCGAACACAAAAGTTTACTTAATAGGGTTTTGTAAGATAATGGTACGAGTATGATGATTGTGTTGTTGAAAACAAAGTGCATTAAATTTAATTTTTATTATGAAATATGTACGTTTGTACATATTTCATAATAAAAATTAAATTTAATGTACTTTGTAGTATATATATGGTAGCATAATGGTCAGTGCAGCCGCCCGGATTGCGGAAGACCCAGGTTCGATTCCTGGCTGGGTCGGGTGGGCGTTTAATTTTTTCACTGTATTTTATATAAATATTTAATTCAGGTTAAGTGTAGTAATTAACACTTAAAAATAAAAGTAAAAACAAGGGCAATTGTGACTAGGAAAACTAAACATACATGTGAATCGTGGATACAAAAAATATAATTTGTGAACACGTCGCATATTTAAAAAAGTTGGTGTGCAAAGATTTTAGACCTTTACAGCAAATTTTCGAAGAAAATGAATCGAGATTGCGAGCAAAGATGTGACCTATATGTGATTATGATTTGTTACCTACATTTTACTTTTTTTATTGTTAAGGCACACTAGCGCCGCTAATGGATTTAATTTGATAACTGCTAAACTGGATTTTTTTTCAAACATTGCGGACCTTCCGACACTAGGCAAACATCTATTATTTAATAATTGTTCACTACTTTTAGGTTTGTTTTTGTATTCATTCGCTGACACCAACAGTGGCCATTGTTTGTGAATAAATGCGATAGCCCGTTTTGTGAATAAACCACGCAACAAAAAGTAGTGCACAATTATTAAATAAATACTATGGATACTTTCCTGTTGTCGGACGGTACGCAATGTTTAAAAAAGATCCGGTCCGTTAGTAATTGTCAAATTATCAATTGGTGGCGCTAGTGTGCCTTACCCTTCGTCATAAAGATAACGTCATGCTTCCCGGCGGAACCACTTTCGATTTAACTTGTATAAGTTACTCAAAAAAATCTAAGAAATGTCTATAAAATTCTAGTCTTATTTTAAAAAAATCTATGTCTCCGGTTTCGTCGTATATTGTTATTGAAAGTGGTTGCGCTGCGGAGTATCCTTTCAGCGAAACCACCACTATATATCTATAACTATGCATAGTACAATCAAAAATATGGTATCAAATAATTCTATAATAATTCTATATTGAATTAAGACCCCCAGATCCCCACTGGAATTCAAATATACGGACGAAGCTGCGCCTTAAATTTTCTCTTTGAAATAGTTTCTAAAAGCCTAGAGTAAAGTTCTTAGCAACATTAACATTACATATCTTTCAGAGTTAAAATTTATTAGCACACAAATAATATGCTTGTTGCGTTTTATTATTATTGTAGAATATTAATAGTAATAGTTTATGTTAAACAATTTTTACATCTTACCTACTTGAGGAACCTTTCATTAAAGTTCCTAACTACCCACATCATAACGAAATAATTTTTAGTTGTGAATTGAACATTTAAACATCAATATCTTACGAGTGTGTGTTTAAAATGAAGCGTGGTAGGAGACTATCAGTGAGTTTAGAAGAACAAAAGAGTGTTTTCCTAAAATATCAAGAACGTTTCAAAGGTCCTGAATTGCCTCATTCATGCAGTGTTGTGTACAAAGAAATAAGTAGATTATTATGTGCTTGTATGACTCCCATTGCGCTATATATTTTTTTATTTTTATTTTTTTTATTTATATTCTCTGTTTATTTGTAAGGTACTAACTATTTCGAAAAGAAAATTTGAGGCACAGCTTTGTCCGTATATTCAAATTCTAGTGAAGATTTGGGGGTTCTAATTCAATATAGAATTGTTTTAGAATTATTTGATACCATATATTTGATTATACTATGCATAGTAATAGATATATCGTGGTGGTTTCGCTGGAAGGATACTCTGCAGCGCAACCACTTTCAATAACAAAATACGGCGAAACCGGAGACATACTCGTAGATTTTTTTTAAATAGGACTAGAATTTTATAGACATTTCATAGATTTTTTTGAGTAACTTAAACTAGTTAAATCGAAAGTGGTTCCGCCGGGAAGCATGACGTTAAAGATACCTTATACAGAGCACGAAAAACATATTATTACATCATACCAAGTACAGTCGCCATCAGATATATCGGAGCGGCCAAGGTGTCCAAATATTTCTGAGCAAGACTAAATTTCTATAAATTCTGCACTCTCCAAATGCCATTTATATCGCAACTACTGCAATGCCATAAACATCTGAGCATGCTGTTTTTCAATAATTTCTTTGCATACGTCCAGTCGAAAATATCTGATCGAACAAAATACCAAACGTATCTAAGCAACAAAGGCGTTCACAAATATATGTTCATTTAAGCAAAATATAGCTTAAGATTTAGCATTAAGGTTACATTTTCAATACGTTTTTGTCTACATCTTGGTCTTTGTTAAGAATATGATGCGATATTTGTCATATTAGTGTAGCAATTCACAAAACATATTTAATACCGAGTGCCAGTGTCAGGTATAAAATGGACACTTGAAGCGTTACAGTTATCTATACGTTGGATGTCAAGTTCACTGGTTAGCAATTAAAGATGTTAAAAGTAGACATTTCGAATAGCCCGCCGAAACAAGTAAGTAGTGTGTCAATTTCGTATTTCAAATTTTGACAATTCACGAGAAGAGTAACGTAATGTCAAATGATATATTTGTCCCTTTTCAAAAGTCGTGTAATTTTGGCATTTAACAGCGGGAGAATAAGCGAAAGGTCAGTTATTCAGAATGCTTAGTTGTTGTCAAATTATTGAAAAACAGCATGCTCAGATATTTATGGCATTGCAGTAGTTGCGATATAAATGGCATTTGGAGAGTGCAGAATTTATAGAAATTTAGTCTTGCTCAGAAATATTTGGACACCTTGGCCGCTCCGATATATCTGATGGCGACTGTACATACGGCGGCAGATCAACCTACCCAAAACTGTCAAATTCCTACAATCAATTTTGAACTTTATCATTTGGTTATAAGGATCAATATTCATTGGAGAAATTTGTCAATTTTGGGTAGGTTAATCTGCCGCCGTATGTACAGTAACCGCAAGTGTGCCAGATGTATTAGAAAAAAGAAATGAGTTTGTGAAGGTGGTATAATCGAAAACATAATATTTGCGACAAGTTTAGCGAAAAAAAATATAAAGGGCTCAGGATCATACTTCGCAGACGGTACTCTTAAATCAGCGCCACCTCCGTTTAATCAAATGTATGTTCTACATTTAGATAATATAGGTTCAAGGTGTACAAATGTTTCATCAGTAATTTACAATTTACTGCCAAATAAATCCCAGGAGACATAATACACGCCTGTTCACACTTTTGAAACAAAAACTAGGCATACAAATCAAATATTTCAAAAGTGATTATGAACTTGCGCAGATAAATGCAGTGCAATCAGTGTTTCCAGATGCACAAATAAGTGGCTGTTACCACCACTACAAGGACGCAATATAGAAACAAGCTGAGAAGAAGGGATTAGATACAAATTATGGTCGTAATATTACTAGGATTGCTGCTATAATACCGCTGGTGCCAGCTCAACAGATACCTACTACTTGGGTTCATATTTTAGAACAAGAACCTCGGAGCCCAGAAATGGATCGTTTTCGACGCTATTTTGAGGAGCAGTGGTTACTAGTGGAATACTAGAAATAAAAACTAAACTAAACTAAACCTACTAACCTAAACTTCGACTGCAGAAAGCTTATGGATCATTCATGGGCTAAGGTGTCACTTATTATAATAAAATCCCGAATGATGTAAAGAAATTTAAGACACACGTTAAGGAAACACTTTTAAAAAAGGGCTATTGCAATGTAAATGATTATGTTCATGATAAAAATGCATGGAACTGACATTCCTCCAATTCTCGCACACTGTATAGGTATTAAGCGTCTTTCTATAGTTTTGAATTATTATATAAGGTCACATTTTATCAACTGCAAATATTTTGAGGATAAATTCAACAACATATATAAACTATTTTTATGAAAAAACTTTAAATTTGTATACGCTGGTTTTCAAGAAAAACGCCAAAAAACATTTCGATTAAAAAGAAAAATAAAGCACTTTTGGTAGTTTCAATTCAAAGGAGCCGAAACAGAGAGGCCTCAATGCCTTCACCGCTTACATGTGCACCTAGTTTCATTCAAAAGATCCGACAAAGAGGCCGCTCTTAAAATATTATAATTTTTGTGTCAGGAAAAGTAAAAAAAAAATGGCCTGATTTTTTTTAAAATGCTAGGGCCTTATTCTTCTGATATAATTAGATGTTTTGTCAAAATATTTGCAGTTGATAAAAAGTGACCTTATATACATAGTGCACAAGTACGTTTTTTTTTAGAATAAAGTGTAATGTTAAGTAAATGTATAGAGGTAAGCATTATTTGTATAAGCGGGCTCTTGCAAGTTATTAATTGTAAATATTGTATGATTTGGTAACGACGTACTTTTTTTTTGTAAATGTCGTTATTTCTATTAAAGCTGTGGAGTTTCTTGCGCCCTTCCTTCTCCACAGCTAAAAAATAGACGTCCTGAATGGGTAGTAGGTAAAAAATGTATGGGCGATTTAAAAGCACTTTTTGTAAGTTTATTTGAATAAAAAATTTTGACTGACTTTGACTTTGAATTTGACTTTGACTTTAACTTTGAATCTATACGCATCTGTTTTCATTAATAATGTGACCCAAAAACTAGCAAACTATTATATTGCCATTTCTGCATAATCTTGTAGATCAAAATGCAGTTTAGCTCTTTTTGAACTATAAAATAGCGCTAGCTACTAGAGAAAATTTACTGTTTGTTAATAAAATCCATGAAAAACATATTGTTTTTAACTTGTTTAAAAATTACAAAAACACAAATGTAGAAAAAATTTCCACGAGCAGGATTTGAACCTGCACCCTCTGACGTACCGGGTCAGGTGCTCTCCCAATTGAGCTATCGTGCTTCTAACCAGCCCGACGAAATTATTTCACACTATTTACTTTTTACTTTGAAAGCCAAAGGCCTCAATTCAATGTCAACAACTACCGTCGTTAACATCCGATGATAATATTTTTACAAATACTAAAGATCAGTTAAGAAGTAGGCAAGCTATTTTATAAAATGTTTTTGTTTTGTTTATATAATTTTAACGCAAATTTTGTGATTAACAAAATAACAAAAATATTTATAAACTCGAATTGATTTGTAACTTATGGTTGGAATTTCAAATGTTCATTATTTTAAATTATGTTATACGTACCCGATTGATTTATATCCTGCCAGCTCCTTATTGAAACACGTTATATATGAATCCTACGCAACTACGAATAAAATTACAATTTCTACACTTTTAATGATAGTTTTAGCTTTAAGTTGTATTGTATGAACTGAAGTTTGTTTAGTCAGTAGGCAGTTTACCTAAGTACAAATTTTTTAGGTATAGGCCGATCGGTAATATTTGTACATTTTGTAAATGTATTAGAGGTCAATACTGCGAGCTGTGAATAACTTGTATCTATAATAAAGTATGATTTGCAATATTTTATGCGGTTGTTTTATTTGAGTTTCTACCTTATTTTGATTTGAAGTCTACAACTTAAGGCGAAGGGTAAGGCACACTAGCGCGACCAATTGATAATTTGACAATTACTAACGGACCGGATCTTTTTTTAAACATTGCGTACCGTCCGATAACAAGAAAGCATCCATAGTATTTATTTAATAATTGTGCACTACTTTTTGCTGCGTGGCTTATTCACAAACGGGCTATCGCATTTATTCACAAATAATGACCACTTTTGGTGTTAGCGAATGAATACAAAAACAAACCTAAAAATAGTGCACAATCATTAAATAATAGATGTTTGCCTAGTGTCGGAAGGTCCGCAATGTTTGAAAAAAAATCCATTTTAGCAGTTATCAAATTAAATCCATTAGCGGCGCTAGTGTGCATTACCCTTCACCTTAAGACGAAGGCAACAGACCAATTTAGTTACAGAAACTATCAACTTAGCTTAACAAATTTTTCACTTTTAAAAAGTTTTCGTTAAAGATTGCCGAGAGATATGCACGTATATAAGTGGTAGGGCTTGTTTCAAGTTAAACTGCTACCACCCACCGTGTTATTAATAACCGCGATGTCATAGCACGCGCCATCGAGCTCCTCCACTTTAAATAAAGCAAAGATAAAACTTCTGCTTCACGAAACGCACGAAACGCATGAAATAAGTATCCTAAAAAAATATTTAAATACTTAGCACCAGATAATAATATTCGAAAACCTAGAATCTATAAATACTATTGATGCGAATAGCAACTTTTCATATGTTTCAGTCGTAAAGAGTACCTACTTGAAGATTAAAAATGTTGTGCACATCTGTAATTTAAATTCATATTTGCCTGTTTTCATGTAAATAACTTTCTTATGTATTTAGTTGGCAAGTCTATTTTAGTAAATAAATGAAGGAATGAAACACTCAGCCAACCTCGCAGCTGTCGGCACCAAATTACACTTTCCATATTGTGTACCGCACGTTACATCTCAGTTCAAAGACAAACTGTCTCAAAGGTTCCCCGCCCAGCGGGCAGTTGAGTTATTAGTTTAATAAATTGCAGTGGGAACTTAAGCTCCGCTCAAACAGAGGCGGTCTGCGGCTGCGGTTTGATGTGGTAGTCAGTATATTATCATTATCATCATCAACAGCTCATTTTTATGTACCCACTGCTGGGGCAGGAGCCTTCCCTATGGTTGGATAGCGGGAACGAACCATAAACCACCACGCGGGCCCAGTTCAGATTGGTGATTGTTGACGACTGCTAATGCAGCCGGGACCAACGGCTTTACGTGCCTTCCGAAGCACGGAGGTGCTGGAGATCATACATTTTTGGTCATCCATCCGATGACCGGCCTTTGCGAAAGTTGCTTTAGCTCAGCACTTGCAGACCGGGCGCTTTAACCACTGCGCCATCTCTATCGAGCTCCTCTTATATATGAAGTGTTTCAAATGAACGCAGGCAGGCCGCGATGCCTGACCGCTCGCTCCACTTGCATTGCCATTGCTCGTGCGTACAGCCCGGTCACTTGTTTTTTGGCTTAGCGTTTTGCGGCTATTGTCGGCCCCGCCATATCCTCTAAATGCCACTACACATTTACAAAATACACTAAACATGCACACTAGTTTAGGCCAAAGACACCGTACTAGTAGAATAAAGGTTCGACGACCCTGTTCACACGCGCCTGCACCTGGGCGCTTCTCCCCACCACCACGACCCGGTCAACCCGAGCCGAGGACCTACGCATTAAAGGTGCCCTCGGTTTGTTCCGTTCCCGATCCGATCCGAACCCCTTAAAGAACCTAGTAACCCACGGGGACTCGCACTAATGTGTGATGTTAAGTTTCTCGCCGCCCTCAAAAAAGTCTGGTGACGCTGAAAATACCTAGTGGCAACCAGAACTCTCAAAAAAAGGCGAGGGGCTGCTTGCCGCGCCCCAGCGATTGGCTCGGCAAAAACCGCTTACCACTGCCGCTGCGCCGCGTGGGGTGCTTCGTAAACGTTTGTATATTTGTTTTCGCCGCTCGCCGCTTCCGTGCTTTGATACCGCAGCAGCAAGATCGTGGCCGGGCACTTGGTGCCACGCGGAACACTAGCGATAAAGTCCGGTGACGCTGAAAATAACCAGCAGCAATCAGGAAACTCTCTCAAAAAAGGGACACTCTTTACAGCGTCACCCGGAGATTTTGGGGGCGGCGAAAAACTTAAAGGTTTTCTCAAGCTGTGTGACCTTTAGTGTGTTTCTAGAGGGAATGGCATAACGCAAGCATGTCCACGTACCTTACTAGATTATCTAAGGGGATCGGATCGGATCGCAGCGGGCAGACCGCTACCGTGAGGTTATCGCCACCGCGTCTGTTAGGGCGAGGCTTTGAGCACGCCCCGTGAAAGCACAATTTGGGAATGTAGAATGTATTTGTACAACGCATTTTACGAAATACGCAGGCTTTCATTTCACATGTTAATTTTATTTTCGTTAAATCGCCGTTGGTTATGTTATACTCGTATAATTGTATGCAAATTTTGTTGCGGACAAAATACAATTTTAATTAAAACGCCTGTTGCTAAATATGTAGGTATAGTTAATTCGGTTTAACGAGACTGGCTTTTGGCAAGAATTTAAATGCATGTTTGATCAAAGAAATGGTTTTTAAAGGCGAAGGCATGCAGAAAACATGCATTTGTTTGTTAGATGGTAACAGCGTGTTGACTTGAATCAAGCTCTACCACCAAACAAACCAATGCAAATATCATTAATTACGCTAAGAATCGAACCCGCACCTCTTAGGGTGACAACGGTGCGTGGTACATGTATAATATATAAACGATTAAATCCTGTTATGGCTACGGGTACAGCTGCAGCGGCTACGGCATGCTACGATGCGTAGCTGCTGCTACGACAGCTTGCTACGACGACGACTCGCTACACTGCCTTGCTACGACCTCCCGCTCGGGGCCTCTCGTAGCTAAACCCAACGTAATTTTTTCTCTGCGTTTCCAGTAGTTTCCACATGTCTATCTTCTAATATATAAAATTCTCGCGTCACAGTTTTCGTTGCCATACTCCTCCGAAACGGCTTGACCGATTTTGATGAAATTTTTTGTGCTTATCCGGTATCTATGAGAATCGGCCAACATCTATTTTTCATCCCCCTAAATGTTAGGGGTAGTCCACCCCTAATTTTTTTTAAATTTTTTATGGCAAAACAACGTTTGCCGGGTCATCCGGTATCTATGAGAATCGGCCAACATCTATTTTTCATCCCCCTAAATGTTAGGGGTGTCCACCCCTAAATTTTATTTTTATTTTTTATGGCAAAACAACGTTTGCCGGGTCATCCGGTATCTATGAGAATCGGCCAACATCTATTTTTCATCCCCCTAAATGTTGAAAACTTAATGATGAAATTAAAAAGCCTGGGTTTTTGTTTGCTGTTTCCTTATAATCAGTATCTAGCATGAGATGGCACATGAAGAAGAAGACGAAAAATGGAAAAGAAGTCGATCACTGGTACTTGTCGAATACTGGCTTAACGATCTTCTGAGCACCAACCGGTATAAAGTTCGGAAGTTTTTTTAATGTTTTCGACCTTCCCTACCAGACTAGTAAGGTGAGTAGGGCCCCTGGCTATATTAATTTTTACTTACAAGGCTCTTTCAGGAATATTTTATAAAAGTTTCATTAATGATCGAAGTTTTAATTGCTCTCAATGATTTATTCAAGGAATAAGGGAGCAAAGTGGTCTTTCAAGGCGGGATTAAATAAAAATTAAATAAATAAAAAAATAATTTTTCGTTTTTAAATAAAATACCAACACCAGAGAGTAATGTAAATGTAATGTAAATACTTGTGTTGGGATGAAATGAAAATATACTTTATTGTATACCATACAAAAAGACATACAGAGGACAAAACGAGAGGTTTAACTGGGAACCTTATAGCTACAAAGCAATTTCTTTCACGTAGCCGTGTGCTGAACTGAACAAAAGTAAGTAAGAAACGGGATGATAGAATATGAGCTGTATTTTGAACCGATATTTATATAATACTCGAATAGAGGACGATCGATATCGGTTTTTACGTCTCGGTGACGAAATGGGCCGGCTCGCCCGGCGTAATACCACCCTCTCACAGAATATCGGCGTGAAACAATGGCACTCGTTGCTGTTGTGTTTCGTCTGGTGAGTGAAAGTACCGGAGGCCCATCTCTCACCTCCCCCCTCCCAATTCCTACTTTTTTCTCAAGATCCAACTCTTTCCTCAAGGTCGGCAACGCATCTGCGATTACTTTGGTTTTGCGGGTGTCCATGGGCGGTGGTGATTACTTTCTATCAGGTGACCCGCCCTCTCGTTTGCCTCCTTTTAATATAAAAAAGACAGATTGGTAAAGCGGTTGGCCGCATACCCTCCATCCTGGGTTCAATAGTTTAATTCCAAAGTCGGGCAAAGTATATTTCGGACTTTTTACCAGTGAAAAATAAGTTTAAATTCATTTGTTGACATTGTAGTTTGTGACACTAACCACTAACAAACTAAGTATGGCATCAACGTACGCCAGGAACCAGAGATCGTATTTCTTTTCCTTTATACATTAAAAATAGGAATCAGCAATTTGACTTTAGCATCTATTAAATATAGACTACCTGCTTCCTAGCTAGGGTTGCCAACTCTACTATAAAATATAGTATCCTACTATTTTAGGTGTCTAACTACTATATTTTATCAGCAAAGTCGCTAAAATCAGTCTCTATTATCTAAAACGAAACACACAAAATGTTCATTTAAGAAATAAAATAAATATTTTTTAATATATTATACTATAATGTTTTAATTAATTCCCTATCTACTAAATTTTTATGGGTAGTGGGTACTGAATCCAAAAATACTATATTTGGTCTAAAAACAGTTGGCAACCTTTTTCCTAGCTGTCAACCAGTAAAATTTCAATGAAATTCTGTTATTTTTGACGACACAGTTTTGTCGAACACTGGGTTAGTGTATCTAACACTGTGCCATTACGATATATTCTATTCTCATTATGTTGACTAGAACTTCAATACCGCATGCCACAGAGTATCTGCCTACAGCAAACACTAGTTAATTTAGTAGCATTTGCCCGCGATATTGGCTGTCAGCGGACAGTATCGCCGCGCCCCAACATCGCTGCACTACGCAAACACGGCCTGCGTTAATGTAGTGATGGGTGCGGGGTGCCAGTGTTAGCGGTTGTACAACCATCGCTCACCAAGTCTGTTAATTCATTAAAGTCTCAATAGTGTGTCCGGCTTAAATACGAAAATAATAGCTAACCAGCCCCCCTAGACAAGTGGCATAACGATAATGGAATAGAAATGAAATAGAATGATTACTGTATGGGATTGACATAAACGTCATTTATACGTATCGTTGACTTATGTCAATCGCGTACGATAATCATTCTATTTAATTTCTATTCTATTAGCGTCACTTGTCTAGGGGGGCAAGCAGACTTTGAACAAATAATTCTACTAAAAAAAATAACTAGTACCTCCAGATACAATTTTTTTTTTATAACATTGGTTTATTATAAAATAGGTAGTAAGAATACCTGTAACCATTTTTCTATGATAAATAATAAAGCCTTGTAATTATCTAATGTTAAGTTTGATTCTTGTCCGTCAAGAGATTTTTTGCGTTTTGGCTGTGAAATATCTTTAAGCACGCAATTGAACAATAGAATGTAATACAAATTGAATTTTTACAACAAAACACTAATTATACGAAGTGAATTAGTTGACAAAGCTACTTAAAATAGTTATTCTTGTGTTACCAATATGACCCAAAGGCACCCGTTTCTTTGAAGCGTAATATAGAAATAAATTAATCTGCCAGCTCTCGGACTACAACCATCTTGTGTAAAGGTCCGGCTTCTAAGTGGCCATACCTTTCACAATCTAGTAAAAGGATGTCTTTATATCGCTAAGTGCGCGTCCCTACCCAATTTTGTATGTTAACAGTTTCTGAATAGCCGCATGGCTGGCCGGAACAGCGGACCCCGAATAATCCACGCTACGTGAAGTATTTTCATTTCATTGACTTAGCTACATTTTTGCGGTTTATTTATAGTCTATTCAATCTGAACCAAGATATAACTTAACAAGCCAGTCATCATTAACATATTTTTTTAGTTATGTCCTAATGTTGGGGTACATACAGGCCTCCCCTATGTATGGATAGGATTGATTTATGTCTATATGTATGTAATTATAATAACATGGATTTTTTATTATTTTTCGCAGTCGATTAAGACACTGTTCGATAGAAAAAGAATAAGTAAATAGGCACTGGTTTGGTTGGCAAAACTATGTAATTCACAAATAATAAAAAACATATGTTACATTCAAACAGTAGAGAAATTATTCCAAAAATAAGTTATAATAAAAAGTAAGCAGGGATTAACACAAACTAATTATTTACTTTTTTAACAAAATATTACATGGCGGACTTAATGCCTATGGCATTTTCACCAGTCTACCATACTTCATACATACAGACATACCTTTATACCCACCGGCCATAGACACGGCTGACTGCTGTCGCGATATTGCGCCTTCGTTTGCGCGGCAGTCTTCATCCATCGTCACATTGTTTATCCAACTAACACCAAACACAATACTAACCGTTATAATAGTATTGTACCATAGTTTACGTCTATTTACTTATTTATTTCAATAGGTCTACCAAAAATTGTATACATCAATATTACTAAGGATTCTTACAGGTTAATTAAGCTAAGTGTAACAACCAATTACAGTAAACACAGCATGCTTAGTAATAAAGACAATTAAAACACTAATAACTAATTTGGGCCAGAAATATAAACAAACATACACATAAAACACACATTAATTGAGATAAAAAAGAAAAACTAGGAACTCAGTTATTAAAAGAGACATCAGGGCCAGAAAGATGCTTCCAAACAGTGTTACGGTATCGGTATGCATTTAAAGAGTCATTGTGTAAATCGATCACACGATTGACGCAATTTACACATCCTGGCTGGAGAGCCACCAGCACCACCCGGTACAGTTCTCTTAAACGGTGGACACAACGGGGTAATGGGGGTTCTAGGAATCTGGGAAGGAACGCGAAGTTTAGATAAGCTTATTAATTGGGGACAGTCAATTTTGTTGTTAAAAATTTTGTAAACCAATATTATATACTTATTTTTATTTTTATTTTTATTTTATTTATTGTTCACCAACATAATGAACATCAACTAATACAGTTATGGTTTTGGCACAGTTTAGGAAAGCTTAATGTTATTATAATTATAGGTGAAGACCACATTCATTAAAAAAAAAGCAAAATCTATTGCATATATAAAATCTCAACGTTTTTCTAATGAAAGTAAATTGACAAACTTAATTTTGTGTTAGATAGAAGCGTCCCAAGAAAAATAAAGAATAGTCAATGCGCAAACAATTATAGTTATCCCGAATGGTACACGAGTCAAATAATTAAAGAAATAAAATCTAAAGCTTATCTACATAAGAGATATAAATCAAGCGGTTTGGCAAAAGATTATTTTAATTTTTCGCAGTGTAGGGCCAGAGTTAAGAGTTGGATAAGGGCGGCAGAGGAACAGTATCGAGAGCGCGTTCAAAATCATTTGCTGAGAGAACCAAGGGCGTTTTGGAATTATGTTCGATCTAAAAGGTGTAATAGAAACCCACAAAATATTTTAAAAGACGGTGAGCCATTAACTCGAGAACAATGTGTCGTGGAGTTTGCGAAATACTTTTATTCGGTTTACGACGAGGAACCTGCGTCGCTGGATGTGAGCGCGAGTGTGGCGAGTGCTGGTGACGCGAACGCAGGTGCGCGCGTGCACTTGGATCGATTGCAGCTGAGTGACGTGCAAAGTGCGCTTCAAAAACTGAAACCGAAGACTTCCGCGGGGCCAGACGGTATACCACCTTTCATTTTTAAAGACTGTCGTGAAGTATTAGCTGAACCACTATGGCATATATTTAATCTTAGTCTAGATACTGCTGTATTTCCTGAAAGATGGAAAATTACTCGAGTCGTCCCGGTGCCTAAGGGAGGGTCATCAGCATCCAGTGTGGAAGGTTACAGACCTATTGCAGTTCTGTCGACGCCGGCAAAAGTGTTGGAATCTGCCATCCATAAGAAATTGCACGTACAGGTAAGTGCACAGCTGACGGACGCGCAGCATGGTTTTCGCCCGGCGAGGAGTACCACCAGCAATCTCGTCAATTACATGGCAGACTTGGTGCCGGTTGTGGATAGTGGGGCGCAGATTGACGCAGCTTACTTCGATTTCAAAAAGGCTTTTGATCTAGTCAGACACGATGTATTGCTTAAGAAGTTGGCAAGCGTTGGTTTTACTCCACATCTACTAAACCTCTTTGCAAGCTACATGAAGGATAGGCAGCAATACGTAGAATATGCTGGTTGTAGATCAAAACCCTATTACACCAGATCCGGAGTAAGTCAGGGTAGTAATCTTGGGCCCCTGGAATTCATTTTAATGATAAATGATCTACCTAATGTCGTGAAACATGCGAAGTGCTTGTTATTTGCAGACGACCTAAAGTTGTACCTGGCCATAAAAGGTTATGAAGATTGCAAGAAGTTGCAAATAGATATAGATAGTGTGGTAGCTTGGAGTATTAAAAATAAGTTACAGTTTAATATCTCCAAATGTGTCACTATGTCTTTCTCGCGAGCTCATAACCCTGTTTTACACAACTATGCGGTACATGGTGTAAACCTGGAAAGAGTGAATGAGGTGAGGGATCTAGGTGTGCACCTCACTTCGGGGCTTTTGTTTAGAGACCATATAATAAGTATATGCAAGAGAGCTTATCGTAACCTAGGTTTTGTCTTACGCAGAGCACATGGTTTCACGAACATTAAAGCAATTATTGCATTATATAACGCCTTAGTTAGGAGTCACCTGGAGCATAATGCAAGTGTATGGGCTCCGCATGAAACCAAATATACTCTCATGCTGGAGAGAGTACAAAATAAGTTCACGCGATATATTTACATGAGGCAGTTCGGTGTTTACCCTTTCTACCCCTTAGAATATCCAACATTATTTGTTTTAGGCATGGTAGGGTACAACAAATTAGAGGTAAGGAGAGATGTAGCACTCGCGTCATGTTTATTTAAATTAATAAGAGGAAAGACTCACAACACAGATTTACTGTATAGCATAAGTTTTTGTGTGCCAGACCGGTACGTAGAACGGAGGCGGCGAGTGCCATTGCTGGCGGTACCGCGCGCGCGGACTAACATGCTGAGCAAGGCTCCGCTCACACGCGCCATTCGTATAATTAATGTGTTGGCAAATGATATAGATTTATTCGCTTGTGCTTTGAGTGAATTCACAAGGGCCGCGTTGTTTACGTGTTCATATAAAGTTATTAAGTAAAAATAATGTACATTTTATATTAAGCACAAAATATCTATGTATGTAATTGTATTGTATGAGATTGTTGTGATTATATAAAGAGATTTACATGATTGTATTAGGTTTAAGCCTGTAATGATCAATGTAAATTTAGTAAATAAATAAATAAATAAATAAAATGTTGAAGTCTATTTTTGCAGGAGACCTGATTCTTTGTTTTACCTTGCGCGAATACAAGATGCCCACATAAAACGTTTTTGTACGCGCTCCAACTGTAACGAATGCACGGAGTAATGTGGTTTGCATGTGCACTACAGTATCCTAGGATTCTAGGAACAACAGTGTTTAGGTCTTACTGCTTTTCAGACACTTACTGTATCTGAGAATGGTTGAGCGAAGCGATGGCTGATTCATTATGTCATACTCGTGAACGGGTGCCGCCTGTAAATGCTGGTCTGCTCTTGCATACTTGTCTTATTTTTATTATTATTAACTATAGTTTAACTTTGTTTTTTTCTTAGACAGGTTTTGACTTTTACTAGTCAGTACTAGTAAAAGTCACAAAACACTCAAGTACTAGCCAAAAAAAACAAAATTATGACATTGTAAAAAATTCAACTGGTAAATGATATTTTTGCAAACTTAAATATTTTTGCAAACTTATTTTTTTTTTTAACTTAGGTGTTTTTTTTTACATGTTGTGATTGTCCTTTATATTATGTGTTTTTATTTGTGATGGAAAGTGTCCTTTTATGATAGGGCATTTTCCAATATTTTTGACGCTGTAATGGAGAAAAGATCTGGACACTTGCTGAGTTTCTTGCCGGTTCTTCTCATTACAACAAGATCTCCCGCCCAGAATAGACTAACGAACCGATGGCATAATGACGTTCATAAGAGCTATTTGTAGCCTAAACTGAATAAATGATTTTGAATTTTGAATTTTGAGAACAAATCCGAACATTCTGGAAGCTTGAGCGTCGATCGACCACCAGGTGGCCGGCAACAATTAAAATTCTATTGTGTCTGGTATTCACGCGCTCGAGCTCTTATTACTGATGTTCTCTAATTGTGATATGAAACGTTAATCTCCTGTATTTTGAACTTTGTTTGTAAAATCGAACGCGAAAGTTTGTATTTTATAATTATTTTATAACAGTACTAAAAACGCTTTAATATAGCGGCCGTGTTGCTTTAAAGGCTACTGATAGAATTAGTGGCGTTGAGTGCTCTCCAAACTGGAGAATTCAAGTTATATTGCGTCCTTTATGAAATTGACGTTTTTTTCTCACTTATTAATGTATTACTTCTAAAAGTCAATACCGGTCGTTAATATTATTATACACCTTTAATTAGGACTATGTTACTTAGGCTTCAGTAATAACAATTATTATTCATTTTGTGTCTTTATGGCCCAATTTTTTTTAAATTAACTTCTTTTGTGTTTCGCGGAATTGACTTTTTGTTTCATTGTAGCTTTGAAGGGACTTGGTTTTTTTCTTTTTAATGTCTGCTATATTTAGCTAGTGAAACAAACACATTACCCTTAAATTTTTATAATCTAAATATATAAAAGAAGAAAGTGACTGACTGACTGACTGACTGACTGACCATCAACGCACAGCCCAAACGGCTGAAGCTACAATCATGAAACTTGGCACGTAGGTTCCTTTGGTAGTGTAGATGAGCACTAAGGCGGAGAGCGGATTTTTGGAAATTCTAATTTTAAGGGGGTTAAAAGGGGGGTGAAAGTTTGTATGAAAATCCATCAGTTTTGAAGTAATGATCTTATAATTTTGTGTTTGGACTGAAGATTAAAAAATAAATTACACGTGTCTCAGCGATTTTGATTATTACATCCCCATGAGGGTTAAAAGGGGGATGAAGTCATGGGAATAATGAAATCGTCTAGAGACTTGAAATTTTGCACATATATGCTTTTTATTGTGCAGGCATCTACTAAGAAAGGATTTTTGTGAATGCCACCCCTAAGGGGGTGAAATAAGGGATGAAAGTTTGTATAAAAGTCGGTCAGTTTTGAGTTAGTATCGTCGAATTTTGGGTTTGGGCCGAAGATTAACGCAAATTAAGGTTTTTTGGGAATTCTGTCCTTGGGGAAGGATCATGCGGGATGAAATGTTGTGTAAAAAAGTCTTTACAAAGGCAAAATTATTAAAAATACTTTTAAGTCTTTACAGTCTGTTGGTAAGTATAAAATGGCTCAACGCATAGATATAGGAATTAAATAGGGACGGGATAGGGATAGACCTAACTTATCAATGTTAAACATTGACGTGTAACAATTTTACCGAAATAATTTTCATTTTATATCGTTTTAATTTCATTTTCTGATAAGTACCTACATAAGGGGTCAGTAGTGTAGCAAATCAAAAATAGGAATCCTATAAAGAATGTATTACCTAACAATTACTTCTGTAGATGGGTTTCTAACTACTTAATAAATGAATCAGTGATAGGAAATAAGTAAGTGTAGGTACCTAGGTATAATCCGCGGCGCCTAACGTGAGCTCTGGCTACCATACTATCAGTAT
Source organism: Eudonia mercurella (assembly GCA_963082485.1). Classification (NCBI taxonomy): domain Eukaryota; kingdom Metazoa; phylum Arthropoda; class Insecta; order Lepidoptera; family Crambidae; genus Eudonia; species Eudonia mercurella. The sequence continues at coordinate 5,272,388 of OY720043.1, forward strand.
CATAATCAGGGCTCACGGTAAGTACAGTATACAGACGAGTTGAACTCATCTGTGTACTGTATCTATTCACGTTTTTAAAAATTAGAAGCATTTCCTCTTAGATGCGATGATGATTGTGACTGCTTCAGTTAATTGGCAACGATTACGTCACAAGGACGTATTCTAGCGGAGTACGCAGTGCAACATATTATATTGACATTATTAGGAAGGAAATACTTTAATTTAATTACTTACTTATGATTATGATTTCTTATTAGGTATTAGTCATGGATAAACACAAAAATAGTGAAGGGACAGGGCAAGGATACAGCGTATTCATGATAGATAAAGTAGGTAAGTATAAGTCTCTCCTAAGAAACGCATGTTCACATTACATTATTTTTATCATCATCATTTTCTACTTTTTCTCTACATACTGTTAAAATAATGTTAAGGAAAAGCATGTAGTCCACGCGTGCGAAGCCGCGGGCATAAGCTAGTGTTAACATAAATAGATGTTAAGAAATACCCTTAAATTTTTAACGTGTTAACATAAATAAATGTTAAGAAAATAAAAAAAACGTTAGTATGAAAAATATAATTTTATAAAAAACTTCATACAAAACGTCAATTTCATAGGTAAGGACCTAATAATGATCTCGAAATTAAAAATGACATGAAATACAATATGAATTAGAATACGAGTATTTTGTTCACTCTTTAAAGTTTGTTAGATAAATATCGGTCGAGAATTTTCGGTGACAATTTTTTTTTACCAGTGACCTTGAATTTAAGAAAACCGGCCGAGTGCGAGTCGGACTCGCGCACGAGGTTCTGTACCATTATCTATAAAAATATTTCAAGTTTGAAAAAAAATTGAAAAAAATCACGTTTGTTTTATGGGAGCCCCCCTTAAATATCAATTTTATTTTAATTTAATTGTTTATATTTAAAGTGAATAATATAACTCAATATTCTGTGAATATTTCAAGCGTCCTCCTGTTGCCGTTATCAATGTCGAGCAAAAACGCGTAAAAAAATCACGTTTGTTGTACGGGAGCCTCCCTTAAATACTGGTTTTATTTTAATGTAATTATTTATTTTTAAAATGAATATATAACTAAATATTCTGTGAATATTTCAAGCGTCTACCTGTTGCCGTTATCAATATCGAACAAAAACGAGCAATAAAATCACGTTTATTGTATGGGAGCTCCCTTAAATATTTATTTTATTCTGTTTTTTAGTATCTGTTGTTATAGCGGCAACAGAAATAATACATCATCTGTAAATATTTCAACTGTCTAACTATAACGGTTCATGAGATACGGACGGACGGTCCGCCGCTATAACAACAAATACTAAAAAACAGAATAAAATAAATATTTAAGGGAGCTCCCATACAACAAACGTGATTTTTTTGCTCGTTTTTGCTCGATATTGATAACGGCAACAGGTAGACGCTTGAAATATTCACAGAATATTTAGTTATATATTCATTTTAAAAATAAATAATTATAGGGTCCCATTTTATCCTTTAGATATGGAACCCTAAAAAAGGAGCACTTGTAATTTATATTATGGGTACTTCCCGTTTGGACAACTTCCCATTTCATATCATAGCTTGAGAACTAGTCACCGGTTCAAAAATAGCCCCCAAGACTGTTTTTTTTATATTTACTGGTAAGCACAGTGCTTTGATCTCACCTGATGTTAAGTGATGATAAGGCCATTTGGTGGAAGCGCACTTCACCCGGGATCCTCAACTAGTGAAGCACTGGTTATCTTATCTATGGCTGTCGGAACACAACAATGCTACAAACATTGATGTTATGGCGACTTATTTAGATAAGATAGTGGTAGCTTGCCAGGCGGACAAACAAGTCCTACCACCAACCAAACCGAGTAGGTACACAAAGATGTACCCCCGCTGGGAATCGAACCCGGGACCTCTGGGTCTAAACCGGTGGTCTTAACCACTAGACCACAGAGACGGTTTGTTATAAACAAACTCCTCTACAACTGAAATTTAATTGTTTGTTTGACAGATGTCAGATGTCGATTTGGCAGCATTGCGCAGCAAATGCGCTGCAAAGCCTTGCTTTCATACTATAACAAGTTTATCTAGTTAATCAAATAAGCATAATTTTCGGTTTAGAGTGATTGCGTTAGAAGTTCGTACATTCTTAATTACAATAGGTATTACAAAATCATTTCAGAGAGGCTGAGGCTTGCTTGGAGATAAAAGATCCCGAAAAAATACTACTACGATGAGCAAACTCATACAGAGTTATTCTAAAACGTGGATTTCAGTTAAACCTAGTTTATAACTGTCTCGTTTCAGTTAACTGATGGTAACACATAGGAGCTCGATGGCGCAGTGGTTAACGCGCCCGGTCTGCGAGTGCTGAAGTTAAGTAACTTTCACAAAGGCCGGTCATCGGATGGGTGACCAAAAATTTATCATTTCGAGCTCCTTCGTGTAAAGCCGTTGGTCCCGGCTGCATTAGCAGTCGTTAACAACCACCAATCCGCACGGGCCCGCGTGGTGGTTTATGGTCCGTTCTCCTTATCCATCCGTAGGGAAGTCGTGCCCCAGCAGTGGGGCTGATAGGATGATGATGATGATGATGATGATGAACACATTTCAGGAGGTAATTTTCAGTCCACTTTTTTACAAATCGAGAAACAATCATATTTGTGTATTATGATTCTCAGTAGAAACATCTGGTACAATTTGTATGAAAGTTGCATTTGACCATTTTTGAAAATTACCTCCTGACTTATGACAGCATCAACCATTTGAACCAGGTTTATCTATTTCTAGCCGGCTTCGGGGATCAGATGTTTGCTCTCCTGTTTTAAAGTGGTCGGATCACTATCCGTTTAAGGGCGGTATCTATACATCATTCTGAATATAATGAATGACAAAAAACGGGCTCCAGTTTTATAGTGATTTTTCAAAGTTATATTTTCTAACAAACTAAATCAATTTAAATAATGCACATCATGAAACATGCTGTATCTTTACTAACACACACGCAAGCGTCAATAAAAAGATAGTGTTAGTCAGCTCAGTGTGCATGTTCGGCTATCTTTGTGTGCGTGTAGTACAGCTGTACGGGTTAGGAAAGGGTGTATTTTTTGGTGAATTATGATAATGTTTTGTTGATTATCTCGGTAACGAGCCTGTAGTTTTGAACCAACTTTGGTGAGCATGCTCAGTGTGATGTATAGATGCTCCCCTTAAACGTTCGCTTATTGATATTGTTGGACCCTTTATATACTTGAATCCTTAACTAGTGAGGTACTGGCTATCTTATTTCTTGCTGCCGGAACACAACAATGCTACAAACATTGATGTAAGAGTGACATATTTAGATAAGAGGGTAGTAGTTAGCCAGTAGTCAATCGGGCAAACAAGCCCTACCAAACCAAGTACACAAACATGTTCCCCCCGCTGGAAATCAAACCCGGGACCTCTGGGTCTAAACCGATGGTCTTAACCACTAGACTACAGAGGCGGTTAAATTTACTTTCTTTGTCCTTCTGGGTTGATCTCCGTTAAAAACTTTTTATGAAATTTGAACGCGAAGTTTTAAAAGGTCTATTAATTTTAATGTTGGGATGACCTTAGTTTCAAGGTTTACGGATCCTGTGAAGGACGTTCAAAACGTCAGCATAAAATAATTATGTAAAATAAACTCGAGTATAATGAGTATTGCGTAATTATTAATTTAAATTGTTTTGGTTGTACTATGGTAGGGGTTTGCGGTTCAATCCATTACTCGCGACATCTGATTACTTATTTGGATCTTTCAACTTTATTAAATAAGAAAATGGTCCTTAAGAAATACCCAACCCTTTCTTAACGTCTTTGTTGAAATTAACGGTAATGATTTTATTAACTTAGATATTTAGGTAGTATCTTTGTAACCTAAGTATATTATGTAACAATATTTATGTAAGATATACTCGTACATCTCCTACTTGCGTAAAATTATATGTAAATAATCATATAAAAGAAATTACGGTCGAATTTCGACGACTCCGCGAACAGTCACAGTCACACGCGTTCTTGTCAATTCATTTAAAAGACAAAAGAGTAACGTCGACATCAAAGGGATGAAAGGAAAATAAAGTTTTTTTATATTTTTTTTATTTCTTACGGGTAAGCACTTGCCTTTCATGTCACCTGAATGTTAGATGGAAAGGCCAATAGTGGAAGCGCTCTTTACCCGGAAACCTCAACTACTGAGGTATTGGCTATCTTCTACAGATTGAGCGCGCCAACTTCACCACGACGGCGGCGGCGTGCACTCTGATTGAGTAACGCCAAAGTCGCCTCCCATCCACTGGAGGCGTGCATTCCGTCAGCAGGGGGTTTCGGGGGCGATAAATCGATCTAGCTAGGTTTCACATTTAGAAAACGTCATTTTATTCATAAAATAATACCGAGCAAAACTCGGTCATCCAGGTACTTTGTTTAGTGGTCCATATTTCTTTGAGTTACAAACCGCGCGGGCCGGCGTTCAACCTGCGCTGCTGCTGACCTGCTTTGAGTGTGATTGAGGTATAACAAAATAAGGAGACTGCAGAAGGTAATGTTTACACAGACGAGCTCGAGCAACGCACACATAGACAACCTTTCACGGACACGGAATCTCGCAACCTAGGACCTACCACGAATGCCTCTCTGTCGCACTTGTAAATTCGTGTTTAACTCTTGGGTCACAAAGCGGGTGAATTCACCCTCAGAGCAATTCCGTCAAACACCAACCAGGCGTAAACGCCCAGAGCACCACGCGACTTAAAACTTTAATATTGTTTATTTAGAGCCTACTTTTGTATGAAGAAGTTTAACTATAGACAAACTAGAATAAATTTGCTACACTCTCAACTCCTAACAACTTTATTCTCTGCGCGTTTTAATTATTTTTTTTTATTTCAATTTTTTTTTTGCGAATTACGTCATCGGCGCAGGTGCTGTCACTTGCTTTTGGCCTTGTGACAAAGGGGGTAAGTGTGACAGGGCGGCAACACGTCGAACGTGGTTCGTGGCAGGCCCTCAGCTGCGCTCCGACTGTCCCGAACAGAGTGCCTAGTGTGAGTTTTGTTTACTATCCATATTCATTCGATTATGTTTACGAAAACGAGAATTAATATGGCATTAAAGCAGCGCCTCCTGGCGACATACCTACGATTAGAGTTAAAATTTTGCCATACGAACTCACGTTTTTGTTAACGTGATCGAATGGCGAGTCCGTGCAAGGTGTCCATGTGTAGGGCCGCCTTTAACCTATTGGAGGCCCTGGGCACTTACGGATGATGGGGTCTTTAATAGTCCTTACGCTACGCTAGATTTTAGTAAACAGGCAAAAGGAGTAAATAAGCAAAACTCTTAAAAATATTTATTTAACTGGTATTTTTATTTATTTGCAGCCACATAGATTTGCCAGTCGATTTGAATTAAAAAGAAAAAAAGTCAATAAGTTTGTAATTAATAGAAGTAAAAAAAATATATATTAATCTATATTATGTAAATCTCATGATAACATGACATGGCTACATGTTTAAGTTTACAATCTTGTTTTAAGCCAGTAAATTTAATTGTATTACTCTCTTTGATTGTAATCTGTTTTGTAGCTTTTTTGTTAATAAATAAAATAATAAATAATTCTTGTTTCGCAAAACAAATACTTATATATATCGGTAATATCGATTATCGGTTAGTGATATGGCAGGAACAAGGGGGCCCCAGCGATTGCGGGGACCTGGACACAGCCCGGAATGCCCAATGGTATAGAAGGGCTTATCTATGTGTGCGGTGCTCGATCGCAGTATGTATAAGCTTACCTTCTGGGTTTCCTTATTTGGTATAGACAGGTATGCCGAGAATTAACAATATGGCTGACGGCACAAAACTTTGCTGGAATGACTGACAACGAGGAGCGAAGTTATTTTATTAATTAATGTTTTATAAAGTTTGTGGTGTGGTTCATAAAGTGACGAGACACTTGGATCAAAGCCATTCATTATACGTTTAAAAAGATTTCATAACGAAACATCTATTTTTCCTAGTGCATCTACGGAATTTTTATCAACTGCAAATATTTTGACAAAACATCTAATTATTACAAATACACAAATGTTGAAAAAATTTCCACGAGCAGGATTTGAAGCTGCACCCTTCTGACAATCTAATTATATCAGAGAAATAATGCCCTGCGATGCGATTAATATGTATCGATATTGGGATTAGTTTCGGAATTCGCAATTTCGGAACGCCCCATCTCGATAATAATTTGTTCACTCAATTTCCACGCAATTTAATTCCAATGTAGCGCTATTATCGCTTTTAAGAGTGCCATTTGAATTTTTTAGATTTGTGATTGGAAATTGATTAATACAATTGTTTCAAGAGTAACCCACCTGCTTTATCACCGGAAGAAATAGACACAGCTAAGTCATTACTTTTTCAATCTATTCCTACTAGGATGGGAAACGCGACAAGGACTTGTTCGACGTTATTGAAATGCTTAAGGCGAAGGGTAAGGCACACTAGCGCCGCTAATGGATTTAATTTGATAACTGCTAAACTGGATTTTTTTTCAAACATTGCGGACCTTCCGACACTAGGCAAACATCTATTATTTAATAATTGTGCACTACTTTTAGGTTTGTTTTTGTATTCATTCGCTAACACCAACAGTGGCCATTGTTTGTGAATACATGCGATAGCCCGTTTTGTGAATAAACCACAAAACAAAAAGTAGTACACAATTATTAAATAAATACTATGGATGCTTCTTTGTTGTCGGACGGTACGCAATGTTTAAAAAAAGATCCGGTACGTTAGTATTTGTCAAATTATCAATTGGTGGCGCTAGTGTCCCTTACCCTTCGCCTTAACACGATAGACCCTGAGAGAATTCCATTTTTTTTAGCTCATGATTTAAATAAACTGCCACCAATAAAATTTGATCATGTAGACGTTACCAGATTATTAAAGGACATTGTGAAGCTACAAAATGAAGTTAAAATTATAAAAAAAACATGTATGTAACCACCGAGCCACTGCTCGGTGGTTACATACATGTTGAGAATAGATCGTAATGTCAGCACCTCAAATATCATAATCACAAACATAGTAAGTTGTACTTAATTACACATTGCTACGAAATCACTCCCACAAATATTACTATCTACAACGGACATTGGGCTTCAAGTATCGATCACTGGTGGCTGTTACGGATCAAACTGTTATGTACTTCCGTCTCTTTTCTACTAAATCACTCCCGCAAATTGTATATATAGAAAGCGAGCGGAAAGATGTTACTTACACATCAAAAATGATTATTTTTGGGGAGAGTTGTAAGACGAAAAAAAAGCAGGGTGTATATGATGAAGTGTATTAAAATAACATCACTATATTAACATTTTGATTGATTCACCATGTAACAACAAAACCATGGGGCGCACGGGTTTGGTGTCATACTAAAAAATTATAGGAATTGTATGTTTTATCAGAATACAACACTGTTTTTTTCTGGCCGGCACATTCGGATTTGGTCCAAAAATTTATGACTTGACATATTATAAAGAGGAAACCTTTGTATTTTTGTATGTATGTATGTTTGCAACGAATAAACTCAAAAACTACTGGGCCGATTTAAAAAATTCTTTCACCATTAGAATGCTACATTAGCGCTGAGTAACATAGGCTATATTAAAAAAAAATGTCCACCCGTGCGTAGCAGGGACGGGTCGCTAGTCTTTAATAAATTAACGAATATGCACTTGATTCATATTTAATTAAAATCGTCATTTTCAATTGAAACTAATATATCGTAGTGGCTATATAGTTACCCATTGTTCGACTAGGAAGCATGTGGTATGTATTCAACTGTTGCTAATGTCGAAAAAAATTGCTTACTCCTATTTTTTTTATTGAACTATCTGAAAAACGTGTTGATCACTGGTTACTGTCGGACACTGGAGCCCTATTGCACTCATTTCACATGCCTAGTTACCGCCGAAGCAGGTTCGTAAACTCTACCTCCCGTTCGTCGAAATAGTTAAAGCGAAGTGTCACGTGTCGCCGTAAATAAAAAAATAAAGGTAATAAATAAGGGCAGAAGCGCCGTCTGTTAATGCTAACGAATTGCTGCATCGCTACCAACTTAGCGCTTTCGGAGATAGATCTAGCGCTTCTAAGAACCTTTGGCGCTTTAGTCTAATTTAAAATAGCTGCAGTAGTGGGCAGCGCTGCAGCGCCTAATCGCTTTCAGAGTAAGATCTTCTAGCGCTTTTAGGGACCTAAGCGCTAAAGTTCAAATGTATTTATTGCAATTACAGACGGATTCAAAACTAGCCCTAATTAAACCGAGAAAAAACATGTACCCCCGATGCGAAGTGAACTCTGGACCTCTGTGTTTGAGACCGGTGATCTAACCACTAGACGACAGAGGCAGTTTAAACTTAGAGTAAAAAAGTTTAATTTTTAAAATGTTCGGTGCAACCGCCCCAGTAAGTTTGCACGTTTTTATGGTGCCATTAGAACGCCCACTTACCGTTTTGAAGTGACCATGGAAACAGGTTAAAAGTAGAATTAATTTTTTTTTAATTTAAATTCAAAATACTTATGTCACATACTCTCCGTTTGCACTAAAGTTATAAATCGTCTAAGTCTTTGCCTAACTACTACCCGGTCAAGTTAAGTCGGCACCTGAATGTTAGCGACGTTTTCGAGCCAGGTGCCGAGTTAACTTGACTGGGTAATAGTTAAGCCAAGACTTAGGCGGTTTATAAGTTTAGTGCAAACGGGTGTTAGTCTTATTACTAAAGCAAGTACTTTTGTACTGAATAATTTTTTACTATCCTTGGATCTTTTTGTCTGTTTTTTCTTCTTCTTCTTCTCCAATAGAAGAAGAAGAAGAAAAAACAGGGAGATCGAAGAGCTGGTATTTGTCCTTAACATCATTCCGGGTCAGGTGCTCTTGACTCTCAGGTTGGAAGAGCACCTGACCCGGAATGTCAGAAGGGTGCAGGTTCAAATCCTGCTCGTGGAATTTTTTTCAACATTTGTGTTTTTGTAATTTGTTTCGCAACAAAATTTGCGTTAAAATTATTTAAAACATCATCGGAGAAATCAAGACAGCTGGACTCCGTTGACTTGGGCACGTGAAGAGAATGGGAGAAGATCGGGCAGTGAAGAGAGCAGACATGAGACGGCCAAGCGGGCGTCGGCCGGTTGGGCGTCCTAGCGCGGAGGATGAAGTTGTGAAAGACCTACGAGGGCTCCAGATTGACCAGTGGTCTGAGAGGGTAGAAAGTAGGGAAGGTTGGCGTTTTGTTGTGTCGGAGCTCCACTACGGGTCACTGAGCCAGCAGGTAACTAAGTAATATTTTACTATATAAAACTTATTCAGGACGTCTATTAGCTGTGAAAAAAAATAAACGCAAGAAACTGCACAGTTATTATAAAAAGTAACGACATTTACTAAAAATATATTTAAGTATAATTATGTAGTTACCAACCAGAACGTAACTACAATTCAGCATCTACTACTATATTGCACGTCACAATCATGGCAGCATACATTGTCATTTTAGGTAAAGTAGGTACATAAGATACGTCCTGTAATAAAAAAAAATGAGTTTACACACTTATTTCTAATATACGAGTGTATCTATATAAATATTAATAATATGCTTTTCAGTTACTTATAAAATTTATTATATAAAAAAACCTAGTTTCGCTACTTTGACTAAAATGTTGTGCGTTATTTCATTTGAAAGCAATACAATTTGGTTTTTATAGCATTATTTAAGAACATTCACAGACGACACCTTCCTCATTACACGTCGTTTGTGGTCACCTTAGGGAGTACAATGGGCTAAATTGATAGCTCGGACAGGTGATAGCCTCGGGCGCACTTAACGGCTGACCCTCCTCTTTATGGGATGTGAGCGGCGCGTCACCGTGTAGTACTATGCCATAACTTAGGGAAATGGAAAAGTTTAATGTCAACAGTTAAGTTAACTTAGGAAATTCGCTGCGCCAAGAGGTTAGCGTAGATCAGAACAACTTGAAGCAGGCAGCTTTGATTATTCTCTTTATTTATTTTTAATCTTAAATCTAGGTTTTATAAAAATTATATAAAAGTAAAATATAACAAAATACATACAAAAAATACAACTTTTATAAAAACCTATACCTAGAACACCGCCAGCAACGGAGCAGGACTCAAGCTACCGGCGATTAAGGCTGCAGAGAAAGAAACCTCCTGACAATGCGTGCCGTGTCCAGGAGTGTTGCCTTCTGTATCTGACCCTTAATCCAGCCATCCAGCAAAAGCCTCTTGAGATGTTGGTCGAGACTTCGCTATAAGGCCGTTTGCAGATACGACTATGGGGACAATGATCGTCGAATCCACATCCCACGTAGCGGTCACCTCGTTAATATTTGTATTAATTATTTTATTCTACTTAAGTAGTTTATGTCACACCCACATCAATTTTAAACATTAGGTATATTATTAAGTAATCGGTACTGCAGCATACACAGGTATAATTAAATGTTTATTTTTTAAACTTTATAATTATCTATTATTATTAAAAGCATTATTTTATAACATCACATCAGGAGCTCGATGGCGCAGTGGTTAACGCGCCCGGTCTGCGAGTGCTGAGGTTAAGCAACTTTCGCAATAGCCGGTCATCGGATGGGTGACCAAAAATTTATCATCTCGAGCTCCTCCGTGCTTCGGAAGGCAGGTAAAGCCGTTGGTCCCGGCTGCATTGGCAGTCGTTAACAACCGCCAACCCGCACTGGGCCCGCGTGGTGGTTTGTGGCCCGTTCTCCCTATCCATCCATAGGGAAGGCTCGTGCCCCAGCAGTGGGGACATAAAAAAAATGAGCTGATGATGATAACATCACTAGCAGTTTCTATGACAACAAAACAAACAAATCGTGAAACATTTTGTATAGGAAAATTAAATTGTAAAAAAGAATGATTGGGGTGGACCACCCTTATCACTTAGGGGTATGAAAAATAGATTACGACCGATTGTCAGTCCTACCGAATATACATATAAAATTTCATAAAAATCGATCGCTTACTATTCTATACTAGGACAGACTCCTTAACTCGAAAATAAAATTCAGCTGTTCCATAAATGGTCGAATGAATATTGATGTTTTGTATGGGACAGCTGAATTTTATTTTCGAGTTAGGGAGTTGGTCCAATAGTAAGAGTTGTTCGTTTGTTTCACGGGAGTCGTTTCAGAAGGTTTGGACGGTGATAAAAAGGTCAACCTGTATAGATATTGAGATGTATTTTCGCAATGTTGACTTTATCAGTAGTATACTCGTATATAGACAAGATAGGCATTGTTATTCACGAAATCTGGAAGACGAATCATCATCATTATCATTATCATCATGAGCCTATATTAGTCCACTGCTGGACATAAGCCTAGGACAATCCGGAAGATTTTTTTTCTTTTTTCTTTAGTTGATGGCTTCGGGCGATTAGCACATTTAGCCAGTGTCAAAGTAATTTTTCTTACATGTAATACATAAATAAATAATTTTTCCTTGCTGTCTACTAAGTCCTTACACGGACTTCTTGAAAGAATTTGAAAAGTGACGTTGCACTGTATTGTTTCATTTGCCAACACTCATGCACACTCACGAACACTTAACGGTTATTAATCCACCACTATTTCACATTAATATTCGATATAATACAAATTTTAGAAAATAAAACAAATCCGCAGACATGACTCTTCACTTTCCCGCCAAGAAGTCAAGAATAAGGTTATAGTTTAGTTTATTAAGTCGTCGTAACCCAAGTATAGGGGCGTAACTACAAAACAGCCAGTTTTCAGGAGAAACTTTTTGTGTTTATTATTAAAAATAAACATGATATCGATAATTTTTCCATCGGCTACGGAGGCCGTTTTCCTTCAGGGTGCCAAGTGCGAGTTTCATTCGCCATTCGATCACGTTAACGAAAACGAAAAAGCTCTTGCAAAAAAAGCTTGCTTTTCATTTTTTTCGCGGCCACTTTTTAAACATAGAATTTAGATTTAAACATATTAAAGGTAATTGTCAATGTTATTATGTATCATTCATCAGCTCATTTATGTCCCCACTGCTGGGACACGAGCCTTCCCTATGGATGGATAGGGAGAACGGGCCATAAACCACCACGCGGGCCCAGTGCGGATTGGTGGTTGTTAACGACTGCTAATGCAGCCGGGACCAACGGTTTTACGTGCCTTCCGAAGCACGGAGGAGCAAGAGATAGAAAATTTTTGGTCACCCATCTAATGACCGGCCTTTGCGAAAGTTTCTTAACCACAGCAATCGCAGACCAGGCGCGTTAACCACTGCGCCATTGAGCTCTCGCGCCAGAACAAGTCATTAGAAGTCAATTTATATGACCAACAAGTAGTATTAGAGCAAACTACAAAAGTCTTAAACAGATTGCAGTTTTTAAAAGTTTAGGCCTCTGTATCTCGGTACAGACTGAGTTTAGAAGAATGTGTGCATAACAAGATATAATATATCCTAATCCAAATTCAGCAACATATTACTGGCCGCGAGAAAGAGGCAAGCTACCCCCATACGTAATGGTCATTGTCTTTTGTATGGCAAAATCTTAACTCTTCTCGAACGTCGCCAGGAGACGCTTCGATGCCATAACAAAACTCACATTATGCACCCAGGACCGTTTATAGGCTAACTAACAGAGACCACTGCAGTGTTTGATTTCATTCGTAGCTGCCACCATTCTCATTAATTTTTTTCAAACATTGCGGACCTTCAGACACTAGGTAAACATCTATTATTTAATAATTGTGCACTACTTTTAGGTTTGTTTTTGTATTCATTCGCTAACACTAAAAGTGGCCATTATTTGTGAATAAATGCGATAGCCCGTTTTGTGAATAAACCACGCAACAAAAAGTAGTGCACAATTATTAAATAAATACAATGCATGCTTTCCTGTTATCGGACGGTACGCAATATTTAAAAAAAGATCCGGTTCGTTAGTAATTGTCAAATTATCAATTGGTGGCGCTAGTGTGCCTTACCCTTCGCCTTAACAGAACAAGGGAAGAATTAAAATACAAGGCTCTTAATCGTCCTGTAAAGTGCTCGTGAATAATTCATGCGGTATAATGACTGAATTCGGGACTTAAGTGTACAAGTCGCCGTGTGACGTTGTAGGCGCTTTTAACCTGGCTTTGTACTTAAACGCGTCTCGAGTGTTACTTGACAGACTATATAATTATGGTTTTGTATGGTTGGAATGAAACGGCAATTTGGATGTCCAACATTGCATGCTAGCTAACATGCGGTTACCTATTAATTTCGTGGATTTCACTAGCAATAAAATACGTTTATTACAGGCTGTGGCTAGTGGTAGAAACCCCGTATCCGGCTGAAAGGTGACCACTGAATGACATCGGTTCTAATATCTATTAGGTAGAGGCACCCGTGATGGACATTTTTGTTCTTTAATCAATCAATCGATATAAATATATACAAACTCTTTTAATATTGTTTTGTAAAGTATAACGTGAACACTACATATTGAAATGAAACAACTTTTACGGACCACCAGCCATGGATCCCATCATACAAAACCATAAAACCATATTGCCAGATCAAAAGATACTGTAACATTGTAAGCTCTTTCTGCGTAAAACGGAACGCACGTGATTAAATTAAAATGAGGATATACAAGCTACCAACTAATTATGAGACGACTTAACACTTCCGTCTCCCTGTTACCACGGACCCTGCAAAGGGTTTGAAACCTCAGGATAAACATTAATTAAAACTAATGTATAAAATAAACGCGAGTAGATCCGTAAAAATTGTTTCAAGCTCTTTTTAGCTCATCAAAAGAAACCAAAAAGTAACTATATCTGAATTTAAAGAAAAGATACAAAGCAGCTACTGACTTTCACCCAACAGAGATTTACCTACATTCACAGAAACTAACTCACGTGTGAAAGTTTAATACGAACGGACCCGCGCCTTTGTGGATGTGTCTGGGTTCCGAGCGGTGAGGCGACGTGAATTGAAGTCAATTAATCAGACATATTTCTAGGTTGGGTGCCTTTTTGAGCCACAGTGCAGTGGAAGGAACAGTAAAGTAAATAAAATAGCCTATATTCAGTCCCACTGCTGGGCAAAGGCCTCCATCATTGAATTCAAGTCATCCCTACAATTGAGGGGTAATGGTTAAATCACCACGCTTGCCAAATGCGAGTTGCTGATCACAAACATCCGATACACAATTTGCCCGACCTGGCAATTGAACCGAAGACCTTTGAGTATCGGACCGAGAGTTTTGCTACTCCATCATCGCGGCGGGATACTTAATATAATCATCATCATCATCATCATCATCAGCTCATTTTTTTATGTCCCCACTTCTGAGGCATGACGAGCCTTCCCTATAGATGGATAGGGAGAACGGGCCATAAACCATCACGCGGGCCCAGTGCAGTGGTGGTTGTTAACGACTGCTAATGCAGCCAGGACCAACAGTTTAACGTGCCTTCCGAAGCATGGACGAGTTCGAGATGATACATTTTTGGTCATCCATCCGATGACCGGCCTTTGCGAAAGTTGCTCAACGTCAGCAATCACAGACCGAGCGCGTTAACCACTGCGCCATCGAGCTTCACAAATATGTGTGCTGGAAGAGTATTACATTTATATGTGGTGCGACAAAGAAAAGATTCACCAAATTTCTTCGTTCGCGACAGAATAGTTAATACAGTTAATCGGTGGCACCGAAGACCAGCACGTGTCTTATGAAGATAGGGAGAAGGTGGGTTAGGGGAAAAAGCTCTTCGGAGCTCGTTTTTGTGATATAGTCGATAGAAGGCGCTGAGAGCTGCAACATCACGACATAATCGTTGAGGCTCAAGATGTTTGATGGCGAACTTAAAAAAAAGTCTTTATTGTCCACTATATTATAATAGGACATAAAAAGGATTATATAAAAAGCTATATAAAATGCCGCCTTATCGCTAAACAGCCGTTGCTTCCAGGCAACCATGTGCCAAAATTGTAAGAAACACATGTTTTCCGAGTACTATATAAACTTGCCTACTGCTTGTCTCTCGACTGTAAGGGCTGGGCTTTTCACGGCACATTACCTAATTTATGACCACCGCCATCCGAGGAGCCGGCGCGCCATAAATCATGCTTTGTGCCCACCTGACAAGTTCCTTGGGCGGGGAGCCTAAATGTTTTGCGTGTCGAGTTTCATTGAGAGAAAATTATTTTTTTGAAGAAATTGTTTGAAGTTACTCAAAGAGAGAATATTTAATTTTCGGACGACAACTGTTGGTTGTTGAAGGGTTCACCGTGTACATGAAAGCGTACAGTCGGTCACTAACGTGTTTTTTGTTTACTATAACATTATGCTCTTTTAAGTATAAAATTATAAGATGCAATAGGACTCATTCTAGTATATCTAACAATTTAGATGTGGAGGTGTTGAAATCTATATTTATATTTATTTGTATAATCTATAAAACATGTATTAAAAGTAGTTTGCCATGTAACATAAATAATTAATTAACTACACAATTATTAACAATTATGAACACAAAAATGTATGAACTATCATTTAGGCAGTGTTTTATTTTTATTTCTATTCTTAGTTTAGTTAAGTTTAGTTTAGTTTTAGTCTGGGCATCTTCCAAAGACCAGCGTCGTAGCATTACTAAAGTGCTATGACACATGCTGAGAAGATGCCTTTTCAGTATCATAATACCAGTATCTTAAATTATGAATGTTTTATTTGTATGAATGTTATTTTGTGATACTGAATAATTATAATGTGACATCCAGGAATGATATTGACAAGTATATTTATTGAAATTCTGAAATTTTGTCAATAATAATTATAATAATAATTATTCTAATATTTATTATTCTAATATTATAAAATAAATATAATATTTCTATTGCTATTTCTATTTATAGTAAACCTCTAAAAATAGACGTCCTGAATGGGTAGTAGGTAAAACATTTTTTGGACGATACAAAAGAACTTTTTAAAAGATTATTTGAATAAAGAAATTTGACTTTTGACTTTGACTTTGTCCATTAGAGAGGCTGCCGGTTCCAGACCCTTTTATAGTCACAAAATGCAGTTATATGTGGAGTTGGGACTTATTGCTTAAAATTAAAAAGGCTTATGCTTTTCACTTATTTTTAAAAAGCAACTTTTTTAAATTGTCTTTTATGCTTATATATGCTTATATTATATATGCTTATAAAATTTTAAGGGCAATTAATGGCTTAAAAAGTGAACTGCTGTTTGATGCGTACGCTTTTTTAGTAAGCATTAAGTTTTTCGTAAGTGAAAAGCGTAAATGAACATCACATATTATTATGAAGATATGTATTGTAGAGTATGTAACTTAAAAAATTAAGAAAAATTAATAAAGTTTAACTAGTAATGAAAATTCGTAAAAAAATTAATTAATTGATTTATTTATTAATTGATAGCTCAATTGGAAGAGCACCTGACCCGGAATGTCAGAAGGGTGCAGGTTCAAATCCTGCTCGTGGAAATTTTTTCAACATTTGTGTTTTTTTTTTAAATAAAGTTCTTGAAAAACAGAGCCTACTAACCTCTCAGCGCAAAGAATAAACCCAGAATGCAAACGGTCCGCAAGTGTCTGAGAACCACTTCCCTTAAATATGCTATAAGTAACTGCTTAATTCGGTACTGTAAATTCCATTCTTGTACAGCTTCCAAGGTAAAAGTTACTGTATTTTCAGTGGGCCAAAGTGTAGATTCGTCTGTATTGGGAGAAGACCTGTTGCCTCAGCGTGCCTTGGGGTCGTCACAAATAAGGAGATGACTGCAGAAGGTAAGCTTTAATACATACGGCGCTCGAGCAACGCTCACATAGACCCTCTCCCGTAAATGAAATGACGGACCATAAACCAGTTACAAAATAGTTTGCATGTCATGATATATGGCTAAATAGGTTTTAAGCTACTATACATAATCTCTTGATGACAATCATCATCATCATCATCATCATCATCATCATCATCATCATCATCATCATCATAATCATCATCATCAGCCTATACAAGTCCACTGCTGGACATAGGCCTCTCCTCTCTCTTGATGACAATACCGGTTGTTAATATTATTATACATTTAATTAAGGCTATGTTACTTAGGCTTCAGTAATAACAATGATTTTTAATTCTGTGTTTTTATAGCCTAAGTTTCTTTTAAAATTGACTTCTTTTTGATCTTTTTTTCATTGTAGATTTGGAGGGACTTGTTTTTTTTTCTTCTTTTTAAGGGCTGTTATATTTAGCTAGAGAAACAAACACACTGTCCTGCAATTTTTATAGTGTATTTTTGTTATAAGAAAATTTAAAAAACGTTAGTATGAAAAATTTAATGTTATAAAAAATCTACGTACGAAACGTCAATTTCATAGGTAAGGACCTAATACTTACAAGCAACGTTAGAACACGCATTCACGCGCTACGCTGCGTGGTGCGTGGCAGTGTGTTACCTTCTGCAGTCTCCTTATTTAGTGGGATAGCCGTTTACATACGTAATTCTATAGGAGGTGGCTTTGAGCAGATTTTGGGCCCAGATTAGGCTGCTGTGAGCCGGGTTTTGTTTGATAAGCAGCCCTGGATAGCTTTATTGAGACCCGGTACAGGTTTACCGTGAATTTGTAGGTGTAATTTGCTTTAAGGGTGCGCAAAGCAAAAATTACCAAAAGTGCAGTCAGGGTTAAGTTGATATAATTGAAAATACTAAACAAAATATATATTTAGTATCAATGGGAACGTGTTTACAATTAGTCCAATCCATAAATTCATAACACACTATAGTTTTTTTACAATATCATTTAAAGTTGGGCAAAAATCATGAAAACGAGTGGCGGCGTTTAGTTGATTTCTTATAGTTAATTTAAATTATTGTACCTCTGATTTTGTCTAAACAATCACCAATGGCTTAACTACAAATCGTCGGTCTCACATTTTCCATTTATCAAGCAGTTATTTGAATTATTATTTTTCAAATTAAAACGTTAAATTCCCCACACAAAAATAGTATGGCCGCGCGGCATCAAATAAATATGAACGAAGACATTTAAAATAAAATATATGACACTTGTCACTTACGGATGGCGCACCCTTATTATACAAAAGTACAGACGCATGCACATCAATCTATCCAAAACTGACAAATTTCTTCAATACATTTTCAACCATATACATCAGTATTAAAGTTCAAAGTCTATTGAGGAAATTTGACAGTTTGTGGTAGGTTTATTTGCAGACGTATGTACAATAATGAAACGTAATATTAATAATATATACATATATTTATATATTAGAAGGAAGCATTTAATGTATGTAATTCAAGGTATTTAATTCCGTCGTACTAGGGGGCAGAACGCCAGAAACGTGACACGAAGGTATGGTGGTACTGTTCTTCAAAAAGGGCGACAAAACCCTGCTGAAGAACTACAGGCCCATCTCACTTCTAAGCCACGTCTGCAAGCTGTTTTCGAGAGTCATAACGAATCGTTTCGCACGCAGGTTTGATGACTTCCAGCCTATTGAACATGCCGGTTTCCGAAAAGGCTTCAGCACCATAGACCACATACATACGCTGCGACAGGTTATACAGAAGACCGAAGAGTATAACTAGCCTTTTTGCTTAGCGTTTGTGGACTATGAAAAAGCCTTCGATTCGATTAAACATAGGCCGTGCTACCCAGCGGTGCCAAATTGACTACCGGTACATCAAAGTGTTGAAGTGTTTTTCGGCTCAGGCTTGTTCAGGCCGTTTCCAAACATATCTGTTTCTCAAACAGGTGTTCTTCCAAGAAATAACTCTTTCCTGTAATGTCAGCAAAAGGTTTTCTATGATGTCACTGTCCTAGAATGATCGTTTCCTATTATGTCCGCTTCGAAAATTGTCCTGTTTCCAATATTGTCCGCTTATTATGATGTCTAATTCATACGATGTATGTTTCCTATAATGTCCACTATTTGTGTTTACAAACCCGTTTCCTACAATGCCTGCTATCTTTCTTTACGTTAACTTGGAAGTTAAATTTTTACGGCTTCAAGGAACTGTGAACCTAGAAAGCAGTAGGTACGTACATATTTTATTCAATTTTTAACTTTGAAGAACCTTAGTTTAAGTGTTAAAGACCTTTGTTAGAGACCTTGATGTTATTTCATCATAGAATTCAGCTGGACCATTTCTACAAACATAAACAAATTACAATTATTTCTGTGTTTTCTTTAAGTTCAAATAACAATATCAAAACACCTACCTACATGTTAAAAAGACTTAGCATTTTTATCGAAGTTGTCATAGAGATGATAGCAGACCCCATTGTGTGTCTGTCGTTCTGGGGAAAATCGTCCAGGGGTCATAACGTCACACTGCACGGAACAACAATGGTGCCAGTCCATTCTGTTGTCGCCCAGCAATTCGCACAACAACCAAGTGGACTAGCTAGCTGGCTGATATTAGTGAGCTGAGACTACGATTTTATCAACCAAATTAATTTTAACATACTCTAGAAATGGTACTAAAAATTGTGTGAGCAGTGGCTTTGTCTTGTTACTGTTATGCATTTACCATTGATTATAAATTATATGAATAACAATTTGTTTGCCTATTGATATTACGATTATTGTCTATTATAATTCATTTCCATTATTCTATTCAATTATGATAATCTTAATCTTTTATATTTTGCATGTTAGTTACAGTAAAATGTGCTTGTACCAATTATTTATTAAGATAATCTTATGTTGTAGCGTTTTTCAAGTCAATAAATATGATTTGATTTATTTACTATCTTTGTATAAAATTGTGTTGGCAGGGATGTGCAAGTGAAAAATGTAGGGCCTATTTTACAGTTGCGTAAAAAATAGTTTAATGAATTTTGATATTGTATTGTGATACTGAGCCATCCCTGCGGCAAAGGGATGCTACTAGGTTTTTATAGTGGATAAGGATATACCCTTCCTTCCCTTCATCGAGCTTTTAGTAGCTGAACAAGAGAAGAGGAGGAGAGTCCCACATAACCGGCGCTCGCCCCTAGTCCCAATGTATGCGTAAATATTTTATAACATGATTGTAATTAAGTTGAAAAGATGGAGAAAAAGAAATAAGCCTCCTGAGTTTCTTGCCAGCTCTTCTCGGTCAAAGGCTCTCCAAAAATCCGAACTGGTGGTAGTTTCTGTGGTTAGCTTAGTCTAAACTATTTTGTTAAGTTATTTATTCTTATTTAGATTTTATAGTTTTGACGTCAATAAGTTGCTGAGTTTCTTGCCGGTTCTTCTTAGTACAAGAACCAGAGTAGACTTACCAACCGATGGCATAATGACGTTCATAAGAGCGATTTATAGCCTAAACTGAATAAATGATTTTGAATTTTGAAAGGCTTATATTTGATAAATGATTTGACTGACTGATTGCCCCGCCGTGCGTGACCCCATGCTGCTGCTACGGTCAGTTCTGTTTCCATATTGTACTCACTCAACATTGAGGCTGCAGCTACGACCCCCAGACTTTGCTGTATTCATATCAATCTGTTCCGTCCTTTCGTGCCAAGAGGTTGTTTGCGTCTGGGAATACAAATGTAGATGTCAAAAGAGGTTGATAATACACAAGTGGCGCAACGGTTTGTATTTGGGTTCGCTATAGCGCCAGTTGTGGTTTGGATAGGACACTGATTGACTTGCTCTTTGATTACTAAACGTCATCTCTTTTTTTTGTTACCTATAGTAAGTCTCGTAAACACTCAGGCCTCTGTGGTTTACCGGTCAGATTGCATGCCACATTGGTGTACATAGTAATTAAATAAATAGGTACAAAATGTAAATGTAAATGTAAATGTTTCCCACACTCACACCAATTATCTAGCCCCAAGAAAAGCTTCCTTAAGAAACTCGTTATATGGTTAACTAGACAACGGATAAACATACTTAATATACTTAAATACATACTTATTATACATAGGGAACACCCAGACTCGAAACCATTTAGAAAAACAGGTATCTCTAAATTGATCCGACCGGGGATCGAACCCGGGACCTCAGAGATGGCGACACCATGTGCAAGCCACTCGACCAAGGAGGTCGTCAAAAATGTGTTAAAATAAACAATGTAGCGCCCCGTAAGGGCATAGCAAACAGATGGGGTATAGCTACCTTATTTACTACTGTATTAGACATTTTAATATTAAATAAATTAAAAATTAAAAATCAAAAAAAATTATAATTATAATTTATAATCACTTACGAATTTTATAGTGGTAAATAATAATCATCATCATCATCATCGGCCTATCTTAGTCCACTGCTGGACATAGACCTCCCATAATGAGCGCCATAGCGCCCTGTCCTCAGCTTGACGCATCCAGCATCTAAATCAATAATTTAGATGCTGGATTCATTACAAAATAAAAAAGATCAAACCGCATGTAGGCTCAGAGGTCCCGGGTTCGATTTCTAGCGTGGGTACATTGTACTCGATTTGGTTGGTGGCTTCAATAGACAACAACAATCCAAGATACTGCTGCTTAGCGGCAGAAATAGATATAAAAATGGCAGTAGATAGGTTTTTTTTTGTAATTTTGGGACATTCATTAACAGTTACCTACACGTTATAATTACATTACTAAAACATGAATTGAGCTCAAACATCCACGTCATAGATGGATATAGACAGATTTTCGGGGAACCAACCTTGTAAAAGGACAATAAATTAATAATACAGCTAAGATATAAATATGTATTACCCCGGAACCTTTTAAGGGTAAAGTTAAATTGTTACGCTTCTAATTCCCAGGGATTTGGTTGAGAATTTATTGATACGCTAAGTTCGAATGTTTAATAGAAGTGCCGCCTGCCGTTCGCCGGTCGAAAATCTCTTTCTGAATTCCACGGATTCATTTCAAACATTGATGAATGCTGCGGATATTTCAGACGAAACAGATCAAATTGTTGTCATAGGGATTTCTGAGCCAAATGGGGGACATTCAAAGAGATCCTTTGGATAATGTTTATGAGTTGGAATCGCTTTATTTGCTAATAATTAAAGTACAGGACGATATCGGAATGAAGAGCTCGATAGTGCAGTGGTTAAAGCACCCGGTCTGCGATTGCTGAAGTTAAGTAACTTTTGCAAAGGCCCGACATCGGATGGGTGACCAAATTTGTATCATTACGAGCTCCGAGCTTTGAAATGCATGAAACGCCGTTGGTCCCGGCTGCATCAGCAACCGTTAACATCCACCAATCCGCACTGGGCCCGCTTGGTGGTAGGCATGTTCTCCCTATCCATCCATAGGAAAGGCTCGTGCCCCAGCAGTGGGGATATAAAATGAGCTGATGAAATAGTTTTTCGCATGCAATTTGAGCATCGATGCGTGGCTTATGAATGCTATACAACCGTTAGGATTTTAGTTAAGGTTTCTTTAGTTTAGACTTTTTAGTTAAGATTTTTCAGTTTAGATTTTTTAGTTAAGATTAACTTCGTGACGGTCAATCTGCCTGTCGTAAAGTGAATAAGAGTTAGAGCTGGCCACGAGTTGAGTTCGCAAATTTAATTTACTCTAGGCGAGATGGCTCTTCGTCTGGAATGTTGTGGTGACACACGGGGCCCTATTGCTACCGGTGCCGCTGCAGCCCAAGTTCGTTGAAGTTCTTTGGGATATTTTAATATTGGGCCAAGGAAGACTAGCATATTATCGTATTTTGTTGCTCGCTCGCTCCCACCGCCCGAACTGAAATGACCGATCATATTCTAGCCACTGGAGGCTGCAATTGGTAGTTACATCCGGCCACCAGTGATTGCGACTGGTGATTATGTCTAGTAGATTGATTTAAGCACTAGTTGTCGCGTTTAGTAGCCACCACTAGTTGTCTCGTGGGCATTTTTTCGTTTTTGAAGAGTTTACTTATGGTCTGAGGTGGCCTATTCACCTATTGGACTTTTTGGGGTGGCTTGCAACTCAATGAGCAAGCCATGTAATCGAAATATCGTCAGAGGGTTTAATTCACACACATACAAACACTCTTCGCGTCGCGGCGATAAAGTTTAGGCGCTTTTCGTTGTGAGTGAATCTTACAAATAAAGTTATCAAGTTTGTAGCCGTAACAATGTAAGTAGCATTAATATAACTAATTCCTTAGTTCCCACAAGGGTTCCGAGTGAAGAGCGCCACTATCTTCGGCTTTATCGACACTTACCTTGTAAGATAAAGATGCTTTTTGTTGTGTATTAAAAACAAAATTATTACCTCATATGAGAGTGTACTTGCTCGTTTTGTAGATGCGGAATTTATAATAAAAAATTATGCCATAATAAATAGTTATCATGGCATAATTTTTAATTATTACATATGTCCATATGTATGATTACATAACTAAAGTTTATAGTTAATTTTATAGCCCAGCTACCCACCGCAAACTCCATAAACCATTTTACAACTTGCAACATAGTCATATGGCTATAAATATTCCGCCTTGGCATTTGTGCGGCTGCCGGCTGGTACGAGTATTAATATGTACTGAGCTTTTATGACTTTATAGTAATTTATTTGTCATAAAAAGCTTTATCCCTTTAGTATCATTACAATCAGCTTAACGATTTTAAAATAAATAAATTTAACCACCTCTTTGGTCTGATGGTTTAGACCACCGGTCTTAGACAGCGTGCGATTCCCAACGGAGGAAACATGTTTGCGCTCGGTTTGGTTGGTGGTAAGGCTTGTGTGTCCGCTTGGCTAGCTACCACCATCTTATCTAAATATGTCGCCATTTTCAATGTTTGTAGCATTGTTGTGTTCCGGCAACAAGAGATAAGATAGCCAGTGCCTCACTAGTTGATGATCCCGGGTAGTAGTATAATATTGGGCATTCTAGATCACCTTTGTTCGTTCGGGCGACTCGCCCTCACTCACTGCAGGTAATCTAGAAGTGCCCAATATTATACTGCTAAATAATAATAATTGCAAGTGATCTAGAAGTGTCCAATATTTGCGACCTCTCTCGTTCATTAAAAAACCCATCATCTTACACGAATTCAATCGCAAACTAAAGTTAACAATATTTTTTTTGAACGCGACTGAGTCACATTTATAAATCGTTTAAATTTTGTGGCGATAAAATTGAAGCTCATTTACTTGAAATTCACGACACCTTGCGGTCAAGTTTAATAAAAGTGTAATGAAATTTATCAAACAAAAAGAATCACTTAAATTAGAATGCATTTGTCCTATGCCATCTAGTCAACCAAAGCGACATGGAAACTTATTACCGAACTCGATACGATGTATTGTTTGTGGTCCTTCAAATTGTGGAAAAACTAATTTAGTAATAAGTTTATTGTTGCATAAAGATGGTCCACGTTTTCGTAATCTTTATGTGTATTCAAAATCTCTATACCAACCCAAATACTTATATCTAGAGAAGGTTTTGAATATGGTTTCTGGAACATCGTATAATAAATATAATCATAATAATGAAATTTTGAGCCCGCATGAAGCTTTACCAGATTCTATTATAATTTTTGATGACGTTGCTTGTGAAAATCAAAATAACATTAGAGATTATTTTGCTATGGGACGTCATAAGAATATTGATTGTTTTTATATCAATCAGACTTACACTAAAATACCTAAACAGCTTGTAAGAGACAATTCGAACCTAATAGTATTGTTTAAACAAGATGATATTAATTTAAGACACGTTTACGATGAGCATGTAGGGTCAGATATGTCTTGGTCTCAGTTTCGGGAAATGTGCTCTGCTGTTTGGAGTAAGCCTTACAGTTATCTTGTGATAAATAAAGACTGTGAAAAAAATAAGGGCGGCTACAGATTGGCATTTGATACGTTTGTGATAATGGACTAACATACCTACATAAGAATTTGCTATGCTACGAATTCCTCACTCTTATTTGTGATTCGAAATCAGGCAGTATACTGTGAAAAATGGAGAAAAATCTTAAACAACAAATTGTAAAATCTGCTGCAGCTGTAAAAAGAAAAGTTCAAATGATAAAGGATGCAAAGAATAATGATAATATAACCTTTGAAAAAATATTGAAACCTATAGTTGACCCACTTACCGTGATAGCAAATAAAAATGATAAAAAACATCTCGAGGAAGAGGAAGAAGATCAATATCAACCTATACTGAAAAAAGTTAAGAATAGCAATAAAGAAAGTGAAACGTCGTCTTCGTATAGTGAAGATTTTAATGAAATTGAAAGTGAAGAAGAGGAGCAGTCAGATAGAAGGTTACAAAATGACAAAACCCTTATAGTGTCACCTTCTAAAGATCACAATATCAGCGAGAATTCGTTCAAGTCTTTTCAGTCATCACCGAGCGTTAAAAATCAGTCATTGTCATGGTCTACATCATCTGAAGTATTTTCTGAAATACCTTTCGGAATAAGGAATGAACGTGGGAAACTAATGCTCGGCAAAACCCGTGTTCATGACGATAACAATTTTCTTAAAATAGGAGCTCGTACATTGAAAAAAACAAAGGGGATAAAAGAACTCTTGTTTAAGAAGAAACCAAACTTAGATATAGTTACTGACGATGACTTGCAAAACTATAAATTGTTACTATTAGAAACCAATGCTCATCGACGCAATTGTGATCCATCCAAACCAATAAACAGCAACAAGGGATTTAAGTACATGAGTATTATCAAACCTATGTTTAAGTTCTCTAGAAATCCCACAACAAGCGTGGAAGGTCTTTCACAAGGTGAAGGCTTAAAAGTTTTAAAGGAAGTGAAAAAGAATACTGACTATGTTTATTGGGACGATCCAAACGAGTTAGTTGAACGATTAAAATTACTTCTAGCATCGAGAGAAGCAGGTAACACAGGAGTAGATAATGAAATTTATTCTATATTTGAGGAGTTACAAGAGATTGGTATTGATATAAACATCAAAGAATATAAAAAGCGCGATACATCAAGAAAATTGAGCAGTGCACTTGCAATTACCCTGAACAAAGCATCTAGAGCGCAATGAATTTAGACAAGTTTGGCCATCACGTTCACAAGCGCTTACGATTGACAGAATATATTGATACTCTCAATGATTGTTTGGTGAAATCAGATACGGGATACTATGATTTAAAATTATCTAAATTAAAAGGTCTACCATCTCCAAATGAAGATGATGAAGCAGTGAATAAAGCTTATATGGATAAAACAGTTCAAGAACTAAGAAAAGAATTAAATAAAGTTCATAGTAACGTAAAGAATTATCTAAATAGTTTGGAAAAAGCAACATCGAATCATCTAAATACTTTATTTTATAGTAAAGCAGATATAGATAAATTAATTGAAATTAAATTAAACAAAAATGAGTAAAAAAGATATAGTTGATGAACTCCATAAAGCAGCAAGAAGAAATTTTCCACGTCGATTTACCATAATTAAAGGAATAGATGATTTATGGCAAGCTGATCTTATAGATTTACAGAAATATTCAACTTTTAACAAAGGATACAAATACATTTTAGTGGTAATAGACACCTTATCGAAGTACGTTTGGGCAAATCCTATAAAATCAAAAGAAAAAAAATGTGTTACAAACTCTATGCAAGATATATTGACAAAGTCATCGCGAAAACCTAAACATTTACAAACTGATTTAGGTAAAGAATTTTATAATAACACTTTTAAAAAAATATTAGATAAGTATAGTATAAATCATTATTCAACTTACTCTGTAAAAAAAGCTTCAATTGTTGAACGAGTAATACGTACATTAAAATGTCAGCTTTACAAACTTTTTAGCTTGCACGGTTGTTACAAATGGTTGGGACAAAATTTGAAATCAGTTGTAGATAACTATAACAATACTGTCCATCGAATAACAAAATTTAAGCCTGCTGATGTCAATAAAGGAAATCAGATGGCTGTTAGGTCTAACATTATAAAATCACAAACGCATAAGTTGGTTAAGAAATCTAAATTTCGAGTTGGAGATCAGGTTCGTATTAGTAAGTATAAAGGAGATTTTTATAAGGGCTATACCCCTAACTGGTCAACTGAAATATTTGTTGTAGTTAGGGTAAATCAAACGAATCCGACAACTTACCATTTGAAAGATAAAAACAATAAAAAAATTTTAGGGTCTTTTTATGAGTATGAATTACAGAAAACAAAATTTCCTGATCTTTACCTAATTGAAAAAGTTTTAAAAAGAAAGGGTAACAAACTTTTCGTCAAATGGTTGGGTCTGAGTAATGAAGAGAACAGTTGGGTGGATAAACAAGCCTTAATTTTGTAATATAAACTAAGTGCTATAACTACATACTATCACTTGAAAAATATCGATGAAGGAAGGAAGTGGTGTTATTAACGAGTTAATAAACAATTTACCGTTTGAGTTACATTTACCTGGATATCAATTTTGTGGTCCCGGAACAAAACTCCAGAAACGGTTACTAAGAGGTGATCGAGGTATAAATAAATTGGATGAAGCATGTATGTATCATGATATTGCTTATAACAACAGTGATTTGAACGTCCGACATAAAGCTGATTTAGAACTTTTAGATATGGCTAAGAAAAGGTTAAAATCAAAAGATGCAAGAAAGGGAGAAAAAGTTGCTTCATGGATTGTAAAAAATGCAATGAAAGCAAAACTTAAAGCCGGTGCGGGAGTCAGACCATTTACGTCAATTGTAAAAAAAATACAATCACAAATAAAAAAACTAAAGTGTAAAGACAATCGCTCTGCTATAAAATATGCATACGCAGCGGCAAAAAAAATGTTTATCAATAGAAAGGGAATACGATTACCTCGGTGTATTCCTATACCCAAAACCGGAGGTTTCTTACCTCTTATCCCAATTTTTGCTGGATTATCAGCTCTGGGATCGCTTGCTGGGGGTGCTGCAGGTATAGCAAAAGCAGTCAATGATTCTAAAATTGCACAGAAAAACTTTCAAGAATCTGAACGACATAATAAGATGATGGAAGCTGTCGCTATTGGAAAAGGGTTATATATTAAGCCTCATAAAAAAGGAGCTGGTTTATACCTAAACCCTTCAAAAAACTAAATAATCGGCTACCCAGACGCCCTCTTACAAATTTAGATATTTTGGAGCACGCTACTGACATTCCATACTTTCGAGGAGTTTTTATGAGAGATACATTACCTTCGAAACCAAGAAAAATTGAATGTGCAATACTAAATCTCGATAGTTCTGATAATCCAGGAACTCATTGGGTAGCCTACGTTAAGCAAAATGACTACTGTGAATATTTTGATAGCTTTGGTAATTTAAAGCCACCATTAGAATTGATAAATTATTTAAGATACATGTCTATAAACTATAATTACGAACAGTATCAAACGTTTGGTACTATAAATTGCGGTCACCTTTGTCTAAAATTTTTAAGAGACTATTGGAAAAAAACATGTATATAAAGAATGAAATAAAAAATATTATCAGTACAAAAATGTCTTTCACTGTGTCAATAACTAGCAGAGGAGAATCTTTGATAACAAATTACTCCCCTACATTACAATTACAAGAAGAATATGAGTGTGGGCTCTTGTATTTTTCTACTTTTAACTCTATTCCTAATATTGACGAAAAAAACAATAAATTTTATTATGGCAAAGATGGAGTTATTGAAATACCTGAAGGATCATATGAACTTCAAGATATTTGTGATTTTCTAAAAAGTAACATTAAGAATGCAGTGTTAAAATTAACTTGCAATAACAATACATTAAAAACAAGAATTTACTGTTCTGAAGATGTTCACTTCGATAAGAATGATTCCCTTAGCAAAATTTTGGGATTTGGTCTGGAAATAGTAAAGGCTAATATAAGTACTGAGTCACGGTATCCTGTCAGCATTTTATCAACAACTATCGTGCGCATCGAATGCGATGTAATCAGCGGTTCATTCGTGAACGGGAAAGCAAGTCATATACTTTACGAATTTGTACCAAACGTACCACCTGGTTATAGAATAATTGAGATACCTAAAAACGTAATTTATTTTCCAGTCAACCAAAGTTCAATAAGTTCTATTAATATAAGATTGTTAGACGCTGAAAATAAGCCAATTAATTTACGTGGAGAAGAAGTACAGTTGTATTTACATTTTAGAAAAAAATGTTAAATTTTAATAAAAACCCGTCTTCATCTAGTGTTCTAGTCAGTTCTAAAAGATCATCTCATAAAGGAACACCGCCTCAGATAAAAAAAAAGCTAACCAAAAGCAATAAGGAATTTCTTAAACTAATTGGCTTGTTAAAATGAATATTTTAAATATATCTCAACCAGCATCATACGATAACAGTATTGAAAGTTTTGAATATCATTCATATAAACCGTACGTGACAAGTTTTAACCAGAATGATGAAATACGAATACCCATTAATCAGCAAGATTTGTACGTGCTGCCCGCACTCAGCAATTTGTATATTGAGGGCAGAGCGGATGTTTACAAGTATAACAGCACTACTAAAGAAAAAGAAACAGTGCCGAGTGTGCATTTTATAAATAACCCTGCGTTATTTCTTTTTCAAGACATTCGATATGAACTTAACGGGGTAGAAATAGACAAAGTTAAAAATGTTGGAATTACAACAACAATGAAGTCTTATCTATCGTTAAATGAAAATGAGTCCAAATGCGCAAAAGTTTGGGGATGGTCTACGACAGAGACCACTGCAAACAATGGAGTATTTTCCGCCTCTATACCATTGAATAAAGTACTAGGTTTTGCAGAAGATTATGAAAAAATCATAATAAATTGTAAACATGAGCTTGTACTATTGAGAAGCAACACAAATCTTAATGCCTTAAAATTAAATACAGGTGAAGTTGTGGGGGATATAATAATAAGTAAAATTGTTTGGCGAGTTCCTCACATTAAAGTATCAGATCGCGAGAGAATTAATTTATTAAAGCATTTAGAAAAAGATCGTTCAATAACAGTGGCATTTCGTAATTGGGACTTGTACGAATATCCATTACTTCCCAAAACACGTAAACACACTTGGTCCATTAAAACTTCATCGCAAATAGAGAAACCAAGATTCGTAGTTATTGCTTTACAAACCAACCGTAAACACAATGCGGTAATGTCTATGGCTGAGTTCGACCATTGCAGCATACGTGACGTAAGAGTCTTTTTAAATTCAACATATTACCCTTATGAAGGACTGAATATAAATTTTGCAGACAATAAGTTTTCATTAATATATGAACAGTATGCAAGATTCCATCAGTCTTACTACGGACGTCGACCAGAGCCGTTAATGAGCCCAAAAGAATTTAAAGATATTGCTCCTTTATTTGTTATTGACTGTTCTCGTCAACACGAAACGTTAAAAGGATCAATCGACGTACGGGTTGAAATCGAAGCCGACCAAGAGATTCCTGATCAGACCGCCGCTTATTGTCTGATACTGAACGATTGTATATTTGAATACAAACCTTTGAGCAATATTGTAAAAAAGATATCATGAATGACAATACTATAATCGTGGATTTGCAAGGATTTAAGGATTTAAAAAATAAATTTATTATTAAAGAGTTGGCAATAGCAACTAAAGATCATACGCAAACATTCTTAATTAAACCGCCTTATACTTTTAAAACTCTATCAGATGAGGAAAAAAAGCAAGTTCGGTGGTTGGAAAGAAATCGTGGTATTACTTGGAGTGAAGGAGTCATTGATTATCGAGAATTTCGTAGAGTTATTAAACCTTATTTGAAAGACAAAAAAATTATTGTAAAAGGCCAAGAAAAAGTGAAGTGGGTGCAAGATCTATGCGGTAATAGTAATGTTATAGACATAAGTTATTCAAATATCTCTAATTTGAATACTCTGCACAGTCTTTTTTGTAAAGATTTGATTTCATACAACTGTTTTACTCATGTGAAGTACTGTGCTTTAAAAAATGTTCTATGTATTAAAAAATGGTGTTTTGAAAATAATGTAACTCTATAACTTGTTTAATTAAAGTTATAATAATATTTTTAAGTTATTTCAATGTTTGATATATTAAACTTATGATCTTATATATAAATAAATAAGTCAATTTTAATTAATTTGTTTTATTTAATAAACACAATCACGTAAACACTTACACATCAATCACAACTTAATTATCTAGATTATCTATAAATCACTTTCACTAAAAGTCTGAAATAATTTTCTTAGATATTTTTTTTATAATATTTTCGGTTTCTTCCATTACGTCATCGAATGCGTCCTTCACTACATATTGAGCGCTCAACAGTTCGCTATATCCATTATCACTTGACTCCAGCACTAGGATTTTCACTAATCGCGCACCTTTTCGTGGCTCCTTGCTAATAACAAACGATTTATTGTATTTGGTTTTTCTCTTAGCAGCTACTTTCGGAACTTTTTTCGTTGAAGAACTCCCAACCGTCTGCAGTCCTATGTTCGGATACATTTCCTCAAAGCCTTCTAATGGATCTTGTGCGGCTTGGAAGAAAGTTATGTCATCATCGTCCTGGTCGATTGTTTTGCCTTCTTTAAAATAATCCATTCTGTAACAAATAATAAAGTTCACATTAGAAATTTAATTATGTATTAAAAAATATTTAAAATACATTATATACATAACAACTGGATACGTACCTCTCAATATTGTTTATTATGTACTAAAAGTAATTATTTCTGATAGATATGACTGCTCTGACACGTTATTGTATTTAGAATAACAAATTTTACCTTATAAATTTGTTACTAATAATAACTTGCTTATAAGCATTTCTTTCTACTGACCTACTAAATCGTATTACGACATTGCTTTTATTAGGCAGCTAAAAAAGACCTTATGCCCTTGTAATATAGATACATATGAGGCTACATTCTTTTTAAATTTAATATTTATTTTTACACCGGATGTAACCAAATGGAGGAGCTCGATGGCGAAGCCACTAGCGCATTTAGTCTGCGATCTTGCTAGTTAAGCAACTTTCGCAATGCTGGGGCACTGGATGGGTCACCAAATTTTCAACTAAGTATTTTTACAGTCTTGTAGAATTATAACACTAAACATTATTAAATAAAACTACGATATACATATATTCCAAGTATTTATTTATTTAAAAATATATTATTTATATAAAACTAACTAACTAAATTTTGAACTAACAATTACTAACGTAGAATTAAGAACAATTGTCACTAACGTATACTAATAACCTATAGATGTATTCAGTTAATACAAAGTAAAATACTTAAAATTAGTACGTCACAAAATTTGTCATTAAAATTATGTAGATACATTTAGTTATAATCCATAATTCACACAACATTATTTGTATTAACACATATTGATAAACGTTTTACTTATTACTTAGGTACTTACTTACTTACTAACATGCGAAACTAAATTTATTTGTTCTACAGTAACACTCATCACCATTAGGCTACAGTTAAAATTAAGTTATGTAGTGTTAATTACGATTAAGAAAAAATTTAATATTATTATTTAATACTTGTAGAAGAATGTCCCCATGCCACACTGGAAATTTTGTTATCTAGTATGATTCTTTTATCATCATTGCTTGACAGAGCAACCTTATTCACACTGCGTGTGAATACTTCATGTTTTATAGACTTAAATAAAACATTTTTTCTGTGTACGATATCACCGCTGAACAATACATTCCTGTAATCTGATACTTGGAATTTTTTAACAACACATTTTTTAATACCTTTGGCTTTTTTGATAGTGTGATGTTTTGTTTTAATACAATACAGCTTAGAACGTAAACCTACAAATTCTGTTATTATTTTTCCACTCATTTCGTCTTTAAATAATCCGGGAACTTTTTTATTAATTAATGGTAAATCATATATGTTGTTTTTATCATAGTTACTGGTATCAAAGTTATCTAAAAACATATTTTTTATATCGCGATAAAAGTCTTTGCATTGAATAGTGTAAATGAAGCTGTCAGTGTCAGTATAACACAGTTCAACGCGATCTCCGTATACAGGCTTTATCTTAGAATAATGAAAGTCGTACATATGGCATTTAGACAACTCTAAGACTGTAAATCCAATGTAAATTGGTTTATCAAGAACTATTTGTTCAGGTTTCATCTGAACGGCTACTAGATTGTCAGTAAAAATTGAAGCACTGTGGAAATTTGGTCTAGAAATCAATTTGCTTGCAGAATTTTCTTTTTTTGTAACATTATTTCTATCAGTCCAAAAATTAACAAGTTTCACGGTTACCCTTTTCTCGTTATTTTCCAGTGTTTTACCGAAAATACTATTATTTAGTAATTTAAAAAAGTCTTGCTCGAAAGCGGATTTAGTCTTTTGACGGAGCTTAGTATTGAGATCTATATATTCTTTTAAGTAACAACTTTGTTTAAATGTTATAACACGATGGATTTTTCTTAATATTAAACCATGTTCTAAACACTTTTTTAAATGTACATAGTGTATAACGTAATTGTATTTATCAAACAAGTTAGGTATTAGTTTTTTATTGACACTATTTGGAGGTATACATTTCTCCGGACAAAACGGGAAATCATTATGACTATGATGTAAGTGCTGTGGGTAGATTAAATCTACTTCAAGTATGTATCCGTTTTCAGCATCATCCCGTACTGACGTTATATCTAAAGCATTGATTTCAAACTGATCTAAGAATCTAAAATTAGATTGAGGTAATGGTTGACACATACTAAATCCATATAAGTTGTTACAATCTATATAAACGATGTAGGAGTCCGGCTTTTTATGATCATAATCAGAAATATATCTGTGGTTTGCTTTAGCAAATCTTTTTGAACACATGCAGACGCCACCTCTTATACCACTCTGGATCATGCGCACCATGGCGAGATCATCAAGTAGTTCTAGTTTTACCCCTGTCTTTAAAAGCATAGCGTCGAATGACAAGCTTGGTGCAGTAAGATAGAACGCTGCATCCAGCTGATAATGACTTTTACAAGCCTTACGAAAATTTTCAAATATATCTGTTAATAGGAGAACATCTGTTTTTAAGTATAAATCAGTATATTCGCCCAAATTTCTTATTTTAAATAGATTCCATATCAATTTAGCATGTTCGTAATCAGAGTCAGTAATTCCTTCGTCAGTGAGTGAATTATAAAAATTATCTTTAGAAGGCAAAGACTTTTCTTTATACTTCTGCCAACCAGTCATGTAATCGTAAGGATAAATACCTTTTCGCGTTAGTAAATTAAAATGAATATCGTTTGGATAGTAAGACCGTAAATGTACAAATTGTTCCTCGGATATTGTTTTGGCTAGTTTGTCTAGACTTGTACTTAAGAACTTGAAAGAGTCTACAAAACGAAGCTGTATGTATTCTCCTTTAGAAATTGGGATAAATTTTGTGAAAGATATGTATTTTTCTTTCGTTTGAGGAATTATTTGTATAGTTCCTGGGGCTTCACCTAATTTTTTAATAAACAAATGAGCATCATATCCAGATAAGTTGTGGAAAAAAATTGGAACGAACTTAGGAAGTTTAAACTGCAAATTACAATAATTATGTGCGGCACCGCGATATCGACCTGTAAGATGGCAATGGTCTCGTACTCTATCACCCAACAATAATTGTTGACAAATATAACAATTAGAAGCCATCAGAAATTCCTTAGCATCGTTTTCGTTGAATACCATTGGAACAGTTGAACTCAGAACTTTATGTATTTTGTTCATATCGCGATACAAGCACTCAATAAACTTATCAACGCAGGCTGGTCCGCGGTAACTAACATAGCGATTGTAGCTTTGATCAAATTCACAAACAATATGGTAACCAAATGCCACAGGTACATGGTGCTGTAAAGTCGTTGTACTTTCTGAATCAACAAATTCATATGGCTCTAAGAATGTCTCAAAATCTGCATATATAACAAAAGGTACGCTTTGTTTACGATTAAAATTTTTAAACTGTATGATAGCACCTTTTTGCGGTAAAATAGTTCTAACACCACCGCACACGTGACTTATACGCTCTTCACTAGATTTAAAAAATAGTAAACAATTTTCACACAAAAATATTTTTCCATGATGTTTCGTAATTTGCGTTCTAATTAAACGAGACAAATCATTAATCAAACAAAAGTGAGACTTATCCCCTTGCTCAAAAAATAATAAATGTATTAGTTTTTTTTCATTGTTTTTAAAATTTTCTGACTTGTATAACGGTCCTACAACTATTTTGCTATTTTTTAACCCATAGATATTAATACATATTTTGGGATTATTTTGTTCAAAGATTTTAATATCTGAAAAATTTATTGGGAATTTTAAACCATTAATATTTAAAACATCCGTGAAGTTAGGATAAGACGATACTCTATTAGGATACCTTTTAGCAGGATATAAAGCCGCTACCACACTCCATAAAAAACAGTGATAATCGTTATTTTTAATATTTATACATGCTTTTTTGTTTTTAATAAATTTTGGTAGTTCTATGAAACTTGAGGCAGACAGTGGATCATATTTATTAACATTTAATTCTAAATGAGAAGTACTTATAAAAGCCCATCCACTGTCACGATCCTGAAATTCCTCAACTCGTGTCTTTAGCTTTTTAAGTATAACAGATATAATTGTATCAAAGTCATAGTTAGAATGCAGACTATAATTTTTGGTGGCGAAAGACTTAATTTCCTGTGTGTCATTTTTAAATAACGTAAACAAACAATAAAGTTCAAAGTTAACTTTAATAGAAATATGTTGTTGTAAAGATCTATCTAAAATCTTTTTTATTAATTGAGACATATTACTAAAAAAACTATCTATGGAGTTCAACTCCTCATCACTTCTAGCTACTACCCTATAGCTTGCAATGCGACTGCGAAACGCTGTTTTAATGACCTCTATGCCATCATCATTTAGTTGTGAAAGACAATTATTTTTATGTGCATTGCTACGCAAATGTCCTATCCATTTTAATTTGTCTACATTTATATTACACCCTGAGCAAAAGGGCATTTTTATTACTTACTTCTGAACTAATGTACAAAAAAGAAAAAAAAGAGTTTTACTATTATTATTAAATTTTTTGTCAGAAGTATGAAATATAAGTGTCCTATTAGCCTAGTAGATATACTAACTGTAGAATAATGGTGTAGGAGTTTACTGAAGTACTCTATACTAATAACATAATAAGTAAAAGTAATATAACGTATAGTAATAATAAAAGTATTAAGTACTTAAATGATATTTTTTATTAAAATAAGGAAAACAAAACTATTTATCCGCATAAAATACCGGTTGAGCGTCGTTAAACAAGGTATGCACACTGCGCATAAATTTTTGAAGGTAATTCCAATGCGTCTCCTCTTTGTCGAGCTGCACCTTCAGCGAGACGAGAGCTTTTTGCCACCGATTCTGTGGTGGTACCTTTCTCACCTCGCTGGTATTATACACCTTGACTTCCACGTAGTACGGCGCCTCTTTGTCCGTAACGATGCGCTGCACTGATCCTGTTGCGACGCGGCTCCGGAGCACCGATTTGATGGTATCAGGATTGGATCGGTTGGTGTTTGAAGCGCACGCCTCCTCTCCGATGCCAAAAAAGTCGAGCTCTTCTTGCTCCTTCGCCTTTTTAGAACCTCTGTAAAATGAAAACAGCATTGGTTATTATGGTTATTATAATTAAATAATATCATCCGAAAAACTAAGTCTTAATATGCAAGAACAACAATCGATGCGATGTTATACCTATATACATATATATACATATAAATTAATAGTAATTAAAGGAATAATAAATCTTACCTCGATAATTTGTCTGAATGTGTGGGTGTGGTAGTTTTTCGCTTTTTTGCGACTGATGACACGCTCGACGTCGATGCCGCCGCTGTAGACTTCGACTTTTTTGGCCGAGATACCACCTCAGCTTCTTGCTCGGAGAAGTATTCGGAGTCCGACCTGAAATATTAAAAAATTAATATCTAGTACCAAACAGTAACGGAGCATAACAAACAACACATCGCTAGTCATTAGTTACTACAAAGGTAACGCAAAACAAAATATTTAAAAAACACTCAGAGTGCCTAGAGTGAGTTCTGTTTACTATCCGTATTCATTCGATTACGTTTACGAAAACGAAATTAGTATGGAATTGAAGCAGCGCCTCCTGGCGACATACGAAAAGAGTTAGGATTTTGCCATACAAATTCTTGTTTTCGTTAACGTGATCGAATGGTGACTGAAACTCGCACTAGGCACCCAGAACCTGGCCGTACGAGCGGCGGCGGAGGCGCGGCGGCGCCGGCGCGGCGATCTGGCGGCAGTAGAATGTAGTACCTACTCTAGCAATAGAGATAATTCAACATAGGTAATTAGTACTTACTTACATGTTCTTTTTAAACCGCAGGATGATCACTTTGGGCCTTGATCACTATGATGATCAGCAGGACAGCAGGACTGCTGAAGGTTAATTGCTTCGGAGAATAATAACACACTAATTGTCTAAAACGATTGTACCTTGGTTTTTATTTAAAAAAAAATACATAAGTCATCAAAATTTATAATTGTTGCAGTGCCGTATTCAGTTATCAATTTTAAATGTCGAAATTTATTTACGCTTGATACGTCTCTGACGTGACGTTAATATTGCTATTAGGGCTGTGACGATATAATGATTCCTGATTTACTATTTTTTTAACTTATTACCGTTTTATTATTTTAATAATTAGAAAATGCTGTCGCTGTATTTTAATTAGCTTAAAAACTTATTTCATGGAAATGTATTTTCAAAATAATTATAACATTAACTAATATACTTCGTGTTAATATAAATTAAATAATTAATAAAATAAATAATTATTAACTGTAAGTAAGAGCACATTGGAACACAATACGCTAAATCTTTAATCGAGTTACAAATAATTGCATCCCCAAAAAAGACAACAGTCATGGATGAGAATGGAAATAATATTATAGTAAACTATATCTGTTGTTCTATGTAGGTATGTATTTCTCACTCATCTAACGCACTCGATTTATGTACTTAATGCATGTGTATGTCTATGTTTACTATATCAGTTGTAATCATATAAACATGCAGGTGACAACCCTAATGCACCAGCCGATGACCGCTAAGTTGCCGACGCTGCAAGGCGCCCCGCGCACCGCGCCGCCGCCGTGCGCGTTGCTATATTGCTTAGGTATACAATATACAACAACTTGCTGATCTATCATTTCGTGGAAATATTCCTCGATAGTTATGAATGACCTAAAAAAACAACATTAAAGCTGTGTAGAATCATGTAAGTGACAAATTCATGAAATATATGAGAATATACGTAATAATATTATTGATTTATAGAATTTTGATTTCTCAGACAAAATGGAAAAGATAAGCTTATACTTTTTTATAATTTAACATAATATTATTAACATGTACGACTAATTATTAGTGTAAGATACTTAGTAATTAATATACAATATGATTTGCAATACCCTTGCAGGGTATTGCAGGTTGAGACTATTAGTATAAGATCACCACCTATGTACACTTATGAAGCAATAAATGTTATTATTATTATTATTATTATTATAACTTTACAACATTTACTCATAAAATAATAATAATAATAATAAGAAAACAAAGTTGTTAGATGAAATTGCTTAGAGAAATAAGCAGCTGGATAGTACATTATTGTCCTTGTAAGTATGTTTATATGGTTGTAGTTATATATTACAAGGTTTTTCAATAGCGTTTTTTCTAA
Source organism: Eudonia mercurella (assembly GCA_963082485.1). Taxonomy (NCBI): domain Eukaryota; kingdom Metazoa; phylum Arthropoda; class Insecta; order Lepidoptera; family Crambidae; genus Eudonia; species Eudonia mercurella. Next base: position 5,311,219 of record OY720043.1, read on the forward strand.
GAATGAAGTATTTCAAATTTGATTTTTTTATACAAAACTTTGCTATTTCATTGATATAATTTATCCGTCTCTTGAAATACCAGCCCTAAAGAAATGGTTTCCTGAAAAAATATTATTCTTTGCTTTTCCTGTAAACCAACCTTTGCCAGTTACCTTATTTCACATTACCATAGTCGTCGTGTTAGCAAAGTTCAGTATAGTTTCAAGCAATGCAAGTGATCGGTAGTCATTTATTCTAAGTTAAGTATCATACATTAATGAGCAGACTTAATTATTTACCTACTAAGTTTTGTGATGTGGTGATGTGGTGGTGATGTGGTGTGGATCAATCTAGTTAAAAAGGTTATTTTTATTTTATTTTTATTTATATTATTAAGAACAACATCAGCTTATTAAATATTTTTTATTAGTAGATATTGTACTTCTAAAGCTAATGACAGTTATCCACGTAAAGTGATATAAAAAATTTGTAAAAGATATATTTTCAGTTTGAAGCATTGACACATTATGTATATTATATTACATGCAGTTTATGGTATTACATGAACCAATCTGGTCCCAAACCTACTGAAGTAGCTAATTTGTAGTGTAACACGTGTCAACCTCGTTGTAAATGTATTGAACTTCTTCGAAACAGTTTATTGTATTACATGAACCAATCTGGTCTCAAACCTACTGATGCAGTTGATTTGTGGTGTGGTACTAGTTAATCGGGTCGTAAGCTAGATCTTACAAACTTAGGTTAAGTTTATGGTATTACACGAGTCAATCTGATCTCAAGCCTAATGAAGCAGCTAATTTGTGTTGTAACACGTGTCAACCTCGTTATAAATGGTGTTGAACTTCTTAGAAACAGTTTATGATATTACATGAACCAATCTGGTCTCAAACTCACTGACGCAGTTGATTTGTGGTGTGGTACGGGCTAATCGGGTCCTAAGCTAGATCTTACAAACTTGGGTTAAGTTTATGGTATTACACGAGTCAATCTGATCTCAAACCTACTGAAGCAGCTAATTTGTGTTGTAACACGTGTCAACCTCGTTATTAATGGTGTTAAAATTCTTCGAAACAGTTTATGGTATTACACGAACCAATCTGGTCTCAAACCTACTGATGCAGTTGATTTGTGGTGTGGTACGAACCAATCGGGTCGTAAGCTGGATCATACAAACTTAGGTTCAGTTTATGGTATTACACGAGCCAATCTGGTCTCACATCGAATGTTTCAGTGGATTTGTGGTGTAATATGAGTCAAGCGGGTCATAAGCTAATCAAACGGACTTAGAAACAGTTTATGATATTGCATGAACCTATCAGGTGTCAAACCTACTGATGCTGTTGATTTGTGGTGTAGTACGAACCAATCGGGTCGTAAGCTGGATCATACAAACTTAGGTCCAGTTTATGGTATTACACGAGCCAATCTGGTCTCAAATCGAATGTTTCAGTGGATTTGTGGTGTAATATGAACCAATCGGGTCATAAGCTGAACCATACAGACTTAGATACATATGAAGGTATTACACGACATAATCTAGTCTCAAATCGAATGTTTCAGTGGATTTGTGGTGTAATATGAACCAATCAGTTTATAAGTTGAACCATACAGACTTAGGTACAGATTAAGGTATTACACGAGCCAATCTGGTTTCAAATCGAATGCTTTAATGAATTTGTGGTGTAATATGAGCCAATCAGGTCATAAGCTGAACCATATAGACTTAGATAGACAGATTAAGGTATTACACGAGCCAATCTGGTCTCAAATCGAATGCTTCAATGGATTTGTGGTGTAATATGAGCCAATCAGGTTATAAACAGGATCGTACAGTCTTAGAAAAAGTTCACGGTATTGCATATGAGCCTATCAGGTCTCAAATCGAATGCTTCATTAGATTTGTGGTGTAGTACGAACCAATCGGGTCGTAAGCGGGTCATATAGATTTAGATACAGATTAAGGTATCACACGAACCAATCTGGTCTCAAATCGAATGCTTCAATAGATTTGTGGTGTAATAAATACCAATCAGGTTATAAGCGGAACAATACAGATTTGATACAGTTTAAAGTATTACACGAGCCAATCTGGTTTCAAATCGAATGCTTCAATGGATTTGTGGTGTAATATGAGCCAATCGGGTCATAAGCTGATAATAAATTAAAAAAAATATATAAAATATATATATATATATATATATATATATATATATATATATATATATATATATATATATATGTTTATGACTACAACTAAACCATTTAATTATATTGATAATACCACATGACTACTCGCTAAATTCTGTTCTTTTTTGTTATGATATTTGAGTAAAAACGATGATTATTGTGTTCGATTTTGCTGTGATGAAATATGTTTTCGAGAACTTCGAGAGGAGTAAAAAGGGTATGTACTTTGTAGCTTTTAAATAATTCTTGTTCTAATTACATACACTACACAACATGTTGAATGAATATTATAAGGTTTTGATAAACGGATAAGTAATTCCTCGCTAAAACATTGTCACATAATATTTTAGGTTTATTATATTCATTTATCGATTATTATAGGCGATCAGGAACGGTTGCATTTAGGTACGAGTATCGGTAAGGTGTCATATCGCTACATCCGGCACGCATGGCGCAACGAGGCGCGCGGTGGCAAGCGGTACGCAGTAAACTTTTCGCTGAACATGTTTTCTTAATTTGACTACAAACTTACATAAAATTATTGTCTCAATCAATCGGATATCAAATTCATTAGAAAATGTAATACGCTTTCAATAATATTTAGTAGTATAATTTTGGGCACTCGCCTCACCTTTGTTCGTTCGGGCTACTCGCCCTCACTCACTGCAGGTGATCTAGAATGCCCAATATTATACTACTCCGGGTGAAGTGCGCTTCCATCACTTAACATCAGGTGAGATTAAGACACTGTGCTTACCCGTAAAATAAAAAAATAGAAAAAAAACCTAGACCTACCTATCAATGTTATGCTGTCAGCTATCAGCTTAGTCAAGAACCAATAGTTGGAAACAAGATGGCAGTTTCTTAGTAGTTGAGGATTCCAGGTGAAGTGCGCTTCCACCTTCGGTCTTATCATCACTTAACATCATATGAGTTGATGATGATGATGATTGAGCCAAGTGTTTACCCTTAAGAAATAAAAAAAAAGTATAAAAACGCTTTTATTTTACAGGTGGCGCGTGCCCGTGTGTTTCCACGTCATTCCAGAATTTCTCTAAAGGTAAAACTCTCTGACGTATATACGGCACCGCACAGGGTTGACATAGGAGATTATGCAAAATTCCATTTATAAATTATATCTAAGATGAATCGCTATATTACCCCGCCCGTTGGCTTGCTGGTAATGTAGTTATCATTTTGCGTTATTATTTGGTGAGAGAGAGATGGGTAACAGCGAGATCGTGCTAGTGAGAGATGGCGAGATGACATTACAATGAAACTGCTTTCGGAGCTGACGAGGAGACTTGGTCTGCAATTGCTGAAGTAAAGCAAATTTTGCAAAGGCCGGTCATTAGATGGGTGACCAAAAATGTATCATCTCAATCTTACCTGTGCTTTGGAAAGCACGTAAAGTCGTTGGTTCTGGCTGTAATAGCCGGGCCCGCGTAGTGGTTAGGCTCGTTGTCCTTCTAGCTGTCGGAACACGACATGCTACCAACTTTGATGTTATTTATTTAGATAAAATGGTGGTACTTAGATATTGTATATATGATTGTAGAGGCGCAATTAAGACAAGTCGTACTACCAACCAAACGGAGTACATATTTGTACCCTTTCGATGGAAATCGTGCACTGAACCTCGGGATCTGAGATCGGTGGGTGCCGGTGGTCTAACCACCTGGACCAGATGGTCCAAATGGGACCAACTGCGAATGGGATCAACTACGAATGGGACCAACTGCGAATGGGACCAAATACGAATGGGACCAAATGCGAATACGAACAACTGCTATTAGGACCATTTTGCATCATCATCATCTTCATCATCATCAGCTCATTTTTATGTCCCCACTGCTGGGGCACGAGCCTTCCCTATGGGTGGATAGGGAGAACGGGTCATAAACCACCACGCGGGCCCAGTGCGGATTGGTGGTTGTTAACGACTACTAACGCAGCCGGGACCAACGGCTTTACGTGCCTTCCGAAGCAAAGAGGAGCTCGAGATGATACATTTTTGTTCACCCATCCGATGACCGGCTTTTGCGAAAAATGCTTAACCTCAGCACTCGCAGACCGGGCGAGCTCTCATTTTGCGAACCAACTGTGTCAAACCCCAATACCACACATAGGCGTTTAATATTTCCACAGCTTCCACAATATCACTGTTTCCATATCCTTTCTATTCTGGATGCAGCATGTTCTCATCACATTGATTATGCGGTGCATTCGCTCGGAATGGAGCCGATAAAAATAGCTAGACGTCTCGTATCGTAACGTAACTTTACACGTTGCGTGTTATTACGTGCGCAGTGAGCTCGATATAAACATGGCAATCATTGTTGAGTACTGGATGAATGTTTTTTATTTGTAGCATCTGTGGTTTGGATCTTGGTGCGTTGAAAGCTAGACTTGTTAAAAAATTGTTAAACGTCAATTTAGAGAATGGGCAATAAATCACTATGCGCACTGACTTTTAAAATCAAATACACAACACTTTAAAATCTATAAGTACGTATAAGAAAGCTAAAGAGAGTCGAAAGTCTGTACATGGAAGATATTCGAAAAAAAGTTGGCTGGGGATACTTAGAATCGATAACAGAACATGTTCCAACAGTTTTTAGAATTTTTGTCTGTTTGTCTGTTTGTTTGTTTATTTGACCGCGCATCACGTGAAAATCGCTGAACGGATTTGGATGAAACTTTGCACATAGACAGACCATGACCCGGACTAGGATATAGGATACTTTTTATCCCGGTAACAGGTTCCTGTGCGATAGTGTAGTCTTCGCGAACGAAGTCGCGGGCGACAACTAGTTATAAATAAAGATCAATTTAAACAAAGGAAATGTTTAAATTATTCTGAATTGTAATACTTTTGATAACATTCAAAATCTTGCAATCTTTTAAATTATTTCTAAGTTTTTTTTTTGTTGAGTTTGCTCATTACTTATCTCATACTGCATTTTCACCTTCACCGGACTTTTTTGGGGGAAGCGAGAAACTTAAAGGGTTCCCAAGCCGTGTGAAACGAATCACCGTCAGAGGTTTCCTAGAGGGAGCGGCATCACGCACTAGTGCGTGTCCCCGTACCCTAGGATTCTCCGAAGGGGTTCAGATCGGATCGGTTTATCAGTATCGTTAAGGTTAAATGAATGGTGGATAAACCTCTATATACAGACAAACTAGCTGACCCGGTGAACTTCGTACCGCTTTGACAGTTTCCATCGTTGAGTTAAATATATATCAATGGTTTCCATGACAACAAAACAAACAAATCATTTTGTATTGAAAAATTTAATTGTCATTTTCAGTATTTTTTTTAATATAGCCTATGTTACTTAGCGTTAATGTAGCATTCTAATGGTGAAAGAATTTTTTAAATCGGTCCATTATTTTTTGAGTTTATTCGTTGCAAACATACATACATACATACATACAAAAATACAAAGGTTTCCTCTTTATAATATTATAGCATAAATAAAGCTACTAGTAATCGGAAACACAATAAGTAGGTAGGTATTCTACCCATCAAAGCTCAAAGCGGTAGTACTAGGTACTCACAACAATACGTGCTGAAGAAAGGCTTCTAGTAATTTCCTTTTATTAAAAAGGAGATCTAGTGAAGCCCATTATGTTATTCTGTTTTTAAGGTTTTACCTCATTACTTTAACTATTTACTTCTGAATCTGAATCAGCTCATTTATCTCCCCACTGCTGGGGCACGAGCCTTCCCTATGGATGGGTAGGGAGAACGGGCCATAAACCACCACGCGGGCCCAGTGCGGATTGGTGGTTGTTAACGACTGCTAATGCAGCCGGCACCAACGGCTTAACGTGCCTTCCGAAGCACGGAGGAGCTCGAGATGATAAATTTTTGGTCACCCATTCGATGACCGGTCTTTGCGAAAGTTGCTTAACCTCAGCACTCGCAGACCGGGCGCGTTAATCACTGCGCCATCGAGTTCCTCTATTAAACTATATATATAAGGTCACTTTTTATCAACTGCAAATATCTTGACAAAATATCTAATTATATCAGAGAAATAAGGCCATAGCATTTAAAAAAATAATCTTATCTCTGTTAAAACAACAATGCTACTGACATTGTTGTTATGGCGACAAGCTTAGATAAGAAGGTGTTAGCCAGACATACTCTTAATAAGTCGAACCAACCGAGCTGAATAGGACACCTAATATGCCCCTTTTTCAGTGGAAATCGAACGCGAGATCTAACTAGTTCTTTTTATTTAATTCTAGTGATATTGTTTTTTATATAGTCTCCATACAACATTTCATGGAAATCGTCATTTTAATGAGTAGCCGGAAGTAGTCCGGAAGTAATATCCACAGAGTAAATATACCCCCGGAAATACGGAAGTAATGTGACAGATGACCCTTTAACCCTTTAACCCTGTCTTCTACCGCGAGCACTGATCAGTGCCATAAACAATTAAAATTCTGTTGTGTCTGTATTCACGGTAGATGACAGGTTAATGGCCAAGATGGCCGCGACAGTTGAGTGGATAAGTTCTCCTAGCTAGCAAACACCATCGCATTTAAGTTTTTCCACAAAAGTCAAGAGGTATTTCCATGCTGGTCTTAGACTTGAAAAAATGTATCAGCTGCCTAACTTTCCGAGCATGTCGTAAGAGCTGACTAAGGGTCAAGGGTTCCAAGATTGCACATCAGGTGATCAGCCTATCTACCTTTCTCTGGTGTTATAGCTATTCCACCTTGGAAACCTTCTTTGATAATGTAAAATGTGGAGATGAGATCTAACGGTAAGTTTATTCAAAATTGGTGATTTGCTGCTCCGTCTACATCTTTTTGAAAGAAGGACGTGAGGGTAAGTATATATGTATGTATTTAGAGGTAAAAGCCTTATCATTTACAATTTTTTAAAGATAATTTTAATCTAGATGCTTCCCAGTTGTACAATTTAAAAAGAAGTCACGTTATATGAATATCCAATCATTCGAATAAAGTATCTAAAAACTAAATTGCAGAAACTCGCACATAAAATAAGTTAAAAAGTTCATACAGGGCCACCGATTTGAATAGCCTTTTACAAGCGTCGTCGCCGAAGGAGCCCGAAAGTTAAGTTCTATGACGTCACAACTCTTTAGGGTGTCCAGACGAATAGCCCGTGAAGTCATAACAACCTGTAAGGATTATATTTTCCTCCTACGATAGCTCCCGGCTCCGTATAGTACCTCAGTCGCTTCTGGACAGCCGCGCTGAGCGGTCGTTTCGCTCCGTACTCCAACAAAAAACAGTGTGTTAAACCCTTATTCTTGTGTGAAATTGTGTTTGAACTGTTACGATTTGTGACCGCAGTGATTTTACAAGGATATCGCGTTTCGGTAAGTTTTCTCTTTACAAGTAAACGTCGAAACACACTCAATACCTGTTGCTCGTCTGCACGATATTTTCGGGGGACGCTAAACAGAACCTGCGTTTAATCGTCTGGATTTACATGAGAAATTGCCGTGTTTTTTTCTCGGCACTCTCGCCATCGTTAATCGGTTATTTATACTCGTTATTTTATCGAGATTATTCGTGCGGCATATGTTGCTCTAAGAGTATTATCGGTTGCGTTGGCGGCCTTATCATATCATATCGATCCATTGTATATTTCCTTGTAACGTTATCTATCGCAGTGGGGAGCCAATTTGTACTTCTTTATGGGAACGGCTAGTTTTATATCGTTATTGCACAATGGCCAATAAATATATAAGTAGTTAAATTAATTTATAGCTACGTCCAATTACTTTATAGTGCATATTTGAGTGCTTTCCATTTGAACGCAGTGCTCAAGTCTCTTTTAGTTCTGTTTATTTTATACCGATGTTAAATTGCTGAATTGTTATGTTTATTGCCTTCGTTGCTTTTATTAACGTGTGCCCAGTTGTGGGATATTAATAGGCTGATGGTAATGACAAGTTGAAACTAAAAAGAGCAGTGGGACACAGTTCAAGCTTTCCATGTCAACTTACCATCTTCTGTAGCAAGTAAAGCATTTTCAACGGAAGCGAGAGGAACGTCGGAAATGGAGTAACTTGACATGTAGCGAACTGTACACTAGACAACTTGTCTAAGGCGGGATACGAACCCACGATATCTCGCAAACTGTGCGACAACTTCTAAAACTGAACTACTGAGTCAATGATTTGCCTAAAGATTTTTTAAAGTGCTTGTTTAACACGCTAATGGCTATAGTACTTTATTTACATGTAGGTATATAAAAAATATACATAACTTAAATTAAGATAAAATAAAAAAACATATTGTTTTCTAAAGTTTACGCGAACACTAACACATTGAAATGAAACAACTTTTACGGATCTACCCGCGTTTATGTTACAGATTACTTTTTAATGTTTTTATCCTCACGTTTCGAACCCTTTGCAGGGTCCGTGGTCACAGGGAGACTGAGGTGTTGGTCGTCTCTTAATTAGTTAGTAGCTTGTATACCCTCATTGAAATTTAATCAGGTGCGTTCCGTTTTACGCACCACACTTCAGTCTCCCTTCAAAGGGTTCGAAACGTCAGGATAAACATTAAAAAGTAATGTGTAAGATAAACGCGAGTAGATCCGTAAAAGTTGTTTCATTTCAATAAAAAAAATGATTGCTATAGTTGTAGAACCAATAATAAGTGACGACAGCCTATCGGAAATGCTCGGCTCGAATCCGAGAATTCCTAATACAATACCCATATAGCTCTCTTATACTTCTAGGTGCCTACTGCGAGTTTCATTCGCCATTCGATCACGTTAGCGAAAACGAGAAATTTTATGGCAAAAAACTCTTCTCGTATGCCGCCAGGAGGCGCTGCTTCAATGCCATACTAATTTTCGTTTTCGTAAACGTAATCGAATGAATACGGATAGTAAACAAAACCCACACTAGGCGCTCTGACGTGAACCTAAGCTTTTCATAAGCTTTCTGAGTAAGTAAAAAAAAAATGTTGAAAAGACAAGTTGTCTTAGGCGGGACACGAACCCACGACTTTTCGCCAATAGAACAGCTCTTATAGAACTAAGTCACCGAGTTATTTTTTATTATTTTTACGGGCACGCACTTAGCCTTCATCTCACCTGATGTTAAGTGATGATAAAGCCGAAGCTGGTGCGCACTTCACCCGGAATCCTCAACTACTGAGGCACTGGCTATCTTATCTCTAGCTGCCAGAACACGACAATGCTGCAAACATTAATGTTACGGCCAGGCGGACAGACAAGTCCTACCACCAACCAGACCGAGGACATAAACATGTACTCCTCGCTGGGAATCGAACCCGGGACCTCTGATTCTGAGACCGGTGGTCTTAACCACTAGACCACAGAGGCAGTTGAGGCACATTAGAATAAAGAATAATAGAATAAAAGACATTTATTGTAATCACATAACAAAACACACAATTAAAAAAAGAGAATAAAAAATAATAACAATTGACGTTGCGCCCTGTTATGTGATGCCAACACTGTGCACAGCTCAGTATACGCAGCAAGCGGGGCCTGCTGCACTAGTATTCTGCTGTACACAGTAGTGACATCATGGCACGAAACAGGAAAGAAAAAAAACAAATCCATTAAGAAGTAACTTACTATAAAAACACTGACATAAAACAACAAAACGAATATACTAGGACACATACAAACATCAATAACAAAACGCCGAGGCGCAAAACTGACTGACAGTGACAGTGACAGCAACAGTAAAAATTAATAAAAAATAAAATAAGATACATATTTGGTAAGTAGTGATTAGATGACTTCTTGGCGGGAAAGTAAAGAGTTATGTCTGCGGTTTTGTTTTATTTTCTAAAATTTGTGTTATGTCGAATATTAATGTGAAATAATGGTGGATTACTAACCGTTAAGTGTTCGTGAGTGTGCATGAGTATTGGCAAATGGAACAAAACAGTGCAACGTCACTTTTCAAATTCTCTCAAGAAGTCCGCCCGAGGACTTAGTAAAGCCCCACATCTTTACTGAGATACTCGATGGGTTGGGTGGTATATCATTTCTCATTTCTATTATCATTCATCATCATCATACAGAAAAGAAATATTGTTTATTTATGTATTACTTGTTAGAAAAATTACTTTGACACTGGCTAAATGTGCTAATCGCACAAAGCCATCAACAAAATGAAAAAAAAAAAAAAAAAAGTAGTGATTACTTGCTCAGTGTAATTGATTTTATCATTAGGAGATGCAACAGCTGCTTTGGTCAAGAAGGGTTTAGAAACCGGACAAGTCTGACTGACTCGCGTAGAAGGTGTCCGTTGTCATATATGCAGCGGTCGTAATCGAAGGGGCTAATTTACTTAAAGTTATCAACAAGACATACCTAGAGTGGTTAAAACTATTGTTAATTTATTTTGGTATTAATTTCCTTTTTTTTTTAACCAACTCAACTGCTGGGGCACGAGCCTTATAGCGAGAACGGGTCATAAACCACCAAACGGGCCCAGCGCGGATTGGCCCAGCGAAATTTTTGAAAAGAGTATACTTATATGCGTGTGTGTCAATTACATGGTAGTGTGTGTAATGTTTGTTTTATTGATTTAATGTATTTTAATGCGTAATTAAAAAAAAATAACATTCTGCAATGCTTCTCTATATAAACTATAAGTGTGCGAAATTTCATACTCCTCCGTCGGCGCAATTTTCGTTAAAAGGGTTACAAAGTTTTTGCTTCACGTATTAATATAATTTAATAATCCTACAAATGTAGCAAGTAAGTACATAGCTTGTGAATGTCCCACTGCTGGGCAAAGAGCACTTCGCCACTCGGCCACCGATGCGAGTGCGAATGTAGCTAATAAAACTAAACTACACAAAAAAAAAACAGGTTTTAACACAAAGCTTTAAGTTTTTTTTTTGTTTAAATTGTTACCTCAAAAGTTACCTATTACGCCGGACTGTATTACTTAAATATATATTTAGTTTAAAAGCCTGAACAGATTTTTTATTAATAATGTATTTCTTTTAAAACATAAAAGCCCGGTTAAAAGTCAAAATAATAAAAGTGTGTTTTTAGCGGCGCACATCAAAGCTGTTGATTTCGCTCTTGTTTGCTCGCATCAATGTTGCCTTATACAACACAGAACACACCTTCGCACACCGTAAAAAATGTTGCTAAGATTTTTCCCTAAGAGCCCGTTCACATTTCGGTGACCCATACACACTTTTAAACTTTATATACTTAAGAAAAACGGTGATATATCTTAGTCAAATCATTTTAACTGAATTTATGCGATTTAAAGTCGGAAGTCGAAAACGGAAAGTTTGAAATTGTATAAAATTAGTTGAACGAATAGATTTTTTTAAATAGGTGCAGTAGCACCTAAAGTAGTAGTAAGGAAAACGCAGAATAGTAATTCTGCGTTTTCCTTAATCATACAAAGTTAAATTTAAATTGCCTTACTCATCAACACCATCATCACCGGCTCATTTTATGTCCCCACTTTTGGGGCACGAGCCTTTTCTAATAGATAGGGAGAACGAGCCATACCACCACGCGGGCCCAGAGTGCGGATTGGTGCTTGTTAACGATTGCTAATGCAGCTGGGACCAACGGCTTTACGTGCGTTCCAAAGCACGGAGGAGCTCGAGATGATACATTTTTGATCACTCATCCGAAGACCGGCCTTTGCGAAAGTTGCTTAACCTAAGTATTCGCAGACCAAGCGCGTTAACCACTGCGCCATCGAGTTCCTCCATTACCTTATTGGTTTGAAAGAATTAGGGCTTTGATGTTTGTATGTACCACCGAAATGTGAAAGGGCTCTTAAAGCTACACAGACCATCAGCCGTTCAATTACTTAACAACATTGTGTAGAAACGAAATACAAAATTATCTGATACCTTTCTACAGCGTTTCTGTTGGTTTTTAATTACATTATTATTTGTGTTTGCCAATGTAAGTGAAAATTGTTGGGTACTTACCCAATTTTGTTTATTAATATTGGAATGAAACTCGCGGTTATTTATACAGACGTTTCGAACAAAGAGTGTCTCCTGAGTACTACAAATAGAAATAGATATAAAAATATCAATTATTGCCAATGCTGTGTACAAATTTTGCAGATGGTGTTGCAAAAAAAATAGACACAATAGTATACCCATAACCAGTGTTGGGCATTAATCAATTAATAATTTAATCGTCATAGTAATTGATTGAAAAATTAATTGCAATTAATTTAATCACAATTAATTTAATTGCAATTAATCTGTTAGTTGCATATTACAATTGATTTATTTAAATTTACTCATGTTAATTGCAAGATACAATTAAAATAATGCAACTAATATTTTTAATTGTTGTTAGAAACAATTAAAACTGACAATTAATAATCATGTTTCTTTGCACTGCACCTACATTATAAATGATCTTCGCCGCGACACTTTTCGTCCGTTTCATAAATTTAATACTCCATTGCCATCGTCAGCAGCAGTAGAGCGTCTTTTTTCATTCGCAACAATGACTAATTTGCCGAAAAGTCACAAATTGTCAGACAGTATGTTTGAAAAAAGAGTAGTTTTAAAATGTAACCTGAATTATTATAAGAAATAATACTTGTAATTTAATGGGTATTATGTATACTTTGATTGACTAAATTGAAATAAACAATATTATCTTAGTACTAATAACTTGCCTTTTTTTTCCTGTTGACTTTGCAAGATCATCAGTCACCCTTATGAGAGTCCTACCCTGTGCTGCTAAATAATATAAGAATATTATTTATATTTACATTATTAAAATTTTATTAAAGTTTAATTGCAGGATCAATTTTAATTAACAATTGATTAATTGTTAATTGAAAAACTAACAGTTAACAATTGATCAATTGTTAATTGTAAAACTAACGGTTAACAATTAATTAATTGTTAATTAATATTTCACAATTAACAATTAATCAATTGTTATTTTTAATTGTACCTTGCAATTAAATTTTGCCCAACACTGCCCATAACGGGTATGCAACTTAAAAAAGGAGATTACAAAATCATTAAAGTATTAAATTAACGCAAATAGATTAGTAAAAGTAATTTGATTTCAACTGTAAGCAATTTAATCCTTCTGTTTAATTGTAATAGACTGTTACTTGTTTTCCTGAAACACTCAAAGTTTCTTAATAAGCGCCAAGCAAATATAATCGCGGTAATACAATAACGCGCTACGTTTGACAACCGCATACGTGAAGGTGCCTACCTACTTTAACGACGTAACGCGAGTTATTACACATAAGACATTTAATTCGCATTCACACAAGTATTCAGTTAGTTAAAGTTTTGTAATAATTATTTGTAACTACTCCAAGCTGCGTAACTTCACGACCCTGTAATTGTTTTTAATAAAAGCAAAACTTATTTAAGGGAAAAGTGTCTATAAGGATAATCCTGAAACACTTCATAATTTCTAACCAGGTCAAATACCGAAAGATTTAACTTTTATAATGACAGATTTCCATACAAACTTTAAACCCCTATTTCACCTCTTTAGGGGAGATTTTTCCAAAAATGCTAAAACACGTCATTGTTTATTTTTATTGAAAAATCGAAAGATCGATTAAATTATTTATTTTTATTCTTCTTACTTTAAAAATATCGATTTTACTCCTTATAAAGAAAATAAACAAAATTCCTGAGACACGTCATTCTTTATTTCTTTTCAAAAAGTCAAATACCAATATTCATGTATTTTACTTAAAAACTGACGGACTTTCATACGAACTTCACCCCCTATTTGACCCCTTTGGGGTAAAATTCTTTCTTAGTGGGTGGTTACGTCACTCAATTAACCTATAGTCTAAATTTCATGTAATTAGCTTCAGCGGTTTCGGCTCGGCGATGATGAATCAGTCAGGACAAGTCATTATATGTATACAGATGTGACGTCGAGGTCACTAACAGCGAGTTAACTCAAAATTGGTAATTCTGATGCGCTGTCTAACCCTTTTTAAGAGAAAGACGTGAGAGATGTATGTTTAAATGTACACTGCTACTTATTTTCATCAAACACTTAAAGTTTCTTATATAGTAAGCGACAAACAAATATAACCGCGGTAATACAATAACGCGCTAAGTTTGACAACCACATGTGAAGTTCTATCTAAGTACCTACTTTACAGAACGCGAGTTATTACACATAAGACATTTAACTCCCTTTCACACAAGTATTCAGTTAGTCAAAGTTTTGTAATAATTACTCGTTCATGTTTAGGACTAAGCGACCGACTGAAAGTTTGTCCGTATGAAACGCTTATCCCATGACCATCTCACCAGGCGGATTTAAAAAAGTCCAACCACCAACCAAACGGTGTTTGTTTTCCTCGTCGCGCTGCTCGGAATCAATCTGGTACCTTTGGGACCTACATGGAACAGCAAGAAGTTTTTTTCCGTATTCATTACCGATTACGTTTACGGAAACGAAAATTAGTATGGCATTGAAGCAGCGCCTCCTGGCGGCATACGAGAAGAGTTAACATTTTGCCATACAAATTCTCGTTTTCTTTTCGAATGGCGAATTGAACTCGCACTTGGCACACTGATCTCTAAACTTCAATATGAAGACGGCACTAAAGATGATCACCTCTGGGTAGGCAAACAACAGTGACTTTTATCGCTTGTCGAGCGACATCAAAGCGGCCTCCAACATTTCAACGTTCTAGGCCCAGCTGGCCCAGCTGTTTGGGTTGAGTTCATCTCTTTTTATTCTTAGTTAAAGGAGAAATATATAGAATGTCCCAAAATATAACCATGCAACCGAGTATTGAGAACGCACTGTGATAAAATGCAAAATCATATTTACTTAGATTTACTTTTCCATTAAAAAACTCAAATTTATTTTATTACAATATTTTTATGATTCATCATCATCATCAGCTCATTTATATTTTATTACAATATTTTTATGATTCATCATCATCATCAGCTCATTTAATGTCCCCACTGCTGGGGCATGAGCCTTCCCTATGGATGGATAGGGAGAACGGGCCATGAACCACCACGCGGGCCCAGTGCGGATTGGTGATTGTTAACGACTGCTAATGTAGCCGGGACCAACGGTTTAACGTACCTTCCGAAGCACGGAGGAGCTCGAGATGATACATTTTTGGTCACCCATCCGATCACCGGCCTTTTGCGAAAGTTGCTTAATCTTAACTCGCAGACCGGGCGCGTTAACTACTGCGCCATCGAGCTCCTCACCCCCCCCTGTACATACGACCAAAGCCCTACAATAAAGTTCCCATGCGCTCTTCCAAGATTCGGTCCGTATTCTTGTAGGTGGGTAGGAACATGGTCTGACACGTACAAGTTACTTCGCACTTTCGCATTCTCTAAGACATTGTTAGCATTAGCAGTCTAAAGTTAACCCAATAACGGCAAGTATTCCGCCGCAGATCACATAATCGTTAACTGACTTTGACGTCAAAGTACCTAAGTAATAAAAGGTAAATTTAGAGGCCATAACATAAGGAGACTGCAGAAGGTAAGTATCGTACTAACGCGCTAAATAATACCATATAATAATAATAATAATAAATTAATTCAGGTAACTTACACCCATACAAATTACAATAAAATATCACATTAACAAAATAAAAATCAAAATTAAAAATTAAAATTAAATCAAAATTTAAAAGCAAAATAGAAATTCAAAAATAATTAAAAATCGGTCAATCTAAATGTCATAAAATAAAATAGTTAATAAAATGTCACAGATATTAAAAAATATTATGAATCAATCATCATCATCATCTCAGCCAAAAGACATCCACTGCTGGACAAAGGCCTCCGCCAAGGATCTCCACAACGACCGGTTAAAAAAAAAAGTTAAATGAATCAATTAATATTTATTTTAAAGCACATAGACAACCTACCACGGACACGGGATCTCACAACAGATGCGCTCGGACCTCGGACAGTTCCGACCTCTTCCGAGATAATTTCCGTGACAACCTATGTGTGCGTTGCTCGAGCACGGTATGCTTTATGAATGCTCTAAGGTGTATGTATAAGCTTACCTTCTGGCTTCTTATTTTGTGTAGGAGGCATTTATCCCTCGACAATTGCGCGAGTTATTGCAATTTGCTCGCGTTCATTCCGTGTTCATGTAGGATCGGTTAATAAATACGTTTATTATTGGAACTTAACTGATTGGAATTGAAGAGCTCCATTGCGCAGTGGTGAAAGCGCTCGGTGTAGCTAAAGTTGAGCAAATTACGGAAAAGCCTGTCATCCGAGGGGGGCTCAAAATTTTGCAGCTCGAGCACTCCGTGCTTGGGAAGGCATGTAAAACCGTTGGTCTCCCGGCTGCATTAGCAGTCGTTAACATCCATCACTCAAGATGTAATGATGATATTATGAACTGATTGGGTATGGGTTAGGTCGTTTTGTCGGAGGAGCTCGATGGCGCAGTGGTTAACGCGCCCGATCTGTGAGTGCTAGGACTAAGCAACTTTCGCAAAGGCCGGTCATCGGATGGGTGACCAAAACCTTATCATTTCGAGCTCCTCCGTCCTTCGGAAGGCACGTAAAGCCGTTGGCCCCGGCTGCATTAGCAGTCGTTAACAACCACCAATCCGCACTGGGCCCGCGTGGTGGTTTATGACCCGTTCTCCCTATCCATCATGGAAGGCTCGTGCCCCAGCAGAGGGGACATATAAATAAGCTGATGATGATGATGAGCTCCTCAATTTTCATTATCATTGACGAATTCTATACCACTAAATTGTGTGTATTTCCTAGTCCCACCACCAAAGTTGGAATGCTCTCCCAGCACACGTATTTCCTCCTTCCTACTACATGGGTGTGACAAACGAGGTGTGAATAATATAGGAAAACCAAAAAATATAGTGTAGGACGCCCTCAGACTGGGTGGAGCGACGATCTCCGCAAGGTGGCTGGCAAGAGCTGGATGAGAGTACCCACGGATCATGCTCTGTGCCTGCACTTGAAGAGGCCTATGTCCAGCAGTGGACTAGTATTGGCTGATGATGCTGATGATGATCTTTGTTTTTTTTATTTTTAACTAACTACGAGAACGGCCAAACTTATGGCATCTATCTTTACAGAGGAAGAATAGTGAAAGGACGGGGTTGCACAAAAGATCCCGATGGGTCGAAGTGCTACTGCAAGAGGGAAACCTCAGCAGGCCCCACTAAGATAAGATAAGATAAGATAACTACGAGAAGAAGAAATAACAGCGGTGCTCCAAGAGGTAATGGCAGACCCGCTCTGACTATTATAGCAATTTGTTGTTAATGACACAGAATTAATAGTCTAAGTTACAATGCTGTATATCTCTCTGCACTGCGAATACTGTTAAACTATTCTTGTAATTGGAATAACTGCCCTCTTAATGGCCGACTGTATTAATAAACTTAGAAGTACGATCAACGACACGTTATGTGCGACCAATCGAGGTTTATACAACCCTTATTACTGTTAAGAATAAAGTTGATTTTCATACGTAAGTGTAAAGATTGGAGTGCGATCTTATAAACAGAGGCAGCTCTAAATTTGAGATTTACGACCACTGTGACGTGTTAATGACGTCGAAATCGTTAGCGATTCGCTTTATGATAAACAAAAGTGAAGATTTGTGTTGCCAATCATTGTGATCGCGTTGTTTGACATTGAAGATGATGTCATTATTGCAATTTGTTGGCATTTGTTTATTGCAGTTTGCGTTAAGGCGAAGGGTAAGGCACACTAGCGCCGCTAATGGATTTAATTTGATAACTGCTAAACTGGATTTTTTTTCAAACATTGCGGACCTTCCGACACTAGGCAAACATCTATTATTTAATAATTGTGCACTATTTTTAGGTTTGTTTTTGTATTCATTCGCTAACACCAACAGTAGCCATTGTTTGTGAATAAATGAGATTGTCCGTTTTGTGAATAAACCACGCAACAAAAAGTAGTGCACAATTAATAAATAAATACTATGGATGCTTTCCTGTTGTCGGACGGTACGCAATGTTTAAAAAAAGATCCGGTCCGTTAGTAATTGTCAAATTATCAATTGGTGGCGCTAGTGTGCCTTACCCAAATGCATAAAATTATGCATTTTTGATCACTTCACAATATTGTTTAATGGCTCAACACACACTATAATTAATTCAACTAGAATTCACTTGGCTCGCAAGTGGTTTTGGTCATCGTTATTACCTAATCTACCCGATCTGTCTTTGAGCGAGATTTACAAAGAAATAAAAACTCTTGCAATCAATGTATGACTAGCCAAATTAATTGGCAAATATATTTTCGGCTAAAACAAAATAAGTACGTGAATGATTTTTTGACCAACCAAACGCAATATGTAAACTTAATTCGGCGAAATTAAATTAGGGAAAATAATATTTCGGCAAACAACTCGGCATAACGTAGTCGGTGAAATGAAATTTGAATTAAAATATACTTTGGCCGAACAATAGCAACCCAACTATACAAGTATATGTATAATTTAACGGTAACCTGTACGTGTACACTAATTGCTGGATTGCTTTACAGTTTCCATTCAGGCGCGTCCATTAGGGTAGAGCGACCGACGTCAATCATAATATGTTTATTAAAATTCTGACGCTATCAAGTTCTCTACTGGGACAGGATATATAATGGAACTTATGTATACCAGACGCCTATTGTTAAATGTAACAAAGGATGTTCGCACAAAATGAATTTTTAAAAGCATTTTTTTTTGTTTGTTTGTGTGGACTATTGCAACTCAATTTTGAAGCAGATATCTTCAGCCGATTGAGCTGAAATTTTGTATACACGTTCAGTTTGGATGACAATGCATAGTTAACTGTGTGACGTCATTCAAAATCCAACATGGCGGCACACCCAAGACGGCGGACTAATTATTTTTTGTTACCGTGTTTGGTATTAAATTATTGAATGTTGAAACAGTAGGTACAGAATACTTTAGTAGGTACTTAATTTCATTATAATCCTCATCGTTATCAGCCTATATAAGGTCACATTTTATCAACTGCAAATATTTTGAGGATAAATTCAACAACATATATAAACTATTTTTATGAAAAAACCTTAAATTTTTATACGCTAGTTTTCAAGAAAAACGCCAAAAGACATTTCTATTAAAAATAAAATTAAAGCACTTTCGGTAGTTTCAATTCAAAGGAGCCGAAACAGAGAGGTCGCAATGCCTTCACCACTTACGCGTGCCCCTAGTTTCATTCTAAAGAGCCGACAGAGAGGCCGCTCTTAAAAACATTATAATTTTTGTGTCAGGAAAAGTAAAAAAAAACTAGCCTGAATTTTTTATTAAATGCTAGGACCTTATTTCTCTGATATAATTAGATGTTTTGTCGAAATATTTGCAGTTGATAAAAAGTAACCTTATATGTATATAAAAGTCCCAACTAATCGGGCTTCCTAAATTCCATCGCCTCTGTGGTAAGACCACCGGTCTCAGACCCAGAGGTCACGGTCAGTGTATGTGTATACTTGTTTGGTTGGTGGTAGGGCTTGTTTGCCCGTCTGGCTAGCTACCACCATCTTATCTAAATATTTCGCTATAACATCAATGATTAGCATTGTTGTGTTCCGGCAGCTAGAGGTAAGGTAGCCAGTGCCTCAGTAGTTGAGGATTCCGGGGGAAGTGCGCTTCCACCTTCGGCCTTGTCATCACTTAACATCAGGTAAGATAAAGGCAAGTACTGACCAATATAATATAAAAAAGAGCATATCTCGTTTAAAAAAAAAATCCGACTCTCAGAAAACCTTTTAAGATATCCGGTCATAGCGGCTTGGGGAACCACCAAGTTAATCTTTGATAGTCTGAAGGGTTTACAGGATAGATTTGGAGATTTTCAACAGCACGTGTAAGTAATTTGATTGTCGGCCTATCCGAAACCGGAGGTCTTCAGGCTCTTCGCTCTTAAGGACGTTGCCAAGCTTATGGCATCTATCTTTACAGAAGAAGAAGAGTGAAAGGATGGGGTTTCACAAAAGATCCCGATGGGTCGAAGTGTTGCTGCGAGAGGGAAATCTTGGCAGGCCCCACTAAGATAAAATAAGATAAGATAAGTCATTTGCCTATATTCACTGGTGGGCAAAGGCTTCTATAATTGAAGTCAAGTCATCACTACAATTGGTGGGTATTGGCGTAATCACTCAATCAATGCTGAATGTAGGTTGGTGACCACAAACTCGGGCTATGTAAAGAACAATTAGAAATATACTTTGTCAGACCTTGGAATTGTACCCAGTACCTCCGAATATCAGGCCGAGCGCTTTTGCTACTCGGCGGGCTGGTTAGAACCACGATAGCTCAATTGGAAGAGCACCTGACCTGGTATGTCAGAAGGTTGCAGGTTCAAATCCTGCTCGTGGAAATTTTTTCAACATTTGTGTTTTTGTTTTTTTTTATACATGGTATTTGTTGATATACCTCTCCGATCTTGTTTTTATGATATAAGATATATCTACATGGTCAGAAATTTCGTTAAGTATACACTATAGCGTTTAAATGTTAGTAACAGAAGTTACATCGTACGTTTTATGAACGTATCAGAGCGTAATCATTGGAGCGTAGATAGTAACGCGAGGGTGTTGATAGGATTGCCGCTAAACGCATTGTTTTGAAGCCGTACAGGGTCGATGTTCCGGTGTTTTCTATAATCTGTACAATGAGGGAATGTGTTGGTGTGCCACAGGTTGATAAATAATAATGAAACAATGAAATAATTTATTGCCTCAAAAAATTATAACAAAAAAAAATACATAAAAAAGTAACACAAGGGGAATGGCTTAGCTTTCACTGAATTATCTCATCGCTGGTTTTCAGCCTTTCAGCAGAAACTATCAATATATCACATTCAAAATACGTTCTCGCTATGTTTTCTTAAGGCGAATGGTAAGGCACACTAGCGTCGCTAATGGATTTAATTTGATAATTGTTAAACTGGATTTTTTTTCAATCATTACGGACCTTCCGACACTAGGCAAACATCTATTATTTAATAATTGTGCAATACTTTTAGGTTTGTTTTTGTATTCATTCGCTAACACCAAAACTGGCCATTGTTTGTGAATAAATGCGATAGCCCGTTTTGTGAATAAACCACGCAACAAAAAGTAGTGCACAATTATTAAATAAATACTATGGATGCTTTCCTGTTATCGGACGGTACGCAATGTTTAAAAAAAGATCCGGTCCGTTAGTAATTGTCAAATTATCAATTGGTGGCGCTAGTGTGCCTTACCGTTCGCCTTAATGCGGGGAAGACATGAGCCCATGAGTGCGACATGCGACTTTATATAGGTTAATTATTAATTATGATCCACCTATTTTCACTCATCATTATGGGTAGATATAAACTTTCCTAAAACTGGATGTTGGTGTATTGCAGAGTGACTACCTACTATCTATCAAATACCACATCCAGCTCTGTTGACCTACAAATTCGCGAAGCTGAAATAAAGTCCGTTTAATTAATAAAAATTTAAATTCAATTTTTTTTAATGTAAACCATCCATCCATAACCAACCATCTAGATAGATAGATATATATCCCATCTATATAGATACCATCTATATAGATAGATCTATATAGATCTAGATAGATGGACAGGGTAGATACCCTGTAATCCATTTGGACGTTGAAGGGTAGTCAGTATAAAACCTTCATTTGCGTCCAGCTCGTCGCAACAGCTGAAAATAGCAGCAAAACAGAATTGATGGACCAATCGATAGCTACTTGGGGATAGCTCGCCACTTCGTGATGAATTTTAATGTTTAACGCTTCCAAATATTGGGTGCCTATGAAATTTTTAATTCTTCTTTTGTTCTGACTTCTTTTTTTGTTCGCGGAATTGACCTTTTGTTTCATTGTAGCTTTAAAGGGACTTTTTCTTTCTTTATAATGTCTGCTATATTTAGCTAGTGAAACAAACACACTACTCTACAATTTTTATAGTGTCAACATTTATAGATGCTAAGAAAATAAAAAAAAACGTTAGTATGAAAAATATAATTTTATAAAAAATCTTCATACAAAACGTCAATTTCAAAGGTAAGGGACCTTAATATTTGCAACGTTGAGGAACTGAAAATTTACCTGTAAAATAGTCAATCGGTATAAAGTATTACGCAAATAAACAAATAATAAGATCCGATTCCGTGTTTTGTCTCTTTTACTCTAGCATGAAATGACGTTTACATGACAGAAACAAAACACGGAATAACTATTCGGACCTTATTCTTTGTTTATTTGTAAGGCACTTATTATTTATTCTGGTGCCTGCATATCAGACTACAGACTCACCACAAACTGTCGCTCAATAGAATTTGAACTTTTATGTATATGGCATATGGTTGAACATTTATTGAATAGATTTGGTGGTTTTTAATAGGTTGATGTATGCAGTCGTCTGTAACATTTCGTTATATAAACTTTGTGTTATATATATACGTCGCGATGTATTAGTTATTTTGTGCTGATACTTAAGGCGCTGATAACTGTGAAATACGCTTCACTTATGCACGGTTTATATAAAAGTATACAACATACAACGCCAAGGAAATATAGTATGTTGTAATGGACTATATTAGCAACAATGTTATTGTTTCCAAAATGCAGAATTATGGAATTTTCTCGATCGAAGGCGCTGCTTCAATGCCATACTAATATTGGTTTTTATTAACGTAAACGAATGGCGAATGAAATTCAAATAAATAAAATAAAAAATAATTACCAAAAATCTTAAAGCAATCTTTTTAAATTTATATTTTTCTTTTGAACTCTACACTACGTAAGCAAAAAAGTAGAGCTTACCGACAAGCGAGCTGCAAGCTTGTTTGCTGTAAGCGATTTAAAAAAAAATGTCCTAAAAAATTGTAGTATCTCTTAGGTATTATATAGAAATCCTAGTAAATTAAACTTCTGGACAATATATAAGCTATATCGATAGATCAGAAGCATTGTGTATTATCTGGGTATTGCTATTGACGTATTAATTACAGGTTGGCTATTGATTCTGGGTACCGACTGTTCCGACCGACATAGAAGTTATTAAGTACTTCATAAAGTAGTCACTGATAATGCTGATATTGCTCGCTGCGCAATTCATTAGCCGAAACATTCTATGAGTACATTGAAGCTAAAATATCCTAACTAATATTATAAATGCGAAAGTGAGTTTGTTTGTTTTTTATGCTTTTACGCGTAAACTATTCAACCGATTATCATGAAATTTTGTACACATATTCTCAAGAGTATAATCAAAGACATAGGATACTTATTATTTTAAAAAAGAGAGTTTGTTTGTTTGTTTGATAAGCTTTCACGCGTAAAATGTTTAACGATTTGTTTGTTTTGTTGTCGTAGAAACTGTCAAAGCGGTACGAAGTTCGCTAGTATTCCTATATTTTCGCAACCATTGTTGGTAATCGGATCATTAATTTGACAACCTTCTTCAAAATAAAACAAATATGCTGATTGTACGCGAGCACTGGCAGATAAAGTAAGTATAAAACTCAGAACAATAACTAAAATCCAAATTACCGCGATGAAAACTTATAAATACTCTCTGGTGTTATTTAAAAATGGAACAAACTTTCCCCGAAACATAGCAACCAAGGAGGCAACTTAACAAAGATTTTATTTAAATTTCGAATTGACTTACAAATTGAAAATTTGATAAAGCAAAAAAAAAATTTTCTTCTCCTTTTCTTACATAGATACTACAGTTAGTTTGAATTACTGCGCATTTTTGACAAAAGTACTGTAGGCAACAAGCGTTGGCCGTAATCAGGCACTCACGTGCCTCAGCGATCCAAGGCCAATAGGCGGATGCCCGAGATCATTTTGACTCCCTCGACTATATAAGCAATTTAACAGACCAAACCGAGCATAATAGCTACTAAATCCACTGAGAATCGAAATTAGCAATTCTGGGAATAAGCCTGGGTGGCTGTAACAGAGACAGAGGGGATACAAGTACAGAATTTCTTGTTATCCTTAAGGTGGGACTGACCGGAGCATTTTTCCGTAACGTTAAATGTTCGATGCGAGCATCCGTATAGTCAGTACAGTGAGCCGAGCCGCTCACTTCGAGCTCCGCCTTGTTATCGGTCAGTCAGTACTAATTAGAGATGCGCCGAATAGTGGTTTCAATTCTTTATTTGAAGTTTAATTGCTTTATTTTATTAGCTTTATTCAACACATTCTTCATAGGATATAACATAAATCTTACATAAGAAGTTTTGTCTTTTAGTTCTATATATTGTCGTGTAGCCAAGAAAATAGAAATCATCATGATCAGCTCATTTTATGTCTCCTCTGCTGGGGCACGAGCCTTCCCTAAGGATGGATAGGGAGAACGGGCCATAAACCACCACGCGGGCCCAGTGCGGATTGGTAAGAAAATAGAAATTTCTAATATTTCTAAGAAAATAGAAATACTCGAACTGAATATATTCGGCACCAAAACCAAATAATTCGGCCGCAAACAAAGAGTGAAAAAGATGCCGAATACGCCGAATACCAAATACCAAACGTATATTCGGCGCATCTCTAGTAATAATGTATCAAGCTCTCCGCGAATGGTATATTATGGTTACGTTACGATGATACGCTCTGGTCAATCGCCATCATTATCGCCCCAAAGTAGCTCAACTATTGCGACCACTACATGAACACTGACTGACCCCTTTGCCACAAAATAAGGAGACTCTATGGTAAGCTTAAGACGACACCTCGCTTTGTGAACATTCAAAAAGGCTGATCCTTACGGGCGCTGTCATAAGGTCGAAAATACGTAGCGCCTGCGACAATTGAGACCGCAATTTAAAAAAATTTTTTATAGTTATTGATTTTAGTTATTAAAATATGCAGCTATTAAATTACGAATATTGATGTTATCAATATATTTAACTGGTTTCCAAATTCTGTTGTAATTTGAACAATAGTGTTTTTTTGTGGTGTTTTCGAAAATAATTACGATCGAGTCAAAATTATACAATCGTGTATTTGAGCAAGCAAATTCAAGATAAAGACATGAATTTACCTATGTCAACATTTCAGATTCGTGATTCATATTTATAGTCTTAAACTATTCGCCGAAAGTTGGTGCATTTTTTTAGTGTAAAAACCTTAAACCTTTCGTCTGCTTAGTGCCAGATCAGTTCTACAAACAATTAAAATTCTATTGTGTCTGCATTCATAGCAGACGACAGATTAATAAATACCGCGCTAGCAAAGCTCACAAATAGACACCCTAACGGACGTATTTGGTGCGTTGCTCAAGCACGGTATGTGTTGAGCTTATCTTATCTTAAAAAAACACAAATGTTGAAAAAATTTCCACGAGCAGGATTTGAACCTGCACCCTTCTGACATTCCGGGTCAGGTGCTCCTCCAATTGAGCTATCGTGGTTCTAACCAGCCCGCCGAAATTATTCAACACTTTTTACTTTGTAAGCCAAAGGCGCCTATTCAATGTCAACAACTACCAACAAAATTTGTTTTGTTCGCAACAAAATTTGCTTTAAAAATCATTTTGAACATTTTATCTTATCTTATCAGAAGCAGGTAGAAGCAACCTTAGCAGGCAGAAGCCTGCTGCTGAGGTTTCCCTATCGCAGTAGCACTTCGATCCATCGCATCCCCACCCATTCACTCTTCTTCCTCTGCAAAGATAGATGCTATAAGTTTGGCACGTCTTTAAGGGCGAAGAGCCTGAAGTCCTCTGGTTTCGGATAAGCCGATCCCAAGAGTCCCATTGTTTTCTTAGCCAGAGAGTCGCAGCCACACAATAGGTGCTGCATTGACTCCGTTTATGTATTGAGCTCACCATCTGCAGTCTCTTTATTTTGTACCTTTGCCGAGTTCGCAAACTGATGCTCATTCGATAACATTAAAAGGTAACAGATTTATTGACAACACTATTTCGCAGCCAATTTCATTACCCGGCGAGGGCATTATTCTCAATATTCACCGGATTGTTGAGAGGGTAGAATTCAGTTCAAGCGCTCAAGGATGTTCCATTGACGAAGGGTCTTTTTAATTTGGCTGTATAAAGACCGGCAAAATGGTGGAAAAAGAGAACTTATGTATGGTTAACCTCTTTCCTAAAGAAGCTCCAACATTTTGTATGGAACTGTGCGCATGCTTATGTATGTGCGTGGATGTGTGAGTTTGCGTGTGCGTGTGCGTAAAGTAATGAAATAAAACACATGTTTTAATGCATTTTTAGTAAATTATTTTTTACACTAAAATACGGTTTTACCTCATATGTAAAAATAATAATTCTTTTACATAAAGATATTTTTTTGAAATATTTACGTAAAATCACATTTCAGAATTCCATTATTACAATATCATCGTTAGGACCTGAAGTGGAATCAAATTATAACATGCTGAGTACAGATCTTGACACACTTCACTGGAGCCTCACTTTATTTATATATACATATATGTATGTAGTATCTATAAAAAAAGGTTCGAAAGAATTGGAAGTGCTCATTCACGTAACAAAATAAATAAGATCATTATATTTTATCTACAATAATATTATTAAGTATTGCTCTGTTTGGACATTGGAGCCAATTCTTAGTAGGTACTACTAAATATACTTTCACTAATAGGAACGAAGTACCTAACATTATCCTTGAGTTACATACAATATGTTAGTCAAGTTTTGTAGTCAAAACGTTTTTTTTTACTTACAAGTAAGAACTTGGCCTTCATGATGTTAAGTGATGATAAGACCGAAGGTGGAAACTCACTTCACCCGGAATCCTCAACTAATGAGGCACTGGCTATCTTATCTCTAGCTGCCGAAACACAACAATGCTACAAACATTAATGTTATGACGACATATTTAGATAAGACGGTGGTAGATAGGCAGGCGGACGAACAAGCCCTACCAATCAAACCGAGTACATAAACGCATATTTCCCGCTGGGAATCTAACCCAGGACCTTTGGGTCTGGGGCCGCGGTTTTAATCACTTGTAACCACCAATCCGCACTGGCCCCACGTGGTAGTTTATGGCTCGTTCTCCCTTTCCATCCATAGGGAAGGCTCGTGCCCCAGCAGTTGGGACATAAAATGAGCTGTTGGTGATGATGATGATTTTTACGTTCGCAATGCTATAATGTTCGCTGGATGCGGGCGTTGTGGAGATGCTTGAGAACAAAAGACGTCCACTGCTGGATAAAGGCCTCCCCTTTATCCAGCAGTGGACGTCTTTTGTTTGAGATGATGATGATGATCAGTGATCGGAATAGGTAGAGCTATTTTGGTTCATTGACCGTAAACGTTGATGTCAATATGGACATTACGCGAGATTGTAACTGAAACTTTTTTTTATAAACATGATAAAAGAAGGCTTGTCTTACGTATTGGCAGTGGGCGCCACGACGTTGTCAAACTTACATTAGCGACGCGTTGCCAATTTCCATTGCGCACACGCGCGATGTTGCCGCGCAACACGGCTTTTGGAAACAAAAGAATACAATAGCGGGCTCCGCCGCTAGAAGAACGCACTTGTTTTTGTCTCTTTCTACAGCATTCAAATTGTTTATCGACAACATTTCGGGAATGTCCATATTAATACAACATATGGCAAGTACAAAAAATTGCTCTACCTGTTCCGATCACTGATGATGATGTATTATTTCATAATTGAATTCACACCAAAAGTCATAGTTTTCTAGCCAGAGACAAGATATTGTCGTTAGGAGCTCAGAAGTGTGTGGGCAGTCAAGTGGGTAGTCAATTTTCTTCGCTCGGTTACGTTGATAGATGCACAAAGTACAAAAAAAAAAGTATATTAATGATCATCGCCAATGTTGGCTTTTCATTCTCCGTTTATAAATAAAACTATCTTATAACATTATGATTTTGCATATTTTTTTTCCTTATGGCCTGATTTTTCAATCATCGGATAGAACTTATCCTTCTGATTAAGGCGAAGGGTAAGGCACACTAGCGCCACCAATTGATAATTTGACAATTACTAACGGACCGGATCTTTTTTTAAACATTGCGTACCGTCCGACAACAGGAAAGCATCCATGGTATTTATTTAATAATTGTGCTCTACTTTTTGTTGCGTGGTTTATTCACAAAACGGGCTATCGCATTTATTCACAAACAATGGCCACTGTTGGTGTTAGCGAATGAATACAAAAACAAACCTAAAAGTAGTGCACAATTATTAAATAATAGATTTTTGCCTAGTGTCGGAAGGTCCGCAATGTTTAAAAAAAAATCCAGTTTAGCAGTTATCAAATTAAATCCATTAGCGGCGCTAGTGTGCCTTACCCTTCGCCTTAAGTATAACGCAATCAAGCTAAAATGTCACGGGTATTAAAAGAAATGTCATGTTAAGGCAATACATTTTTAAAATGGTTATCTAATACTTTATCAAACGAATAAGTTTTATCCGTCAATTAAAAAATCGGCCCGTAAAAGTATAAATAAGTTTTTGCCTTTATGTATAAAAGCCATAAGACGTCTTCAATTAACGTTTTTAGTTTCGAAATTATTATTTTTTAATCTTTCTCTGTTTACCTTTCCTAAAAGCTCGTTTGCTTGTGTTAGATATTAGTTCACGTCCTAGTTTATCGATGCTATAGAGATTGAACCACGATTACTCACATTTAATTCAAGCATCTATTATTTATTTGCAATTTGGAAAAGTGTTGAAAAATTAATTAGTGTAGATTTTTTCCGATAATTTTCCAATTTATTTGCTTTATCATCGTCATCACCAGCTTTTTTTACGTCCCCACTGGTGGGGTACGAGCCTTCCCTATGGATGGATAGGGAGAACGGGCCATAAACCACCACGCGGGCCCAGTGCGGATTGGCGGTCGTTAACGACTGTTAATGCAGCCGGGACCAACGGCTTTACGTGCCTTCCGAAGCACGGACCTTTTTGATACTACAAAATATATGTCAGTACATTTCTGAATTCGTAAACCACCTCCCACCCTGGTCCTGGGAAATAGACCGTGCAAATCTCTGTTCACCCATCCGATGACCGGCCTTTGCGAAAATCACTTAACCTAAGCAATCGCAGCCCGAGCGCATTAACTACTGTGCCATCGAGCTCCTCTTATTATTTACGTAATATTTTTAAATACATTTTTCTTTTCAACAATTAATATTCCTTACCTTTAAAATATCGCTGACTACAAAATCCAGGAGGCTTCTGAACAGCATTCAGGGGTTCAAAGGTCGACTCGACTTGATTCTCGAGTGCTCTCTGTTTCAACATTACAGCTGACTACAGAAAATTCAGTAATTACGGTAATCAATTCGAAAGGAGGTTTTGAATATTCATTAAAATGCGTTGTTTTTCAACTTGTTTGATATGTTAATAATATTCATATTCATTTGTATTCATTGGTTTATTTATAATATTTTAAAAGGTTTTTCAGTGTCACACGTAATAGTCCCATAGGATCGAGTTGATACTCTGAACTGCTATTGCGTTCGTGTAAATACATTACATACAAATTGTATGAGAAAACATTTAATTTAATTTGACTCACTTCTGCTGCTCCGATTTTTTTCTTCCACTAGATACAAAAAAATGATACTAATATGATAAACTACATACATCTGCATTAAAAAAAAGTATCAATTTGACTCGTATGTAGTATGTACTACTCACACTTGACATAAAAATTGCTATCCAAATATGGTTTCCACAAAAAAAATGTTGATGGTTTCTAACACATTTTCTCTGTATCTCTTATGGTTCCGCAGTTCACCATACTGTCTCAGTTAAACAAAAACACATCCTTTTTATTTATTTTTTATTTTATATGTAAGTAGCTATATACTATTTTTTTTAAATATTTTACGGGTAAGCACAGTGCCTTGATCTCACCTGATGTTAAGTGATGATAAGACCATTTGGTGGAAGCGCACTTCACCCGGGATCCTCAATTAGTGAGGCAGGCTATCGTAGGTATCTCTAGCTACCGGAACACAACAATGCTACAAACATAGATATTACGGCGACATATTTTTGATAAGATGGTGGTGTCTAGCCAGGCGGACAAACAAGCCCTACCACCAACCAAACCGAGTACACAAACATGTACCCCCGCTGGGAATCGAACTCAGGACCTCTGTGTCTAAACCGGTGCTCTTAACCACTAGACCACAGAAGGCGGTATCTATAATAATCGGACTGTATAATTAATCAATTACCAAATTGTAAATTATGCAAAGAATATCATATTTTATACTGAATTTAATGTCACCTTTAATTTCGAGATCATCGGTGAGATTCTAAAATCCTCCTCCCTGAGGCATTTGTTTCTAAGGTAAAGCAAAAAAGGTAAGTTCTTAACTGAATGAAGATGAACCCAAACAGCTAGATGAGATCAAAATATTTGCGTAGGACTCCTATGTAGAACTTAGTACGCATTTCTAACGAGGTTGTGGTTTGAAAACAAGGTGAGTATATAAGGCGAGGCCTCTCCACGCCTGCCGCGTCAAAATCACCTCTCGAGAGCTCCCTCTTAACACAAGTGCTATTGACCTTTTCTTTTGTTCAGTTTGATCAACGATAGTCGAAACACATCTTTTGTTTGATATTTTGGTACCGACGAGATAATTGGATGTCTACCTACGAAAACACGACTAAAGTATATAAATCATTAGTAATACAGTTCTTACTTTAACCTAAAATACTCGTATAACTATATCTATTGTATATTTTTATATAAAAATACAGTGAAAAAATTAAACGCCCACCCGACCCAGCCAGGAATCGAACCTTTCACTGTATTTTATATAAAAATATTTAATGTAGCAATTAACATTTAAAAATAAAAAGTAAAAATTTATACCTATTGTAGCTGTGCCCCGCGGTTTCACCCGCGTTAATTAGTCATAGTGTGATGTAATATAGCCTAAAGCCTCAATAAATGGACTATTCAACACAAAAATATTTTTTCAATTCGAACCAGTAGTTCCTGAGATTAGCGCGTTCAGCCAAACAAACAAACAAACTCTTCAGCTTTATAATATTAAGTATGGATGATAATTTTGTCAAGAAATAAATATAATATACTATATAGCTCACCCGGCGGACTTCGTACCGCTTTGACAGTTTCTATGACGACAAAACGATAAATCGTTAAATTGTTTACGCTGATCGGTTCTTTGATCGGATTTGCCCTTGGTAGTTTGAGGGTATGTCATTTTATATTATTACTTTATACTGTGAAGTCTTGAGATTAATTCTGAAATCGTCAAAGTGTATTTCGGATATTTTTATTATTTTGAATTTTGCAACCTCAATGCTATATATATATTTAAATGTACAAGATAAAATGTTACTAAAAGAAATGATTGGAGACTGGATGATTTTATCCAAATACGCAGGCAGCTTCTAAAAAAAATATTTCATCGGAAAAATTAACAAATCAAGTATCTCCAAACATGTAGAGTAATTAGCAAAATATTGTTAGCAATTACCTCAAAATATGATTAAAGACAAAAGAAATGTTTTATATTTTAATGGAAAATACACTATGAAAATACCTACACAAGGCACGTGCCTTGTATAAATAATTCAATATTTACCCTCCGCTCTCGTTAAAGCAGTTTTTTCCTCTGTATTTGCTGTTTAAACTGACGCCCACGATGCCTCTTATTATTTCAAAGGAAATTAATTTACTATTTGCAACAACAAACTCTGTTTACCAATTAGTATTCATTCGGATCAGCGAGCTGAAGTGGCAGTGGGCCGGTCATATTAGCCGCAGGACCGACAACCGTTGGAGTAAACGAGTTCTCGAGTGGAGACCGCGTATCGTAGAGTAGGATACATTTTTTTTTTACCTTCTGTGACTCTTTAATTTGTAAAACTCGTAGAAGGTACGCTTTCCATATATTTAAATACTTTGAGACATTGAGACTTAGTGTAAACATACACTTTTAAGCCTTAAAGTCAAATTTGCATACATCCTTCTAAGGCTTAGCTTAGATTATCTACCAATAAGCTTGGATTATAAACTCCTATCATGGGTAAAGTCGAACTTTGGTTATACAATGTTTATTGTGTTCACTGTGTTTGTCGGTTAACTTAACCGCATTTCTCTAGTTCTAATCCTTATTAAGTTCGACTTAGCTCTGGCAACCATGTTGAAAACTTACTATTGAAAACTAAGTTGGAGGGACTCCATTGAACATTTATGGTATAGGGTGTGGGTTTCGCCTCATTAGCGAATGGGGAGATGATAATGAAACCGTTCAATATAAATATTTATAGGCTTTGATTGACCTCGATTACTTTACAAAAAGGAAAGGTAGAAATTACTCGTCAATAAAATAAAAACAAAAAACTTCATTAATAATTTTTTTTTTTAATGGTAATTGTAAGTGCTCCGTTCCGATCACCCTTCGGAGAATCTAGTAGGGCGCGGGGACGCGAGCAAACCTCCGAAGGTGATTCGTTTCACACGGCTTGAGGAACCCTTTAAGTTTCTCGCGCCCCCAAACAAGCCCAGTGAAGCTGAAAATGCCGTCTGAGGCAATCAGCAATCTCGCTCCAAAAAAAAATCTATTAAAACATTCTTTCAAAACATTCATAAAGTCCTGTTAATTTAATTTAATTTAGTTTATTTGATTTACTAACAGCTATTACATTGAAATTTATTCGCTAGGTACATTGCATTGTGGTTTCAAACTGAATGCACAGCTAGTAAACACCTCATGCAAATTATGGCAGAAGAAGTCATTAATTACTACTAAAAATTAAATACAAAAATAAAATTATTTATATGTACTTAAAAAAATGTGTAGGTACCTATATTCTAACAAGAAAATAAATGTTCAAATAATTTTTAACGCAAATTTTGTTGCGAACAAATTACAAAAACACAAATGTTGAAAAATTATTTGAACATTTATAAATAGCTTGCTTACTTCTTAACTGATTTTTAATATTTGTAAAAATATTATGATCGGATGTTAGTGACGGTAGTTGTTGAAATTGAATGGGCGTTTTTGGCTTTCAAAGTAAAAAGTGTTGAATAATTTCGGCGGGCTGGTTAGAACCACGATAGCTCAATTGGAAGAGCACCTGACCCGGAATGTCAGAAGGGTGCAGGTTCAAATCCTGCTCGTGGAAATTATTTCAACATTTGTGTTTTTGTAAGAAAAAAAATGTTAAAATGTTGTTGTTTTTTGTTAATCCATCTGAAAATGTGGTTAGTCGTGGTAGTGGTTTAATATTGCTATGTTAGATATGGGTTCACGTCAGTAGTCTAACAAAGGTACGAATAAGATATACTTAGCAATTTCATGCTGTGTTCTGAATTGCAGGTGTACTACAATAACCGTACTTGGTTTACTAATGTTTTCCTGAATTTTAAATGCAATATTTTTTTGCCATAATCTTTATATATTTAAATCTTCTGTGCGTGTGTACATATGTTATTGAACTCCTTCTAAACGGCTGGACTGATATGGATGAAATTTTCTGTGTGTCTTCAAGTGGAGAATGGTTTAGATTTACAATTGGACCCGGTAGGTGGCGCTGCTATAGGGGTCCATCATGGGATACGGTTGTTCTTAAGCGGACAAATGATTTGTTTGTTTTGTTGTCATGGAAACTGTCAAAGCGGTACGAAGTCCGCCGGTCAGCTAGTTTTATAATAAATATCGTTTCATTTGCCATAGTTAAACGTTACGTAACGTCAAATTAAATTGCAAGCAAGTAGGTATGCAGCATGCAAGCAAGCATGCAACATGCAAGCAAGCATGCAGCATGCAAGCAAGCATGCATCATGCAAGCAATTATGCAGGATGCAAGCAAGCATGGAGCTTTCAAGCAAATAGGCAGCAAAGCAAGCATGCAAACAAGCAAATTTACGCAACAGCTTTTTAACCGAAAAAATAATCTTTCCGACTAATACACTTGCTTCACGTGGATTCCAAAGAGCTATAAGGCTTCGGTTGCCATCACCGCAACTGGTATTTTTCCTTAACTTCACCTTTTTAAAAATTTTCCTTAACATTATAACCAGAACTACGTTTTATGTGTTTTTCTACTAAGTAAGTCGGTTACAATCGGCGTTTTATCGGCTATCGTGAGGCTAAAGAAACATTTAAATTAAAATGGTATCATTTCACACTGTACGCGTAACCATAGTCATAATAAACTTCAGGAATCGATAGGTTATTAAGTAATATACCGACATTATGTTATTAAAGATGGCGACGAAAGCTAAGTAATTTGATACTTGTTCTTGAAAGACTGTTAAGGTAACTTATGAGTGTGTGGTGTTTGTTGTGTCAGCGAAGTGGTTTGCTTAGTTAAGGGCTGGGAACCTAAGTAGGTGGCTTGTAAAAATGCTTGTTCGATAAACATTTGGGACTTTGTTTTTAATTTTTTATTTTATTTTAAGGTACACCAACAGCAATACACATAAACAATTAAAATGAATTTTACAAGGGTAGTGTCTTAAATATGTTTGCCAATTATAGGTATACACAACATTCGTTGTACAGTTGTCTTCCAATAGATTAACTTAAATCAAAATATACAGAAAATATTATGCCAATTACAATCGGACTAACTTATTGCATTATTTTACGAGACTTGTGTGCTTGTAGACTGAAGGTAATAATCAGTCAATTTCTTTTTGGGACTTCTGGTTACCTAGGCCAGGGACGGCGAACCTATGGCACTCGTGCCAAATGGCACGTAACA
The DNA here is from genome assembly GCA_963082485.1 of Eudonia mercurella. Classification (NCBI taxonomy): domain Eukaryota; kingdom Metazoa; phylum Arthropoda; class Insecta; order Lepidoptera; family Crambidae; genus Eudonia; species Eudonia mercurella. Next base: position 5,346,146 of record OY720043.1, read on the forward strand.
CAATAGTTTGGGCACGTCGCTGATCACAAAATTAATTACATATTTCGAAAAAAAAGTGTGAAAAAAATTATATGAAAATTTAAAAACTCGAAATTTCAAACATTAGTAAATTTGAACATTAATAGTTACATTACGATATCTAGGCTTATAACATTGCAAAATGTACGTATTTTTTTGTAGTGTTTTGTGTAATAAAGAGTTTTGAGTTTTGAATGTTTATTAATATTATTTTCCCAATAATCACAAAGTCTAAACTATTTGATAGCACGTCTGTGACCTTAATAAACATTTCTTTAGAAAAATGGCACGTTGATATGTAAAGGTTCGCCGTCCCTGGCCTAGGCTGTTCCTTGAAGAAAAATCTGTACAGGCCATAATGCGATATGGACGAAAAGGATAATACAACCTTTGGTACAACAATTTGAATTATTTGGGTATTCTTACCAACAGATGGCGCATTGCCTAAAATTTGTATTATTCTCTGAATCGCGCTATAGAAGTGTTTTCGTGCTTACTATATACCTACAGGTCGACTTTTTTATCACCATCCAAACCTCAGATGACTCTGGGATACAAACGAACAACTCTTTCTATTGGACCAACTCCCTAACTCGAAAAAAAAAGTCAGCTGTTCCATACATTTTGGTCGAATGAATATTGATGTTTTGTATGGAACAGCTGATTTTTTTCGAGTTAGGAAGTTGGTCCAATATCAAAAGTTGTTCGTTTGTATCACGGGAGTCATCTCAGAAGGTTTGGATGGTGATAAAAAAGTCGACCTGTATAATTTGCGACGTAATAATGACGCTTACCTAGAATTTATATCGATAGCTATTAAATCTTATTACTATTTAAACTATAATATTGTCCATCCGGAACAATTTATAAGAACCATTATCTTCAAGAAGCCAGAAAAACCCTGCTTAATTTAGACGAGATGTTTGCTGTGAGTGTTCGAAATATGTTATTATAAATTCACAAGTTCCTATCTGACTTTTCAACTTTGGATCGCCATCGCCGATGTGAGAGTGACTGCTCGATCCTTTCCAAGCTTCAGAAGGCACGTTCCAATGTTCACTTAATAATGTTAACGCAATAATAAAAATATGATACTCGTATTTTAAGGCAAAAAATGAATGAATAGTAGGTAGTACATATTGAGCCGTGGGACGAAACACTGAACGACTCGTTTATGTACCACAAAATGTCACCATAGCGTGGTCGGTATCACGAAAAACGTGGTTTTGCGTAAAACGGAGCGCTAGGCCCTACGCTACTCCACGTCTGGATTACTGCCGCTAAAAAACAGTCAAATCAAAGTACTGAAAAAATTCAGAGCTTACGTCAGCTTTCCTGGTAGCATAATGGTCAGTGCAGCCGCCCGGATTGCCTGGAGCTCGATTCCTTGCTGGGTCGGGTAGGCATTTAATTTTTTCAACCAGCTTCAGGAAGCGCGAGCGGGAATCGAGCGTGAGAATTGTATCTTTCTTGTATCGTTCAAACATTTTTACCACTATCTATTCAGGACGTCTATCTTTTAGCTGTGGAGAAGAATGTACTTAAAGCGAAGGGTAACGCACGATAGTGCCACGAATTGATAATTTGACAATTACTAACGGACCGGATCTTTTTTTAAACATTGCGTACCGTCCGACAACAGGAAAGCATCCATAGTATTTATTTAATAATTGTGCACTACTTTTTGTTGCGTGGTTTATTCACAAAACGGGCTATCGCATTTATTCACAAACAATGGCCACTGTTGGTGTTAGTGAATGAATACAAAAACAAACCTAAAAGTAGTGCACAATTATTAAATAATAGATGTTTGCCTAGTGTCGGAAGGTCCGCAATGTGTGAAAAAAAATCCAGTTTAGCAGTTATCAAATTAAATCCATTAGCAGCGCTAGTGTGCCTTACCCTTCGCTTTAAGAAACTCTGTCTTGATGTTTGGCGACGTTGGTGTCAAACACAGGTGCTACCACGATATAATAATGTCCTTTCGAGTGACACTAAACTCGACAGTAATTCCCAGCTAACCTTGATTGCCGCAGGTTACCACGCGACCCATATAAAATTAGACTCTTTTTCTCTCAGCGGTTGGGGACGTCAGTAATTTCGCGCGCGTGAGATATTCCTGCCCAATTGTAGGTCATGGTAGGGGCTCCATATGTGAGCTGCGTTTCGGGACTACGCGTAGTTATCAATTCGGTTATATCTGCCCTTTAACGTTTCAAGGAGCGTAGTTGCGTTATTAACGTTTCAATGATTTCGTGTTATGTTTCGTGTGTGAAACTGGAAACAGAGATAGTGTTAATTAGATATAGCTTATTTATACTCTTTATTTATTTTTAATATTAGATCTAGGTTTCATAAAAATTATATAAAAAGTAAAATATAACAAAATATCATACACAAATACAGAGAAAGACAATAGAAATAATGATATATTATATTATTATTATGTCTGGCGGTAGGGTTTTGCATAGCTATTTATGGCTGGCGGGCGGTAGGATGCAATCTGGGTAGCCAGCAATCATATAAGACTATCGTTGCCTTTAGTGAAGATGTTATTTCGCAGAAGAAAGCCACAAAAGGAGACAGAGAAGTTGATCAGTAGGCAGATTTGATTTGATGGTTGCTTAACCCAAAAATCTGTTGCCGACCTCGATTTTAATGATAAGAAAAAAAAATGTGTCAGTCACTAATTCCAGTCGAACTACTCCACTACCCTACCAGCCAAATTTTTTATGGAATTTTCTTAGATTCAGATTTGGTCAAACGGTCAAAACGTGTTGTCCCACATTCATCCTGTATATATAACTGTTTGGTCACCCCAAAGACAAAGTGGTCACGTCGGGCCAGGACCCAAGTCCCTAATAGTAGCAATGAATAAATTAATCGGCCGGGTCTCAACTGGTATTCTCCATACATGCATACTTTACACTTCATTAAGCGTGTTCAACATCTATGCACCTTACGTCTTTGTGATAAGTACTATAATTCTATTAATTATCTTTATTGTGTGTTATTTACATGGAGTTGATGATCTCTGTCGCACGTAGAGACATCAATTAACTAATGATGATAAATTACCTATCACTTAGCAACTATGAACGGAAGGTACAGTCGACCACGAAATTGCTTTAATATTGTTAGCTTATCATAAAACAACAAGGTCTATTTTTGCTTACAAGACCAAGTGACAGATACGTTGGCATCAATGACAATAAACCTTATTCAAAAATTTTAATGAGGTTTTAAAAAAACTGCCATTACAGTTATTTTTAGTAATGCAAGTTTTTTCCAAAGGTGGTAAAGCCATTTCATGGTTGGCTATACGTTTAGCCGCTGGTCCCGATTTGATGAGGTAGCAGTCGTATAACCCACCAAAGCTTTTGGTCTGCGTCGTAGAACTCAGCGGTGGAACGTTTCAGATTGATGACGTTATACTCCTAGTAGTGTTAACATATTTTAGTGGACTTTTTTTAGTACACTTTTTTCTAGTTTTTCCTTTTGTTTTAAATATGTTAACATACCCCGTGTGGTGCCGGGGGTAAAGAATTGCACCACCCCATCTCTTCCCGTGGGTGTCGTAGAAGGCGACTATGGGACCATTCCAAAGGATGGGCAGCAGCGTCTCTCTGTGATTATTCTCACCTTACTGCGATCGCCAACCCGCCTGCCAAGCGTGGCGTTTATGGCAAATTCCCCTCAAAATGAGTAATCCTTGAGGGAGGCCTTTGTCCAGCAGTGGACGTCTTTTTGGCTGAGATGATGATGATGATGATGATGATGATGACATACAAAAATACAAAACCATCCCCAGGATGATCCTCAGCGGGTTGCGTAGCATCCGCTTTACTGATGTATGCAAATCATTTCTCCAAACCTGTTGGTATAGCGACGATGGTGTAGAATTTGCCTACTCTTCTAAGAAGAAGTTTCAAGCTAGTAGTTTTCGAGGTACAATAGTTGGGGTTGTGAGTGATCAGCCAATGGTCATTCTTTACTCAATACCTATTTAAATACGAATTTGATAGAAACTCTCATTATGTGTTATCGCGTAAAGATCTGTCTCCGTATTATAAATAAGTAACCAGCTTAAGTAAATTAATATAAACTTGAAACCCTGTTTAATGGATTAACATTTCAAAGTAACGCGACAATGATAAACATCCAAGTTTAATGGAACAAACGAAGGGACAGAAAGGGAATAAGATGAGCCTCCATTAATGTGAACGGCTTTTCTTTTCTTGGAAAATGAATATTGTCTTAGGATTTTCTTCACTCGATTTCTGTTTGAATGATAAGTGCCATTTTGCATTTCGGATGATGAATGATCGAAATCTTTTAAAGTCAAAGTCAAATCGTTTACTCAAAATAAGACTTTACAGTCATTTATTGATGTCAAAACTAATTATAAAAATTAAAATAATAATAATAATGAAGAGCCTCAATCAACACCTAGAGAGGCTCTCGTTGAAAGGTTGGGTCAAGGGTCAGATGCAAAAGGCAGTACTCCTTGACTCGGCACGTATTGTCAGGAGGTTCCTTACTCCGCAGCCCTAATCACCGATAGCTTGGGTCTATCCCCGCTGCCGGTGGCAACCTAGGTTAAGTTTTTTATAATATAAAATATTGTAAATTTTTTTTTCATAAAATATACTTATGTTTAATAAAGAGAATAATAATAATAATATATCTTTATAGCCTGTTCCTCTAACCATCCATAGGGAAGGCTCGTGCCTCAGCAGTGGGGACACAAAATGAGCTAGTCATAATGATGATATATATCATTATTCATCACAACAATATACACAGTAAAAGTGAATTCCCTGCAGCCTGCGACAGTTAAAACAGTGTTACAGGTCACAATGTCTTCCCTAACATAGCTAACAATCATAGTTATGGTAGTGAATTAAATTGTACTATGGGATAAGTTAAGTTACACACTAAAAACCTATCACTCCTTACCTTGGATGTTTATGTTCATGAACGCGTATAAGTTAAAAGTCGAGTTAAAATTTGTGAGTGAGCGGGGATAACTCTGTGTAGTTAGTTTAGGAAAAAGCTATAGAAATCTTCGGAAACAACCAATGCTTGCCCTTCGAGTTAATACGTCTTTGTAACTGAAATTTAATTTTACTAAACTTACTAATTTTATCATCAGTTCAGATTTTAGGAGAACTTCTTCGACTGAGAAGAGTTGGGAAGAAACCAGGAGCTTAGATTATATAAGCTCAGGAGGTTTTTTTCTTTTTCTCCATCTTTTTAACTTTCAAATCAATAAGCCGATTTTAATTAAACTTTTTATGCATAAGGCTGGTTCCACTGATTTTATGCGCATTTTTAAAATTTCGCGTTCCGTTTTAATCGACGGTTTATAACGGGTATTAAAATAATTGCATAAAGTATATCTACGATACCTATATTTAATTTGCGTCATTCCAGTTATAAACCTTTGTTTCATCATCATCATCATCATCATCATCTCACGTTCACATCATGCTTCACGTATTAATAGACGATTATGGTATATTTATCGTTATTATTATTTTTGCTTAATTTATACCTAAAATACACACTATTCTAGTATGTTTTAATAGTTATACCTCTTTAGCCAAAAGACGTCCAATGCATGGTCAAAGGCCTCCCCCAAGGATGTCTACAACGACCGGTTTTGTGCTGCTCGCATCCAGCGGCTTCCCGCGACCTATGATTAATATTATGCAAAAAACAGAAAAAAAACAGTGTTAAAAAATTCCACGAGCGGGATTCGAACCCGCACCCCATGACATGCCGGGTCAGGTGCACTTGTTATTTATTTATTTATTTATTCACTATGCTACTAAGGCGCATAAAATCAGTTGAACTAACCTTTTTTTTTTAATATTTTTACATTAACTGTCAACATCTCTATATTGTCTGTAAGCTTATAAAATTTAATTAAAACCGGCTTATTGCTTTGCTAGAATTAGAGCTTTAAAGTTTGTATGGTAAACTGAAATGACTGGTAAATGTGAACGCTTTTCTTTTCTGGGAAAATTTATATTGCCTTAAGATTTTTCCTCGATTTATGTTTGAAAGTTAGAGAAGTATGGAGCGTCTTTACATTACAACTTACTTAGAGTTTAGAGTACTTTATAAGCTTTTCAACTTCAAACAGAGGAAGGAACGTGTATGCCGTAAGTCTTAAAAAATTACATTCAGAATATCTACATAAACTAATTCTCATTTCAGAAACATGAATATATAAATGAAATGTTTGAGTTTGCAACGTGACTTGAAATGCCTACCATACTAATTTTTTTTGAGCCTAGCTCATAGACTCTCAGTACTAGAAAGCTGTAATTTGGCATGAATATACATATTAATCACGCCGACAAAATGGTGAAGTAAAATTTTGAAAAATATTTTTTTTAGGTTACCTCCCCTACACGTGAAGTGGGGATGTAATTTTTTTTCTTGTCTACCTCATAGTGTGGGGTGTCGTTGGATAGCAATTTCAAAAATATTGCGGGTTTGTGGAAATAGTTTTTTGATTGAGGCATCCGTTTGTGAACTATTAAAAAACGCTTTAAAGAGTCAGCCAAATGGATACTTACGTGAAAAAATTCACGGTAGTGGTATATATGACGAAATTAAAAGGAAAACTATCACAGCTAAGTAGGCTTTTCAAGTTTACGAGTAACAGTCGACCAACTTATAAAATGTACTTGGCGCAGTACAAATTCCTCATTGGGAACTACTTAAATAACGTTGTCAGGTGTGTGAAACCGGTAGTATCTACATTAAGTATATAAGCCATCGTTAAATAAATGTTCATGAAAGCCCTCTTCTCAGAGTCCGCATTATTGAGATGAGCTACGGAACCCTACACTGCGCGTGGCCCGACACGCAATTGGCCGGTTTTTATTTATGTTTGTGTTGTTTTATATACACCAAAGTTTATATGTTCGTGACTGTACAATCTTGTCTGTCCAACAAACAAACTTCTTAGTGCTCAGTCTGTTTAGTGCCAGATCAGTCCTACAAACAATTAAAATTCTATTCACAGCAGACGACAGGTTATACAGGGTAATATGTATATAATCTCGAAATATTGCCATGCAACCAAATATAGTTAACACCGAGATGGTTTCATGCAAAATCATATTTATGAAGATTTACTTTTCCATACAAAAACTCAAATTTATTTTATCACATTATTTTTGTTCAACCCTGACATGTTTTGACTTCTGTTTTGTTTGGATCATGAGGTTGACGAACAAGAACAATGTATCAGCTGGATCTAAGGTTGTCACCTACAATTTTACTTAGTAACAAACAACTTTAATATCTCTGCCATATGGGGCTTTTCTGATATGGTGGCTCGATCCACTATCTCTTCGGAGAGACGTTGCGTCTCTCTGTATATTGTACCGCATATATCATGGGGAGTGTTCTGAGGAATTGTTCGGCTTGATCCCTACCGTTGCTTTCCTTCACCGCACTACACGCAATCGACTGTCATTCCATCCACATCACCTTGATGGAGGGCGGTCTAATACTGTGCGTTTTTCACGAAACTTCTTGCCTCGAACTACAGTGTTGTGGAACCAGCTCTCGGCGGCCGGCGGTATTTCCGGACCGTTACGACCTCGAAATCTTCAAAAAACGAGCCTATTCCTTCCTTAAAGGCCGGCAGCAAGTCTGCGATTCCTCTGGTTTTGCGGGTGTCCATGGGCGGCGGTGATTACTTTCCATCAGGTGACCCGCCTGCTCGTTTGCCTCCTTCTTTTATAGTAAAAAAAAAATGTTTATAATTTTCCGGAGTTCTACGGCCAGTTATTAACCAACCTACCCTACCCTACCAGTGATTACCCTATCTGCCATATTCGGGATTATTAAGTAAGCATTACCAAACATCCTGTAGAGGCTCACAGATCACATCCAACGTACGTCTAATAATCAGTTATTTACCTCCGTAGCCAACTATTGGACCAAATTATTTTAAACTTGTTTTTAAGCCTCCCAAGAACTTTGTTTTGATTAAGTACTTATAATGACGAACAATCGAGTTTAAACTTACCCATTGTCCGGATAAGGTTTCCGAGACAATAAAGGTCTGACGTCAACCCTGAAGGTCACTCTTAAAGTTTATACTTTGACGTCTTAGAAATCTTTAGAAATTTTCGACACCTACGTTATCCTACCTGAGACTAATATTATGTTTATTTATTTATACTAGTGGTCGCCCAGTGGTCGAAATTCGACCGTAATTTTATTAAGGCTGCACGGATTGTATCCTAAGCAATGAAAAATTAAAAAAGATAGAATGTGAGTTTGGATTGGCATTGACAGATGTCGTCCGCCGCATTAAAGACAAACAATACGTGTGTGTCAAATATACCATATATTTGACACACACGTATTGTTTGTCGTAGTGTGTGTAATTTTGTTTTTGTTGATTTAATGTATTTTTTATGCATATTAAAAAAAAAATTCCTTCTATAAATAAACTATAAGTGTGCAAAATTCATACTCCTCCGTCCGCGCAATTTTTGTAAAAACGTGTACAAATTTTTGCTTCACGTATTAATATAAAGACGATTATGGTATATTTATCGTTATTATTATTTTTGCTTAATTTATACCTAAAATACACACTATTCTAGTATGTTTTAATAGTTTTACCTCTGATCTTACAGTTTATTAGCTCTCTCGATAAGAAGTAAATAAGATAGAAAGCGATAAGACCGCCAGATTATAACTTTGTAAGTTATTTATATTTGTGTTCATGTTTATGTTTCATAGTGTAGCAATAAAAGTATATCTCTATCTATCTATCTATCTTATTTTATAAAACATTTGACTAACAAATTAAATTAATTAAAACAGTACAGTTTGTGTATTTAGATAATCATTATCATCATTATCATTATCATCATCTTCATCATCATCATCATCTCAGCTGAAAGACGTCCACTGCTGGACAAAAGCCTCCCCTAAGGATCTCCACAACGACCTGTTTTGTGCTGCTCGCATCCATTTAGATAACTAGTTACTTACTTACTCCGATGGCTCAGCGACCCAAAATGAGTCTTGGCCTCCGACACAAGGTGACGCCACTTTATTTAGATAATTGACATACTAAATCATAATAAAACAAAATATATTACACTAGATGACCGACGGACTTCGTACCGCTTTGACAGTTTCCATAACAACAAAACAAACAAATCATTCGTCCGCTTAAGAACACCCGTATCCCATGATGGACCCCTATAGCAGCGCCACCTACCGGGTCCAATTTTAAATCTAAACCATTCTCAAATCCACTTGAACACACACAGAAAATTTCATACAAATCGGTCAGCCGTTTAGAAGGAGTTCAATAACATACACACACGCACAGAAGATTTAGGGGAAAGCTCGTGTCTCGGCAGTGGGGACATAAAATGCTGGCGTTCTTGCCAGGCTAAAAGCCAGGTGACACTTATGTGCAAGTTGCTTTTTCACACCTCGCTTAAAGGACCCAATGTAGTAGGAAGGAGCGATTACGTGTTCTGGAGCAGCATTCCTATTTTCGGTGGTGCTTCTCAAAGAAATGAATCACAGAACTTTTTCTTTCGCAACGGAATAATGGCCATAGTAATCGTTTACACTAATGGAATCGAAAAACAATGCAATTATATGGCAAAATCACTCGGCGCAAGATGGATCGCTGTAATCGGCCATTCCCCAAATATAAACCCAGTATTAGTACTAACTTGATTGATCGCGTTGTTGGGACTTTCGCTCTTTTTATGTTCGACGTTTTTGGTACTGGGGTAATCTCGCCTATGATGTTGCAATTAAAATATACAAGAAATCATACTAACGCTACTATTGGCTTAATCACCTCGGTGGCAATTGTGGGCTGGTGATCACAAGCATAATAAAAAATACTTATTTACAGTGGAACATAAAACCTCTTCCTTTTTCTGTCTATTAAAAATCAATTGCTATATGTATATCAGAGTATCACTTGAGAAATAATTTGGCTGATTTTTTTTTGTTTTGTTCGTAATTGTCAGGACAAGTTTTGTATAAACAAAATGGCTTTCGAGCTGGTAAAACCTCAATGGCAAAAGCTCAATTCAACTCGCCGAATTTACGAATTAATCAACACCATCTACGCTTACTCTGTAGTAAGCCAATGTAATTTGATGACGTAGTTGTCGACATTGAATAGGGCTCCTTTGGCTTACAGAGTAAGAGTAGATAGTGTTGATTAATTTCGACGAGTTGGATTGAGCCACGATAGCATAGTTGGTAGTGCACCTGAGCCGGCATGTCATGGGGTGCGGGTTCGAATCCCGCTCGTGGAGTTTTTTCAAAACATTGTCTTTTTTCAATTTCGCAACAAAATTTGCGTAAAATTATATCTAAATAATCATAAAAAAACTAATTAAAATTTGTAACAAAAGAAACATAACTTATCTTACTATATTAAAGAAAAAAAAAGAACACAAAAATAACTTAATTAAAGACAAAATAAAACCAAAAAAAAATGTCCTCCAGCTCATGGAAACGGTCCCAAGAATGCTGGCAACGTTTCCTCTTTGGACTGTCAAGCTAATACGTTGGCAGAGGTAGCTGCCAGCCTTCTTATCACCGGAGGCTTCAACAAGGCGAGCACTCAACTCTTCAACAAGCTGCATTGGGTCCATTGGGCCGGAGGCCAGGCCCAATGGACCTAATGTCTCCAGAATAAAAAAAACAGTTAGCTAAATATATTTTCAAAATCTAGTCAGGAAGTTTCAGTGTCAAAATAGTCACCACTCACTTCGTATACCAGTGGGAAGCTTTCGTAAATTGATACCATAGAGCGTAATTATTGTCAAGGGTTCTTAAGTATGTAGTGGATGAAACTGTATAGGGTATGGTGAAAATGGAGCTCGTCGTTTAAAATAAAACTGTTTTATTTTCTTTTGTTTTGTATAACATACTAGCTGACTCGGCGGACTTCGTACCGCTTTGACAGTTTCCATCAATGAGTTAAATATATATCAATGGTTTCCATGACAACAAAACAAATAAATTTATATTGGAAAATTAAATTGTCGTTTTTAGCATTTTTTTTAAATATTTAACCGGTCGAGTAGTTTTTGAGTTTATTCGTTGCAAACATACATACATACATACAAAAATACAAAGGTTTCCTCTTTATAATATTAGTATAGATTAGTCGCCATAAATTAATATAGAAATTCATGTTGGTCATTGGTGGTCTGTATTCAACTGTTGCATTGTTACTAAAGTAAAAAATCTGTTGATAAAGATAAAGATATATAGTTTTCTAAAGATAGATAGGTAGACAGATAGATAATACCTTTATTGCAACACTATGAAACATAAACATGAACACAAATATAAATAACTTACAAAGTTACAATTTGGCGGTCTTATCGCTTTAAAGCAATTTCTTCCAGACAACCAGTCGGATGGAGAGAGCTAAATAAACTTTAAGATCAGAGGTGAGACTATTAAAACATACTAAAATAGTGTTTATTTTTCAAAGTGTTTATTTTTTAAATAGTGTTTCCCAGTCGACCCTAGAGAGCAATCTGGAACTGCCAACTACTATAGCCTGCGTTCCAGGATTGACTCTTAAGTCCGAAGGTTCGACCCCAATCAACGATAAGTCCCAGATTTGCATAGGTGGTCAATATAGCTTTGGAAAGATTGACGAGTGGTGCTTGACAATATATTTGCAAATCGTCTGCATATATGTGGCAAGAAGTCGAAAGCTAAAACTGAAGTTAAAAGATGAATCGTTGTTCTCTAGCGAGTATTTGAGGTTTATCAAATCTGATGTAATGGTTGGGCCCCTCTAGGGCATGGTCGCATACTGCAGACGTCAAGCATAGGCGCGAAAATAAGTCTAGAGAACAACGATTCATCCCTAGGATGATACGCGAGGCTACTGGAATTTAAAAAGACATCTTAATTTCAATAGAGAAGATGGTTGGAATCTACCACCAGCCTGGGATCCCATCATACAAGTTATTAAATCCCAGCCCAAACACCATTCTGCCAAACCAAAAGATACTGCAAGCTCTTTCTGCGTAAAACGGAACGCACCTGATTAAATTTAAATGAGGGTATACAAGCTATTAACTAATTATGAGACGACCAACACCTCAGTCTCCCTGTGACCACGAACCGCAAAGGGTTCGAAACGTCAGGATAAACATTAATTAAAAGTAATGTGTAAAATAAACGCGAGTAGATCCGTAAAAGAGGTTTCATTTCAAGATAAAGATACTTTATTTACTTGCACACATATATAAAAAGATATAATAATTAATGTTAGATTCAACATGCCATACCATAAACGGTGTACAAACGGTGATGATCCCTATTTTTGATTACTAAAAGAAGAAAAAAATTACTGGTACCGGTCAAATGCTGGTGCCACTACTCTCATCATCATCATCATCAGCTCATTTTTATGTCCCCACTGCTGGGGCACGAGCTTGGGATGGATAGGGATAACGGGCCATAAACCACCACGCGGGCCCAGTGCGGATTAGTGGTTGTTAACGACTGCTAACGCAGCCGGGACCAACGGCTTTACATGCCTTCCGAAGCACGGAGGAGCTCGAGATGATACATTTTTGGTCACCCATCCGATGACCGGCCTTCGCGAAAGTTGCTTAACCTCAGCACTCGCAGACCGGGCGCGTTGTCCATTGCGCCATCGAGCTCCTACTCTATTTCAAATTAATCTTAAAAGTATAAAACTACAACAAAAAGTTTGGTACGTTGTTATAAAGGTCGCCAGCTTTCTGGTATTTTTAACATAGTTCAAAATGTCAAAATCAGACCGCTAGGAAACGTTTTGAGATTGCAGAATCTAAGCTACCGTACAAAAGTATCAAAACAAACAATAAATCAATAAGGAAAATAGCTACACTTTTTTACTAAGCCTCCTTATTTTCATGGAAACTACTTACAACTTAAGTTACACTTTGAAACGGACGGCTACGGTAAAGGTCAGATGTTTCGCCGACCAAACTAAACAGCAAACTATTGAGAGATTAGCAGGAACTTCTCCAATATTATCGGGAGACGGGAGTGGGCAATCCAGTGGCCTGCAAACATTTGCAATACACTCCACTCTGAGAGGCAGTTGCAGTAATGAGCTATCTGGGCAGTTAACGAATAGTTATTGAGTTTAGGACCGTAATTTGATTAAAATTTAAAAAATAATAGACTATTAAGATATTGGCAAGAACTTTTTAACATGAATGAAAAATTGTAGGGCAGTGTGTTTGTTTCACTAGCTAAATATAGCAGACATTAAAAATAATAAAAAATCAAGTCTCTTCAAAGCTACAATGAAACAAAAAGTCAATTCTGCGAAAAAAAAAGAAGTCAATTTTAAAAAAACCACAAAATTAAAAATCATTGTTATTACTGAAGCCTAAGTAACATAGTCTCAATTAAATGTGTATAATAATATTAACTACCGGCATTGAGTTTTAGTTTTGAGGAGCTCGATGTCGCAGCGGCTAGCGCGTTCGGCTTGCGATCTTGCCCGCTAAGCAACTTTCGCAATGCCGGGTCGCCTGATGGGTGACCAATTAAAAACATCTCGAGCTCCTCCGTGCTTCGGAAGGCACGTTAAGCCGTTGGTCCCGGTTGTTGTCGTAAGATGGCAGTCGTTAAAACCCACCAAACCGCATTGGGCCAGCGTGGTGGGTTATGGCCCAATATCCCCACGTGCTACTGATCATGTGGGAGGCCTGTGCCCAGCAGTGGGACGTTTATAGGCTGATGATGATGATGATGATGATGATGATTGAGTTTTAGAAGTTATACACTCATTAATGAGTGAGAAAAAAAACGACAGTTTCATAGGTAAAGACTCAATACATAAAATGAAGACATATTTAATTAGCTTGCTGCATTACTCTTCACTGTCGGAACATAACAAACTAGTAAAATTGTTAAATTAAATTGTTATTAATCCAAAGGGGCAATGTTGCTAGCATTTTTGGGACCGTTGGCACAGTTGGAGGACATTTTTTATTTCTAGGTCTTTAGTTTTTAATCATCCAATTATTTTTGTGTTTTTTTGTTGTGTAGATAAATAAATAAACTAAAATTGTTGTCATAGCGACAGATTTGTATAGTGGTAGACACTATCACGCAAACCGACCTCAATAGTACTAATATTTTTCATACAAACGATTTTTCAATTTTCTTAGCATCTTTCTGTTAACACTATAAAATTGTAGGGCAGTTTGTTTCGCTAGCTAAATATAGCAGACCTTAAAAAGAAAAAAAAAACAAATCCCTTTAAGCTACAATGAAACAAAAGATCTATTCCACTAACAAAAAGTCGATAAAAAAAATTTGGGCTATCTAAACACAAAATTAAAAACCATTGTTATTACTGATGCCTAAGTAACATAATCTTAATTAAATATGTATGATAATTAATAACTGGTATTGAGTTTTAGAAGTAATACACTTAGGTATTAATGAGTGAGAAAAAAACGTCAATTTCATAGGCAAGTAAAAACCCAATACGTACCGTCACTGGGTATCGAAGCCGGGATTCCGCGTTCTAATACTAATAATCTATCTACTCAACCAAAGATACGGTTAAATTTCGGGTCAAATTTCGTGGCGATGTCGCTATTATGTATCAACTGACTTGCGACATTGTCCCGGTGTAAATAAGGCCCAATTTATAAGAGCTAGCTGACCCGGCGGACTTCGTACCGCTTTGACAGTTTCTATCATTGAGTTAAATATATATCAATGGTTTCCATGAGAAAACAAACAAATCATTTTGTATTGGATAATTAAATTGTCGTTTTTAGTATTTTATTTAATTTTTTTTTTAATATAGCCTATGTTACTCAGCGCTAATGTAGCATTCTCTTGGTAAAAGAATTTTTTAAATCGGTCCAGTAGTTTTTGAGTTTATTCGTTGCAAACATACATACATACATACATTGTTTTTTTCTTTAAAGACATGTATTTGACTATGATGTGCAGTTATATGCCTTAGTTGTATAAACTATACTTCAATCCATTTAGTATATTTTATATATATATAGCCTATGTTACTCAGCGTTAAGGTAGCATTCTAATGGTGATATATTTTTTTTAATTGGTTCAGTCGTTTTTGTGTTTATTCGTTGCAAACATACATACATACATACGTGCATAACATACATACATACATACGTGCATACATACATACATACATACATACATACATACATACATACATACATACATACAAACATACATACATACATACATACATACATACATACATACATACATACATACATACATACATACATACATACATACATACATATGTACATACAAAAATACAAAGGTTTCCTCTTTATAATATTAGTATAGATTAGAATGAAAAATTTGTATATACACCGAGAGATTTTAGTGGTTGTTTTCTGGCAGGTGGGTAGATCAGACCATGAAACTGAACAACTTTCCCCAAGAAACATAGGTCAAAAAACGAGATAATTTTTTAAGTTTTCCATACAAACCATGCTCGGTCAATAGAACCTTTTTATAGAAAAGTGTAAAAATTATTTATCTTTTCAGATTTTGTTATTCGAAATTTAAATGTATGAGCAAACAGGAAACGAAATCCTACTTGGGTAAAATAGGCTATTACTTACTTACTTTGAGTTAGTTTATTGTTTCTTACCCGCTCTGCTTTACAACCTGGACCATCGGCCGTGGCCAGAGCTAGCCCCGACCGGATACAATTTGTCTTTTGAGGGCGGCCCTTTGTGAGCCCGATACAGTCAGAAATCAAACTTCAAAGTAGCCGACTTATGCGTAGGTGTGCTGTCACCCTAATCGTGGCACAGATTATTGGAGCGTGCGGTATCTTTCCCACTTTTGAAGAATATGCCTAATTAGGAGCTCAGAGGGAGTCATGTTTGTCTTCGATTTGGTTGGTGCTAGGATTTGTCTAAGTCCGCTAGGCTAGCACTATCTTAAATATCTTTGTGATGGAAACCTTTGGGTAATGGAAAGTGTGATTCGATGGGGCTCGAGGTAATTAATTGGGTTATAGTTTTGGGTTTTGTTCATTCCTTTTTTTTTTGTTAATATTCTGCTTATTAATCTTTACAAATAAAATATACTTTTCGATTCTTATAAATAGGTCGCCATATTATCATCAATGTTAGTTGCATTGGTGTGTTCTGGAAGCTAAATATCATAAGATAGCCAGTGCCTCAGTAGTTGAGGATTCCGGGTGAAGTGCACTTCCACCTTCGGCCTTATCATCAGGTGGGATGGAAGACCAAGTGTTTAGCCGTAAGATATAAATAAAAAACCGGCGTGCGTGCGTGTGAGCATGACATGATATAACATGAGCTAGGCTGGGGACGAACAGACAGACAGACAAACATGGCGAAACTATAAGGGTTCCTTGTTGACTACGGAACCCTAAAAAAGGCCGACTCAGGTCGTAGGTGTGCATTCACCCTAATCATGGCACAGATTATTCGAGTGTGCGGTATGCATGGTATCTCCTACTTTTGAAAAGTGTGCCTAATGAATGCTATTGACATTATTTTTTGTTCCATGTTTGTTTTGTTTTTTTAAATAACAATAATAATAATAATTCATTTATTAAAGATAACAATAGATCCAATTATGATTAGTAACAATGGGCACTTAAACTATGTTAGTAATTAAATAAATAATAAAAATTAAAATTAAAATAATATTAAATGAAATCGTAGGTACCTTAAAAGCTATTTAACTGCCCCAATAACATATTTTATAAAAAACGATTGTATTGGGCAATCATATTTATCTGATAATGCCTTCAGAATGCTGTTACTGCTACCACGCACTCTGCGTAGTAGTGAGGAGATACGCTTGCGAAAATATCGTTATCGTTGTGTAAAAAACAGCTAAAGTGAATGCATAAATTATCACTCGCTTTTGATATGTGTGACAAGTGCACATGTAACAATTCGTTTTATACAGATCATATTTATTTTCAATGAAGGTACAAGTGTAGTTACAGTTGTATTTGTTATAAAAAGTTTCTTACTTACTTACTCCGCTGGCTCAGTGACCCCTAGTGGATCTTGGCCTCCGACACAACAAGACGCCAACCTTCGATACTTTGTACCCTCTTAGACCACTACTCGATCTAGAGTCCTTGTACGTCTTTTGCTACTTCATCCTTCCAGAGCGGTACCTAGGACGCCCAGCCGACGGCGACGCCCGCATAAAAAGTTTTATAGATTTGTTTTGTATTTGAAATAAATCGGCTTACTACGGATTCCACAGGCCTTACTCAATATAAAAATACAATATTTAGCATAAAACTACTTAACTAATATATTCCATTCAGTTCTAAATTTCTTCGGATCTAATACAAGAGTTTTTAGTGGATACCTATATAATATAGGTATACCCTCTTTCCCCCTTTAAGGGTCGGAGGAAGATCCCTACGTCTGAGTCTTCTCGGGCGCATTGGTATGCATAATAATACACTTTCTCCTGTATAAAAAATATATAAATTATTGTTAGACACTATCGCTAAAGAACTTATAACGTTTGAAGAATAAGTCGAGGAGTCTTAAGACCTTCTTTTGTTACAAACCCCTGGCATAAGCAAACTCATGCGTCAACCATTTTCCTTATAAGTATCAAGTCGATCTAAATAATTCATGCAGTGAGGTGAAGTACTTCACGCAAATACCTTTTTCACTAAAAGGCTTTTGTTAGCTGTGAGTAGGGATAAGGAGCTCGTTGTCGCACCGGCTAGATCGTTTGAGTGGTTATCGCGCATGTTAAGCTTCTCTCGCAGTGTCGGGTCACCGGGTGATGGCCTATTTTTATTTTTTTTATATGTATTTGTTTTAGTAACACCAATAATTTTCTGATTATCTTAATTGCACCAATTATTTACCTGTCCCTACAGTTTTACCTTAAGATAACATTATAGCTGGTAGACAAATTGAGATTTAGTTAAAATTATCGCTAAAATTGGGTACTAGAAATCCCTAATTAAAAAAAACATTTATTGTAACCTTTTAATTTTTTATTGGTGTTCATATTTTTTGTCTAGTTTGTTTTGATCAAGAATATGTTTGATCGTGATTAATTGAACCTTTTGTATTACAACTTCATAAATTAATAAGTAATTTGTCACATTCGTGTTCAATGTCCGTAGCTGCATTCCACGGTCGCCCGGCGGCCCATCAACACAATACAACTCACAAATTTAATTTTCATTGTGAAATGGCACAGCTGTATTCACATTTATCATGGCAGAAATATTTTGTGGACCCCTCTCATATTTCGGATTGGTATTCAGCACAAACTAAAGTTATGAATGAGATTTCGTAGTTTTGTTTTTCAACATTATTGCAGAATATTCCAGAAAGTCTAAACAGGTTTTATGTCATCATCGCCCCGTTACAATCCGAACCCCTCCGAGAATGTTATAGGGAAAAATTATATAAATTATATATCCACAATCATGGATTTAATATGGTTTAATATAACGATTTAGAATTTTACGAAAATTCCGGGTGAAATGCGCTTTCACTTTGGACCTATTATCAGGTGACATAAAGGTCAAGCTCTTGCCAGTTGACGAATGACAACAAATTGTTTGTCTATTTTGTATGTAAATTGTATTCCTGAATATTATCTGATTTTCCTTTTCTAGATGATATTTTCATTATGTTCACGCGCACGACGCGTGATTATAACAAAGCTCTTGGGTATAAGGTATAAATAACAAAAAAAAATAACTGAAGCCTTTCCTCTTTTCAGGTAGTAAAGGAGTGACATGTTCGATCGCCGCGAGTAAAGTGAAGTGAAGTTCCATGATGGCAGTGAATAGTCCCGGTGGATACCCACCCTTGTCCCCTAAACCCCACACGCCAAAAAGTCCTCGCCACTTCGTCTTTCCCCAAAAGAGTCCATCAATCGCATCCAGCACTTCTTCCTCAGGATACTACACTCCCCAATCCGGCTGCAGCTACGATAAACACAACCAACCGCCAAAATCTCCAATAGCCCATGGACACAGAAGCCCTATAAGTCCAAGGCATTTCAATTTCTCACAGAACCTTTCTGGGCGCTCCAGCCCTTGCAACTTCGACAGAGACCATCCTACCAGCCTTCACTACAGCACGTCTCTAAAGCACAGCCGCCGAGAAAAGTCCAGATCTCCAAAGCCACCGCCAGTACACATCCACACCAACCCTGGCTATGTTTCCCCCAATCGCACGAGGAAAATTTACGGTTCCACTTCCACAGTGAATTCTCCACGCATGGTGACTTCACCAAGCATAGTGTCCAGTCATACTGACGATTCGATGGATGCGATGCCAGGCACACCGTCGGCAATAGTCTATGGTCATGACGCAGATGACGAGGCCACCACGACGTCTTCGAGGGCTTGTCGCAAGTCGACATCCGATTTGACTGATATAACAGACGATACGCCGAAGACACGTTCGACTAGTATCAGTAGACCATGTTCGCCGATGCGTCGGGGGTCTATGAAAGGAGGCCTGGCATATTTAGCTAGTAGAAGAGGGTCAAGAGAGTCTACTATGTCTAACTGCGACTCCGTAGAAGATATTGGACCGCTGAATTTCCAGAACACAATGCGTGGTCGGCAGAGGCGTACTTCGAACTTCTTAGAGTTGCCAGGTAAAGATTTTTATTTCTTTGAAGTTCTATTTGTTATGTAGGTAGGTAACTATAATAACCATCTAATAAATTATTTGTTTTCAAAGTTGAAATATTCTGGATTGCTAAAATTTTGGTTCATTTTTGAAAGTGAATACTAATTAAGGAATAAATAAGGAACATTTTTACTTTGTGTTAATTACCAATTTCTGTCACCATTTCATTAAAACGTACTGCTTATGCTTAAGTTAATAAAGTAATTTAACTTGACAAAGTTGGTTTACCCGAAGTTAATAGATTGCCAACTAAAGTTAAGTACCTACTTGACGCAGTTAATATAATCGTAGGTTATGGAAAAAGTGGCCAAAGCAGCATAACTAGATTAATTGACGGTAAAAATCGTACAACGGTCTTCAAGTGGCAGATATTGCTTCTACAATAGCATATCCTCAAGCCTCACAAGATTCTTTGAGGTGTTTGAATCGGAATTTCGACTATGGGGTTCCAGAATTAGACTCAATAAGGTTGGTAAATCATTTCTTGGAAAACGTATACAAATATACAATAAAGTGTCATTCACTCTAACGGAATTGCCACTACACAAGTTTGAGAGAGAAATAAAACAAGGTCTAATGAAAAAAGGTTACTATGAAATTGAAGATTATATTAATGACTAGCTTTTGCTCGCGGCTTTGCTCACGTGGGCTACACGACTTGTTTTCATTCGTAATAAAATGATGATGAAGATGATCATGATTAAACATTAAGATTTTAATTTTTAATCAATATTTTTGTTCAACCCGTCCATGCGAGCTAGAATTAGTAAAAAGTGTCTAACACAAAACAACGTAATAAAGATCACTCTGTATAAGTAATTTTGGTCCGTTTTGAAACATTCTGTACAAATTGGGATCCCTACTTAGGGATCATTCTCCAAAAATCCTGAAACACTTCATAATTTCTAACCGAAAAAACAAATACCGAAATTTAAGGAATGATATATTTCCATACAAACTTTCCACCCTTGTTTCACTGGAGTTACTTACTTGTCTTCTTAGCAGAATCAACCTTCCGAACCAACAGTAGAATTGCATTAAATATACATACATATTATGTATTGTTTGTTAAATTATATATTTTAAGTATTATCGTGTGTACAGTTTATATTATTTTTTAATAAAGTTTTGTCTTTTTTATGTAACTACTTGACGTTCATTAGTGCAATTTATATGTCTAAATTGATTATAAAAAAATTCGCCTCTGGTTAATTTGGCATGAAGGAAAGGAAGGACCCTTTTGTACATATAAAGATAGCACGTGAGAGTCGGGTCATTGTCCAATGCTAGTGTGCATGAGTAGTGTATGTATGTGGGAGTAAAATGCCCTGCTTTGATCATTCGGTAAAGCTAGTCAGGATTTAAATCAAACAGCCTTATAAAAATCTAATTTTAGATATAGAAAAGTGATATTAGATCAAAAGATTGATTTTATTGTTCCCTAAAGTGAACGAAAATAATACACGTTGAAATTAAACAGCCTTTACGATTCTACTCGCTTTTATATTAACTAAATTGATTTTAAGTCTATATTTTTGAGTGAATAGAAATCACGTACGGACCTTGGGGAAGGTTCGAAACGTCAGAATAAAGTTTTATAAGAAAGATGGCGACGGGCGTAAGCTATTAGAAATATTTTTTTTAACAAAAAGCCCTTCAAATCTGAAAGAAGCAAACAATGAACAACTTTGTCATGTCGTTTAAACAACTTTGCAATTTTGGAAGTTATGAGTACTTTGTCATCTGAATCAATAATCTTAATTCTTAAAGAATGCTTTTATATTAGAATTGCTGGCACGTTTGACTGGAGAAAGTTATTTTGCAAAATCGTAGATACAAAACTTATACGTTTTCGTTTCAAGTCTTTAACTGAAAAGAATTCAAAAGCTCTCAGCTTTTGAATTCTTTTAAGAGATAATTGAAATTATTTACCTCTACTGCGCTGAAGTGATTCAAGATTTAACTAGGTATTTGTTGTTATTGTTATGCCTCAAAGTTTGAGCAACACTTTAGTTATGTAGTGGCTTTCATGTTCCCTTTCGAATGGTTAACCAAATATAATTAATTTTCAAGAATTCCTACGTACTTTGAAAGACGTCTGAGCCATATTTTGTCCGGAATTGTTAATATCTGACTTGGATAAGGTCAGTTTATGTAACATTTATTGGTTCCTGAAAGTGATGAAACCTGAAAATAATGTGAAAAGGAACAAAAAAGATCGTATTGCGCGTATATTGTCGAATAATAATAGCAAAATATTATAATTTTCCTTTATTTTCTTCCTTAACTTTTCATACATCTATTTTTCCAACGAGACCTTCAAGAGGGGAGGAGAGACGACATGATTTCGAGTGGCAACGCGCTCGCTCTGATGACCAAAGGTCCTGGTTTCTATTCCCAGATCGAAGATGTGCCATGCAAAGTGTGTTTCGTTATTCGGTGCATAACTCGAGTTTGTGATCACCAGAGGTCGAAATTAGATAGAGTTATTTATGTACTTGCATCGAAATGTTGATATTAATATGGATCTTCCCGGGATTTCTAATGGACAATCCCGTGTGGCCAACAATATTACAAATATGTAAATAAAAATAAAAACCTCAGAGATATCTAAGACAAATAGAACAAAGATAATTGACATACAATTTTTATTAGTATTTACATTAATTCACAATACAAATTATTAATAGTCATAAGCAAATTATCATTATCATACTTCGCCTTTTTTATAAATACAAAAATACTTTTGCTTCTAGCCTAGACTCGTGAGGTTAAAATTTAGGTTAAAAATTAATCTCGGGATTTAAGGCACATCCACTTTATTCTTTCGCTGTATGAAATCAATGTAAGTATGTATATAAATAACTCTGCTTAATTACGATCTCTGGTGATCACCAACCCGCATTAGGCAAGCATGGTGTTTAAGTTAATACAAATCCATTGTAGCGATGACTTGATTTCAAAGACGAAGGTCTCAAGAAAACGTTAGGTGTTCTGCACTCCAGTACGGCATATAGGCTTTTTCTTTTACTAACTTATTACTTCTCCAACAGTGGTGGAACACTCCCGACCCCGGGTATGCTCGCTGCCCGAGAAGCCGTACAACCCCCGGGTGTCGGACGACCTGTACCGGCTTCGCACCTTCTCGATCACCAACAAAGGTGGGGTGGTGAACTGCGGGGACTCCATCTGCAACCGTCGCAGTCGCTCCAACACCTCCGTCAATTCAACCAATAGCAGGTACGATAACATTACCAGCCTATAAGCAGCCTACAGCTAGGTTTACTGCTCTTTTAAAATGTCATACGGCTAAGCACTTGGCCTTTATCTCACCGGAACCCTCAACTACTGAGGCATTGGCTAAATTATCTCTAGCTGCCGGAACTGATGATGAATGGATTGATGTTATGGCGACATATTTATTACATTATATTCGTCGCAAGACGCTCGTTCTCGTGGCCGAGGCCTAAAGCGTCCCTATCCTTTCACGGATAGTAGCAATATAGATGCCACCATAATTTGAACCTTATGTGATTGCAATATCATCGTAAACCAATGAAAAATATATTTCGTTATTTGTACGTTCACAAGTTCACGAAACATCGCTGATTTATGTTCTATTTATTATTTTGAATTTTCATTTAGTTTCTTAAATAAATAAATACGAGTAGGTATACAAGAAGGAATAACATTCCACCAAATTAGAAATCTTGAAGGAAACACCAAAGCCCCAAATGTGATATGTTGCCAGATTAGCTGAGATTTGACTGATTGCTTGGTTGCGTGACGCACCATTAACCCAATTCAGTTCGCTCAGCCTAATGTCCTAAAAAGTGAACATTTTTCCTCTTGGGGTTCGTGGAATACAACTTTATTGAGCAGTAAGTAAGTACGAAGTTTTGGAGCCGCATACTTGGTTCTGTCAAGATTACTGCTGTTACTGAAGGTGTATGTCCCTTAAAAGAACAACTAATGTAAAAGTACTTAGTATCGTAATACATCTCGGTGATCCCCAAACTATCCCCAAGGTCCCAAGTTTGACTCGTAGGTCGGGCAAAGTGTAATTCGTATTCCTCGATGCATAGCCGGTATGTGATAACCAACCCGCATTGGCAAGCGTGGTGATTAAGCCATTACCCATCAAGTAGTGATGACTTGATTTCAATGATTGCAGACTATGCCCAGCTGTGGGATAGTCATAGGCTATTTACTTCTTACTTACCTACATCAGGTTCATATAATAATGTACAATTAAAGAATTAGTCTAGCTATTCAAAGGGGGAACGCTGCCAGTATCTTCGGAACCTTGCCTATAGGGACTCCTTTTAATAATTTATTTTAGTTATTTTATTATATTTTTTAAGGTTTTTAGTTTTAGGTTCTTTGTTCTTTTAAATAATAATATGTCATGTTTATCTAACCATTAAAGTTATATTTATGCAGTTGTTGACGAACAATGTTAACTTTATCTAAATTATAAATAAATTTATATGTACAATTCAAGTTAGGTAGGTACGAGAAGCACAATGGTGTAGTAGAACGCGCTCTGTCTGTGATTGCTAAAGTTTAGCAAACCACAAAGGTCGGTTAATGGATCGGTGACCAAAAACGTATTATCTAAAGCTCCTCTGCGCTTCAGAAGGCTCGTTAAGCCACATGACACGGCTGCATAAGCAGTCGTCAACCCTTTCAGCGCCTGAATATTTTAATATTTTTTTGCTGTATGCCGTCACACATTTTCAGCTACGAGATAAATCGTACTTGGCATAGTACCAAAAATAAGACTCGCAAAGAAACAAGGTATTTTTGCCCATTATCTCCGAAAACTCCGGCGTTATGAGTAGTTGATTGTTTTAAAGCTTATCACATCTAAATTTTGTATTCCTACTGTGGAAAAGACGGAAATTATGCCTTCCTTTGTTTGGTTGTACTAAGTACCTTATGTTTGTCATGTCATCTTTAGTCTGATCTTTGATTTTATCATGCTAAATTTCTTTGCTAATGCCAAACGTTCAAAATCCGACCTTACCTGTAGTGCCAATAAATAAAGTTTTGTGTAGGAGGCTCAGCAAAATCTACGAATATATTCGTAGTCGGCACCATGCTAAAGACCCGAACTACGAATTATCTCGTAGCTGGCACGCAAAGGGCCAACCACCGTAGTTCACCGCACTGGGCCCGCGTGGAGGTTTATGGCACGGAGAACGTTCCTGTGGTGTTTCCATCCCTAAGGGAGGCTAGTACCGAAGCAGAGGAGACAAAAAAAGGAGCTGGTGATGACGGTGATGGGTGAGGTACGAAGATTTTTGTAAATTATCCTTGATATATCATCATCATCATCAGCTCATTTTATGTCCCCACTGCTGGGGCACGAGCCTTCCCTATGGATGGATTGGTAGAACGGGTCATAAACCACCACGCGGGCCCAGTGCGGGTTGGTGTTGTTAACGACTGCTAATGCAGCCGGGATCAACGGCTTAACGTGCCTTCCGAAGCACGGAGAAGCTCGAGATGATGATGATGATTCAAGATAAAGACATGAGTTTACCTATATCAACAATTCAGATTCGTTTTTCATATTATAGTCTTAAACTATTCGACGAAAGTTGGGGCATTTTTTCAGTGTATCGCCTTAACCAACTTCAAGGGGCCGGTCGGTCTGATTTACAGACAACGCGGGGTACAGTTCACGACAGATCGCTTTACCTTAACTTTGTGGCAGTTGGATAATAGTGTTGACCCCATAAATTTTACGATATCTACTGCAACTAGGTCGACAATGGATTGATAGTGTCATGTATAGTCAACGAAGAATTGATCGATGCATCTTAACGTCTGTTTTTCCACACAATAGAATAAAAACCGGCCAAGTGCGAGAGGCATCGAAGGGTTCCTTACCATTATCTATAAAAATATTTAAATTTTCTATCTGTTATCGTTATTAAGACCGAGAAAAAAATTGGGAAAAAATCATGTTTGTTGTATGGGAGCCCCCCTTAAATATTTGTTTTATTTTAATAAAATTATTTATTTTTAAAGTGAATTAACTAATTATTCTGTGAATATTTCAAGCGTCTACCTTTAGGCCTTGTCAATATCGAGCAAAAACGCGCAAGAAAATCACGTTTGTTGTATGGAAGCCCTCTTAAATATTTACTTTATTCTATTTTTTAGTATTTGTTGTTATAGCGGCAACAGAAATACACCATCTGTGAAAAATTCAACTGTCTTACTATCACGGTTCATGAGATACAGCCTGGTGACAGAAGGACAGACGGACAGACGGACAGACGGACAGACGGACGGGTACGGAACCCTAAAAATGCAACAGATGACATTAATATAAGGATACACAAAAAAGCATGAGTATGTAAACTACTTTATTTCCAAAGTTTTTTTTATAATAAGTAATCGGAGCTGGTGATAAATTTAAGTTATGTGGCAAAATTATGTACAATTTTTGTTTACACGAATAAATTAAAGATGAACAATTTGTAACTTGATTGAAAATGACTTGGCAATAATGAACAACAAAAACTTTTATGTGATTAGAGTGGCCGATCAGTTAGAAAAAACATATTGACTCAAAAAATACTTAGAACAAAAAAACCATTTTGATTGAAAGAAATCGTTTGTTTTCATTTTCACGAACGATTCCGATAACCAATAACACCAATTGATTGTACAAATTGCAAAATTATTCTGTTGATTAAACAGAGCGTTTGATTTTGATCGGCACATGTGCAGAAAAAAACAAATAACAATTTCAACAACTTCATCATCACCAGCTCATAATGCCCCCACTGCTGGAGTACGACTCCGCACGAGCCCTCCTTTCGATGGATAGGGAGAACGGGTGGGCCCGGTGCGGATTGGTGGTTGTAAGCACAGTTACACAATTTAAAGAAATATTATAATCTGTTTTCTTTTTATTTACGTAGCACATTGTAAATGAAAGTCACAAATCGAACCAAAACTAAATAAATAAATAAATGTGTCCCACACTCACACCAATTATCTAGCCCCAAGAAAAGCTTCCTTAAGAAACTCGATAAATTGTTAACTAGACAACGGATAAACATACTTATTATTATACATAGGAAACACCCAGACCGACAGGCAGACCCAGACAGAGAAAAACAGGTATATCTAAATTGATCCGACCGGGGATCGAACCCGGGACCAAAACTAACAAACACAAATAACACTTATTATTATTTTTAAAAATTTGTTGCCAATGATTTTGTATATTATTATTAGATTGCACGATATCGGTTTTATTATTAGAAAATGCTCATTAGCATTTTATGCGTCTAGATTAGTCTGGACCGAAGTTGTATCACATTTGAATATTGATTCAATAATAAATATACAGTATGCGCCAGACTTTGAAATTGAATACATTTTAAACAAATCAGCCCCCCTAGACAAGTGGCAAAACTCTAAAATAGAAATTAAATGTAATGATTTGTGGTGGACTGTATTTTTGTTGAATTAAACTCTTCTTCGATGTATTTAGTATCTTCTTTATTTCCCAAGTTGCAATTGAATATTGAACGTTGAACATGATTCTCATACAAAACTGCGCTACTTATATCCGTTTTGGACGTATGGCAACTAGCGACGCGTTGACACAGTTGATTTTGCGACCGTTACAAAATCCCATACTAACTAGACAAACAAGTAAGTGAACTTTAACGTGATTGGCTAATTCATGTTTAGACGTGTTTTGACAAGATCAAACCTAACTTTAACAAATCATACTTATCGCTTTACATGTACTTAGTCCTACATTAAGTTTACAAACAAAATAATAACAAAATAATCAAATTCCCTTATGCTACGTATGTCTTAACTAATTAAACTCGGCGTCCTCAACCGATTATTGTACGAGATTTACATAAGTTAACGATACGTATAATTCACGTTTATGTCAATCCCAGACAGTAATCTTCTATTTCATTTCTATTCTATTAGTGTTTTGCCACTTGTCTAGGGGAGACTGCTCTCAGCTAACTTAACGACAGGATTGCACCTCAAAACCTCAAGATAAAACAATATAAATGTTCAAATAATTTTTAACGCAAATTTTGTTGCGAACAAATTACAAAAACACAAATGTTGAAAAAATTTCCACGAGCAGGATTTGAACCTGCACCCTTCTGACATTCCGGGTCAGGTGCTCTTCCAATTGAGCTATCGTGGTTCCAACAAGCCCGCCGAAATTATTTAACACTTTTTTATTTTTTTACTTTGAAAGCCAAAGGCGCCCATTCAATGTCAACAACTACCGTCACTAACGGAATGTCAGAAGGGTGCAGGTTCAAATCCTGCTCGTGGAAATTTTTTCAACATTTGTGTTTTTATAAAACAATATTTTCGAACAGTCGGCCAAAATAAATTCAAGCTATCTATTTTGCCATGTTACCTTATCTCTATCTCTCCATCTCCAGCTCCTTTTATGTCCCCACTGCTGGGGCACGAGTCTTGGATGGACACACTCAGGGAGAACCATAAACCACCACGCGGGCCCACCGATTGGTGGTTGGTAAGGACTTCTAATGCAGGTTCAGGTGAGAGCACGGGGGAGCTTGGGATGATACATTTCTGGTCACCCATCCGATAACTAGCCTTAGCAAAAGTTGCTTAGCACAACACTTGCTTAGAACTCCATGTTCGTCGAGAATATAAATATTGGTATCTTCATTTTAATTGTGCATCGTCTTGTTTTAAACTGTAATGTTAATATTAAAAACACACATTTAATTTACTACCTAACTAACAATTTACTACACATTAAATTTATCTATAGATATTAAGGGGGTGCAGCGCGGACGCAAAACTGCGAGTTTCAAGTTTCTTTATGATAGCGAGCGAGCGGCGCGTGGCAGTGGGGTGACAACGGCGCACGACAAGAATACGCACGCACACTAATATCTGTACAGAGTAGGCTGGTGATTTAATTAGAGCAATGTTTACTTTCGTAAAATCATAGGCGTTTGGGTAAAAAATAAGAAAAGTCTTAATATTTTCATATTCATGTTTTTTTATTAAAAAATAAGACAACAGTGACCTGCGGAATATCAATACATACATTTTGATGTCGGATCATTGTTTCATTTGTGCTATATTTACAAAGTTTCTGAAGAAATAAGTTTTTAGATATCATTATTTTACGTATTGTTTATGCAGTTTCTGGGTATTTGTTTCAAATTCCAAGACAACCATGACCTTGTGAAAGGATCAAGCTAACCTATACTAGTCTTTTTAATGTATAAGACCTATTCAGCGCCTAGCACCAGTGACTTAAAAACACGTAAATTTTCAAATTCCGCGCTGCACCCCCTTAAATTAAAGTACTTAAAACTAAACTCATAAAAACTATTATCATCATCATCATCATCTCAGCCAAAAAGACGTCCACTGCTGTACAAAGGCCTAAAAACTATATCTACTACTATTTATTAATAAAAAAAATTGTAATTAAAAAAAAATTTAAGACACGACTGCCATGGCAAAAAAGTTAAAAAAAGAACTAAAAGGCAACAGATAAATAAATACATGACATCTTGCATAACACTGTTACTATAATTATACAATTAAACGAAGTGCGTAGCAATGCAAAAAAAATGAACGAGCCTTACAGTAGTGGCATATGATGTGTAATATTTGACATCTCACCTTTTGAAATCAATATTACAATAGAAAATAGAATATAGAATTAACAATTACGTGTATTTTTTCTCTTTTTTATTTTCTTTTTTCTTTATTTTTTCCTTTTTTTCCTTTCCGTCCCTGAATCACACTGTTACGTACTTCCGTCCCTTTTCTACGAAATCACTGCCGTAGAAGGCGACCGGAAAGATGTTACACATCAAAAACTCCTTAAGAATTGTTTTACTATTAGAAGAATAAACACTTGTTTATTACTAGTTTTGTATCTCTTTTCATTGCAATTTTGCATTACAAATAAACTATATTTGACTTTGAATTTGAGTTGCTTATTGAAATAAAAATAGAAAAACATTTATTGAGAACCACAAAATAACACATTCATCATATGTGATGATGAAATCCTGTGGTCCCTCATCAGGGACAGGGCTCGAGATAGAGACTTCCATGCGCCTCTCCTTATTTTGTGGTCGCGGTCTTGTCATAGTATTACTATTCTGTGGTCTTGTGTTGCGGCTTCGAGGTCCCGCCAGTTGCTACCAATCGCTGCGTAATTCATTGGTAACGAACGAAAATAATATTTTGCATTAAATAACAAGTCATAATATGGCTGAGTGCACATCGGCCGTGCCCGATAATTGTGCAATTAGCCATAAACAACGGATGACTGATCTGTCCCTTTGATTGATATATTTGGAGGCAATTAATTAACTCATTTACGTTTAAATAATTTCATGTTTACGTTTTATATTGTTTCATCATCATCAGCTCATTTTATGTCCCCACTGCAGGGGCACGAGCCTTCCCTATGGATGGATAGGGAGAACGGGCCATAAACCATCACGCGGGCCCAGTGCGGATTGGTGGTTGTTAACGACTGCCAATGCAGCCGGAACCAACGGCTTAACGTGCCTTCCGAAGCACGGAGAAGCTCGAGATGATAATTTTTTGGTCACCCATCCGATGGCCGGCCTTTGCGAAAGTTGCTTAACCTCAGCACTCGCAGACCTGGCGCGTTAACCACTGCGCCATCGAGCTCCTCGTTTTATTGTTTCAATAAAAGTATTATCCATCTATTATTTTGTTTTTACTTTCTTTCTAAACTAATGAAAACACAATACGAAACTACACAAATAAATTAATTTAATTTAATTTATTATTTTCAAAACACACTTTTCAAAAAAAAACTATTGCCTAATATTGATTTTGTATATTACTATTAGATTGCACGATATCTGTTTTATTATTAGACATTGCTCATTAGCATTTTACGATTTTCTAGACTAGTCTAGACCGACCGATATTGATCTAATAATTTTTTTTTAATTTTTTATTTATATTTTTGTTTAATTAAACAATTAAAAAATGTGTCTTCTACTACAGCTTAAAATATAGAACCTTACTAATTTTGTAACCAACGACGTTACTCACATAAATAAATAAAATAAATAATAAATAAATAAGTAAGTAAGTAAGTCTTTATTTCAATAACATTATTATTTATAATTTCTAATTATTTTTTCTCTGTTTTTTTTTAAAGTTAAGTTCTGTATTTAAGTTTGTTTAGAATAATTATAAATTATTTCTTATAACATTAAATAAATATAAATATTGACATTTGCATATAAAATTTTAAGCAATTGTTTAGTTGCGAAGAAAGTGTTGTTGTTTTTCAAATTACTTAAATTTTTTTTTTATTTCGTAACAACTGCTTGTGTCTATAACTGACTATCGTACTCGTATCTCTAACTTTCCTAAAGTGAAAGCGCACTTTACCCGCAATCCTCAGCTACTGGCTATCTTATCTTATCTCTACTGTAACAGTCGGAAGCGGAACACAACAATGCTGCTACATAATAGTTTTATATCAACGACAGACTTGTAGTGATTTTAAAATTGGCATCAATCACTACTTTTAAAAGCCACCTCCGAGGATCTCCACAACGACCTATTCTGACCAGCTCCCGTCCAGCGACCACGATCTTAACCAGATCGTCGGTCCACCGTATTGGATGCCTGCCTACGCTGCTTTTAAAAAAAATATTTTACTAGTAAGCACACTGCCTTGATCTCACCTGATGTTAAGTTATGATAAGGCAAATGATGGAAGTGCACTTCACCCGGGATCCTGGCTATCTTATCTGTAGCTGCCGTAACACAACAATGCTACAAACATTGAAGTTATGGCGACATATTTAGATAAGATGGTGGTAGCTAACCAGGCGGACATACAAGCCCTACCACCAACTAAACCGAGTATCTAAACATGTACCCCCCGCTTGGGAATCGAACTCGGGACCTCTGGGTCTAAACCACTAGACCACAGAGACGGTTAAGTAATTCTTCCGATGAAGTGTTTTTTTTTCTAAATGTAAGATAAGGTATTGTACTAATCGTCGGTTTATCAAATAAATAAATAAAAAACTAGCTAAATAATTATAACATGTCATGTAGATTTCACATTGTCGGAACAGAGTAAGGATAATTATGTTGACGTCACCGCTTCCTGCCAGTCGGAGGGCGGGTTGCGGAGTCAGGCAGTTTTGCGGTTCATTCAACTGCTACCCTTGAGCACAAAATAAGAGCGGCGGAAGGTAAGCTTTTATACAGTGACATGACGCGCTCGGGCACCGCACACCGCAGCCTATCAAAAATAGGAGTTTAACTCAAATAACAGTTTTAAGTACAACTATAAAAAAAAGACAAAATGTGATGTGCCACATTATCATCATCATCTCAGCTAAAGGCGTCCACTGCTGGACAAAGGCCTCTCCCAAGGATCTCCACAACGATTTTGTGTCATATATTTTAGAAAAATTGACAAAATTCACAATTTTTTCATTGAAATTGGTGTCTTTTTCTCGCAATAAACTTTTTTTGTACAAATTTTACAATAAAGTGAAAAATTTAACATTTTGGAATATAAAAATATTAGTATTCATGTTGGGCAATGGGCAGCGTCATAAAACACTCTCACGGACACGAAATCTCACAACAGCTCGCAACAGTCCGTCCAGCTGTCGCGGGACAGTGTCCGTGAGAGTTTGTCTTTGTGTCTATGTGGGCGTTGCTCGAGCGCGTCATAAAGCTTACTTTCTGCAGTCTTCCTATATTCTGCCTTGGACGTCGATCGATGCTGCCAGGAAATGAGATTCTTTATTTCGGTGCAATCATTGGAATTAACGTTAGGGCCCGGCCGGATAAGGACGTAATGTAAGAAATTACGTAGTACCTAGTCTAAATAGTAAATTTATATTGCTTTTTAAATGGTTTTCTATAGTGTATGTGTAGCCTACACAATCAATTGATTGATTTATTAGTTTTTATTATATTTGAGTTGTTCATGATTTGACATTGATGCGAAGATGTGTGATGATAAAGCTGAAGAGTTTGTTTGTTTGTTTGTTTGTTTGTTTGTTTGTTTGTTTGTTTGAACGCGCTAATCTCAGGAACTACTGGTTCGAATTGAAAAATTCTTTTTGTGTTGAATAGTCCATTTATTGTGGTAGGCTATAGGCTATATTACATCACGCTATGACTAATAGGTGTGGAACAGTCGCTAATTGTACTATATAATAAAGATTATTTTCTATTCTATTCTAAGACACCTAGTGGACTAGGACTGTATAAGGATGGTAAGTAAGCCTCCTATATATATACCTCCAGGACCCGCAACTTGCTTACCATAGATACAAACACTTAAGTTTAGTAAAATGTTAGGGTCTACAATAAAATAAATTATGTTATACGAGTTCTCGAGTGGCGAACAATTAAACGCGACAAACGTAGTGTACGACGCCCTCAGACTAGGTGGAGCGACGGTCTTCGCAAGGTGGCTGACAAGAGCTGGATGAGAGTAGCCGCGGATCGTGCTAGGTGGCGTGCACTGGGAGAGGCCTACGTCCAGCAGTGGACGTATGTAGGCTGATGATGACGATGATGATGTTATACCTTTTTTACTGGGTGAGTTTGAGGCGAGGAAGAGCCCCACATCTCTTCCTCTTGCTCCCTACACAATTCCAAAAAGTTGGATAAAAGCATACCTACTTTTGCGCAAGGCTGTTAAGGGTGCGCCGACCAAAAAATGCCAAAAATGCAGTCACGGTTAAGTTGATATAATTGAAAATACTATCGTATTAAATGAACAAAGTATCAAAGGGAACGTGTTTACAATCAGTCAGATCCAGAAATTCATAATACACTATAGTTTTTTTTTTACAATATCATTTAAAGTTGGGCAAAGATCATGAAAACGAGTGGCGGCTGCGGCGCGCGTTTAGTTGATATCTTATAGTTTATCTAAGTTATTGTACTTCTGATTTTGTCTAAGCAATCACTAATGGTCTAAACTACAAATCGTCCGTCTCACATTTTCGAGTTATCGAGCGGTTTTTTAAATTAATATTTTTCAAATTAACACGTTTAATTCCTAATAAAAATTAGTATGGCCGCGCGGCATTAAATAAATATGAACGAAGACATTTCAAATAAAATATATGACACCTGTCACTTATGGACGGGGATAAAACTTTAATTCCTTAGGCCGTTCATACTGTGGTCCGAACATCAGTAGGTGATTATTGGGCATTCTACTTCACTTTTTCTTAATCGTTCGCTCACTCCGTTCGCTCACTGGAAAAAGCGAAGTAGAATGTCCAATAATCGCGCGATTGAAAAATCAACGCCACTCGTGTTTTGGACAATAATCGTTGAGAAAAATTAAAAATTAGTTTACTAAAAATGCTACTCACTGATTAGAATCAGGACGTTCACTTGACTTCACATTACGCATTAGGTAACACCAAAATATTATAATAAGAAATGTCTTTTACTTTAAGGTGCGTATCTGATGAGGTATGTGCTGTTGAACAAAAATCAATAGTCATTCAGAAATGAAACCTTCACAATGCAGATTACAGATTAACCAGATACAATAAATTATTTTATATGTTTAAAGGTACTTAAAACCATTGAGCTATACTTAAAACATATTAAAATAATTTTTATGTTATGTGGTAGATTGCTCAAGATTATTTCCAGCCAGATTGGTCGTACCATCGTCATAAGTCATAAGTTATTTTAGGTACCGGGAAATGAAATCTTCACATGGTTTTAAAATTATTTTTAAAACATGTGGCTGATTGCTCAAGACTCTTTCCAGCCAGTTTGGTCGTACCACGTATTAAGATTTTTTAAATATAGGTACCTGGAAACGAAATCTTCACATGGTTTTAAAATGTTTTTAAAACATGTGGCTGATTGCTCAAGACTCTTTCCAGCCAGTTTGGTCGTACCACGTATTAAGATTTTTTTAAATATAGGTACCTGGAAATGAAATCTTCACATGGTTTTAAAATGATTTTTAAAACATGTGGCTGATTGCTCAAGATTCTTTCCAGCCAGTTTGGTCGTACCATCGTATTAAGATTTTTTAAATATAGGTACCTGGAAACGAAATCTTCACATGGTTTTAAAATGATTTTTAAAACATGTGGCTGATTGCTCAAGACTCTTTCCAGCCAGTTTGGTCGTACCACGTATTAAGATTTTTTTAAATATAGGTACCTGGAAATGAAATCTTCGCATGGTTTTAAAATGATTTTTAAAACATGTGGCTGATTGCTCAAGATTCTTTCCAGCCAGTTTGGTCGTACCATCGTATTAAGATTTTTTAAATATAGGTACCTGGAAACGAAATCTTCACATGCTTTTAAAATGATTTTTAAAACATGTGGCTGATTGCTCAAGACTCTTTCCAGCCAGTTTGGTCGTACCACGTATTAAGATTTTTTAAATATAGGTACCTGGAAACGAAATCTTCACAAGGTTTTAAAATGATTTTTAAAACATGTGGCTGATTGCTCAAGATTCTTTCCAGCCAGTTTGGTCGTACCATCGTATTAAGATTTTCTAAATATAGGTACCTGGAAACGAAATCTTCACATGCTTTTAAAATGATTTTTAAAACATGTGGCTGATTGCTCAAGATTCTTTCCAGCCAGTTTGGTCGTACCACCGTATTAAGATTTTTTAAATATAGGTTCTAGGATCTACTTTACACATTTTCAAGGTCTTCGTCTATTGGATGCAAAGGTTTTTAACAACATGGAATTACAGCACAACTTAAACTGGATGGGGCTCCTGGTCTCCCAGGACTGGATCCCCGAATAAGTTAGTACTATGAATAACATTTGTCAAAGTAGTACCTCGACCCATAGGAAAACACTTGTGTATTTTGATTAGAATCAGTTGCCAATTGTCTTTATCGACTCCGATCTACTCAACACATTTTCAAGGTTTTCATAATAGATAAACACTTGTGTTTTTTGATCTAAGTCAATGCAGACAACTGTGCAGGGAATTATTAGTTACCTTATTTATATCAATCCCACCAACAACGACGTATGCAATCACTACACACACACACTCACACACGTTACCTACGAGTTCGACTACTTCCCATTTCAATGCTGACAAAAACAATTTTAATACGGGTTATTCCCAAACGCCTCCAATCTTTTGTTTGGAAAATATAAGAAGTTCAAACATTGATTCCTAGACTCCTCCAAAGATTATTATAAAAAATATTATTTAAATATTAGTATAGTAGCACGATAGCGCAGCGGCTAGCGCGTTCGGCTTGCGATCTTGTCCGCTAAGCAACTTTCGCAATGCTGAGTCGCTGGATGGGTGATCAAATTTAAAACATCTCGAGCTCCTCCGTGCTAAGGCGCGTTAAGCCGTTGGTCTCGGTTGTTGTCGTAAGATGATAGTCGCTAAAACCCATCAACCGCATTGGGCCAGCGTGGTGGGTTATGACCCATTATCCTCACGTGCTATTGTCCACGTGGGAGGTCTGTGCTCAGCAGTGGATCGTTTATAGGCTGATGTTGATGAAATATTAGTATAATTTTTTAGTTCTATTGTCCTCAGAGTAGCTAAAATTAGTATTTTCTGAAGTTGTCTGCGGAGTTTGAGATTAACCCGGTTACCATTTTTTTAATTACGGAGGAGAATGAAAATCGATTAACAAATTATTATATTCGTATTTTTTCTGTGGAGGACTTTGGGACAATTTCTTGGAGGAGAATGGGAATAACCCTTTAATATAAACAAAATTAAAAAGATAAAGCTAAGTTTATACTGTTTAATTGACAAACGCATTAAACATAAATTTTCATAATAACATAAACATCACGCCATATTCCCACAAGTGGGATAGACAGAGCAACAGGTAACAATTATGTCATGCTGAAGCCACGTTTAGCAACAAGTCATCAGATAGGATTTCCATAACAGTACCTTTTCATGGTTTAACTTATTAATGCAAATGTCTATTTTAATACGTACCCATTAAATATGGTTAGATTTATTTATTGTGGGAATAAGTCATCTTATGTATTCATATACATAAACACAGAAGTTATAAAAATAGACTGCCTCACGGTAATCGAACCTGCGTCTCTCGATATCCGAGCGGTTAACTTTAAAGTTACCGAGACATTTGTCTAGTTTAGTACATCGAAAATAATTTTAGAGTGTGAGGAGCTCGATGGCGCAGTGGTGAACTCGATCAGCGATTGTGGTGGTTAAGCAACTCTCGTAAAGACCGATCATGAGATGGAATGTATTAATAAATTTCATGCTTAGTGAAAACAGTCCTAATGTTGCACATCCGGACAATCGCTGTCAGCGCTTTATCGAAAGGTTGCTGACCTTTTTTACACAGCAAATGTTAAAATATGTATGTTATACTTTACTTACGCTGCAACTTTTCACACTAATCGATAAACTATATAATTTGCTGAATATTAAAAAAACCAGAGGTTTTCAACATTGCTTCAATTTTGTAAATACTTCATTGCTACTAATAAAACCTACATATTTATTTATATTGCAATACTTGATTAAATACTTTTGCTTAAACGTAAACTCGTTAAAATATAACTCGTAAAATATAACTGGTAGTTAATGTAGTGGTTAGATACTTGACTATAACGCGAAAAAGGCTCAGTTCAAGTTGAATGCTAGTAGCAGCATTTTGTTTGATGAATGCAAGCATTTATGTGTATATCGTATACGTAACTGATTGTAGTACAGAAGGTCAAACTATCGGCTAAACCTGTCTTACTTAGAATTGATGTGTTTTATAAGACCAATAAGTATTAAGTACCTATGTATTAAAGGTAAAAATAAAAAAAAAAAGTATTTGGAATTAACAGTTTTTACATACGGTGTATGTAATCTTGAAATTAAAAACTAGCACTGGTAGTTTAGTTGTATACAAACAAATGAAAAAAATAAATTAAAAATAAATTAAAAAAAAGTTGATCACTCCTGCCTAGTAAAATAGCTTGTTAAACACTTTTCTCCAATAAATACCCGAAAAATGGTAGTCGTCGTATCAGTGCTTCCTAAGTCAGATTGACCACTAGTAGACACGCCAAGCCCAGTAGTTCGACCACTAGTCAGTGCTTCAGTATTCCGACGTCGCTCGCCCCGAGAATCATCCAGAAGATATACACCGAAATAATGTTCGTAAGTTTTGAATATTATTATTATTTTTTTATTAATATGTTGTGTCATGCATGGTCAGTCATCTGTTGGGTGGTCGACCATTACCATCTCGAGTACCTATATGCTTCGGAAGGTATATCAAGCGGGTGATCCCAGCTGCATCTGCAACCGTTATCACCACCAAACCGCACTGGGTCTGCGTGGTGGGCTGTGGTCCGTTCTCTCTATGTGTAGAGAAGTCATTATAGAAGGTCTGTAGAGGAGCATTGACCTAGATCAGCAAATGTTATTATTAAATCATCCTAGCATTTACTATCATGTTGGGTCATGTCGAGTCATGTCAAATGTTAATATCGAGTCTCTAATATTTATTGTTATTTCAGGTCTGAAACCAAGCAAATTAAACGCTCTGCCAAGAAAAGCTGTGTGTCAACCAATTTGTTTGACTCGGACAACGAAAGCATAAGGTAATTTGCGTTGACTACTTTTAAAACTAAGTATTAAAAATGTGTCAACATATTGTATGTTTTCTTATTTGTATATCGGCGATATTAATAAGTAAAGTAATGTATGTTTTTTAATTACATTTCTTATCTTTCTAGCACTAAGAAAAAATGCCTGTACTCGTCGTCGTCGGTGCCTAAGACCTCAACGACGATTGCGAAAAAACAAGAAGCGTCCAGCTCCGCTTCAAACTGGCTAAATGATTCGGAGTCAGATGACGAAGTTTTGCCGCCACCACGCGAGACAAACCAGGTCAACGACAGCGTACTAACGCGACGTGTACCAGGCGGGGTAACGCGTCGGACTGCGAAGCTCAGCGGTGAACTGGTGGCGGAGCTGCGTCTCTACAACGCTGAGGAGGTGCACAGTCTCACCGGCTTTGAAAGGTGTGAAAAGGCAATAGTTTGGGTTCGACTACAAGGCGAAGCCGAGTCTCCTGAATTATTGACTATAAAAAAATTTGTTAAATTAGCCAAATCAAAATTTACTGAAGAGGGGGTATTCTTTAGTGATAAAAACAAAAAATAGTTACAGTCAGCTGGGTCCATTATAATTAGTTACACTCTCTTCGGAAAATTTTGACTTAAATGGTTTTACTTTTATATTGTGTGTTAGGTTTTAGATCATTTTATATGTAATATTACATTTTACTTAAAAACGACTTTAACCTCTTGTAAATTTTTTAACACAGTGAAAAAATCATAATGGTTAAAACTATATTTTGTTCAACTTGCAACTTATCCGTTAAAAATAATTCTTTCTCTGCTCATTTAAAAAGTATTTTACACAAGAATAATAGTTCTGTCGTTGAGAGCGAAGGTATCGAAAAAGTTCATAGCGCTTTTCGCGGTCGCATAGCGTCGTACCGGATTCGATGCGAGGACGTCATCGGTGACGATGAAGAACGTATGCGTGTGTTTACTCCTGCTGAGTTTTTAACGCAATTACGCTCCCGCGTAAAACTTTTACTCTTAGCCCGAATTGAGGCTTATGCAAACCTTAAAGTAAATTTTGAATTGTTTTGTGAATTTTTTCTGCATAAGGATGATTCACT
The DNA here is from genome assembly GCA_963082485.1 of Eudonia mercurella. NCBI lineage: Eukaryota > Metazoa > Arthropoda > Insecta > Lepidoptera > Crambidae > Eudonia > Eudonia mercurella. Next base: position 5,385,653 of record OY720043.1, read on the forward strand.
TTCAATTAAATCTTTTGCTACTGAAAACACTATCTTACATCAAAGTTATAATTTTGATGAAATGTACACAAACATTAGCCATAAAATTTGTAAAAAAGTTGAAGAATTTGAGGAAAAAGATAGTGGTTGGGCTTATTTACGAAGCTTGTATCTAGAAGTAAATATAAACAAATATAACCCGTTGAGAGCCTCGGGTTACTTACATTTACCTAGCGTCATAAAAAACAAACGTGCATGTATCAACATTAAAAATTCAGATGATTACTGCTTTTTGTGGTGTGTTATGGCAGCACTTTTTCCTGCAAAAAATAACGCACACCGAACGACAGCATATCCGCACTTTGAAAGTGTACTTAATGTCAAAAATATGACATTTCCAGTAGGGTTCGCGGATATAAGAATTTTTGAAAAGAATAATCCCGACATAAGTATTAATGTTTATGGCCTTAAAAATAACACTAAGGTTGTTGGACCTCTGTACAAATGTGAATTTCGAAAAGGACATCACGTCAACATGCTTTTTCTTGAAAATGGAAAACGCACACATTACTGTTTAATTAAAGATTTATCTAAATTACTTCGCAAGCAGTTAACTAAACATCATTCCAAAATATTTTTATGTGAGGATTGTATGATATTTTTTGACGACAATCTTAAACTCGAAGCTCACGTTTGCAGTGGTGTAGCAACAACGTTACCTAATCAGGGAACTCTAATACAATTTGAACATTATGAACGTATGCAAGACATGCCCTTCGTCTTATACGCAGACTTTGAATCTTTGTTAGAGCCAGTTGAATCAAATTCTGGAACAAGTTGCACAACGATTACGCAAAAGCATGTACCAGCTGCATTTGCTTACTATGTTGTATGCTCCTACGACAGCTCCCTTAATAAATATGTGTCTTATCGAGGACCTGACTGTGTGAAACATTTTTTTGATAACCTTCTATCTGATATTACTGTAATTTATAATATTTTACATTCATCGATCCCTATGTTCTTAACAGATGAAGATAGAACCAATTTTGTTCAAGCTAAAAATTGCTATCTTTGTAACAAAATATTATTTGACGACAAAGTAAAAGATCACTGCCATCTTACTGGGCGATATCGTGGTGCAGCTCATTCTTATTGTAATATTAAATATTGTTTGCCTAAGTTCGTTCCCATATTTTTTCATAATTTAGCTGGTTACGACAGTCATCTTTTCATACGACAGTTAGGAGAATTATCCGGTAGGATACAAGTGATTGCAAAAAATAAAGAAAATTACATATCGTTTACCAAATTTTTTCAAATCAATAACAAAGCTATCATGCCTGTTCGTTTTGTCGATTCTTTTAAATTTTTAGGCACAAGCCTAGAGAAGCTAGTTGCAAATTTAAATACAATTGATTTCAAACATCTGACATTTTTTTTTCCTTCTCAGGAACATTTTAATTTACTTAGACGTAAAGGGGTTTATCCTTACGAATACGTCACTACTTGGAATTCTTATGATGAGGAAGAAATACCTCCTCTTAAATGTTTTTTTAGTAAATTGCATAATTGTAACATATCAAAAGCAGATTATGAACATGCAAAAAGAGTATGGCAAACCTTTGAATTACGGAGCCTTGGAGAATACACTGATTTATATCTTAAGTCAGATGTACTTTTACTAGCGGACGTCTTCGAAAGTTTTCGAAAAACTTGTAAGACGAATTATAAACTGGATCCTTCTTTTTACTTAACAGCACCTAGCCTGAGTTTTGACGCTATGCTATTAAAAACAGATGTTAAATTAGAATTAATAAATGACTTGGAAATATTAAGAATGATACAAAAAGGCATTCGCGGTGGTATATGTTTATGTTCTACAAGATATTCGAAAGCCAATAACAAGTATTTACAAACTTATGACCCCGCAAAAAGTGATAACTTCCTTGTTTATATTGATTGTAATAATCTTTATGGTTATGCTATGTGCGCTTATTTACCTCATTCAAATTTTAAGTTATTAAGTGAACTAGAAATTTCAAATATAGATTTTCAAAATATGCCTATTGACGGGGACATTGGTTATATACTCGAAGTAGACTTAGAATACCCTAATCATTTGCATAATTATCATAACGATTTTCCATTCTGTGCTCAAAAATTTGCTCCTCCAGGATCTAAAACTTCGAAATTGATACCAAATTTATACGATAAGTTTTTTTATGTCATTCATTTTTCCTACCTGAAAACATGCCTAAAACATGGTTTATTATTAAAAAAAATACACAGAGTAATTCAATTCAATCAGAGTCCATACCTAAAACAGTATATTGATATGAACACTGAGTTACGGAAAAAGGCAAAATCTATATTTGAACAGGATTTCTTCAAACTTTTAAACAATAGTATATTTGGTAAGACATTAGAAGATACTGAGAAAAGGGTTAGCGTGAAGTTGGTTAATAAGTGGAATGATGAAAAAAATATAACAAAGAAAAGTTTCGGTGCTGAGCAACTAATAGCTCGACCAAATTTCCATAGTGCTACAATTTTTACAGAAAATTTTATAGCTGTTCAAATGAAACCTGAGACAGTTACTTTAGACAAACCCATATACATTGGCTTTTCTGTATTAGAAATATCCAAAAGTCACATGTTTGATTTTCATTACTCTATTATGAAACCTTTTTATGGGGAAAAATTAAAGCTTTGTTATACGGATACTGACAGTTTTCTTTATTCAATAGAAAGCAAAGATTTTTATACAGATTTAAAGTTGAATTTCCTTAGATATTTCGATACTAGTAATTATCCATTAAATAACTGTTTCGGTATACCAAGTCTTAACAAAAAAGTCCCGGGTCTCTTCAAAGATGAACTAGGTGGAAATTTGATTTCTGAGTTTGTTGGTTTAAGATCAAAATTATACTGTATAAAAACAGTACAAGAGGAATTAAAAAAGGCTAAAGGTATACAGAAACAGGTTTTAAAAAATGTGCATTTCGAAGATTACTATAATGTATTAGACAAAAATACTTTTTTAAGAAAGAAAAACATTATTTTTAAATCTTTAAAGCATGAAATATTTACCCAAGAACAGAACAAGATAGCTTTGTCAGGTAATGACGACAAACGCGTAATATTAAAAAATAAAATATCTACTATGTCTTGGGGTCACTGGGATTATATATTTTAACAACGATTGTTTTCACTGTGTTTTTAAATCTTATTATACTTAGAGCTTGAGAAATAAAAAAAATGTATTATTATTTATTATCATTACTAAGATTCATTGTTTGAATTAAAAATAATATGAACTTGTTATAAAGTATTGTAACCCGTATTTCAATATACTTAAGTACTTAGATATAATCAATATTTTGATTAAAAAATGATAATTAATTATGTAGTTGCTTTTGCTCAGATTCATTGTTTGAATAGAAAATGTAACTACTATTATGAAATGTAATGTAAATTTACTGTACCTACCCAGCTGTTTTAATATACCTAATAAAATATAAAAGTAACAAACTAACTTGCATTTTTATTTAATTTAGTATATACATTATTATAATAAAACATTGACGGTAAATAAGTAAGAAAATTCTAACGCAAACAAGTTTGAACAAGTTAGTTTCAGAGTAGGTTGTGTAATACAACTCTTCTGACTATAAGGTAATATGAAACCTATTTAATACAAATCAGGTCACGTTATTGCTAAGTTAATCATTTTTTATTAATATCAATAATGTTTTTTTATTTTGCTAAATTGCAAATTACATGTTGTTGCAAAATCTTATAATTTTCGAGTAAGCAACCTACATTGTACCTACATACAAGTGTTGCTGTGTCATCATATACCTACATTAATATAAATGGGTTTCAAATTAGTTTTAATTTCAATTATCAAAGTGTAGGCGTCAGTAGTCCAGCTAGATAATATCAACATGGTAAGTAGTTTAGATAGTTTTATACGATTATAAAATAATTTTATTCTTACTGTGATTGTGTCGCTATTTGGTGAAAAGTGGACTATGTTAGTCTCTGACTAACCCTTCGAGGATAATTGTTGTGGTTATATGTATGTAATTAATTATTTTATTTTATTTCATTTTTTAGAATACTCAAGAGAACTCGTTGTCGTTCAGCATCAACAAGGAGGTCGTGCAATCGACATCTCCGACTTTTGAACAGAACGCTCAAGATATGCTCGAGGGATTTACAGAGGAGTATCCGAATTGGAGAGCAGATGAATTGCGATGCGATTCCCCGCTGTATAACAAGGTGATGAGAAATATCACAAAGAAGAGACCTCAAAAAAGAAGTTATCTGAAGCAACATCATTCTTACGTGATGAAAAGTTCGCTGATTCAAGGTCGTCGATTAATAAAGATTGAAGTGTTAGACTTGGAAAAAAATCATACTGATCCATTATTATGTGCGCAGTATGTGGTTACAGAGCATATTGACCCCATAATGGATCAAACAGAGGCTATCATTAGCAATATATCAAAAAAAGTTTGTGGATATAGTTATAGTTTTTAAGAAATTTTCAAATAAATATAATTTAATTGAATACTAAGATCGTTTCATTCAACCCTTTTTCCTTTAGTAAATAAAACAAAAAAAATACTTAGACACATTTTATTGAGGAAAATACTGTATTACAATTATAAATCAAGTAACATTTAAAGTGTACCACTTTTTTAGACACAGAACATTTTTTAAAGCACACATTTTTTTATGATATTCACAATTAAATTTATTTACATCTACATGGTAATCACTATATAATTTTAAAAAGTTAGGACAACCTTTTTCTTCTAACTCCATTATTTCGCAATCTTGACATAGCTCGCGAACCCACATTCCTTTTTCCAATCCCTTTACTAATACCTTCTTACTGCTTAAATAAGGAACTATTATTCGTCTAAATTCGCGGTAATCAATGAATCCCTCGCTCCATTTGAGCCCGCGATTCCTTTCTAACCAACGGACTTGCTTCTTTTCTTCATCTGTTAGATTTTTAAAAGCATATGGTGGCTTAATTAAGAACGTCTGCGTATGATTTTTAGTTGCTATTGATAACTCTTTTACAATAAAATTATTTTTCAAATCCTTAAATCCTTGCATATCCACTATAATAGTTTCGTTATTCATGATAGCTTTTTCACAATGCTACTCAGCGGTTTGTATTCAAATATGCAATCGTTCAGTATAAGACAATATGCGGCGGTCTGATCAGGTATCTCTTGATCTGTTTCGATTTCTACTCTTACATCGATTGATCCCTTTAACATTTCTTGTTGGCGAGAACAGTCAATAACAAATAAAGGAGCAATATCTTTAAAATCTTTTAAACTCAACAACGGTTCTGATCGACGTCCGTGATAATACTGTTGAAACCTTGCGTACTGTTCGTATATTAATAGAAACTTGTTGTCAGAGAAATTGATGTTAAGTCCTTCGTAGGGGTAATATGATGAATTTAAAAACACTCTTACGTCACGAACATTGCAATGGTCGAACTCCGCCATTGACATTCCAGCATTATGTTTTCGGTTTGTTTGTAAGGCAATAATAACAAATCGAGGTTTCTCTGTTTGCGATGAAGTTTTAATAGACCAAGTATGCTTACGTGTTTTGGGTAGTAACGGATATTCATACAAGTCCCAATTACGAAAGGCCAGTGTGATGGCCCGATCTTTTTCTAAATGTTTTAATAAATTAATTCTCTCTCGATCTGACACTTTAATATGCGGAACACGCCAAACGATTTTATCTATAGCTATATTTTCCACAATTTGTTCTTTGCTCAATTTTAATGCATTGACATTTGTGTTGCTTCTCAACAGTACTAACTCATGTTTACAGTTTATTAAAACTTTTTCATAATCTTCTGCAAATCCCAATATCTTATTTAATGGTATTGAGACAGAAAAAACTCCGCTTGTAACATTGGTTATTCCTGCAGGAGACCAACCCCAAACTTTTGCACTTTTGGATTCATTTTCATTCAGCGACAAATAAGACTTCATTGTCGTCGTGATACCTGCATTTTTTATTTTATCTATTTCTATTCCATTTAACTCATATCGAATATCTTGAAATAGAAATAACATTGGATTGTTTACAAAATGCATACTTGTTACCTTTTCTTTAGTGGTACTGTTATATACATCAGCTTTACCTTCAATATACAAAGTGCTGCGTGACGGCAACACATACAAATCTTGCTGATTGATTGGTATTCTTATTTCATCATTATTGTTGAAACTTGTTACATAAGGCTTATACGAATGATATTCAAAACTCTCGATACTGTTGTCGTATGATGTCGGCTGAGATATATTTAATATATTCATTTTAACAAGCCTACTAGCTTTAGGAAATCTTTATTATTTTTAGTAAGTTTCTTTTTTAATAAAAGCGGTGTTCTTTTATTAAATGCACCTTTGGAACTGACTTGAACACCTGATGGGGTAGGGTTTTTATTGAAATTTATCATTTTTTTCTAAAGTGCAAGTATAGTTGTACTTCTTCACCTCGTAAATTGATTTGCTTATTATGACCGTCTAGTAATCTAATATTAATCGCACTGATTGAATTTTGGTTGACTGGAAAATATATTAAGTTTTTGGGTATCTCAATAACTCGATAGCCTGGTGGCACGTTAGGTACAAATTCGTAAATTATATGGCTTGCTTTTCCATTCACGAATGATCCTCCAACTACGTCACATTCGATGCGCACGATAGTTGTAGATAAAATGCTGACTGGATACCGAGATTCGCAACTTATATTAGCCTTTATTGTTTCCCTAGCAAAACCTAAAATTTTACCGATGGAATTACTTTTCTCAAAGTGAACATCTTCTGAACAGAATATTTTGGTTTTGAGTGTATTATTATTACAACTCAATTTTAATGCAGTATTCTTGACATTGCCTTTTAAAAAATCACAAATGTCTTGAAGTTCATATGATCCTTCTGGAATTTCAATGACCTCATTATTACCATAGTAAAACTTATTATTTCTTTCGTCTATATTAGGAATAGAATTAAATGTAGAAAAGTACAGAAGTCCACACTCATATTCTCCACGTAATTCTAAAGTAGGTGAGTAGTTTGTTACGAGGGAGGCTCCCTGCCCAGTTATGGATACAGTGAAAGACATAATTATACTGTCAAGTTATTTTAATTTTAACCTTTATATAAATGATTTTTCCAATACTTACTTAAAAATAATAAACAAAGATGACCGCAGTTCGTAGTGCCAAAAGTTTGATACTGTTTGTAATTATAATTTATGTGTATATCTTTCAAATACTTTATTAATTCTAACGGAGGTTTTAAGTTACCAAAACTGTTAAAATATTCACAGTATTCATTTTGCTTGACATAGGCTACCCAGTGAGTTCCCGGATTTCTGGAACTATCTAAATTTAGAATAGCACATTCAATTTTTCTTGGTTTTGATGGTAACGTATCTCGCATAAAAACGCCACGAAAATATGGAATATGAACTGAGTGCTTTAATATATCTAGATTAGTAAGTGCTCGTTTGGGTAACCGATTAATTAGTTTTTTGGAGGTTGTAAGTACAAGCCCGCTCCTTTTTTGTGAGACTTCAAATACAATCCTTTCCCAAGTGCAACGGCTTCCATCATCTTGTTATGACGTTCAGATTCTTGAAGATTTTTTTGAGCAACCTTGTAATCGTTAACAGCCTTTGTTATACCTGCAGCACCTCCAGCGAGTGAACCAAGAGCTGATAAACCAGCAAAGATTGGTATGAGGGGTAACAACCCACCAGTTTTCGGAACAGGAATGCAGCGTGGGAAGCGTATTCCTTTTATATTAGAAAACACTTTTTTTGCAGCTGCATGCGCATATTTTATAGTCGTGCGGTTGTCATTACATTTTAATTTTTTCATTTGCTTTTGAATTTTTTTAACACCTTTCATGAATGACCGTACTCCTGCTCCGGCTTTAAGCTTTGTTTTCATTGCATTTTTTACTATCCATGATGCAATCTTTTCTCCTTTCCCAGCATCTTTCGATTTCAATCTTTTCTTTGCCATATTTAAAAGTTCTAAATCGGCGTTATGTCTAACGTTCCAATCTTTATTATTGTAAGCGATATCGTGGTACATGCAAGCTTCATCCAATTTATTTATACCTCGTTCGCCCCTGAGTAATCTTCTCTTAAGTTTTGTGCCTGGACCACAAAATTGATATCCAGGTAAATGTAACTCAAACGGAATGTTGTTTATTAAGTTGTTAATAATACCACTTCCTTCCGTCATCGATGATTATAAAGTGAGCGTATAAATAATAATGCCTAGTTTATATTAAAACACCAATGAATTTTTATCAACCCAACTGTTTTCACCATCACTGAGACCTAACCATTTGACAAAGAGTTTGTTTCCTTTTCTTTTTAAAACCTTTTCGATAAGATAAATATCTGGAAATTTGGTTCTCTGTAATTCATGCTCGTAAAAAGATCCTAAAATTCTCTGTTTATGTTTGTCTTCCAAGTGATAAGTAACTGGGTTTGTATGATTGACTTTAATAACATAAAATATTTCTGTTGACCAGTTTGGAGTATAACCTTTGTAGAAATCCCCTTTGTATTTACTTATCCGGACTTGATCCCCAAGATGGAACTTAAATTTTTGATGTTTTCTGGTAATTTGTGATTTAATAATGTTAGACCTAACAATCAACTGGTTTTCTATGCTAACATCAATAGGCCTAAGTTTTGTTACACGGTGAATAGTATTATTGTAGCATAGTACAACGTCTTCCAAATTTTTTTGTATCCATTGATATTTACCGCAGATGCTAAATAATTTGTAAAGATGACTTTTTAGAGTTCTTATTACTCTTTCAACAATTGCAGCTTTTTTTACAGAGTAAGTGGAGTAATGATTTATGTTATATTTTATCGTCAATTGTTTAAAATTTTCATTGTAAAATTCTTTGCCTAAATCTGTTTGTAAATTTTTGGGCTTTCGAGATGAAGTGGTTAATATATTTTGCATTGCATTTGTAACGCAACTTTTATTCTTTGACTTCAAAGGATTAACCCACACATATTTTGATAAAGTATCAATTACGACTAAAACATATTTATATCCTTTATTAAACTGTGAGTACTTTTGAAAATCCATAAGGTCTGCTTGCCATAAATCATCTATTCTTTTTATAATTGTACTTCGACGTGGAAAATTTCTTCTCGCCGCTCTGTGAAGTTCGTCTACAATTTCTTTCTTACTCATTTTTGTTTGGCTTGAATCATACGGTCTATTTCTATTTTTGAGTAAAACATAGAAGATAAACGGTCTGTTCTCGCTGATTCCAAGTTCTTTAAATAAATTAATACACGACTATTTACTTGGCTTATTTCGTTTCTCAGCTCTTGAACTGTTTTATCCAAATATGCTTTATTTACAGCTTCATCGTCCTTGTCTGGAGACGACAAGCCTTTTAGTTTGGATGATTTTAAATCGTATTCTCCCGTTTCAGACTTCTGTAACGTATCGTTATAGATATCAATATGTTCAGATAATCGTAAACGTTTATGAACGTGATGACCGAATTTATCTATATTCATTGCGGTCCCGATGCTTTGTTTACTGTAAGTATACTGCACAAATTTCCCGATGCTATTTGTTTTTATTCTTTGTTTATGATACCGGCTTCGTGAAGTTCCTCGATGATTGCAATAATTTCATTATCTAACCCAGTGTTACCAGCATCTCGTGATGCGAACAGTAATTGCAGTCGTTTTACTAACTCGTTAGGATCATCCCAGTAAACTAAATCTGTATTTCTTTTTACTTTTTTTACAAGTTCAATACCTTTTCCTCGAGGAATACTCACTGTACTAGTGGTTGGTTTTCTAGAGATTTTGAATAATGGCTTTATAATATTCATGTATTTAAATCCCTTGTTGCTATTTATTGGTTTAGATGGATCATAATTACGTCTGTGTGCATTAGTATCGATAAGTAGTAGTTTATAGTTTTCAAGGTCGTTATCTGTGATATCATCTAGATTTGGTTTCTTTTTATACAATAGTTCTTTTAAACCGAGAGTTTTTCTCAAATTATGATTTCCAATTATTAGAGTGGTGCCGTCATCATAAACGCGACTTTTTCCAAGCATAAGTTTTCCTTGTTCATTTCTTATTCCAAAAGGTATAGCACTAAATACTTCAGATGATGTAGACCATGATAAAGATTGACTTTTAACGTTTGGCGATGATTGTAGCGATTTGAACGAACCTTCACTCACATCATGGTCTTGAGTAGGTGATACAGTAAGGGTTTTGTCGGTTGTTCGGAATTGTTCATGATTTTCTTCCTCATCTTCGCTACTTAGTTCGTTAAATTCTTCAATAGACGAATACGACGCTTCGCTTTCATTATTCTTTATTTTTTTAAATACGGGGTTATAAACAGTCTCTTTGTCATGGTGCTTTTCATCATTTTTATTTGCTATCATATTAAGAGGGTCAACTATGGGTTTAAATATTGTTTCTAACGTATTATTTCTTGTATTTTTTGCATCCTTAATCATGTCAAACTTTCTTTTAACAGCTGATGCTGATTTAATGATTTGTCTCTTTAGATCTCTTTCCATTTTATTGGGTTTCCTTTCACCTCCAAATCTCATGTGGAAATGATTTATAAATATTATAACATCCGTATATGTAATTATTAATCTACGACTATAAATGTATCAAACGTCATTCTATAGCATCCTTTATTTCGCTCACAATCCTTATTTATGACAATATAATTGTATGGTGTTTTCCAAACAGTTGAACACATTTCACGGAATTGAAGCCATGACATATCAGACCCTACATGCTCATCATAAACATGTTTTAAATTTACGTCGTCTTGTTTAAACAATATAATCATGTTAGAATTGTCTCTTACGAGTTGTTTAGGTATTTTGGTGTAAGTTTGATTGATATAAAAACAATCAATATTCCTATGACGCCCCATAGCAAAATAGTTACGGATGTTGTTTTGATTTTCACAAGCAACATCATCGAAAATAATAATGGAATCCGGTGACGCTTCGTGAGGGTTCAATATTTCGCTATTATGATTATATTTGTGAAATGATGTACCTGGAACCAATTCTAAAACTTTTTCGAGATAAATGTATTTAGGTTGATACAAAGATTTTGAATACACGTACAGGTTTCGAAATCGTGGACCATCTTTATGTAATAATAAACTTATTACTATGTTGGTTTTCCCGCAATTAGATGGACCGCAAACAATACAACGAATTGTATTTGGCAATAACTTTCCATGTCGACTTGCCCCTGTCAATGAAGTTGGACAAATACATTCCAATTTTAACGATTCTTTTTGTTTTAAGAATTTCATTATATTTTATGATTAAAAATTAAATTTGACTGCAGTGTTAAAAGGATTTTTCAGAAATGACTACATAAAATGGTTGCTACGCTTAAATAACGGAAAAGCTAATAATCCATATCGATTATTGGGCGTTCTAATTCACTTTTTCGAGAGAGCGAACGAAGTGAGCGAACGATTAAGAAAAAGTGAAGTAGAATGCCCAATAATCACCTACTAACATCTCATGGTATGAACAGCTTAACGACCCCTAAAAACGCAGTACTATACCATCCACTTGCGGTGGTAGCTCGCGGTCATAGCACGCACAAAGAAAAGGTGAGTAAGATGTCCGTCTCTTAGAAGCGTCTCTCACACTAACACGGTTGGGCAACTCATAACTGAGTTAGCCGCGAGTTCCTTAATTGCGTCGTAATTAATTTTTAATTTCTTTAAGTCTACGATATTTATGGTGTCTGCGGAACCCCTTTCAAGATAATTTCCGAGAGAGGTTGTAGACGGAAACTTTTCTTTGCCTCACTTAGGTGCTGCAAAAGAGTTATATGTCGGCGGCGAGGTTGGGTTTGTAGATAGGACGGTCAAGCAAACTCTGATTCGTCGATAACACAGTTCATCTTGGATCTTCAAAATAAAGACGCAGTCGTTTTCCTTACAGTCACTGTAATGTTATTTTAACATCACAATTAAATTATTTAGAACCAGTTGCCCGATGCAAATGGATTTTAGAAACGAAGTGAGTTCTGCGCGTGCGTACTCTCCGACCGCTCCCGTCCAAATGTCCCCAACAGTCGCCAATTGACGTTGACGTCTTGCGTACCATAGAGAATAAGCTGCGCAGACCACACTAAGTATAGACTATACTTGTCGTTTCTAAGCGATGCTGGCGCCACGTCTCCGACATTATTATTATATAATTTCTATTCCACTTCTACTCAATAGACGATGGAAATGGTTACCATTTTAAAATACAAATGTCTGCATATCTCTTGTTCTATGTTAATGGTGATGGTTTCCGCACTTAGTCCTTAAAGTGGACCATTGTACGTGATGCATATCTCTTAGAAGAGATGTCTTCTAGCATACCATGGTGACTTGAGTATTAAACAGTAGGACAAAACTTTTAAAGTAAACGAGTTAAGTAATTACATTTCAAATGACGACCAACCTATATAAGGTCACATTTTATCAACTGCAAATATTTTGACAAAACATTTAATTATATCAGAAAAAATATCAGGCTAGTTTTTTCTTTTCTTTTCCTGACACAAAAACAATAATATTTTTAAGAGCGGCCTCTCTGTCGGCTTTTTTGAATGAAACTAGTGGCAAGTGTAAGCGGTTAAGGCATTGCGGCCTCTCTATTTCGGCTGAATTGAAACTACCGAAAGTGCTTTATTTTTCTTTTTAATCAAAATGTCTTTTGGCGTTTTTCTTGAAAACTAGCGTATAAAAATATAAGATTTTTTCATAAAAATAGTTTATATATGTTGTTGAATTTATCCTCAAAATATTTTCAGTTGATAAAATGTAACCTTATATAAAACTATAGATATATTTTTTTTATATCTTTTGAGTAAGCACAGTTCTTTTATTTTACCTGATGTTAAGTGATGATAAAGGCCAATGATGGAAGCGCACTTCACCCGGGATCCTCAACTACTGAGTTACTGGCTTTATTATATCTAGCTGCCAGAACACAACAATGCTACAAACATTGATGTTATGGCGACATATTTAGATAAGATGGTGGTAGCTAGCCAGGCGGACAAACAAGTCCTACCACCAACCAAACCGAGTACTTGTGTACTCGGTTTGAATGTGCGCTATGCCATGTGCCCCGTGCCCTGTGCCATATGCCCCCCGCAAGGAATCGAACCCCGGGACCTCTAGATCTAAACCGGTGGTCTTAACCACTATACCACAGAGGCAGTTCTGCAATAAAAAGGAGCAATAAATGTTTTTCTTACTTCCTCACTTACCTACTCACTCACCCACCCACTTACTCACTTACATACCTACCCACTCACTCACTCACCCACCCACATACTCACTTACCTACCCACCCACCCACTAACTCACTCACACCCCCACCTAATCACTCACTCACCCGCTCAGTCACTCACTCACTCCCAGAAAAAAATGCTACAAAAATATACTTACACTACTATTTTTATTACAATTTAAAGTTAACCCTACCTCGGATTCCTTGGTTTATCCGTAACATGACGTTTAAGTAAGCGGGTGATTCAATTTTAAGCGCAAACTAGAAACTGGTTCGAAACTCAATCGAATTAAGACGTTATTAAGTTGGTATTAAACCAATATCCTCTACTGGCGTTAAACCCGTCGGCGCCGTCTGTTGTTATTCGATTTTAGATTGGAGATGATATTAGTCTCCTATCGGTGGAATTTTAGATAGTTTCATCACTTCGCCATAACCACAATTTCCGTAGCATTGTTTGGTTTTGATAGATAAGATAAGAAAGAGAGAATAAGACCTTTTTATTACTACATACTATGCAAACTATTATGAATTTTGAATAGTTAGAGATAAGATACCTTAGCAGTTGAGGATTCCGGATGAAGAACGTTTCTACCCGGCCAGTCGACCTTTTCCACTTACAAACAGATGAGATAAAAACCAAGTGATTCCCTCGTTGTTAATATATATCATTATTATATATCATTACTAGCTGACCCGGCAAACGTCGTTTTGCCATAAAAAATAAAAAATATATTTAGGGGTGGACTACCCCTAACATTTAGGGGGATGAAAAATAGATGTTGGCCGATTCTCATAGATACCGGATGACCCGGCAAACGTTGTTTTGCCATAAAAAATAAAAAAAATTTAGGGGTGGACTACCCCTAACATTTAGGGGGATGAAAAATAGATGTTGGCCGATTCTCATAGATACCGGATGACCCGGCAAACGTTGTTTTGCCATAAAAAATAAAATAAAATTTAGGGGTGGACTACCCCTAACATTTAGGGGGATGAAAAATAGATGTTGGCCGATTCTCATAGATACCGGATAAGCACAAAAAATTTCATCAAAATCGGTCAAGCCGTTTCGGAGGAGTATGGCAACGAAAACTGTGACGCGAGAATTTTATATATTAGATGTCGCATAATACATATTTATCAAATATGTCTCCAAATACCAAATAGGTCTCCGCTCAGCATTATGTCGCATAATATGTATTCGGCATTATGTCGCCATAATGCCAAGCGGAGACCTATTTGGTACAATTTACAATAAGATTGAAGTAAGTAGTATCGGAGGAGCTCGATGGCGCAGTCGTTAACGCGCCCGGTCTGCGAGTGCTGAGGTTAAGCAACTTTCGCAAAGGCCGGTCATCGGATGAGTGACCAAAAATTTATCATCTCTAGCTCCTCCGTGCTTCGGAAGGCACGTAAAGCCGTTGGTCTCGGCTGCATTAGCAGTCGTTACCAACCACCAATCCGCACTGGGCCCGCGTGGTGGTTTATGGCCCGTTCTCCCTATCCATCCATAGGGAAGGCTCGTGCCCCAGCAGTGGGGACATAAAATGAGCTGATGATGATGATGATGAAGTAGTATCGCCCTTTGAATTTGTGTCAAATAAAAAAATCATATTAAGAAAAACTCGCGGTGTTTGTTATCTAATTGAATTGATTGAAACATAATCTTTGATCAATTTGTATGTAATGATTAGTGATGTGTTTCTTTGTCCGCAGGGCATCAGACCGGTCCCCCTTCGACGGCTCGTGCTGCTCAGGGTACCGACCCGTGGACTCCGCCAGCCTCACCACGCCTGACGAAGACGATCTAGACCAGGTTGGCATTACAACAGAGGTAACGTGAATATAAAGACACATTTCACATTTGGGATTCCTAAACCTGTCAGAGTTCTAATTCAGAACAGGGGTGAGCGGGGCGGGAGCAATGGTGGGGCGGTGAGCGGACCATACGGCTCCCGCCCACGACCGACTTTTTGTAGGAGCGATATAATCGGACCGATTTTTTCGCCAAGGTTTTAGTACCAATTTGTGACGGACCATTTTATCTGACGTGGGCGAAGGCTCTTAGGTTTATGCAGACAGACGTTGACAGTTAATATAAACAACATTTAAAAAAAAAACGTTTGTTTAACTCATTTTATGTGATTTGCAGCTTTAAACCTACCTACTTAAAATCGCTCATACAAACAAATTTATTTGTTTAAACGTTTGCAACATATATTACATTGCGGACTTAATGCCTGAGGCATTCTTTACCAGTCAGCCATAGGGTGGTGCAGAGATTACATTGTAGTTGCAACGACTAAAGTGGATATTATTATAAATAATTTTAAATGTTTAAAAGACATGCATAAGTATTGTATATAGATAAACATAGGTATGTGTATTGTAAAAACGTAAACTATAATAAATAAACACACATAAAATAAATAATTCTAATAGGAAGTAATTCTAATAGGAAGAAGGAGCTCGATGGCGCAGTGGTTAACGCGCCCGGTCTGCGAGTGCTGAGGTTAAGCAACTTTCGCAAAGGCCGGTCATCGGATGGGTGACCAAAAATGTATCATCTCGAGCTACTCCGTGCTTCGGAAGGCACGTTAAGCCGTTGGTCCCGGCTGCATTAGCAGTCGTTAACAACCACCAATCCGCACTGGGTCCGCGTGGTGGTTTATGGCCCGTTCTCCCTATCCATCCATAGGGAAGGCTCGTGCCCCAGCAGTGGGGACATTAATGAGCTGATGATGATGATGATGAATAGGAAGTTTATTGAGACGATTCGGCCATGATTTATCAAACACTAGCTGATCCGGCGGACTTCGTACCGCATTTTTTTGTTTTTTTTTTTAAATATAGCCTAATGGTGGAAGAATTTTTTAAATCGGTCCAATAGTTTTTGAGTTTATTCGTTGCAAACATACATACATACAAAAATACAAAGGTTTCCTCTTTATAATATTAGTATAGAAGACAAATAAACCAGCTGTTTAAACCTTTTGTTTAATGTGTTACATTTTGTATAATATGGAATGTGTGTTTCCTTCTTTCTTCTTACTCATTCAGGCAAAACGTATCGAATATAAATATTTTCCTCAAACATGACGCGATCACGACAATTCCCGACTTCGATATTCACTCAAACTTTAGTTGGGCAAAGAAAGGTAAACCGGGGCTAAAGTTTGGGCATTTGTGAATGATAAACTTGATTCATTATATTCGAACGTTTGGTGTTTTGCGAAGTTGGTATAACGTGAATTCGTTACAACTTATGCTTTACTGATAACAATTTTGAAAATTCTTTTGTTATTATAATGTTATCATCATCATCAGCTCATTTTATGTCCCCACTGCTGGGGCACGAGCCTTCCCTATGGATGGATAGGGAGAACGGGCCATAAACCACCACGCGGGCCCAGTGCGGACTGGGGGCTGTTAACGACTGCTAATGCAGCCGGGACCAACGGCTTTACGTGCCTTCCGAAGCACGGAGGAGCTCGAGATGATAAATTTTTGGTCACCCATTCGTCGACCGGCCTTTGCGAAAGTTGCTTAACCTCAGCACTCGCAGACCGGGCGCGTTAACCACTGCGCCATCGAGCTCCTCACGCTCGATTTGCTTTCGTCTATTGAAACATGTCCATGTAATTTGTATATCTGCCTCTCCCGCGTCCATACCGCATTAAGGGGGTGCAGCGCGGACGCAAAACTGCGAGTTTCAAGTTTCTTTATGATAGCGAGCGAGCGGCGCGTGGCAGTGGTGTGACAACGGCGCACGACTACGAATACGCACGCACACTAATATCTGTACAGAGTAGGCTGCTGATTTAATTAGAGCAATGTTTACTTTGGTAAAATCATAGACGTTTGGGTAAAAAATTATAAAAGTCTTAATATTTTCATATTCATATTTTTTAACTGAAAAATAAGACAACAGTGCCCTGCGGAATATCAATACAAACATTTTGATGTCGGATCATTGTTTCATTTGTGCTGTATTTACAAAGTTTCTGCAGAAATAAGTATTTATATGTCATTACTTTTACGTATTGTTAATGCAGGTTCTGGGTATTTGTTTCAAATTCCAAGACAACTATGCCCTTGTGAAAGGATCAAGCTAACCTACACTAGTCCTTTTAATGTATATGACCTATTCAGCGCCTAGCACCAGTGACTTAAAAACAC
This sequence comes from Eudonia mercurella, assembly GCA_963082485.1. Taxonomy (NCBI): domain Eukaryota; kingdom Metazoa; phylum Arthropoda; class Insecta; order Lepidoptera; family Crambidae; genus Eudonia; species Eudonia mercurella. The sequence continues at coordinate 5,403,226 of OY720043.1, forward strand.
GTAAATTTTTCGAAATTCCGCGCTGCACCCCCTTAAGCGCGGGATTATTGTGAGCAACGCGCCTTTTGTTGCGGGGCGAACGCGCGTCGCAAAACATTGGTGTATTATTGAAACTGTCATGGAACGTAATATACGGTGGCAGGTTACGAGACAGCGCTCTATATTATCTGTCAGGTTGATGATGCGAGAGAAGACGTTCTACCTAACAATAAAAACTTTCGAATGGGTGTACAAAATAAAATATCTCAAGCTTCTCTTTGCTTCTACAGACACGTTAAGCCGTCGATCTCGGTGTTCGATGTTGTAAGCTTTTCTATATTTAAAACCCACCAACTCGCATTGTATCAGAGTGGTGAGTTAATCCACAATTTCACAATATTTTTATTTATTATTTTGTTAACTTTTCACTAATGAATAATGAACATTTTTATGAAATAAGACAAATACCTATCAACTAATACAGTTTTCTTATAAATCTATTTTACTTACATTAAATTTATTTCTAATCCAATTTCTCCTATTGCTATTTATTAGATTCATCTGGGTGCCTGATCCCAGCAGTGGGAAGAAAAAATATGCCAAAAAACTGCTAAATGACCAACTAATTCATTGACTAACAAAAGCATCATATCTTAGTTTGCCAGATGCCCTTTAATTTAACCCTTTTCCTGTTCATCGAACCACAAATATATATAACATAGCTAACTTATTATAGGTATGTACGTGGAGCTCGTAGCCGTTATTGTTTTGTAGGGAACAATAGATTTGACGCTTCTGGGAATAACCCACAGAGATTTTACAGTCGCAGCCAGGGCTTGCAACCGGTACCGAAAATACAGGTATCAATATCGGCAAATATCTGTATTTTCCATTTTGGTTTCTGGATACCGATTCTTCAATGAGTACCGGTATTGTACCTCAAAAATACCGGTACCTACCTGCGACATTGTCAGTTTGTTTATCACGTGATATGCAGAGCACTGCGGCCGCGCGTAATGAACATAAACAGGCAAACTAACGAGACGAAAGCACAACGCGAGCAGTTAGCCTATCCAAGAGCCACTCATCTATCTACTAGATTACCTGGTACCGGTAGGTATTAGTACCTGTATTATGGTGTGTAATACCGGTATACCGGTACATTACTACATACCGGTACTCATCAGTTAACCTTAGGGTAAAGCCACCAAAGAGTACGTACTATCAAAGAGTACGTATTCATAAAAAATTCAATTTTTCCTATTGGTAAACACACGTTCATCGGATTAATAAATACTACGTACCATATTGACTCCACGCACACGTTATGTCACAAGCAAGTACCTAGTATCTAACAAATTTAATATTATTCAATTAGTAGTACTGCGGTACTCTTTGGTAGTGCGTGCTCTTTGGTGGCTTTACCCTATTATTAATACCAGTATCAAATCGCTACCGGTACTTTATGACAGTTAAAGGTACTGGTTATTAAAAATACCGGTTTTCCAAGCCCTGGTCGCAGTGGGCAAAATAAACTGTTGATCACATTAAAAAGAGACTTTTTATAATTCTTCCACGTTGCGTGTATTTAGGTAAGCTTATTTGTTGTGTGACTGGAAAACGTCCTTCCATTCCTTTGTGTCATCATTTCTTTTGTGGCTGTGGTCTGTACACAGAATATTTACGTAAAGAATGTAAATAATATGTGAACAGTGGAGATTATGTCACAAAGCTATAGCATGTTTTTGCTAAAATTCAAGGTATTTCTAATTTAAATATTGTAAACTTGTTTAAAGCTTAATTTGGTAACAGTATATAATTTTCTAAAAGTCGCTACTTCTATATAAGGCTGTATATATTATAAAGCTGTGCCACAGTATATATAAGCTAAAGCAGTAAAGAAGCTACGTACAAACGTCAGAAATGACGCACGCCCACAGACGCACATCTAAACAAGGCCGCTAAGTGGACATCGCAGTGCTGTCAGCGCGAGTGCCGCGTCGAGACGAATGGTCACTTTTTAGGGTTCCGTAGCCAAATGGCAATAAACGGAACCCTTATGGATTCGTCTTGTCTGTCTGTCTGTCTGTCCGTCGGTATGTCACAGCCACTTTTTTCCGAAACTATAAGAACTATACTGTTGAAACTTGGTAAGTAGATGTATTCTGTGAACCGCATTAAGATTTTTAAACAAAAATAGAAAAAAAAACAGTAAATTTTGGGGGTTCCCCATACTTAGAACTGAAACTCAAAATTTTTTTTTCATCAAACCTATACCTGTGGGGTATTTATGGATAGGTCTTCAAAAATGATATTGAGGTTTCTAATATCACTTTTTCTAAACTGAATAGTTTGCGCGAGAGATACTTCCAAAGTGGTAAAATGCGTGTCCCCCCCCCCCCTCCCTGTAACTTCTAAAATAAGAGAATGATAAAACTAAAAAAAATATATGATGTACATTACCACGCAAACTTCCACCGAAAATTGGTTTGAACGAGAACTAGTAAGTAGTTTTTTTTAATACGTCATAAACCGTAAACCGCAATTTACCTTTCATTCAATCAACGAACTACAAGAACTTTTATATTATGTTACTTGCTGCTACGGAACCCTTCATGGGCGAGTCCGACTCGCACTTGGCCGCTTTTGTGTTTAATTGTATAGCGTGTGCTATCCGCTATCTTTTTAAACATGCCACGAGTGTATTATATGCCTAGTATGAGTTTCGTTTACTATTCATTCGATTGCGTTAACGAAAACGAAAATTAGTACGGCATTTCAGCAGCGCCTCCTGGCGACATACGAGAAGAGTTAACATTTTACCATACAAATTCTAGCTTTCGTTAACGTGATCGAATGGCCAATGAAACTCGCATTATACGCACTCTGAAGCAAGGAGGAGATCAAAATTATACATTTTTGGCCACACATCCGATGACCGGCCTTGGCGAGAATAGCTTGACTTTAGCTATCATACATTAGGAGATTTAACCATTTTTTTTATAGATGGATAGGCTGGCCACTATCTCACATGATGGTAAGTGATGATGTAGCCTACGGTGTAGTATGCTTGCCTAGAAGATACCTATTCACTCGCGATTTGAAGACCCCAATGTTATATTTGATGGGAAACACAGACTGAGGTAAGGAGGCCCCGCTTTGTGGTACGCAAGAAAAACGTGGACGCAAAACGCTTCGTACGCATGGGTGGAATCTCTACTGTATAACTATGGCGTCGCAAAGTTTTTCTGGTTGTCCTGCGCCACCACTGCGCCAACGAGCTACAAATACTATACTTCCAGTAAATGTTTACTGTCGTAATAAATTCAAAATTCAAAATCATTTATTCAGTTTAGACTACAAGTAGCTCTTATGAATGTCACTATGCCATCGGTTCGTAAGTCTACTCTGGGCGGGAGATCTTGTACTGAGAAGAACCGGCAAGAAACTCAGCAAGTGTCCAGCTCTTTTCTCCCTTACAGCGCCAAAAATATTGGAAAATGCCCTATCATAGCAGGACACTTTCCATTACAATAAACACAAAAAATATAGAAGACAACCACAACAAGTAAAAAAAAACACAAAATAAAAAATATACGTTAACAAATACGTTAAAAAAATCTATAAGTACCTAGCAAGTACCTAGCTAACCAATTCTAACAGATTTTATTACAAAGACAGATTTCACAATAACTTTCATTTATGTTCAATAAACAAGAGAATGCATTAATGGCGTACTTCCATCATTTTCCGATAACCAATACGCGATTGGGATGAAAGCAATCAACTTTTCGCATTTTATTACAGTGTCGGTTGACTCTTCGGTATTAAGGCGAGTCTACACCTGTGTACGCGCACGAACAATGCACGAAAACGGTGCGGTTCGCGTACATCAACTTAGGAACATACTATGAACTTGTTTGCTTCATCATCATCATCATCATCAGCTCATTTTATGTCCCCACTGCTGGGGTACGAGCCTTCCCTATGCATGGATAGGGAGAACGGGCCTTCAACCACCACGCAGGCCCAGTGCGGATTGGTGGTTGTTAACGACTGCTAATGCAGCCGGGACCAAGGGCTTTACGTACCTTTCGAAGCACGGAGGAGTTCTAGATGATAAACTTTTGGTCACCCATCCGATGACCGGCCTTTGCGAAAGTTGCTTAACCTCAGCACTCGCAGACTGGGCGCGTTAACCGCTGCGCCATCGAGCTCCAGTTTGCTTCAATAGGTTAGAAATTAGTTTGTTGTTCAAAAAAGTCTCAAGCCTCTCGAGTCTAAATCACGAAAACCCTAGTAGGAATGGATCCATGATTATTGCCCGCGAGCTGCACGTTCCTTTAACGCGAACCGTTCGCGTTCGCGGGACATGTGACGCGCGTAGAATGTGATGCGTGCGAAGTAATTCGAAGCGCGTAGCATTTACTAGCATTTACTTTGTGAATAACGTCGTTGGTTACAAAATTAGTAAGGTTCTATATCTTAAGCTGTAGTATACTACTATATATAGAATTCTATATATAGAAGACACATTTTGTAATTGTATGTTATTCCAAATAAATAAATATAAAATAAGGAGTGTGCTCGGTTTGTACGCGTTCGCTGTACGTGCGTAAGCGTGGACGCGCCTTAATATTTTTCTTGGCTTTAATTCGAGGGAATCCACTTTTCATTTTCCGTTTTGTTTGCATGTTTATCGAAGAAAGTCCGGTAGATTTTTTGTGTTTTATCTCGCTGCTTGAATTCGGAGTCGGCTATTTGTACGCTGGATTCTTTAGATTGAGTTTGTTTGTGAAACGAATTGTTTGTAAATACGAAAATCAATTGATTGCGCTTACTACTTCAATTCGACAATGTTTACGTTGAGAGCTTGGAAAGTCAGAGTAATTGACAGATACATGGAAGCAAATAGGTGCTATGAGTAGGTCAAGACCAGCAAACTTTTATTATTCAATTACTTTTGAGACTTAATGATTGCGTGTTTTATAAAGGCTGTAATTTTTTATAAAATCTTTATTAAAGACTATTTCTCCCGTTTTATGTGTTACAAGACTTATAAAAGTCCTTTACTAATTAAACTATGAAGCTACTTCCATACAGTTTCAGTTTTTACATAAGTAAGTGTTTATTTCTATAATAACCTTTACTTTCCGCGGTCAGTTACACTCAACATTGTAAAGCTTCTTATCGCCTTATAACACAGCGGAAGTTCAGTTTTTACATAACGTCGTCTAAGTTCTAACACCGCGGAAGTCCAAAATTTGTCATTTTAACTTTTGCATGTCCTTCGATAGAGAATAGAAAGACGCTCCTCTAGACCAATTAAAAACAGGGATTTTACCCAATGGAAGCGTTTTATTTTGAAAACAAAAAGATAATTATTATGATCGCTATATAAAAAAAGGCACGATATTTTCGCTCTCCTGAAAAGTTGTCATTTTTGACTTCCACGGTGTTAGAACTTAAGCGACGATAAGTGTTTATTTCTATAATAACCTTTACTTTCCGCGGTCAGTTACACTCAACATTGTTAAGCTTCTTATCGTCTTATAACACAGCGGTAGTCCAAAATTTGTCATTTTGACTTTTGCATGTCATTCGATAGAGAATAGAAAGACGCACCTCTAGACCAATCAGAAACAGGGGTTTTAACCAATGGAAGCATTTTATTTTGAAACAATAACATAATTATTATGATCGCGATATATAAAAAGGCACGATATTTTTGCTCTCCTGAAAAGTTGTCATTTTTGACTTCCGCGGTGTTAGAACTCAAGCGACGTTATGTTGTCGCGATCCAACCGGATTTTGGGTTAATCCTACCACCAGTATATATAAAACACTTCTTGTTACAGATTCCTAAGTACCGGGTGGTCCTGCTAGGAGACACAGGAGTCGGCAAGACTGCCCTGGTGTCACAATTCATGACGTCAGAGTACATGAACACATACGACGCGAGCTTGGGTAAGTTGCCCTATGTAGCAATGTATGCGGATATGGAAATCAGGAACAACGACAGTACAGACCCGAGAAAATATGGATAAAGTTCGCTTTTTACATTTCGGGAATCGAACCCGGATCTCGGAGATGGCAACACCAGAAACCGGCGTGCCAGCCACTCCATGCTTGGAACTTAACCCAACTTTTTACTGGTTGTACCATTATAGGTGCCACCATAATTTGAACTGTATGTAGTTGCAATAGGATTGAAAACCATTGAAAAATGTATTACGCTGTACAGTCAAGCACCGGTAGGTATACACTCTTACTGACTGACTTGTAATTAGACATAAAATTATGTGAACTTGTATAGCCTGGAGTCAGTTATTTCTGTACCTTTACAGCCGAAATTAATAACCTATCCTCAGCAAGAGATAGACCTACTAGAGATTTATTGCTTAGTTATTTCTGTTATTTATCGGAAAATAACAGCGGTTGCTTGGTAACTAAACTAAGATAGGCTTATAAAAAACACAAATGTTGTAAAAATTTCCACGAGCAGGATTTTTTCAACATTTATGTTTTTTATAATTTGTTCGCAACAAAATTTGCGTTAAAAATTATTTGAACATTTAAGATAGGCTTGTCTCTTACCAGAGATAGGTTATTAATTTCGGCGGTTAGTCTTTTACAAAAACGGTTGTCAACAGTTTTTGATGATGAACTCCCAAACTAGCATAATGGTGCAGCTAATAGAAAGTCACTAAACACTATATTACTTTGTTATAGTTACAAACCATTGAATATACTCTTGGCAAATTGTGGTCAAGTTACTATGACATGGTAATAAAGTGTTTAGCAACTTTTTGTACATACCTACTAAAAATATTTTTTCCTGTTATTTACGACATTTCATAGCTAATTAACTGGAAATTTGTTTGATATTCGCAATTTATTTAACAATATTGAGTAGTATATAAGTGCTAACGACTTATATATAAAAATACATTAGTCTTTACTAATAATAGTTAAATATACAACGTGTAACAGAAAGGAAAAGATCCAAAGTGTATCCGATCAAGATCTTGTATGCAAAGTTACTAAGACATAACTATTACCTTTAATTTGTTATGCCATTTTTAATTAAATATTTCTATCATAAATTTGTGACATCACATCAAAAGAAACAAGTCAAGCCCTAGTGGTTTAGTAACCTCTGTGTACTAACATTTATGAGTGCTGCTTGCTTACGCGCGCGTGACGCGCATCACTTCACAAATATAAATATTTCATTAACCGTTGCATGACAAATTAAAGTAAATAATTATGTTTTAATAACATCACATACACCCCGTGTGGTGCCAGTGGTAAAGAAGATACCACCTCATCTCTTCCCGTGGGTATCGTAGAAGGCGACTATGGATGGGACCATACCAGAGGATGGGCAGCAGCGTCTCTCTGTGATTATTCTCACGTTACTGCGATCGCCAACCCGCCTGCCAAGCGTGGCGATTATGGCAAATTCCCCTCAAATTGATTTATATCCTTGAGGGAGGCCTTTGTTTGGATAAAGGCGGGAGGTCAAGGATATAAATCATCACTGTTGGCAGTGGACGTGTTATTGGCTGAGATGATGATGATGATGATCGTCACATACATGTTCTAGATGGGATACACTTTGGATCTTTTCATTTTGACCAGACCTTTATGTTTCACGTTGTATAATGCTTCGGCAAGCATGCTCAACGCTTCGCTCAAGTCTTCGACTAAGAAAAGTAAAAATATGCACGTATGTAGCATATAGAACAATTTACAACTGAAAATATAGTTTTGTATGTGAAACCATAACAGACTGTGGAACATAAACCTTTTTTTTGATCTTGGTAGTATTTAAGTGCTTATTTTATATGTATAAATTACTTTATGGTGATTTGAAAACAGTAAAAATGGACTGGCCTTTTTTCTCAAGAAAGGCATTGATAAAATGAAATTTAAATAGTTTATACGGATTTACGTAACATATATTTATATAAATTGTATATATGTAGGCATATTATTACTTTAATGAAATATATAATTTATAAAAACAAGATATTATTATTATTCTAAACAAACTTAAATAAAAATTAATAATAAAGTTATCAAGACGAATAACTACCGGAAATATATTATGAGGGACGGTACGGTCGACATCTGTCGGGCATGCCGCCGTCCAGGTGAATCACTCCGACATATTATTTCTGGTTGTTCTAGAGTATTTGCACAGACACAACCAAGTAGCCAAAATAATTCACCAGCAAATTGCTCTTGGATATGGCCTTGTTGAATCGGAGGTGCCGTACTATAAGTACGCACCTGCGCCAGTGCTCGAAAATGGTCATGCAACGCTTTACTGGGATCGCTCTATCATTACGGACAGGGCTATTGTCGCCAATAAGCCTGATATCGTGGTGGTCGACCGATCCTAGCGCCGGGCAATACTGGTAGATATCACTATACCTCATGATGAGAACCTTGTGAAAGCCGAGAAGGACAAGCTCAGTAAGTACCTTGACTTGGCTCACGAGGTTACCGCCATGTGGGATGTGAATTCAACCATTATTGTACCGATAGTCGTTTCGGCAAACGGTCTGATAGCGAAGAGCCTCGATCAACACCTAGAAAGACTCTCGCTGAAAGGTTGGGTCAAGGGTCAGATGCAAAAGGCAGTACTCCTTGACACGGCACGTATTGTCAGAAGGTTCCTCACTCTGCAGCCCTGACCACCGGTAGCTTGGGCTCTGCCCCGCTGCTGGTGGTACTCTAGGATTAGGTTTTTGTGGGAAACATTTACATTTACATTTACATATTGTAAAAATCTAGTTCTACGAAAGAAAATAAATAAAGGAGATAATAATAATTTATAATACTTATATATTCTTAAAATATTATTATTTACGGAATTTGAATTTCAGGCACTCTTTTGTGACCACAGACCCTGCAAAGGTATAAAGTGTTACATTTTAATGTGTAAAGTTCGCGTAAATGTTACAAACAAATTAAAGTTACAGACACTTAAAAAAATTCTACCATAAACTAGCTCCTGGATTAAGAGCTCCGTCGTTTACATGTCAATGCTTGTGACTGTACAACCAACGGGCGCGCCTCGAAGCCTCCCGCATAGGTCGTGACGCACTTCCGGACTGATGACAGGCCGCGGTATCAATTAAACTCCTGTGTCAGTACCACATCCGTCCATGACGTCACGGAGTTTGTCTACGCTCCCGCGGGGTGTACCATTATTAACCGTTAAGTGTTCGTGAGTGTGCATGAGTGTTGGCAAATGAAACAACACAGTGCAACGTCACTTTTCAAATTCTCTCAAGAAGTCCGCCCGAGGACTTAGTAAAGCCCCACATCTTTACTGAGATACTCGAGGGGTTGGGGGTATATCATTTCTCACTTCTCATTAATTTCTATTATCATTCATCGTCGTCATATAGGAAAGTAATATTGTTTATTTAAATATTACTCGTAAGAAAAATTACTTTGATACTGGCTAAATGTGCTAATCGCACGAAGCCATCAACTAAAGAAAAAAAAACTAACAAAAAAAAAAGTATTGTAGTATTTCTACGTGATACGTGATCAAAGACCTATTTTTATATTAAATCTATAAAAATAAAAATGAAATGCTGTTCGTTGGTAAGCACATCTCTTGAGAACGTCTCGGGTGGGTTTCTTTGCGGTTTTATGGCTCCCGCCCACATCCGACATTTTGTAGGACCGATAAATACGACCGATTCTTTCGCCGATGTTTTAGTAACGATTTTGTCACAGACTGTTTGTAGAATATGTGCGTTGATAATAATTCCGTTACTATTAAACTAGAAACACCAAAATAGTTTTTAAAAATACTGAAAAGTAAACTATAAATTTAATTTACGAGTAGGTATTATTGCGAATGCAAACTTCCTTTCGAAAACCAATTTTCTGAATCTTTCAATCACTATTTAATTGAAGAATTGTTTGAAGCTTACTCACTTTACAAGTTGGTTAGAGTGGGCACAGACTGTAATTTAAATTGGAGCCTTCGATAGCAGATTAAGGCCTTGACAGAGAAAATTTCCCTACATGTCTTCTTTGAAATTGTTCCTGACTTTGAACCATTAATTGACGGACTTTGTATTACGCTTTGCCTTAAATTAGAAGGTTTAAAAAGCAATTTGACTTTTATTTTAGTTTTTAGAATAAGCATTGAATAGTTACTCCGTGTTTTGTCTCTTTTACTCTCATTTGAAACGGCTTGTGTTTAAACGCCTACCAAAAATGTATCAACTCTATTACCAATAAAATTCGAAACGCTTACCAAAACGGATAAATGCTCACCAAATTGTGTTTCCTAAAATATTATAAAAATTATACAGTTTATATTTTTATTAAATGCAATAAAAATATATTTTAACTTCATTTCAGACTAAATATGTTATTTTGTCACCAAATAGATAACACCAATTTTTTATGCATCGAGTTTCAATTTGGTAATTTTTGCTTTCTGTTGTCTAATAAAAAAAAATAACCTCGAAATTCAAGATTCAATTCGTCTTAAATTTCTAACCTATCACGTGACCTACAGGAATAGGGCAGCTAGTACCTTCAATAATTTGAATAAAAGTGTAAAAATTTGGTGAGCATTTACCCATTTTGGAAAGCAAAAATAATATTTGTACAGTCATTTAATTTATTTGGTACCTACTTAGGCTTAGGGTCTAAAAAATATTTCTGGTGAGCGTTTAAATTATACCCATATGAAACGACCGACGTTTACATGACAGGAACAAAACACGGAATAACTATTCGGACCTTATTCTCTGTTTATTTGTAAGACACTAGAAGTATAGTATAGTAAGATGGTTGTTAGCTGAATCACCACCCTTGCCAAATGTGGATTGGTGATCTCAAATCCAAACATCTCAACACAAACAAAAACACACAACAAGATAAAACAAATAAAAGATAAATATTTTAATGAAAATAAGCTGAACCGGCTGACTTCGTACTGCTTTGACAGTTTCCATGACATGAAACAAACAAATCATTTTGTATTGAAAAATTAAATTGTCGTTTTTAGTATTTTATAATATTTTTTTAATAAAAAGTATCCTATATCCTTCCCAATACCTTTGAGAATATGTTTACAAAGTTTCACGATGATCGGTTGAGTAGTTTCTGCGTGAAAGCGTAACAAACAAACTCACGTTCACATTTAATTAGTAAGGATTTGAAAAAAGACAGTGTTGGAAAAAAAATCCACGAGCGGGATTCGAACCCGCACCCCATGACATGCCGAGTCAGGTGCACTGCCAACTATGCTGTCGTGGCTCATTTCAGCTCGCCGAAATTAATCAACACTATCTATTTTTACTTTATAAGCCAAAGGAGCCTATTCAATGTCGACAACTACGTCATCAACATCCGATCTTAATAGTTTTACAAATATTGAAAGATCAGTTAAGAATTAGGCAAGCTATATTTATGATTATTTACATATAATTTTACGCAAATATTGTTGCGAACAAATTACAATTTAAAAAAAAAATAAAAAAAATTCTCTTCAACTTTATACTATACATTAAGTAAATCCTTCTCTATACATTAAGTAAATTACTATGATATTTTTTATGATTTTTTTTTTTAACTTGTAATTTGTTCGCAACAATATTTGCGTAAAATTATATGTAAGTAATCAAAGTAAGGATTTACTTATTGTATCTTAGTATAAAGTTGAAGAGAAGTTTAGCCGTGCTGCATAAGCAATCGTTAACAACCACCAATCAGCACTGGGCCCGCGTGGTAGTAGGTATATGGCCCGTTCGCTCCGTGGTTTTTCATCCATTATGAAGGTGCGTTCCCCAGCAGTGGGGGCACGTATTAAGGTTGATAAGAAAATGAGCCAATGTAAAAGTATCAAGCATTGCGTCTAAAAGCAGTGTGACACAAATAAGTCCGCAATACATTGGAATAAAGTTACATTTTGATTGGCATCATATCGTTTATTCACATATATGAGATAATGTTACACTATTCTGTTCACATTGCCACTGTGGCAACGTGAGACACTTGCGTCGAAAGGCGTGTTTACACAAAAATATATTTTTGTCTAGAACCAGTTCTAAAATCACTTTACTAGCGCCTGTAACCTTACTCGTATCATTATCTTGAGGGAATCTTATCTCTCATACATCATGAAAGAGACTAGTATTCTAAGGCTAAGCTTATGCTGAGACGCAGGTGACGCAGCATAGCACAGTGCAAATTTTGCGGGGCAGGGCCATTCGGGCAGACATAGGCCGTGAACGCATCGCCAAACTTCTAGTCCCCTCTGAAGTTGGCGCGATTCGCGTCGCAGTAGTAAAAAATAGGCGTCAGTAGGGCGAAGGCGGGGACGAGCGATAGGGCCTGACTGTACAGCTGCGCAACGAAGCAACTTCAGAGGGGACTAGAAGTTGGGCGCGATCTATAAGTGACACAGCACGGACACATGAGTTGTCAATGTCAATGTCAGAGTCTGATAATGTGAGATGTTGCTACTCTACAGTTTTCCAAGCATAGAAAAACTAAAGTGATTATCTGAAAAAACGTTCTATTAATGAATAATTTGTATTATCGAGAGAGTTCTGTTAATTGTTCTGTCATTATTACAAAATTATAATAAAATAGTAAAAAAACATGCGTCGACTCGCACGCGTCGCGCTGAAATCTGTGCCGGCACTACAATGAGGCGCAGGGCAGGGCAGACACATGTCTGCGCCGCAGCGTACGCAGCTCTCAGCACATCCGTGCATTACAAAATCTGTTCTGCTCTGCGCTGCGCGGAGCTGCGTCGCCTGCGTCTCAGCATATGCTCAGCCTCAATGTTGATCATTCTTCAAAGGACTAAGGACTTCTATATATAAAACTTTAACCTTCGGTGGCCGTTGCAGCCACGGTTCAACCTTGTAACAATGTTTAGAGGATGTACAGTGGTTTTTAGGGGATGCCCCCTCTTCCTAAATCTCTAACGAGGGCTTCGGACCTAGACAGGGAGGTGGTAGTCTGGGAGACAGTCTCACGTAATCCCCCGACACCAAAGGGCGATTTGAGCTTGGTTTAGTATCCTTATTCATTCGATTACGTTAACGAAAACGAAAATTAGTATGGGATTGAAACAGTCAGCGCCTTCTTTTTTATTTTTTTATATTTGCGGGTAAGCATAGCGCCTTGATCTCACCTAATGTTAAGTGATGATAAGGCCATTTGGTGAAAGCGCACTTGACCCGGGATCCTCAACTAGTGAGGCACTATCTTATCTCTAGCTGCCGAAACACAGCAATGCTATAAACATTGCTGTTATGGCGACATATTTAGATAAGATGGTGGTAGCTAGCAAGGCGGACAAACAAGCCCTACCACCAACCAAACCGAGTACACAAACATGTACCCCCCGCTGGGAATCGAACCCGGGACCTCTGGGTCTAAACCGGTGGTATTAACCACTAGACCAGAGAGGCGGTAATATTTGTAGAGTCTATATTTAGGCTGATGATGATGAAAAAGGTAATGAAACAAACAATAAACAACATTGAGCTTTAAAGTTATCCAAGTAACTATATGAACGCAGCCTTACTCAACTGCCAACGTGAGGTCGGGAGTCAAGTGTCACAATTACCAACTTTGACTCGGGTGGCGAATTAGCCTCTGCTGGTAACCCTGCACCGAGGTAGCCACCTCAATCGCTTCCATCTCGCTACAGGGTGCCTAGTGCGAGTTTCAATCACCATTCGATCACCTTTAACGAAAACGAGAATTTGCATAGCAAAATATGAATTCTTCTTGTTTCTCGGCAGAAGCTTAACCGCCTCTGTGGTTGGTTAAGACCACCGGTTTAGACCCAGAAGTGCCGGGTTCGATTCCCAGTAGGGGGTATATGTTTAGATACTCGGTTTGGTTGGTGGTAGGGCTTGTTTGTCCGCCTGGCTAGCTACCACCGTCTTATCTAAATATATCGCCATAACATCAATGTTTGTAGCATTGTTGTGTTCCGGAAGCTAGAGATAAGATAGCTAGTGCCTCACTAGTTGAGGATCCCCGGTGAAGTGCCAGGCGAGCCTGCCCCTTTCGTGCTGCATTGCAGCGTGGCTCTACCACTCAGGTTATCTTCATTATATCCTATTTTTATATTATCCTAACGATTGTCCTTTCCACGATTTTGATAGACTTGTTATTATTTCATCTTAAATCCGTACTCATCATCATTACCAGCTCATTTAATTTTATGTCCCCACTGCTGGGGCACGAGCCTTCCCTATGGATGGATTGAAAGTACGGGCTATAAACTACCACGCGGCCCAAGTGCGGATTAGTGGTTGTTAACGACTACTAATGCAGCCAGGACCAACGCCTTGACGTGCCTTTTAAAGCACGGTGGAGCATGAGATGATACATTTTTCGTCACCCATCCGATGACCGGTCTCTAAGAAAGTTGCTTAACAGCAGCAATCGCAGGCCAGGCGCGTTAATCACTTCGCCATCGAACATTATACCACTATAAAAAAAAATATTCATTTTTAATTACTACTAAATACAGATTCTGTACTTAATTAATCCACATTTGATTCAAATCAAACTTTAATATCAACCGTATCACGTATAAACAAGTAGATTTTCAATCACTATAAAGTCACTTATAATAACATAAAAGCCGGTGAAATATTACACAGTTTATCTAGGATCAAACAAAGGTTTCCATATTGGCAACACAGTCTCACGTAAACGTGGTAGGTGGTAACATAACAAAGAAAGTAGATTATAGTAACGTTTCAGGCTGCTGTGCGCTTTGAACTTAGTGATGAGAGAGAGCGGGAGCGGGTTGATATTTAATTTTTTTAAATCATTTTATTCCACGTTAAGAGTAAATTAGAAGATGGGTAGTAGTTAAATCTGGCTCAAAAATAAAACATTTTAACTAATAGATGTGTGTAGAGACAGAATTATTTTAAAACCAGTTGGAATGCTAGTTCACGTTTTGGTATAACGAAATATCATGCTTATAGTATCAGTAAAATAACTAACTGATATTATTTTCTTATTCTATACGGATAACGGGGCTATTATTGGTCTTAATTTAAAGTATTGGTAAGTGACATAAGGGCACAGATAAAGTGCACTTAACTAGAATTTTAATTTCCTCATTATTTAAATAAATAACTAAGTCAAACTTTTTCATTTATATGCCTAGGTGAAAACTGATTAATAATATATTTATCGCTACAAATTGATCCGCTCCCGCTCAGCAAGATAGATAAGATCCTTAGTCTTAATACATGTTTGGCTGGCTAGAACGCTAACTCTTTTGTAAATAACGAAACTTCTTTCTGCTTGCTCTCGTATGGCGAAGCTAAACGCGGTAAGTTCCTTACTGGGCGTCTGTTGCGGGAATCGCTCGCGCCTGCACTGTGACCCCGCCCTTATTACCCTGTCTCAAAGTTTGCATTATCCAAACCTGCTTGTGACTTTTTCTGCTTGTGGAGAATAAAATATATTATTATGCTGGGTAGATGATATCCATCAAAAACATAAATGTGAAATGAGAGCCAAGTTCATTATTATGATATATGCCTTGGTTGTTGACTTCAACGACAAAAGAAGTGAGATCTAAATGGGTGCCGAGTTCAATGGTCAGTTCTGAAATTTATTTATAACAACAACTGATTTATTCCTTTGTATTCGCCCAACTATTTATCTGGATGAACTTTCTAGATCATCTGGAACTGGGTTAGAGTTTTGATCTATTTATAGATGATTCAGTCAGTCAGTGATTAAAATGACTATTTTTGGACGTTAATTTTTAAATAACCGTTTGAGGTATGTTTATGAAATTTGGAGCACATAATTATGTATCTCGCAAGTTTCCATATTGGTATGAGCCAAAGACATGTTTATATGAATTAGTTTTTGAGTTATGAGGGGGTCAAAAGTGGCTCCAAATGTTTCGTCTAATATACACACGGTGCTGCTTGACAGTTCTGTTAGTTTAAACTTGGCTTGACATGCTACTGCGTGTCTATATAGATAGGGGCGAAGGTACTACATGAATCAGAGATGCTCAAGATCATGGCATTGACATAAGTGAATGGATCAGCAGGAAGCACCTCCGTGCTAACGATTTTAATGTTGTGATTATAACTAAATATGAAGGAAAATAAACTACAATAGTAATTAATTATAATAATTTGTTTTATTATTTATCACAACTTTGTCGAATCGTTAATTATACTAAATAACTTTTAAAAGTTAGAAGCCAAAGTAATTTTCCTGTTAAAAATGGTGTCAAAATTAAAGAAAAAAAAGAAAACCTGAGCCCTTCAGTGGGTTTTTTTTTAACTGATGATGAATGGCATCTGTTTAGTTTATTAGTATACTAGCTGACCTGGCGTACCGCTTTGACAGTTTCTATGACAACAAAACAGACAAATCGTTAAATATTTACGCGTGAAAGCGTATCAAACAAACAAACAAAAATAAACTCACTTTTTTTTAATAAAAAGTATCATAATTATATCCTTCCCAATACCTTTGAGAATTGTTTATAATATTAGTAGGGATATTGCACGCAATTCCTTTCTATGCTTATGCTTGTGTTATTAAATATTTAATTTTTAATTTTCGTTAGTTTCTTGTGATGGAAGTAGTAATATTCGTGTGTAAGGTTTGCATAAGGACCTAGATTTAGTTCAATGCTGTTTTAAACTACTTTTAGCTAATATTTACTTTAAAGTATTCCTTTACTTATTTATTTATAAGCATACGAGTCATATTACAAGCAGCATGAACACTAACCCCCTTATTCAAAAAAACTATTTAAGCATTATTTAGTTAAATATTGTTTTGTCAACGTCACACAAACGTCATTTTGAATTTGAGAAAAAGAGACAAAACAATGATTAACTAAGTAATGCTTAAATAAATTTTTATAAATAAGGGTTAATTGGTACATAAATAGATTAAAATTCAAAATTATGTATGCCTTATAGCTTTTCAGTTATTTACGAACATTTTGCGCTAGCGAAAAAGCAATCATTGACCATATAAAGTTACATTAAAGTAAAACAGTTATACGGGGTGGTGATAAAAAACCCGGGCATCGCAAAAATGCCGAAACATACTGCCCGACCTGGGAATTGAACCCGGGACCCTCGGCTATTAAACCGAACGCTTTACCGTATATCAATTTAAGAATTAATTGTGAGATAAAACCCATTTTGTAACCCACGTAGTGTGTATTGTTCTTTGAGTGTGTTATTTGTTAGATTAAAACACCGGTTTATTGGAAATTCCGGCACGAATTGCTTTGGTCTTATACGGTAGGTATCAATTATGCCAGCCGCACTTTGTATGCGTTTTCGTTAAAATTTTATTCGTACGTATATAAGGTCACTTTTTATTAATTATACCAGAGAAATAAGGCCCTAGCATTTAAAAAAAAATTCAGGCTTCTTTTTTTTAACTTTTCCTGACACAAAAATTGTAATATTTTTAAGAGTGGCCTCCCTGTCGCCTCTTTTGAATGAAACTAGGGGCACGTGTAAACGGTGAAGGCATTGCGGCCTCTCTGTTTCGGCTCTTTTGAATTGAAACTACCAAAAATGCTTTATTTTTCTTTTTAATCGAAATGTCTTTTGGCGTTTTTCTTGAAAACTAGTGTACAAAATTTAAGGTTTTTTCATAAAAATAGTATATATAACAACAAGACATTATTATTATTCTAAACAAACTTAAATACAGAACTTAACTTAAAAAAAACAGAAAAATAATTAGAAATTAAAAACTAAAGACCTATAAATAAAAGATGTCCTCTAACTGTGGGCTCATGGGAACGGTCCCAAGAATGCTGGCAACATTGCCCCTTTGGATTGCCAAACTAATACGCTGGCAAAGGTAGCTGCCAGCCTTCCTATCACCGGAGGCTTCAATAAGGCGAGCACTTAACTCTTTGACCAGCTTCTTTGCCTCCGGCCCCCATGGACCCATTGTTTCCAGCGCAAACGGAACAAATAAATAAATTCGACCTAGGTTTGCGTATTTGTGCCGTTTGCTATTTTCAGCGCTTACCGCAGCAGCAATAGTTTATATATGTTGTTGAATTTATCCTCAAAATATTTGCAGTTGATAAAATGTGACTTTATATACAACGTGTAACAGAAAGGTGTGGTCAAAATGAAAAGATCCAAAGTGTATTCAATCTAGATCTTGTATGCAGAGTTACTAAGACATAATTATTAACTTCAATTTGTTATGCATTTTTTAATTAAACATTTTTACTGTGACGTCACGTCAAAATAAACAAGTGACAGCCCTAGTGGTTTAGTAACCTCTGTGCACTTACATTTATGATCACTGCTGCTAGCGATTTGTGTCCGTAATTCCAATTTATCAACCGTAACTAGAGCAGTCGCGTTACAATTGTACAATTAATAACTGGTTGCTTTTTTCGGTAATAAGCTTGTCGGTTCACACGCTTTCTATACCAGGTATATGTATACCTTTCTATACCCTTAAAAATTTCGGTAACACTGTAAAGGCCATTTGAAGCTAAAAGCAATATCTATCGAAAAAGTAAGTGGAGCAGGGTGCCAAGTGCGAGTTTCATTCGCCATTCGTTAACGTTTACGTAAACGAGAATTTGTATGGCAAAATATTAACTCTTCTCGTATGCCGCCAGGAGGCGCTGCATCAATGCCATACTAATTTTCGTTTTCGTAAACGTAATCGAATGAATACGGATAGTAAACAAAACTCACACTAGGCACCTTGATCGCATACCGCGCAGCGTGCAACGTTACACGCTCCGTGTTCGCGAGCGTAGCCTTTACCAGGAGCAGTTGCAGGATCGCGGAGCCACAAAATAAGGAGACCCCAGAAGGTAAGCTTAATACATACCGCGCTCGAGCAACGCACACGTAGACCCTCTTACGGACACGAAATCTCGGAACATCTTTAAGGCGACACAATGAAAAAATGCACCAACTTTCGGCGAGTAGTTTAAGACATATAGTCTTACGAATCTGAAATGTTGTTATAGGTAAATTCATGTCTTTATCTTGAATTTGCTTGCTCAAATACACGATTGTATAATTTTGACTCGATCATATTTATTTTCGAAAACACCATAAAAAAAAACACAATTGTTCAAATTGCAACAGAATTACTTAATTGTTATGCTTGGAAACCTGTTAAATATATTGATAACATCAATATTTGTAATTTAGTAGCTGCTTTATTAAAAACTAAAGCTAATAGTTTTTAAAAAGATTTATTTAGATTTTTTGTAATTTGCGGTCTCAATTGTCGCAGGCGCTACGTATTTTCGACCTCATGACAGCGCCAGTAAGGATCAGCCTTTTGAATGTTCACAAAGCGAGGACCAGCCCGAGTGCAGCTGTTGCGAGATTCTGTGTCCGTTCGAATTTGTGCGTATGCTCGTTGTTAAGCGCGTTTGTATGAAGCTGATCTTCTGCTGTCTTCTTATTTTGTGGCGGAGCGCAGTAGGTTCGCGAACATAATAAAAACCTTGATGTTCTCATTGATGCGATGTTCTTGTTACAGATGACGAGTTTGGTGAGAAGTCTGTATCAGTACTTTTGGATGGGGAGGAGTCTGAGCTGGTATTCATCGACCATCCCAGCACAGAGATGTCGGTTGGTATTCATATTATCTATAGTATAGATAAGATAGAAAGTTAGGAAGGTTAAGCAACAATCGCGGTGTGAATTATGCGGATGGTGACCAAATTTAATTCTTTCCTTTTGACGGGCCCGTTTCTTCCTGCTTTGAAAGTTGCTTTTTAAGCTGCTAATTAGAATAGCGTAAAAAAAGGTACTAACTCATTGTTGAATATTTGTTGCAAACATAATATTTACAAAAGGTGTGATTAAATTTTTACATATAAAAAGCACACGTCACGTACCTACTAGTTTTTTATCGATATGGTTTATTTTATAACATACTGTAAAACAAAACATGTCGCATCACCAGCTCATCAACGGTCCCACTGATGGAGCACGAGCCTTCCCTATGAATGGATAGGGAGAACGGGCCATAAACCACCACGCGGGCCCAGTGCGGATTGGTGGTTGTTAACGACTGCTAATGCAGCCGGGACCAACGGCTTTACGTGCCTTCCGAAGCACGGAGCAGCTTTAGATGGTAGATTTTTTGGTCACCCATTCGATGACCGGCCGCACACACGCATACACACCACACCACTCGATTATTCTCTAACGCAAAGACAGAGAAATAAAGAAAAAAAACGAGCGAGCCTTACTGTAGTTGCATATGATGTGTAACATTTGACATCTCACCTTAGTAAATACGCAATTTTAACATTATATTCTGAAAAAATGGGTCAGGTATTACATCATTTTATAACTATAAAATAAATGCGGTAAATACTCATTAGAAGACATTTGACATATCAAAATGACCTTTGATAGACAAATGACACAATATGTCACATATAATAATAATATGTCATGTTCATATTATCGATATTAAATTTACAAAATGGCGCGTTTCCCCGACTTCCTGTTACACTGTTGTCATACTTCCGTCCCAATTCACGAAATCACTCCCACAAATTGCTTATTGTATAGAAAGGGAGCGGAAAGATGTTACACAACAAAAAATATTTTCTGGCTTCACAAAAAACTTGAACTTATAAAAACAATAGAACAGATACATAGAATAAGAAGACTGCAGAAGGTAAGCTTTACATAAACGAGCTCGAGCAACGCACACATAGACAACATCTCACGGACGCACGGAATCTCGGAACAGCTGCGCTCGTACTGTTCCGAGAAGGGCGCCCTTTTTTGACCCAGGCGAAGCCATTATGACTACCCGACCTTGAGGAGGCCTGTCGGTTATGTGGGACTCACCCGTCCGTCTTTCCACACTCACTGCCAAGGAGAAAAGCCCCAAGTCAACTGCCAGGAAGAAGTCCCAGCTGGAAGGGCGAGACGGAGGGGATACCCACTAACCCCTGGGGGACCAAACTCCGATAAAAAGAAGGCTAGGTGGCAGTCACGGGACCTGATCCAATGGGAATTGACCGCGCGAGGGCCACCCTGTCGCCCATGTACCAACCTGTAGCATCAAACTATGACACCACGCGCCAGTATATAGGCAAAAACGCGCACGCAAAGACATCGCACCTCAAACACGGCACGATATACCAACACCTTAACAACACAATTTGCGTATCTGTGGGGTGTAGCAGGACCGAGCAGAGTGCCTAGTGTGAGTTTTGTTTACTATCCGTATTTATTCGATTACGTTTACGAAAACGAAAATTTGTATGGCAAAACTTTTAACTCTTCTCGTATCTCGCCAGGAGGCGCTGCTTCAATGCCATACTTATTATCGTTTTCGTTAACGTGATCGAATGTCAAATGTAACTCAAACGAGGTACCCTGTTCCGAGATAGATACCAGGTACAGACATGCACCTGGACGCTTCTTCCCACCACCACGGCCTGGTCAACACAAACCGAAGATCCGAGCCAACAGAGGCGCCCTTTCCGCTCACCAATCCGATCCGTACCCCTCGGAGAATCTAGTAGGGCACGGGGACACGATCTAGTGCGTGATGCCGTTCCTTCTAGAAAACCTCCGAAGGTGATTCGTTTCACACGGCTTGAGGAACCTTTGAGTTTCTCGCCGCCCCCAAAAAAGCCTGGTGAAGCTAAAAGTACCATCCAAAGCAATCAGCAAACTCTCTCCAAAAGTCTTCTCTCCAAATCTTCCTTATAATGTGCCTTTCTGGGTCTTCTTATTTTGTGACATACAGTAGTTGTTATTCGAGGAATGGAATTCTTTATTTTTACTGTTCCACTCCGCGTAAAGCAACTAGAAATGTTGATAGTTGCTCTACAAGGAATACTTCAGATGTTATTCGATAAGTTGCTTTACGTGGAATTTTCTTCTTCATTGCCTACTTGAGCGTCTGGGTTTGATATTCAATAATACTGGAAAATAATGCAGCAATTTCTAGAGAACTATAAAAATACTTTATATTTGTTTTGTCTGCAAAGAGTTTTGTTAAGACGCTTGTGGTTCTCAATAAATATAAAAATAATGCAAAGATTTTTAGAAAACCTCTAATAGGCCTTTCATGTTATATTATCTGTAAGAAGTTTTGTATCAGTCGATTTATAATAATTATGTATAGAGATAATTGGGATTTAAACTGTTCCACTGCTAGGCAAAGGTCTCTATCACTGAATTCAAGTTATTGCTTTAATTCTATTAATTAAGCCGTTCAAGATTCTGGGTGAACAGTGCTTCCACAACTTAAATGAGGTTTGTTGATCACATACTTTGGTGATACATACTTTGCCTAACCTGGCTGTGTGTCACCGAGTGCTTTACAACTAACACACCGAAGCAGTAAATAAAAAAAGAAAATTAAAAAGAAAATCTACTAATCAAAGAGTTCGTAACAGGTTGAGGCTTTAGTTGTGAAAGGTTGTTCGCGGGGGGCAGAGTGAACAACGGTGTCGCATAGCAAGCCTTTATTGTTAAAATAATATGAAACTTCGTCGGTAGCGTGTTCGTGAGCTAAGTGTGATTCCTTGTACCGTGTCGGAGCGATTACAACAATCATTCCGCAATCGATCTTACTTCGTTCTGAGAGAATCGAGTGAGTAAAGATTGTTTTTTTTGAGTTTGCTGATTCCCTCAGCCAAGCTCCAAGCAAGCCAAGCAGCCAAGCAAGTCCACTCGATGGCGCAGTGGTTAACGCGCCCGGTCTGCGAGTGCTGAGGTTAAGCAACTTTCGCAAAGGCCGGTCATCGGATGGGTGACTTAAAATGTATCATCTCGAGCTCCTCCGTGCTTCGGAAGGCACGTAAAACCGTTGGTCCCGGCTGCAATAGCTGTCGTTAACAACCACCAACCTACACTGGGCCTGCGTTGTGGTTTATGACCCGCTCTCCCTATGCATCCATAGGGAAGGCTCGTGCCCCAGCAGTGGGGACATAAAATGAGCTAATGATGATGATGATGATGATTGCCTCAGGCGGCATTTTCAGTATCACTGGCTTCTTTGGGGGCGCCGAGAAACTTAAAGGGTTCCTCAAGCCGTGTGAAACGATACACCGTCAGAGGTAATGGCACCGCGCACTGTAGTGCGTGTCCCGGTCCCTATTAGATTCTCTGAAGGGTTCGGGGAGTAATCGTTGTATGACGATTATAATATTCTCTCATATTTTGTATGTGGCCACGCTTATAAACTGATGGGGGAGAAGCGAATTTGAAAGAATAATAAACATTCAGTGACAGAATACATGAAATTAATCTATACTAAAATTATAAAGAGGAAACCTTCATATTTTTGTATATAGGTATGTATGTATGTATGCATGTATGTATGTATGTATGTATGTATGTATGTATGTATGTATGTATGTATGTATGTATGTATGTATGTATGTACGTATGTATGTATGTATGTATGTATGTATGTATGTATGTATGTATGTATGTATGTATGTACGTATGTATGTACGTATGTATGTATGTATGTATGTTTGCAACGAATAAACTCAAGAACTACCGGACCGATTTAAAACTTCTTTCACCATTAGAATGCTACATCAGCGCTGAGTAACATAGGCTATATTAAAAAAAAATGTCCTCCCGTGCGAAGCAGGGGCGGGCCGCTAATACAATATAAGTAGATATAAGAGCGGCTTGTAGGAATGCTTTAAATCTAGATTTAGTAGAATTAAAACTCGATTTTAGCTTAATCTTCATTTAACGTCTTGCACATCAACAATTTATCTTAAATCTCGAATTAAACAAATATCAAAGTTAAACCGGCATCTAGCTCGGTTTAGGGTTGTTAAATCTCGATTTTATTGACAGTTAATTTTTCTCTCTCTGTGTCTGTCTTTATTTGTGAAAATGGAGTATTCTTCGAGTGATCACGATTTGATATCAGACAATGACGAGGAAATCGTGGAATATTTAGAGACTCCGTTTTTCTTTCGAAAAGTCTTCGTCGAAAGTGATTTACTTGTCACGTTACGAGATGACGAGTTCTTGAAACGGTTTCGCTTAAGCAAACATAGTGCAATATTCCTACTAGATAAAATTATCAATAATTTAGCACCGTCATCTTTTATTTTCTATTATTGTATGTTTCTCCACAAGCTTCAGAAGACGCATTATTTCAGCAGTTATAAAATGCTGCCCTGCCCTGGTGGATTTCTTCATCATCAGTAGTGTGCAAACCGTTAAAATTCTAAAAAATAATGTTATTTACTTTTTCTTTTTTTAAAGTGGCGTTCACATTTCTTGTGGTTGAGATGTATTTTGCCAATGACAAAAACAGTTAAACATTTTGAACATAAATCACCACGCTAATACTGTCATTGACAAGCAAACGAACGACCAAAGATTCTGTAGGACTTCTTGGCGGGAAAGTGAAGAGTCATGTCTGCGGTTTTGTTTTATTTTCGAAAATTTGTGTTATATCGAATATTAATGTGAAATAATGGTGGATTATTAACCGTTAAGTGTTCGTGAGTGTGCACGAGTGTTGGCAAATAAAACAAAACAGTGCAACGTCACTTTTCAAATTCTCTCAAGACGTCCGCCCGAGGACTTAGTAAAGCCCCACATCTTTACTGAGATACTCGAGAGGTTGGGGGTATATCATTTCTCACTTCTCATTTCTATTATCATTCATCATCATCATACAGAAAAGAAATATTGTTTATTTATGTATTACTAATAATAAAAAATACTTGAAATTGGCTAAATGCTAAACGCGAAGCCATTAATTAAGATTAAAAAAAAAAAAAAAGATTCTGTACTAGTTTTTTAAGCGACGTTTCTTTGTACGCAATTTTGTTTTGACATAAGTATTGATATTGTAGAAACGGAACGTCAAGAACGAATGGTAACTGAATGATGGACTAAATGTAGATTTAGGTAAATTGAACGTAATTTGAGTATGTGCAAGGCAACTTTGATGAAATTTAAGTTAAGTTGAGTTTAGTAGGTACTAAATCTAGGTTTAATAAAATCGAGATTTTTATAATTTTTCTGCAAGTGGCCCTAAATTATTAAGATTGAATATATAATATACAAATACATATAAGATGTAACAAAACATAAGTAAAAAGCAACATATTTACTGTAAAATAAATGCGGGGTGCCGTTGAAAATTGAACCTGGAATGTATGTACCTATAATCGATGTTCTAACCACAGAACCATATAGTCACTAAAACACAAATGTTGAAAAAATTTCCACAAGCAGGATTTGAATTTTTTTCAACATTTGTGTTTTTGTTCGCAAAAAAATTTGCGTTAAAAATTATTTGAACACGCATATAGTCACTGTTAAACTTTTCCAATTATTTTGCCCCTTTTTCTCTGTCGCTGCCTAAAAACATTAACAAAAGTCTAAAATTTAAAAAAAGAACTCATATCATATATCTTTATATAATTCTTATCTTTTGTTAAATAAAACGCTTTGGTCGTAAAAATGGTAGCACGTGCTTGAAAAAAAGCGATCATTCCAGTACGACCGACAGCTCAATTTGAACTTTCTCTTTGACGCCACCAAACTTTGAGTGACGTCAAACAAAATGGCAGCGCCGCGCTTTTTGCAAGGTTGCTCTGACGGATGACACCCGTCCATATTGTGCTTAACCGAGTGACGTCAGCGCGCGTTGAACTTTTACGCGATCGCATTTTGTTTAAGACATTCTTGTGACTTGTAATTCTTTGTAAATGTCGTTGCTTCTATTATAGCTGTGGAGTTTATTGCGCCCATTCTTCTCCACAGCTAAAAAATAGACGTCCTGAATGGGTAGTAGGTAAAAAACCGTATGGACGATTCCAAAGCACTTTTTTAAGTTAATTTGAATAAGAAATTTTATCTTTGACTTTGACTTTGACTGTTTGAAGGTCATGTTGTAACAAACAGGTGCCCAGCGAGTACAGTTTTCATCGCCATTAAAATATACCTACCATAGATTTTTATTAAAATTTACGAGATGACAGCTACGAAGCAGGTGATCGGTACTGTAGTGTTCCCACTACTTAAGGAATCCTACTAGGATATAGAATATGAACAACAGTTGCACTTAATGACGTGCAACGATAACTTCTTGTAATAAATTAAAACATTACATTGGATTAAACCGATCTCAGAGCACCTCGGCTCTTTAGCCGGGCAGCTCAGATTAACTAAAAAGTTTTTATTTGGTCTGAGCTGGGCTGTCTCGCTCCTGTCTATCGACTGTCTCAAAACGTTGCAAACCTTTTTAATTTTACATGTTCGATGATTCAAATATTCATCCAGACTAAAGAGGCTTACATACAAATACAATAAACTAACTTTTACTATGAGCTGCATATAACCTCCTACTGTTGTTTAAGTAACTGTTGCTTAAGACTAAAATCAGTCCCTGGCCCCTATTTTTAATGATTAAAGGAAAAAATGAAGAGCTCGATGGCGCAGTGTTTAAGCAACTTTCGCATAGGCCGGTCATCGGATGGGTGACCAATAATTATCATCTCGATAATTATAGGTCATAATCCTTCGTGCTTCGGAAGGCACGTAAAGACGTTGGTACCGGTTGCAGTAATTTGTCATAATTATTTTTGATGGTGCAGTGGTATACGCGCACGGGTTTGACGCGATTGCTGAAGTTAAGCAACTTTTGCCAAGGCCAGTCGTCAGATGGGTGACCAAAATTTTATCATCACGAGCTAGGTGCTTCGGAAGGCACGGCGTTTCCAGTAGCGGTATTCAAACCCGCACCCCATGACACCATAATATCATAAATATAGCCTAATTCTAAACTGATCTTTAGTAGCTGTAAATATATTAAGATCGGATGTTGATGACGTAGATAAATCAAAAAAGGTTAACGTATAAATTTAAAAAGTTTTTTGTCGTTTTCTAAAGTTTGCATCGAACCGCACCAGGCCCGCGTGGTGGTTTATGACCCGTTCTCCCTATCCATCCATAGGGAAGGCTCGTGCCCCAGCAATGGAGACATAAAATGACCTGATGATGATGAAATGAAACAACTTTTACGGATATACTCGCGTTTATTTTACAACATTACGTTTTAATGTTTATCCTGACGTTGCATTTCAATGTGTAGTGTTCGCGTAAACTTTAGCAAACAATATCTGATGATAATGATGAAAGGAAAAAGTGGTTAATCACTTGTTCATGTCGAATAGTGGTGTCATTATCCTTTGCTGCGACGTCACTTACTGTAACAATATGATGACGTCAAGGGGCTTTGATCTATCGAGACGTCAGGGAGTCAGATTCATTCAGCGGTCATCCGCTTTCTTCGTGTCCCAACATAGTGGGTCGTTTTGAACATCAGCAAACTCAGTTCTGCAATGAATCCACTTTTATTGTAACAACATCACAGATTATAGATTAAACTAGCGGCCGCCCGCAGTTTCACCCGCGTGGTTCCCGTTCCCGTGGGAATATCGGGATAAAAAGTCTATGTGTTAATACAGGTTATAAAATATCTGTATGCTGAATTTCATTCAAATCCATCCATCCGTTGCAGCGTGAAGAAACAACAAATATACACACATACACACAAACGTTCGCATTTATAATAAATAAATATATAAATAAATGTTTCCCACACTCACATCAATTATCTAGCCCCAAGAAAAGCTTCCTTAAGAAACTCGATGAATGGTTTATTATACATAGGAAACACCTAGACCCGAAACAATTTAGAAAAACAGGTATTTTTAAATTGATTCGACCGGGGATCGAACCCGGGACCTTAGAGATGGCGACACCATGAAAACTGGTGTGCAAGCCACTCGACCAAGGAGGTCGTCAAATATATAATAGTCGCCGAATATTAGTGTGATTAACATGAACAGAGAGGTATTTTATTTATTCGGGTAAACACATGGTCTTCATTTCACCTGATGTAAAGTGATGTTAAGGCCAAAGGTAAAAGCGCACTTCACCCGGGATCCTCAACTACTGAGGCACTGGCTATCTTATCTCTAGCTGCCGGAACATAACAATGCTAAAAACATTGATGTTATGGCGACATATTAAAACTGTAAATTAGTTATTTTCATTTTAATTTTAATCTGTTTTCTGTTTGGTCACATATTCATATGTAAATCGTTTATTTTTCCCCACAGGTCAGGCGATGCCTAGTGTGGGGGCTTGTAAATAGTTTTTGTAAAATGGAAAATGGAAAAATAAATTAATTACTGACTTACTTACTAAAAATAGTTTTTAGTATGAACCAGATAATATGTTAAAAATTGAAGAACTTAGTTCTTAAATTTTTATCTGGTCTAACATCGAAAGATTTCATTGATCCCAGGTGGAGAACTGCCTAACAACTTATGAGCCGCACGCCTGCCTGGTGGCCTACTCCGTCGTGGCCAGGGGATCCTTCAGCAGGGCAGCGGAAATGCTCTCGTACCTCGCCGGGGAACAGTTTACGACGGAGAGGACGGTGGTCCTCGTGGGTAACAAAGCGGACTTGGCGAGAGCTAGGCAGGTCGCTACTAATGGTAAGTATTTCTGTATATAAATTGCATATCTACAATTTTTTTCTTAGTTTAATGACTTTGTGCGGTTATCACAATTAGCCGGTGTCAAAGTAATTCACTTAATTAATTTTGGATGTGTAACATCTTTCCGCTCGCCTTCTATATATACAATTTGTGGGAGTGATTTCGTAGAAAAGGGACGGAAGTAAGTCGTAACAGTGTGATCCGTAACAGCCACCAGTGATCGACACTTTAAGCCCAATGTCCGTTGTAGGTAGCAATATTTGTGGGAGTGATTTCGTAGAAATGTGATCGTAACAGTGTGATACTGCCGCACAATTTATGAACGTATTAAGTACAACTTACTGTGTTTGTGATTATGATATTTGAGGTGCTGACATTACGATCTATTTTCTCGAAACTGTTCACATGTTCTTTACTCATAAATAAATTGCGCGGCAGATAGGATATGTCAGTGTGACAAGTCTTATAATGAGTATTTACTGCATTCTCTTTATGATTTGAAAAAAATATATACGGAGTCGGAAGCGCGCATTTAAAATCGATAATAAAAACAAGACATATTATTATTTTAAGTAACATATTGTGTTATCATTTTCATATGTCAAATGTCTTTTAATGAGTACTTACTGCATTCTCTTTATGATTTGTAAAAAATATACGTAATTGTTAATCCTCTAATCTATTTTCTGGGACTTCTTGGCGGGAAAGTGAAGAGTCATGTCTGCGGTTTTGTTTTATTTTCTAAAATTTGTGTTATGTCGAATATTAATGTGAAATAATGGTGGATTATTAACCGTTAAGTGTTCGTGAGTGTGCATGAGTGTTGGCAAATGAAACAAAACAGTGCAACGTCATTTTTCAAATTCTCTCAAGAAGTCCGCCCGAGGACTTAGTAAAGCCCCACATCTTTACTGAGATACTCGAGGGGTTGGGTGGTATATCATTTCTCATTTCTATTATCATTCATCATCATCATACAGAAAAGAAATATTGTTTATTTATGTATTACTAGTTAGACAAATTACTTTGACACTGGCTAAATGTGCTAATCACACAAAGCCATCAACAAAAAGAAAAAAAAAATCTATTTTCTGACTTCTTGGCGGGAAATGTACACACGCTTACACATCAAGGTGCCTATTGTGAGTTTTGTTTACTTCCCGTATTCATTCGATTACGTTTACGAAAACGAAAATCGAATTTCTTCAATAGACTTAAACTGTATGTATAAGGCATATGGTTGAATATTAATTAAAGAAAATTGACAGTTTATGTTCATATGCAGGCGTCTGAACCTACAATTAAAGCTTGGATCGATATTGAAGTATATTTACTTGGTACAGAGGGCAAGGCGTTGGCTACGACCAAGGACTCCAAGTTCATCGAGACCTCTTCAGGCATCCAGCATAACGTGGACGAGCTGCTGGTAGGCATCCTCAAGCAGATACGGCTCAAGGAGTCCCGAGAGAAAAAGCAAGCGAAAAAAGTCAGCAAACAGGTTTGTATAATTTTGTTTGTTTTTTCTTTTAGTTTCATATTGGTCCTGTGTAGACACACACAGTGAGATTCATAAGAGCTATTTGTAGACTAAGTTTTTGGTTCTCCCTCAACCATTGAGGATTATTTTGGGTAGAGTACGCCTCCGTTTTCGGCCTTATCTTTTCTTATCGTTAGCTGACATAAAGGGCAAGGGCTTTTGCGTTGTAAAAGATGTAAAAAGATAATATCTAATATCTAATTTGTTCCTCTATCTAATCTTATTCGTTTCTCATAAAATAAATCCGTCAAGCAATAAGGAAAGTTTAATTTAAACGAAATGAATGAGATTCTCAAACTTCCGTTGCGAGTAACTCCTCAGTTATCCGCTCGTCTTTACAATGACTTTTGTAACATTAATTGAATTCAATTTGTTTCGTTAAAAGCCGATGTGGAATGTGGCCGTTTGACTTCAACTTTTCATACCAAGTTTGCTTTGAAATTCAATATTTTCATAACATTTTGGCACTTGGATTTCATCTGACCTGTTATTATGTAATAATAAGGCCGATGGTGGAAGCGCACTTCACCTGGAATCCACAACTACTGATGCACTGGCTATCTTATCTCTAGATTCTAGAACACAACAGTGCTGCTAACATTTATGTTATGGAGACAACTTTATTTAAGTATTTATTTTTTTTTTTTTTTTTGGAAAACCAACAGCTAATAAACAAAGTAGAAACCTTAAAATAGCAACAAAACTTATTACAGATCGTCACATATAGCAACAAATTAAAGTAGGGTTATATATACATTATAAGCATAGCACATTATCTCAATAAAAACCAGACAACACAATAACAGCACAGCACTTTAACGATGCCTCGCAGACAAACAATTTGTGTTAAATAAATCGATGTCAACTTCCTTGGATCATCATCATCAGCTCATTTAATGTCCCCACTGCTGGGGCACGATCCTTCCTTATGGATGGATAGGGAGAACGGGCCATAAACCACCACGCGGGCCCAGTGCGGATTGGTGATTGTTAACGACTGCTAATGCAGCCGGGACCAACGGCTTTACGTGCCTTCCGAAGCACGGAGGAGCTCGAGATGATAAATTTTTGGTCACCCATCCGATAACCGGCCTCTGCGAAAGTTACTTAACCTCAACACTCGCAGACCGGGCGCGTTAACCACTGCGCCATCGAGCTCCTCACCTCCTTGGATAATGCATTGAAATTGTTAGCCACACGCAACATTTATGAGTTCTGCCTGAAGTTCGAGTTGGCACTGGGAAGGTACAGAAGCGGATGAAATCTGCGTGACTTAAGGAGAGCTCTAAGACCTATATGTGAAACCAGCTCAGGGCAGTCCACAGAACCAGAAGCAACTTTTAACAAAAAAATAAAAAAATAAAATAAACAAAAAAAAATACCAGGTCTGAGATATCCCGTCTATTCTCTAATGGAAGTAGGTGGTGACTTTCTGCATAAGTCCAAGTAAGACGTAGACTCATACCTAATTTTAACACGAAAACATAGATATTTCATGAATCGCTTCTGGAAACTTCCAGTACGCGCAACATATACTTGATATCCTGGGTTCCAAACCTGTGATACGTACTCAAGGTAGTAGTACTTACTTAGGTATATAAAATAAATTTTAATTATGAGGTTTAAATAAGGTGATCATTATAACAAATAATAATATGGTGATAAGGCTAGGTAGGCCGCGCTTTTGAGATTTTTTATACCATCTGAGACATAGAAAATCATCATCATCATCATCAGCTCATTTTTATGTCCCCACTGCTGAGGCACGAGCCTTCCCTATGGATGGATTGGGAGAACGGGCCATAAACCACCACGCGGGTCCAGTGCGGATTGGTAGTTGTTAACGACTGCTAAAGCAGCTGGGACCAACGGCATTACGTGCCTTCCGAAGCACGGAAAAAAAAATAGTCAGTAATTAAATAAAAAAATATCTTTGAACTAATTGTGCTACAATTATAAATCAACACTAATCAATTCTAAGTTGTAGAAATTGCAGTTATACTTTTTCTTTAATTTAGGGGAAACCAGCAGCTATTACTAGAATATACTTAGATACTCAATGTGAGTGAATGAGTGTTATTAATTTTATTTGTATTAGTTTGTCAATGTAATTTCAACTTTATCTTTGTTGCAACAGGAAGCAAAACCGGCTAAACTGGCCAGCTCCCGCACGCACATCTCGCTAAGCATCGCCAGAGAGCTGCTCCATAAGATCTGCATCAACGACATCACTAAATCCAAGTCTTGCGAGAATCTACACGTCCTCTAAACTTCTGGACTCCTGGTAACTTTTATTCTCTATACGCATTTAATGAAAAACACACATTTTTCACATGGGGCATTATCGATAGTTTTTGAGTATCGTGACCCTAAATCCAAGTCTTGCAAGAATCTTCACTTTCTTTAAACTTCTGTAGCCCTGGTAACTTTTTGTAGCGTCACAAATTATTAAAGTCTTTTTAATTAAAAAACCTTATTTCACATGGGGGTTACATTGATCAGTATACCTCTATCGAGTCGTCTTACACCAGACAATCCTACTTTTTTTAGGACATTGACAACTTTTATAATTCAAGATTAGGTGTATCTAATTTGTTACGTTTTAGGGTCAATTTTGAAATCTACCCCAAAATCGAAATTTTGTTTTTAATAGCGGCCATTTAGAAAATGAACTGTCACTTCCAGTGTGAGTTTACGTGGCAATGTGATGGATGATTTCATGGTACGTATGCATACAAAACAACCGCAAAAAGTGCTTTAAAATTTTTCGTTCGAATTTACAGATACACATTTTGCATTTTTCTGAAATAAAATAAAAAATGCGATATTTGCACTCGACGACATAATAGTAGATTGTACAACAAGAGCACAAAACGAGCTATTTTACCATAGGACGTGCATATAGCCACCCGAGCCAGTACGGCGAGGGTGGATAGTCACGTCGAGAGTAAAATAGGTTTTATACTCAAGTTTTACACTCTGCTTTTCACTTCGATTCGATCAGTAGATGATATACAAGAATTAATTATTTATTTATTATTATTATTAGCCCTAACCCCCCCGTGTGGTGCCGGGGGTTTAGAATTGCACCACCCCATCTCTTCCCGTGGGTGTCGTAGAAGGCGACTATGGGACCATTCCAGAGGATGGGCAGCAGCGTCTCTCTGTGATTATTCTCACCTTACTGCGATCGCCAGCCCGCCTGCCAAGCGTGGCGATTATGGCAAATTCCCCTCAAAATGATCCTTGAGGGAGGCCTTTGTCCAGAAGTGGACGTCTTTTTAGCTGAGATGATTAGCCCTAACTGTCCCACTGCTGAAAAATAATAATAAAACAAGAATAATAACAAAATATTAACAACCTCTTTACTTACCAAAGTATTCTACAAACCGTCCTGAAACGACAAAAGTTGAGCAACTTTTAAACTGATGGACCTACGTTTGTCAGCAACTATGTTTTTTTAATTTCCAAAAGTTGTATTACGAAATGTGATTTAGGATGATGTGAAATAATAAAGTTGTATAACAATTTAAAAACTGATTATGCAAGGCGTCAAGCAATAACGCCTACTCGCCGTTGCACGAGAAAATGCCGCAGCACCTAGCAAAAGCTATAAAAACATATAATATGACGTCACGCAGCACTCAAATGAGCATTGTGTTAAAGAATCGAACTCTCCTCCCTACGATTGGAGAGGTATAATCAAGTTATTCTGACTTCTCGCAGCCAAATCTGTGATATCAATCAAGTTATATAATTATGGACCTTAGGAGTTTTTATCAAAAAAAATTTAGAGTTATTTAAGTTAGTAAACGGTGTTATTGCCAAAAGTTGGGGCAATTTACCGGCTCAGTCTACGGCTTAATGGCTTTAATACCGGAGGGCTTACTGTGTTGAAAGAAATTCTCTTGCAAATATATAATATTATGAATGTTGAACCTTTTTTATTTTTGTTGGGGATTTTCGTCACCATTTAGCAATTGCTACGAAAATGAATTTACAATTTTGGATTATGTTTTTATTACAGTTTTTCTTTTATAATTTAATAGAAACTTTGTTCAAAACATATAAATATAATTAAATTAACTTACTTTAAAGTAACAGTTAGCATTACAACCACTTTAATATGATAATGTCAATGTAAAATAATATAAAATGGTAAGACGACAAGTTTGTTCCGTCGGTAACGTCAAAAAGTGCGAAGGTTAATTAAAAAATTTAAACTTAATACGTATGAATAAAATTGCTCCATATTTTGGCACAAGAGAAACAAGAGAAACGGTTTCAAGAATGCTAGCAACATTGCTACTTTGGATTGCCAGACTAATACATACATCACCCGTACCTCGTGAAGGTTTTACTAACTCGAACCCCTTCACGGGCGTACGCACAACAATTACCAAAGTTCATTACAATGGGATGAATGGTGGAAACGAAAAAAAGCAAAAAAACAATTTTGTTTAAAAACACTTAATATATAACAATGAACCTAAAACTAAAAACCTTAAACAATATAATACAATAACTAAAATAAATTATTAAAAGGAGTCCCTTTAGGCAAGGTACCGAAGATACTGGCAGCGTTCCCCCTTTGAATTGCTAGACTAATTCTTTGTCCGAGGTAGCTGCCAGCTCTAGTTTATATAGTTTTATATAGTTTTATATTTACAGGTACATATTGGAAGCAGATCTGGCACTTACAGTTCAAGAATACCTTTATAACTTACACTAATTAATTTTAAGAAGAAAGGAGTAAGTATATATCAATTAATTACGTTATTTGACAAACAGTTCGTTTTTGAAGGAAATCTGAGTTCAGGTACTGATAAAATGTCAAATAAGCCTTGCTAGGTAAAGTTTGGCAGCCATGTTGTTTAGACGCCATTTTGACATTAATTTCCCGCGCTCACTCAATAAATGAGAGTTGAGTGCTCATTAAGATTTAACGAACACAATGGATCTTTAATTAAATATTTGTGTTTCACCTTACTGCCACTGACTGCAGAAGGTAAGCTTCATACATGACGAGCTGAAGCTACGCACACCTAGAACTGCTCACGGACACGGAATATCGCAACAGCTCGTATCAGCACATGAGTAAATACCTGAACAGAGTCCAAACTTCCTTAGAGCGCGCTGCGACAGTTACACTACTACATGCACGGTTATGTGTGCGTGACCTCTCACCAACGGGTTCACGTACGCGTCGCGAGAGGACAAACCGGTTTACACCGGCACAGCCAACGGACACTCACTCGTGACGTGACACTCACTTAGATTGTCATCTCAGTGAGTGTCACACGCGTTGTTCCGTGTTGTGAACTGTAATCGCTCGTAAAATATTGTAATTATTTGAGGTTTTGTTATGTTTGACTTAAATTAGAGTGGTTAACTGTAAAATATTATTAATTACTGTACAGTGTGTATGAACAATGCCAGAAATATAAAAATATTGCCTATTTGTCGTAGTTTCGCAAACACTTCGATCTTAAAGCAAACATTATAAATATTGGCACTGAAATCGTAGAACGTGTATAATGACTGTACTTTGATCTGCCATGTGAGTGTTTTCCAATTCAGTATTTTAAAAAGACTTTATGTCAGATTAGAATTTATCTTAATCTGAAAAAAAAAACAACAAGTTATTGAAAAACAAAAATAATAAAAAGAAAATATTCAGAGGAAGTAATTTATAAATTTATGAAAAATTTTATTAAATATTTTGTTTCATTTATCTTATCGTCATAATGACAACTAGGGTTGCCAACTTTTATTAGAAGATAGAGTATATCTGATTTCAAAGGAGGTAAATAAAGAGTAAGGGGACTTACAAAAAGAGTATCATTTGTTTTATATTTTTAAAAAGGTATTTTTTGTACATTTGCATCACATAACAATTTTTCATAGTTTTGAAAAGAATTGCATGAGTCCAAACATTCTAACTCTAAATTTATATAGATCAAGAGCTCTTTTGGACTTTTTTGGTTCTGTTAATGGGTTTGCATAATATTACATGACTGGCACTAGTATAGTAAACATTGTGTAAATTTTGCGCGCTATGGACTCTGTCGGGTATTTACTCATGTGGTATCAGTCAGTCCGAGTCCAAGCGCAGCTGAGAGAGGTGGTCTATGCGTGCGTTGCTCGAGCGCGTCGTGTATGGAGGTTTCCTTTTGCAGTCTCCTTATTTCGTGTTACTACGCTATTGAAATTTGTATCCACTTAATTATTAATTATGGCTCAAACCAATTTTGCGTGTTAATGTTTAAAATTTTTTCCTTTTACCTAATTTTTTATAATATATAGGTATATAAAATGACAAAACACTGTAAGCTGAAGGTTTTATTGACATTTCACGATTTAAGTTAAGTTAATTTAGAAGTTTTGTTATACAAACATGACTAAACTTCTAAAATATTTTTTGTTATTTTTTTTTCACTGATATTGCTCTAGTTGTCTTTAAACACAATCTAATAAATATGTTTGATACATAATATTAATACAATGTTGTATTGTAGAGGTATTGTTAAAAATATTTAAAATATAAAAAACTTCTGCCGTAACCTTTGTAATAATCATACTTGTATGTTTATAAAAAGACAAAATAATTAAAAATATATATATTCTGAATATAAAATTGTTCGCAATTAAATTGCTTACAATTTAAATAACAATTTATGATATATTTATAGCGAAATAATTTAGTTATTCCTTTTATCAGAAAATTGTGTTGTATTTGATTTTTAACGTTGAACGTTTAACCAATATATAAAGTAGGTATTGTCTATCCTCTTAAAAATATACCTTTATTTAAATAAAAAAATCAAATTTACGAATTGTGCTGAAAAAAAAAACACAATTTTACGTATATATGCCCAGTTTTACCAACGACTTTCGACTTCCGTAAAACTTTCGATTACCTTTAAGCTATATTGAGTGACAGTTTTACTTCGACAATTGACACCTAATAAGGCTTAGGAGTCACATAGGGAGCGTTGATGAAAAAGGGGCTTTTTTAGTATTAAATAAAACTTTTCAATGTTATATTATTATTATGGCATAATGTAATAAATGTCAGTATTAATTAAGAAGACGTTAATATAAAGATACGCTTGTTTAGATCGTACTGAAACTTAAGGTATATACACTTAATATTGTATGACTATATGTTACTATTAGAAATACTAATTATATTTTTCTAATGGACAAAAAAAAACTTTCTACGACTTTTACATATTAAGTGTTGTTTCTTGAAAGTTGTGTGCGTCATTGGAATTTTTTTATATATTTGTTTTGTAACAAAACTTGGAACTTGCCTCAAGCAACATAGGGAGAAGTAACTTCGTCACAAGAGGATAACTTTGACACAGACACAGTACAAATGCGAACTCATGAGAAAATTGCAGTAAGATCGTTTTTATTATGCTAAAATATGATATTTTTTTGGAGGGAGCTTGCTGATTGCCTCAGACGGCATTTTTAGCTTCACCGGGCTTTTTTGGGGGTTTTGAGAAACTTAAAGGGTTCCTCAAGCCGTGTGAAATGAATCACCTTCGGAGGTTTTCTAGAGGTAACATAGAAACATACAGTGGTATTAGTAAAAAGTAAAATAAATAGCCTTTATTATACAGTAACATTGCCAGACAAAGGTCTCCATCATTGATATCTAGGTACCACTACAATTGATAGGTACTCGTATTATAGCAAAAAAAGCCAAAAGTGCAGTCACGGTTAAGTTGAGATAATTGAAAATACTATCGTATTACATAAACAAAATATATATTTAGTATCAAAGGGAACGTGTTTACAATTAGTCCGATCCATAAATTTATAACACTCTATAGTTTTTTCTACAATATCATTTAAAGTTGGTCAAAATCATGAAAACGAGTGGCGGCATTTAGTTGATATGTTATAGTTTTTCTAAATCATTGTACCTCTGATTTTGTCTAAGCAATCACCAATGTCTTAACTAAAAATCGTCCGTCTCACATTTTCGATTTAGCAAACGGTTATTTAAATTATTATTTTTTATTAAGCACCTTAAATTCCCCATACAAAATTAGTATGGCCGCGCGGCATCAAATAAATATGGACGAAGACATTTCAAATAAAATATATGACACTTGTCACTTACGGACGGCGCACCCTTAATTACCACGCTTGCCTAAGCGGGTGATCACAAGCCCGGGCTGTGAAACAATTAATCCAAAACACGCTTTGCTTGATTGGAATTGAACCAGGATCTCCGGTTTTCCAGCTACTCCAAAAATAACTATCAGATTATCTTACACGCTAAGCGAATATGCCCTTGAGAGGCAGTTGGAGAGACTTCTGAAAAAGGTTTCTGCCATTCATTCAAAAGATCTCAGTAGCTGAGGATTCGGGGTGTAATGCGCTTCCACTTTAGGCCTTCTCACTTAAAATCAAGTGAGATATAGGCCATGTGCTTACCCGTCAGATATACAACATGTCACAGAATGAACGCACATCCTCAGACACCCCAATTAGAATATTTAATTATAATTAAAAAACATGCAAAATAATTTTTCTTTTATTTAATTAAATTGGTTTATTTAAGTTATTAGTTATACTCATCGAGGGCAAACAGTATGGGCATATTAGCGCTTTAGCCTACCGACCTACCGCATTTTAAAAAGCCCCTTATTGCATTGACTTACGTTTTATTTTCGTTTGTTTTAACTATTTAACGAAGGAGTGACTGTAATTTCAACAAGTTTTAATAATTTTGGAAAAAAAATTACCTATATTTTTAATATTTTTAATCGATTGAGAAGCCGATTTATAACAAGCTACTTTCTGGGTGTGCGCTTAACCTGTTACACGTTGTATATAAAAACTCTTCTCTCCGTAAGAGAGATGGCTCGCAATATATGTCTTACAAAAAAAAACTTGTCTTTTTCAATTTTCATCTAGCAACACTGATTATATTTTAAAAAACATTATTGACAAAAGAGACAAGAATATACTAGACACGTCTATAAATATAACCGCGGTTATAAACTGTAATAATATTAGGTTCTTACCTATGAAATTGACGTTTTTTTCTCACTTATTAATAGGTGTATTACTTCTAAAAGTCAATACCGGTTGTTAATATTATTATACACCTTAATTTGGACTATGTTACTTAGGCTTTAGTAATAACAATGATTATTCATTTTGTGTCTTTATCGCCCAATATGTTTTTTAAATTGACTTTTTTTGTTCGCGGAATTGACCTTTTGTTTCATTGTAACTTTGAAGGGACTTGATTTTTTTCTTTTTTTATGTGTGCTATATTTAGCTAGTGAAATAAACACACCACTCTACAATTTTTATAGTGTTAACATAAATAGATGGTAAGAAAATTTAAAAAAAAACATTAGTATAAAAAATATAATTTTATAATAAATCTTCATACAAAACGTCAATTTCATAGGACCTAATATTATGAGAGGATACACTTATAAATGTAATCATATTTTGTATACTTATTCGTGTACATAAGTAAGGCCAAATGTCAAACTTTCACCTTTCTAGTCTGGAAAAGTTAGTCAGGTAAAGGTGAGCGAAATGAGGTCTTAGGGGAAATGGGAAACTTGACTTGTGTACTTTAGAAATATAGCTATTACATAAAAAAAGCTTTAACGTGTGCGTAAAGGTTAAGCTTTTTATAAAATTCGTGATAAAAACAATCAACAGCGTCGATTTTTATAGAATATCTATATGGATTTTGTAGAATAATTAAAAGGAAAAAAAAACAACTCAAAACCAAAATTTAATTATTAAATTCTGATACTAAGCTTTTGGATCGAAATACAAGTAAAAAGTAGCAACTTTGGGGTACTTAATTTAATTTTTTTTAAATAAATAATATTTTTTTAATATTTAAACGAATCTACATATCACCGCTGTCCATTTTACATTCTATACTCATTAGTATTTGAGTATAGTCTTTTCTAGTCTTTCAATACTCTATGGTAAGAAAACTTTAATAAAAATATTTCTTTTCTATCTTCCAATGGCGCACACAAAACACTGTTATCGTTAGAACTATGTATAAAAAACTCTTGGAATGTATAATATTGTGTGTACTTTCTGTA
Source organism: Eudonia mercurella (assembly GCA_963082485.1). NCBI lineage: Eukaryota > Metazoa > Arthropoda > Insecta > Lepidoptera > Crambidae > Eudonia > Eudonia mercurella. The sequence goes on from OY720043.1 coordinate 5,443,412, forward strand.
GTTTCTCTACTTGTCTTACTGTTGAGAGAGAACTTCTAAGATTTAGATAGGAATTAAGGTTTTAGGGTCTGTGCGATTGGAATTGTTATATTTGAATTTTAGGCCTTTTTATATATTCAAAATATTTAAAAATTGCGGGAGAAAAAAAATGGTAAGTAAGTTTATTGAAAATAAAATATTATATTCCTTTTCTATTAAAAGTATATTCATGTCGCTCAAAAAACTATATTAAACGTTTTTGAAAGTTGTTATGGCGTTTTAACAGTTTTTCCTTTCCATTGTCAAATATTCTCAGCCCTATATACATTGTTTAAATTAATTTTTTAATTAAGTTATTTAATATTTTCAGTCAATTTTTAAGAAATTTTTATATTTTATCATTTGCACAGACCCTAACTAACCCTAAGGGGAGATCGAGCTTTAAAGTATATTAGAAGGTGTTTTATATCTTAAAGTCAACAAACAGCATATTTTATGTATGCCATATGTATTGCGATTTGCAAATTGCAAAATGTGTTGTCACGTAAAATATGCTGTCGTCTATACAGTGACTTGTTATCTAATGGCATTTTCTGTGACTGCATCTTTCAATTGTTTTCTAGTCATCTATATAATTTCTAGTTATCGTAGTAAGTATATATTTTTTTTATAGTTTTGTGTTTAAGAAATAAAAAATGAATTGTTTTCTTCACGATGCGGACGTGGTACAATTTCTTCAATACAATGTCAACCATATGACTTAAGCATAAAGTTTAAAGTCTATTGAGGAAATTTCACAGTTGGTGGTAGGTTGATATGCAGGCGTATGTACGCATTTCTGACTTTTGCGTTAATGCACAAAATGCTTTTTTTTTTCATTAAGTAGGTATCTATGAAAAAAAAAATGTAATTTTTTACTGAAAACTTTTGTATAAACTGTGTACAATATTATGTGGTGCGATTATTTGTAGCGTTTCAAGCATCATAGAAAACTGTATTGTTAAACTTCAAAAACATGGTGGTTACTAGTAGCGAAGCAACAGAATAAACAAAAAAATTGTGTGCGTTACAAATAAACAAAGAATAAGCTTCGAATAGTTATTCCTTGTTTTGTTCCTGTCATGTAAACGTCACCTCAAATTAGAGTAAAAGAGACAAAACAACTCGAATTCTCGTATTCGAAATTCAAAAATTCAAAATTATATATTCCGTTTAGGCTACAAAATTGCTCTTTTAAATGTCACTATGCCATCGGTTCGTAAGTCTACACAGGGCGGGAAACCTTGTACTGAGAAGAACCGGCAAGAAACTCAGCAAGCATCTCTTTTCTTCCTTTCTTTTACAGAGTCTATTCTAGGCAGAATCCTCCCACGGTATATTCGTTATCTATCGCATTTAGTTAGCATTCGTTTTCTGAGTGGTAGAGCCACCCTGCGTTGCAGCACGAAATGGGCCGGCTCGCCCGGCGTAATACCACCTTCTCACAGAATATCGGCGTGAAACAATGGCACTCGTTCATCCGGTGAGTGAAAGTACCGGAGGCCCATCTCTTACCCTTCCCAATTCCTACTCCCTCCTCAAGATCCAACTCCTTGCTCAAGGCCGGTAACGCATCTGCGATTACTTTGGTTTTGCGGTTGTCTATGGGCAACGGTGATTACTTTCCATTAAGTGACCCGCCTGCTCGTTTACCTCCTTTTAACATTAAAAAAATATATATACAAATATAAAAAAGGTCAGACATTGCAAAAATCTTTTACTAGTAACACCATGGAGTTTGAGTTACCTTCCAATCTCTTAAGACTTATCTTTGTAAATTAAGTATAGTTGTGTTTCATACATTGTATCCGATAGAGATGTATACCATATAGCTCTCCAATATTTAGTTAAAAAGTGTATTTTTTAATCGATGTTTTATAAAAATAATGGCAAATTGAACTATCAATGTGATTCGAAATAATAGTTGCAAATAAAAATATATTAAATGAATGACGTTGTTTTTCTTGTTCATCATAACACTGGTCATGTTTGCTCATCATCGTCATCAGCCTATAAACGTCCCACTGTTGGAAATGAAGACACATGGGGAGATCAGGGCATAACTTATGACGCTGGACGAGTTGGACCGAGTTGGGCCGAGCTAATGAGTGGATGAGCTGACCTTTTGACCGTCACATCATAAATCATTTCAGATTAAAAACTTGCAAGAAATACGGATTAAAAATTTCCAAATATCTTGTTTTTCTAAACAATAGATATTGTTGATTATAACACGCCATCACTTGTCGATTATAGCCGACTGTGGCGATTAAAAGGTTAACCAGTACTTTTTACGACAACAACCGCGACCAACAACGGCATAAGGTGCATTTCGAAGCATAAAGGAGCTCCAGATATTCAAATTTGCTCACCCATCTGGTACACCAGCATTACTAATGTTGCTCAATTTGCAAGATCGTAACCCGAACTAGTGAACCGCTGCACCTCGAGTAATTTTTATTTTTAAATTAAAATTTGATGAAGAACAGTTTTGGAAGAAATTGGAAAAAACAATACTGCTAATAGGTATTTAAACACATTTATAAAGAAAGCTTTTGTAAAAATAAGGACGGATGTCGATGTATTGTTGGCATAAAGCTCACTTAAGCCCGCATTAACCGTCAACCTCAAAGTTATATGTGACACCTTCGCCATTTCAGATGATGATAGCTGCAGTAAAAAGTCACCTAAAATGGCTTAAGAGGTCACCGTAAACAATGTTAGTGGATAATGTTGACTACTTAGTTGTTTTTTTTTTCTCATATCAGAAAAAGTTGTCAAGAGATCTTAAACTACCGTGTAAGTATACGAAATTAAGCACAACACTATTCCATCCTCGGCCGTTAATATTGTTACGAACAATGGAATTGTTGGTATAATTGGTATGCCATTGGGTTATCATCATCAGCTCATTTTATGTCCCCACTGCTGGGGCACGAGCCTTCCCTATGGATGGATACGGAGTACGGGCCATAAACCACCACGCGGGCCCAGTGCGGATTGGTGGTTGTTAACGACTGCTAATGCAGCCGGGACCAACGGCTTTACGTGCCTTCCGAAGCGCGGTGGAGCTCGAGATGATGAACTTTTGGTCACCCATCCGATGACCGGCCTTTGCGAAAGTTGCTTAACCTCAGCACTCGCAGACCGGGCGCGTTAACCACTGCGCCATCGAGCTCCTCACTGCGCCATCAAGCTCCTGTCATTGGGTTCAGGTTCGAACCAACTAGTAGAAATTTTTTCAACACTTATTTCAAATTATAAATTATGTAATTTTAATGACCTACACCTAAAGTCATCTCTGTAAACCCAATAGGTTAAATAATAAATTGATGTGTCCGAAAAACATATTATTATTTGGTCATAAATAAGGCGTAGTTTATGGTGGTGTTTTCGCTGTACCCCATAAACGGGTGGCCATAAACAAGGGCTTAGAGTTTTATGAAGAGAAATGTCGGTCGCTATACTGCTCCTTATTCCATAATGTATCGGAGCGAGAAATTCGATGTTCACTATAGGCTGCGGTTCGAACTGCAGCGGTGAAGGTTTTATTTTACAACGGGGAACCGCTTGACCTTCAGCTCACGTGATTGTAAGTAACAATAGTGCACGGGTCGTGGAATCGCGCTCCACGGAATCCTCACTCACTGAGGTACTGGCAATTTTATCTCAAACTGTTGGAACAAAAATGGTAGGTACTAACATTTTGGCTATAATCATCATCATCATTTAGTCTTCATCATCACCAGCTGATATACATCCCCACTGCTGCTGGGGCACGAGCCTTCCTTATGGATGGATAGGGAGAACGGGCCATAAACCACCACGCGGGCCTAGTGCGGATTGGTGGTTGTTAACGACTGCTAATGCAGCCGGAACCAACGGCTTTACGTGCCTTCCGAAGCACGTCACATCATTCAGTGTCATTTTCATACTGAGATTTGGATATCAGTATTTTGGTTATGACTTCGATAAAATAGGCTAGCTAACCAAGGCACAGAAGAAAGACACTAAAAAAATAAGTAAATACTAAAAATTAAGAAACTAAATAAGTATAACTATATAAGTCCTACCACCAACTACACTATGTACAATAATGGACCACTGCTGCTGTGGTAGCTTTCTGGTTTGGAATAATAGGATGGTCTCGATGTCGCTAATATGAAAAGAAAAAGAAGAATGTAGACCGCACTTGGAATCGATCCCGGGACCTCTGAGTATATGATCGGTGATCTAAGCATTAGGCTACAGGCATATTTAGAGATACATTTCAGCAAACAATACTCGCCGGATCAGATGCTTATATTGTGTTTTCAATCTTTTGACCAACACAGTCGGCTATAATCGACAAGCGATATCGTGCCCTGTACGCCTGCGACGGCAATGATCGACAACACTTATGGTTTACAAAAACACAAAATAAAGACACCCTATTCCCTCGAATCGCTTTTCGATTTGTAAGTTTTTACTCTCAATCAAATGCTTGGCTTAAGGCATGGCATTTATACTATGTCGGCCAGAAGTGAAATAGAAATAGAAAAAGAAAAAGTTTATTAGTGCCATAACAGACCTTTTTACTTGTTCTTTGAACGAATTTACAAGACTAGCGTTGTTAATTTTATGTTATGGTGCTTACTACCTAATGCTTTTCTATCGTATTGGTGTACAATCGTAAAGATAGTCCTAAGCTAAGATGAAATAAATAAATAAATAAAATTAAAAAAATTATAACAAATATCACAATACAGTACAATACAAAATAAAACAAAACAATAAAATGCAATACAAATCCCGGTATGATTATTTTGTTTGTAATATCCGACACATCGCTACGTTTGCAGCCACGGCTTTAGAGAAATACCGAGAAATACCTACACTTTATTAAAACGAATTTATTATCTCTGTAAGTTTCGGACCATAAAGCTACGGTCGGGATCGGTGTTCTTTATAACTAATCCGCTAGTGGGCGTCGACTGTGCCTTTTAAGAATGAACCTTATTTGATATGTGTTTGTATAGAAATATTCCCTGTGTGGTGCCGGGGATAAAGAATTGCACCAGCCCATCTCTTCCCGTGGGTGTCGTAAAAGCCGACTAAGGGACCATTCCAAAGGATGGGCAGCAGCATCTCTCTGAGGTTACCCTCAACCTACTGCGATCGCCAACTCGCCTGCCAAGCGTGGCGATTACGGCAAATACCCCTCATATCCTTGGCCTCCCCTTTGTCCAGCAGTGGACGTCTTTTGGCTGAGATGATAGAAATATTGAAAAACTTGAATGATTAGTTTAAAAAATACTTAGGTAGGTTAGTGGCACCGGTGTTCGACAGGGACCAGTGACCGACATTTTTTCCTTTAATCGTAGTTTTAGTCTTCAGCAACCCACCTGCTTCCTCGCTGTCGTCCCCTAAAATTTCAATGAAAATTTAAGTTATTTTTTGGCGACGTTAACTGTGTTAAGAATATATATACTACCGCTAAAAGAAGCGACACTTAAGCATGTGTGCTCGTAAAATCGCTCGCGGCTATGTGTGAGTGTCTGGATGGGCGCGGGGGCCTTGCGCGGCGCACGGGGCATAGAGTGGCGGTCTGGAGACCGCCTCGACCAAGGGCTGAGTCGAGCGAGCGAGCGTCTGTGACTCTGTATTGCGTTGCGCACCGCACGCACGGACTGACCTACGAGTACATGCACGAGTTTCATGCCCGGCTTTCATTATTGTTGTGTATATAATGTGGTAATAACCAAAAATAAACTGATAAAAGTTTCATCTCATTGCCTAGCGATCCAGAAAAGTAAGTGCCTACTTCATATTAACATTCTATTACCTACTTTCTTTATTACACTTAGTATTACCTAAATCACTCTTGACCTTTGAAGTAGGTAAGTACTCGTATTATCACTAACATCACTCATCACTATACCTACCTACTTATTATAAAACAAAGTCCCCCCGCGTCTGTATGTCTACGTACGTAGGTACCTATTTTCTTAGTTAAGTAATATAATACTAATTCTACTAGTCACCTACAATTATAAAAGCACTTAATAGAAAAAACAGAAAATTTATTAAAGTAAGCAATTTGTACCTAAATCTATTAAAATTTGGTTTTAAATTGAACCTATCTTTCACTTTCCTACTTAATTGTCCTTGCACAGGTTTACATTACATAACATACTATGTTACATATACGTCTTCTTTGGCACAAGTCTAAATTCCATTTCGGTATCAACCCTAGCGTTTACACGTTCGGCTCAAGGTCACCGGTGCGGCGCTCGAGCTCTCACGTACACGGAGTGTCACCGGTGTGACTGTGTCAAACACTGGACTTACATGTGTCGAACAATGATGCCACTGCCCTATAAACGTATTTGCCAGATAATATTACGTTTTGCCAGCAGAAGTTGGAAACGCCAAATCTGTCAATAATGCCTAGTAAGATTCTGCATAAAATCTATTTTTTTATATTATATTAACGGGTAAACACAGTGCCTTGATCTCACCTGATGTAAGGCCAATGCTGGAAGCGCACTTCACCCGGGATCTTCAACTAGTGAGGCACTGGATATCTTATCCAGAGATAAATCTCTGGCTGCCGGAACGCAACAATGCTACGAACATTGATGTTATGGCGACATATTTAGATAAGATGGTGGTAGCTAGCTAGGCGGACAAACAAGCCCTACCACCAACCAAACCGAGTACACAAACATGTACCCCCCGCTGGGAATCGAACCCGGGACCTCTGGGTCTAAACCGGTGGTATCAGCCACTAGACCACAGAGGCGGTTATATTTGGCGGCAACCGGCTAGTTTTAGTAGGTTTCATAAATGGGTGAGAAACTTTTTAGTATTCTTTTTTAATTTTTTTTTAATTTAAACTTTTGCAACACAGCTATTACATGGCGGACTTAATGCCTGAGGCATTCTCTACCAGTCAACCATAGGGTGGTGCAGAGATAACATTGGCAGATGCAATTTATTATAAGTGAAAGTAAGTATATAATACATGCATAAATATTATTTATACATAAACATCTAATAATGTGTATTGTAAATACATAAACTACAATAAATAAACATACATAAAATACATAATTCTATATAATAGGAAGTTATTGAGATGATTCTGCCACGATTCTATCAAACAAGAGCTCGCGGACTTTCTTTTTAAAAGCAACTGTCAAAACGATTTTTTTTAAATAGAAATTGTATAGGAATGGCGAACTATGACGTCACTATTTTGTTCCGTCAATCAAGTGTTTATTAATAACTATTAAGGTTACAGAAATTTGTGCTTAGGTCAAATAAAATAAAAACGAGCGAGCCTTACAGTAGTCGCATGTGATGTGTAACATTTGACATCTCACCTTAGTAATAAGCAATTTTAACAATAACCTCTGAGATGGCAGACACTAGAAACCAATATGGCGTCGAGTGGCGAGGCCCCCCGCAGGTAGTCAGCTGTTTGGGTGTCGGGTTACATTAAGAGTAATATCCAGATTAATAGCGCGCGAATGGATTTTTTCTAAGAAACGTCAACAACTGTCGATTGTATTGCTATCCTACGTAATCATAGACTTTTGTCACACTCTCTCTGGTCCGGCTCACTACACACTATTATTTAGCAGGGTTACCAAGCGACCCAACCAGAGCAGACATAATATGTCTGCCTGCCACTCTAGGGTATTTTGACAGAAGACATATTATGTCTGCGTGCCATCTCAGAAGCTAAATTCTGAAAAAAATGGGTCAGGTTATAACTGTAAAATAAATGCAGTAAATACTCATTAGAAGACATTTGACATATCAAAATGACTTTTGATAGTTAATTACACACAGACACAATATAATAATAATATGTCATGTACATAATATCGATTATAAATTTACAAAATGGCGCACGCTTGCGCGCTTCCCCGACTTCCTGTTACACTGTTACACATACTTCCGTCCCATTTCACGAAATCACTTCCACAAATTGCTGTTATAGAAAGCGAGCGGAAAGATGTTACACATAAAAGATTGGTTAATTTTTTATGGAACTGTGACGTTATTTCATTTGTTCGATTAATGTTTTGGAATTAATTAATTACTTTTGTTGTCAACATACCTAATGCTGTGTTGTGTCACAGTTCCCCTTCGATGCGAGTGTCACGTGATTGATGAACCGGGGCCATACGCCGTGATATACGGTTTTTCTATTCTCTAGAACGGCTTTTTCGACAAAAAACGGTGCATTTAATAAACCGTGGTCGAACCAATGCTCTCCGAAAAATTGTTACTTCGGTAGATTTCGTGACAGGGATAAATCATCACCATCATCATCATCAAAAAAAAAATTCAAAATTCAAAATCATTTATTCAGTTTAGGCTACAAATAGCTCTTATGAACGTCATTATGCCATCGGTTCGTAAGTCTACTCTGGGCGGGAGATCTTGTACTGAGAAGAACCGGCAATCAATCATCGTCATCATCATCACAATCATCATTCTCAGCCTATATTAGTCTACTACTGTTAGTGTCTAGTCTAGATAGTGTTAGTGTTAGCGAATAATACCTGTGGATTATTCGTTTAAAAATGTTTTTTTTAGATTATTACTTTCTCTTGGTTGAGGAGCTCGATGGCGCAGATAACGCGCCCGGTTTGCAATTGTCATCGGATGGGTGACCAAAAATTTATCTTCTCGAGCTCCTTCGTTCTTCGGAAGACACGCAAAGCCGTTGGTCCCGGCTGCATTAGCAGTCGTTAACAATGGGCCCGCGTGGTGGTTTATGGCCCTTTCTCTCTATATATATATAGGGAAGGCTCTTGTCCCAGCAGTGGGGACATATAATGAACTAGTGATGATGATTACTTTCTCTATAAGTACATAATAAACCTTTTATCAACCTTTTTGCATCTTCTATCAAGCTTGGTGCTCAAGCTGCAGTTGTGAGTTGCGAAAGTTATGTTATCTTTTTTCTTTCTTTCAAATGCGGTTTCCTCAAATAGTCCGCGTAAGAATTCAGTAAACATCTTTACTAAAAACTCATGGGGTTTGGAGTAATTTCATTTATTATCCAATATTACTATCAAGACTCATCAAATTACTTATATCAAGCCTTCGCAAACGGTGACCAACCACAACAATAACCAATAGGACAACAAAAACTCGACAACTTACCAAAGTTTCATCGCAATTGGGTGAATGGTATAGAAAAACATTCCAAACAAAGAGTCATTTCGTCGAGCATAACTCAAAAGTACGTAAGTAGCATTTGGTCAATACTGCATAAGTGTCAAAAAGCAAATTTTATAGAAGAGTAGGAAGGGAAACTGAATTTTTAACCATTCGGTGGTTTTGCTAACCTATTAGGAAATAGTCCAATTGATTTAGGATCCTGCATAGTAATTAAAGCCTATGATTGTCCCACTGTTCGTCAAAGGCATCTCCATCATTGAAATCAAGTCATCACGCTAGCGAAATGCGGGTTATAATAATTACAATAAAGTTATCTTTTTATTAAAAATCAATTGATGATGATGATGATGATGAAATCAATTGCCACATGTATGTCATAGCATCATTTGAGAACGGCTCGAATGATTTGGCTGATTATTTTTTTACTGTGTTCGTAATTGTCAGGACAATGTTTGTATCAAAGAAAAGTTTTCGATTGAATACGGGTTTTCACTGAAGCGGACGAAGTCGCGAGCTGGCCACTAGTTTTCTAAAAAGTCTATCATAGTATAAAGATGCACCTACGTGTTTTGCTTCATCCATCTTTACTTGCGCGGTATTCATCAATGGTACTTACGCCATTTTGAACTGTCCCTGATAATATATTTTTATATATAAGTAGTGTTTGGCGGGAAAGTGTAGAGTCATGTCTGCGGTTTTGTTTTATTTTCGAAAATTTGTGTTATATTGAATGTTAATGTGAAATAATGGTGAATTATTAACCGTTAAGTGTTCGTGAGTGTGCATGAGTGTTGGCAAATGAAACAAAACAGTGCAACGTCACTTTTCAAATTCTCTCAAGAAGTCCGCCCGAGGACTTAGTAAAGCCCCACATCTTTACTGATATACTCGAGGGGTTAGGGGGTATATCATTTCTCACTTCTCATTTCTTTTATCATTCATCATCATCATACAGAAAAGAAATATTATTTATTTATGTATTACTTGTTAGTAGAAAAATTACTTTGACACTGGCTAAATGTGCTAATCGCACGAAGCCATCAACAAAAAAAAAAGTAGTGTTTCCCCGCAATGTATTTCGTGCAAAAGCAAACATTAATGATGGCAATATTTTTTTATCTTTACAAAGCGTTCAGCGTAGTGCGACTACGCAGAGTCGGAATTTTTATTTCTCTGCTAACGAATTACACGTAATGCGATTTTTTTGTACAGAAAAATATAAACGCGATGTTGTGATATTGTTTTTTTTTAATTTTTTTTATTACGTATTTTATTTCGTTTGCGGACTGAGTTGAATAAAAATACCTATTCACAATCGTCACACGCGTTTTATGTGGACGGCAAACAATATATATTACTAGCTGACCCGGCGGACTTCGTACCGCATTTCTTTTTTTATTTTTTTTAATATAGCCTATGTTACTCAGCGCTAATGTAGCATTCTAATGGTGAAAGAATTTTTTTAATCGGTCCAGTAGTTTTTGAGTTTATTCGTTGCAAACATACATACATACAAAAATACAAAGCTTTCCTCTTTATAATATTAGTATATATAGATTGTTAACTTACACCAATGTCGTCGATTAAATACTTTTATCCAAATAGGGAAACGTTTGACCTTCACCTTACCTGATGTTAAATGTTGATATGGCTGAAGGTGGAAGTGCAGTTCACCTGGAATCCTAAACTACTGAGACACTGGCTATCTTATCTCTCTTTCCCAAAATACGCATTTGCGATTCTCTGGTGTTGTAGGTGTCTATGGGTAGTGGTGATTGCTTTCCATCAGGTGTAACGAGTCATCGTTACACCTGTATTTTGACGTGATGCTCCGGGGCGAGACCAACTTAAGCTAGATAAATTTTATAAGCATGAAAAAATTTTAGATAATATGTATATAAATGTATATCAATAGTTTCGTTGTAATATTTAAAACAAAGTGGAGAGCATACTCGCCAGCGAGCCCACAAGGATAATTCCGTTACTTAAGGCTCTTCAAATTCGTTTATGTCACCATTAAAATGTATATTAAATGTATATCAATCTATTCGATATTTAATTTACCTAGCTTAAGTTGCTCTCGCCCCGGAGCAACAATTATATAAATGGCTGAATGAATATAATTTCTATAGTATGAAAGAGTTTCTTGACATGTAAAGCAATATAATAATTTATGTATTTTAAATAGAATGTAATTTGTATTTTTTTATAATGTTACAAGAATTTATTTAAATAATTATTATGTATTTGCATGCTATCTTAATGGCAAAACACGCTACGTACCATTTAAATATTGTAACAACTTAAACACCGTGTTTTAAGGCAAATTAATGTTTTCTTTTTCTATTTCTAAAACACGTGTATTTTGTACTGTACTTGTATTTTGAGGAAAGCTCTTACATAACCGCATTCAAATGCTTTACAAATTTTACTACACAAACATTTGAGTTCCGTTTTACTGATTAACCAACTGTGACTGTTCCGTTGCGCGAAGTTGAGTTTCATAAAGAAACAAAAACGAACGCAAAGAAAATTGCAACATGCAGCCCTAGGTACGTATATAAATTTCCACCACAGCAGAACAAGGTTGCGCTTAAACCAGGCGAGGGAATTTAATTTGCGCTACCTCGCCGTGAACCGTAGTATGCTGCAATTACAAACAACCAACCTTGACGTGTGGAGGTTAATTGAAAAGGGAATTTTAGTTTTTATAATTAGGTTTTTTCTTTTTTTTTAACTTTTATCTTTTGAGTTAGAACGAGCCTACGACTCGTCTGATGATAAGTGGTTACTGCAGCCTATGAAAGTTTTCGTTTGCAAGCGGTATTAAACGCGCGTCACCGTCATCAATATTCGTATGTTTTATTAACAATATCATCATCATTATCAGCTCATTTTATGTCCCCACTGCTGGGGCACGAGCTTTCCCTATGGATAGATTGGGAGAACGGGCTATAAACCACCACGCGGGCCCAGTGCAACATTCGCAAAGGTCAGACATCGGATGGGTGATGATTTTTTTTATTATGCTACGAAGTAAATCTATTTATACCTCAAGTTTAAAGCCAAGAGGCGTAACGTTACGTTATGTAAGAGGAACATGTTACGTCAATCAAAAACAAACTTTTCTCTCTCGCTTAAAGAATAAAATAATAAAGTTTATTATGTTATCTAAATTGATGAGCATGGTGATTAAGCCAAGGGTAGTGGCACCAGTGTTCGACAGGAACTAGTGATCAACATGAACCAGTAATCAACATTTTTTCCATATTAGTCTTTAGCAACGATTGATTAAGGTCTACCTCTTTCCTAGCTGTCATCCCGTAATGAAAATGAAAATTAATAAATTAATGATTTATTTAAGGGGGTGCAGCGCGGAATTTGAAAATTTTCGTGTTTTTAAGTCACTGGTGCTAGGCGCCGAATAGGTCTTATACATCAAAAGGACTAGTATAGGTTAGCTTGATCCTTTCACAAGGTCATGGTTGTCTTGGAATTTGAAACAAATACCCAGAAACTGCATAAACAATACGTAAAATAATGATATCTAAAAACTTATTTCTTCAGAAACTTTGTAAATATAGCACAAATGAAACAATGATCCGACATCAAAATGTTTGTATTGAAATTCCGCAGGTCACTGTTGTCTTATTTTTCAATAAAAAAACATGAATATGAAAATATTAAGACTTTTCTTATTTTTTACCCAAACGCCTTTGATTTTACGAAAGTAAACATTGCTCTAATTAAATCACCAGCCTACTCTGTACAGATATTAGTGTGCGTGCGTATTCGTAGTCGTGTGCCGTTGTCACACCACTGCCACGCGCCGCTCGCGAGCTATCATAAAGAAACTTGAAACTCGCAGTTTTGCGTCCGCTCTGCACCCCCTTAAATTAAAATGAATGTTATTTTTGGACGACGAAAACTGTGTTGAACTCTGGGCTTAATGTGTCGAACACTGGTGCCAATATGTTAAACAACAATTGTAGCGATGACTTGATTTAAACGATGGAGGCCTTTGCCCAGCTGTGGGACAGTTATACGATAATTACTACAATTTTTTAAAAATATATTTTACGGTTAAGTATAGTGCCTTGATCTCACCTGATGTTAAGTGATGATAAGGCCAATGATGGAAGCGCACTTCACCCGGGATCCTCAACTAGTGAGGCACTGGCTATCTTTCTCTAGTTGCCGGAACACAACAATGCTACAAACATTGATGTTATAGCGCAATATTTAGAAAACCTTATCTAAATATTTCTCTACCACCATCTGGTAGTAGCTAGCCAGGCTAACAAACAAGCCCTACCACCAACCAAATCGAGTACAAAACCATACCCCCCGCTGGAAATCGAATCCGGTTCATCTGAGTCTAAACCGGTCCACAGAGTCGGTTAAACTATGAATTATTGTGTGCTATTTTATCTGGCATTTGCATATACCAAAGAACCAATGTCCAACTAACGGAAACTACTTTAGAATACAGCCACATGCGCATTCTAATGAGACGTAGCGAGTGCCGGATATTAAACCTCTTTAAAGGAGAGCATAAAACCTAACGGCCCACCCATCCTCCGCGCTAGTGTGATTGTGGCAATAAAGGCTAGTGTTGCCATAATGGAAATATCACTTTTCTTTCCACTGCAGCAACAGAAGTGACATAGCGCCAATAAGATAGAAATGGAATACAATGATTTTCGTATGGTATTGACCTAAAGTCAATCAAACATCATTTATTGGCTTTTTTCAATCCCATCATCATCATCATCATCATCTCAGCTAAAAGACGTCTACTGCTGGACACCGGCCTCCCCCAAGGATCTTAAGAACAACCAGTTTTTTTAACCCAATACGTCAATCATACTATTATATTGTTATTCTACATATAAGCGGAGTGCCAATGGTCTAGGGGGGCTGTATTTCCATACACAGACTCAAGATAACAAGAAATGAAATATCTGTTGTTCTTCCATCACCATCCCCAGTTCATTTTATGTTCCCACTGCTGGGGCACGAGCCTTCCCTATGTATGAATAGGGAGAACGGGCCATATACCACCATACGGGCCCAGTGCGGATTGGTGGTTTTAGGGCTGTTCTACCAATACGTTTAATTGTATAAATAACTAGCTGACCCGGCGGACTTCGTACCGCTTTGACAGTTTCCATCATTGAAGGTTTCCATGACAACAAAACAAACAAATTATTTTGTATTGGAAAATTAAATTGTCGTTTTTAGTATTTTAAATATATATTTTTTTTAATATAGCCTATGTTACTCAGCGCTAATCTAGCATTCTAATAGTGAAAGAATTTTTTTAAATCGGTCCAGTAGATTTTGATTTTATTCGTTGCAAACATACATACATACAAAAATACAAAGGTTTCCTCTTTATAATATTAGTATAGATTTATAATATATATGTACGTAACATGAATTTCACGGTTATCGAGTGTAGGCTCTCGATGTTCAACTCTAACACCTCGTATACCCTATAAAATAGATTTTAAATGCCTTTTGTTCGATTAAAATCCATTAGTTTATTATAATAACACTAATTACAATAATTGTTTTTAACTTACACATTAACTTTGTAATGTGTAACGTTTTTGAGTTTTACGATCTCGATATACAAATCGAATACCTCGGAGAATCTAGCAAGGTAAGTGACACGCTTATAATGCCTACCTAATGAACACCACAAATTTCTCGCTGCCAATCAACCCGGATTCGCCGGGACCAGTATCAATATCGTTCCAATAAAAAAACCCTACCTCCATAAAGGTAGTCCTGACCAGAGTGACCGGGCCAGAGTAAATTGATATTGCAATATGAAATACCATACCAGTACTAAAGATTGTATTTCGGCCAACATAATAATAAAACCTCTCCCAAACTGAGGTGATCTGCTGCGGTCGCAGGCACGGTCTTGACACAAAATAAGGAGACTGCAGAAGGTAAGCTTCATACATACCGCGCTAGAGCATGGAACACAAAAGTCAAAACCAAAGTCAAAGTCAATTTTTTTTATTCAAATAATAAACTTCAGAAAAGTGCATTTCAATTCAACACTTCTTACCTACTACCCCTTTAACGGATACGAAATCTCGGGAGAGCTTGTCTATGTGTGCGATGTTCGAGCGCTTTTGTATGAAACTTACCTTCAGCAGAGTGCGGCAACAGTGCCGTGACCTTGAATCGACGTACCGAACTATACCTACCGGCTAGGGTTAAATCACGCATAGTTAATTTATATAACAAAAGTCGTAATCGCGACACCCAAACCAAGAAAATAACGTGTATGAGATATCTCCCGTGGATGGGAAGCGACGTTGGCGTTACTCAATCAGAGTGCACGCCACCGTGGTGAAGTCGGCGGTGATGCTGTCTATGTCGGCTGACTTGACTATGTGACGAAGTGTCCTGTGCCGCAAGTAGGTAATCCAGGTCACGTGATAACTGATTTAGGGGATCCGATAAAGCGTGTTTGGGCCTACGGAAATGGGAGATGCAAACCGCCTCTGTTTGGGCGAGGGTTATACCACAAAATAAGGAGACCCCAGAAGGTATGCTGAATACATAC
The DNA here is from genome assembly GCA_963082485.1 of Eudonia mercurella. Lineage (NCBI taxonomy): Eukaryota > Metazoa > Arthropoda > Insecta > Lepidoptera > Crambidae > Eudonia > Eudonia mercurella. The sequence continues at coordinate 5,459,202 of OY720043.1, forward strand.
TGCGCTCGAGCAACGCTCACATAGACCTTCTCACGGCACGGATCTTGAAAAAGCTCAGGGTGCTTAATGCGAGTTTCATTTGCAATTCGATCACGTTAACGAAAACGAGACTTTGCATGGCAAAATTTTAAATCTTCTCGTATGTCGCCAGGAGTATGTATGCTGCCGTGCTAATTTAAAACGCAGTAAGGAAGGTTAGACCACTTTTGAGTAAATAATTATTTTAAAGTTTAAAAAAATGTTTTACTGTTATTGTATAGCTTGATATACATAGTTCCATAAAAAATATCTGAACTATCTCTTAAACAAACACAGCAATTTTAATTTAAAAAAATAAATATAAAGTATGTTTATTTTTAGCATGGTTTTGGTGAATAAAGCGAACTATACAAACTTTAAATTATGCAGTAAGGACGGACTTGCTGCTTGCTTAGCTAGTAATTGGGAGTTACTGGGTTTATTGTTAGTAATTCATTGTGATACTGAAAGCAGTAACACATGAAACTGCTCTTCAGATTAGTATTACCTCTTTTTCCAAATGTCAAAACGACTAGTGAATAAAGTGCAGTATCCTATATTACTGCAGTTCAAAGTTGTGTTTATGATCACTGTTTTTGTTTCACATATTATAATAGCAGTAAGCGAAGCTACTGCTTTCATTAATTTGTGTAATAAATCTCACTTTACAAAAGTCCCATCGGCAAAAAGCAGTACGGTACAAGCAACTGCGGTTCTCTTTAGTAATAACTTTTTTACGAAGAGACATACTACATTTACGCCATATCAAAGTATAACGTTCCGTATAGCTATAAAAATAAGAATCAAAGTGCTGTAAAGAGCTCTTCGCCAAACTCACACTAAGCACCCTGAATATTCCGAGCGCAGTGTTGCGTGTCGTCTTTTTGTGCGTTGCTCGAGCGTACGTTCATACATAATGAAGCTCACCTTCTGCAGTCTCCTTATTTTGTGCTTATACTTTGCCTCCGCGGAAACAACAAAACGTCGGGTTGCATTTCACTCGCCAACTGGCTGAACATAGCTCTTATGCCGAAATGGTAAGGTTGATTTTACCTTATCACATTTTCTACCAAGGAAATTAATTGGATTGAAAATTGTGAGGGATTCCTAGAACGGCGGGTACAGTTTTAACGGAGGCTTCATGTTTACAAAGAGAAATAATTTGTCGACATCGTTAACTAAAGCTTGAAGTGGAGGTTTGTTACGGTAACAATTACCTATCGGCGGTAACCGTAAGGTAACACGACTTGTTCTTGTGAGTCAAACATATTGTTTTTTGCCCAAACTTGATACTATGATACAGTACTAACTAACTAACTTCTTTTGTGTCAAACTTGTTACTTAATTAAAATCTGTCGCCATCACAACATTGCTAGTGGCGTTGTTGTATAAGAGAATTCAAGGGGGTGCCGCGCGGAATTTCGAAATCTTACGTGTTTTTAAGTCACTGGTGCTAGGCGCTGAATAGGTCATATACATTAAAAGGACTAGTGTAGGTTAGCAAAACAATACGTAAAAGTAATGATATCTAAAAACTTATTTCTTCAGAAACATCGTAAATACAGTACAAATGAAACAATGATCCGACATCAAAATGTTTGTGTTGATATTTCGCAGGCCACTGTTGTCTTATTTTTCAATAAAAAAATGAATATGAAAATATTAAGACTTTTATTATATTTTACCCAAATGCCTATGATTTTACGAAAGTAAACATTGCTCTAATTAAATCACCAGCCTACTTTGTACGCCGTTGTCACACCACTGCCACGCGCCGCTCGCTCGCTATCATAAACAAACTTGAAACTCGCAGTTTTGCGTCCGCGCTGCACCCCCTTAAACCCTCGCGCGCCATAAGTATCACGCACGGTCGTACGTATGGTGGCCCGCTAATTATACCTACATCGCCTCTGTGTTGTTCGATTCCCAGGGAGGGGTATATGTTTGTGTACTCGGTTTGGTTAGTGGTAGGGCTTGTTTGCCCGCCTGGCTAGCTACCAAGCTACCACCATCTTATCTAAATATGTCGCCATAACATCAATGTTTGTAGCATTGTTGTGTTCCGGCGGCTTGAGATAAGATAGCCAGTGCCTCACTAGTTGAGGATTCCGGGTGAAGTGCGCCTCCACCTTTGGCCTTATCATCACTTAACATTAAGTGAGATGATGGCCAAGTGCTTACATATAAGACATTTAAAAAAGGTCGCATGAGGTAGTTAGTTAGAAGTCCGTTTCTAAGTGGCTGATGATTTCCGGTGAAGTGCTCCTACTGAAGGGGTTATATCTTCAGCCTTATTGTCAATAAACGTCAGGTGACACGAAGGCAAGTAAATTTTAACTTTTTATTTTTAAGTATTAATTGCTACACTTAAGCTGAATTAAATATTTTTATATAAAAATACAGTGAAAAAATTAAACGACCACCCGACGCAGCCAGTAATTGAACCTGGGTCTTCCGCAATCCGGGCGGCTGCACTGACCATTATGCTACCTGGAAGGCTGACGTAAAAAGCAGTGACAAAATTCAGCGCTTAATATGAAGGCAAATGTTCATTGTTGTGGGGTAAAGTGAAGTAATTTATCGAAGTCGTTAATTAATGCTTGAAATAAAGGTTTGTTACGATAACAATCATCAATCGGTGGTAAGGTGACACGACTTGTTCTTGTTAGTCAATTATATCGGCACTCTCTTTACCTTGTTCGTATATATTTACCTCTTCTTAGGCAAGTTTGTAGTATTTTGTTATTAACCTCTTGTGTATCAATCTTGTTACTTCGGTAAAGATGATAGTGGAGTGGCATTTTTGTATTTTAAAAGTTTGTGATAGTACAGCCAATTGTACTCAGTTGTTACATTCAGCCTTAAGGTTAGATAAAGGTTACGCTTATCTTGTTGTTATGGAATAAATATACTTTTTTAACAAACTTCTTGTTGGTTAAACATATTGACGAACTGTAAATCTCTTTTGTGATTGTTTATAGTTTGCTGTCCCGAATTTAAGGCCACAAGTGACTCCTTCTTGGATAAATGTGTTACATTTTGTAAGAAACTTATTTTTTGCTAAATATACCGACGCTCTCTCTTATGCAATGTTTGTTATTCTGTGGTCTATTGGATAAACTACCGGTTTAAGATCCAAAGGACCTGGGTTAGATTTCCAGAACTTATGCATAAAATGAAAGACTTATGAGAGAGAACACATATTATTATTTAGCTCGGTATGCTTGTTTAAAGTTGTCGCCTGTCTAGCTACCACCATCTTAAGACCTTATACGTACACAGTGAACAATAAACAATTATAAATAGCTTGCTTACTTCTTAACTGATCTTTAATATTTGTAACAATATTATGATCGGATGTTAGTGACGGTAGTTGTTGACATTGAATAGGTGCCTTTGGCTTTGGTAAAAAGTGTTGAATAATTTCGGCGGGCTGGTTAGAACCACGATAGCTCAGTTGGAAGAGCACCTGACCCGGTATGTCAGAAGGGTGCAGGTTCAAATCCTGCTCGTGGAATTTTTTTCAACATTTGCGTTTTTGTAATTGTTCGCAACAAAATTTGCGTTAAAAATTATTTGAACATTTTAATAAACAATTATTCTATTCTATTCTATTTGTGTGAGGAGGGTTGGGCGAGTGAAACCACCTATAACTATTATGGTACATTTATTGTGCTCAACCTTGTTGCAGCCGTAAAAAGAGAGCGAGTGGCGGCCGCGCAGGCCCTTATATATTGGCAGACTGTCGCTGTTTGTGGGAAATATAGTATCTACTCATAAGTGATACATTGTCAAGATTGCTTGCAACATAATTAGTTTCCCTTTGTCGGTGCCAGATGACGCTAAATATACAACACTATTCTATTCTTATCAAAGTGTCAAGAAATATTTAACAACATTGTTTGTAGCATTGTTGTTCCGACAATGTATTTAACATACAGCTAAACACATAATACAGAATCATGGCCAATTTTAAATAACAATTGCGTATTGGTGCCTATTAGATGCAATGAGATATAAAATACAAAAAAAATATAGCTTGTTTCCTTTAAAAATCCAATGCCAATAATATCCTTCTAAAAATACGAAAACATGCACGGAAGAGACAGCACACATAAGCATCATCCATCACTCCCATCGCTCCTGATCAATATGAAGCGCAAAACCTATCAGCCATAAAAAAAGGATTCGCAAAAGCCGCGTATATGCAGGTCTCAACAGGTAGGGCGCCCCCCTTTTGGGGGGACCGCCCGTTCGGCAACGGGGCTGAAGTAGTGATTTGCAATATTGGATGGCTTTGAGATTACTCTGTGTTATTGGAGATGCGATGTTGACGTGCGATTGAGTTAGCGTTGCATAAGTTTATGTAATTAGTAATTTTTGTTTAAAAAAAACGATTTTTATTGTTTTTGATTTCTATTTATAATTTATTTCACAGAAAAGTAGGTAGTTGATTATTGTTGATTAGTTATTTAAAATTTGTCCTCGAAAACATCTGCTTTAAATCAGTAATGATAAATTTTATTTAATTAAATTAAAAATATTAATGCTATCTAAAGTCTTACAAATAAACAAAGAATAAGGTCCGAATAGTTAATCCGTGTTTTTTCTCTTTTACTCTTATTTTAAATGACGTTTACATGACAGGAACAAAACACGGAATAACTATTCGGACCTTATTCTTTGTTTATTTGTAAGGCACTAAGAAAAAAGAGACATAAAAACATTCATTGAATTATCACGACGTAGGTACACAATAAGTGAACGAACCAGACTACGATTTCGTTGTCTCTGCTACGAGCTACGGCGTAGCAGTTTTACTACATTACTGCTACGAGTACATCGCAGGCAATATGCGCAGCAAAACTAGCGAAATTCAAATCAAATAAAGAAATACAATACTTTTTTTAGCTCATAATGCCTCTGAGCTAGGCAAAGGTCTCCTCCGTTTGCTGTCAATACAATACATCTTACAGAGCCTACGTCTCAGCGCACTTCACTCGGAATCCTCAACTTGTGAGGCACTGGCTATTTTATCTCTAGCTGCCGGAACATAACAATGCTACAAACATTGATCAATAGAAACGACAGAAAATAAATAAATAAGTTTTATGTTTATTCATTAAGCTGATAAATAAATAAAACTCCAAACGTCGTAGTTGCAGTCAAATATTAAAATGAACAAATCACTCCAAAATGGCTGATTCAAACAGACGCAAGGATGGATGAAAAACAAAACCTTATTTCTCTGTTAATTACAAACTGCTGGCTTAAATTACTCGCCGTCCAGATATGAATTATTATGTAAAAGGATGATACCGTAAAAACCGTTGGTACAAACAACAGCAACAGTCAATGAACACTACCTATTACAAATGAAATAAAAGAGTGTGTATACATCTATGTACATTTCAACCGCCTCAGTTGTCTAGTGGTTAAGACCACCGGTTTAGACCCAGAGGTCCCGGGATAGATTCCCAGCGGGGGGTACATGTTTGTGTACTCGGTTTGGTTGGTGGTAGGGCTTGTTTGTCCGCCTGGCTAGCTACCATCACCTTATCTTAATATGTCGCCATAACATCAATGTTTGTAGCATTATTGTGTTCCGGCAGCTAGAAATAAGATAGCTAGTGCCTCAGTAGTTGAGGATTCCGGGTGAAGTGCGCACCAGCTTCGGCTTTAATATATTAAAAAAAGCAAGCTTATATTAATAATAAATATATAATAATAAAATAAAAAAATATAAAATAAAAAATAAATAATAATAAATACGATATGCAATTCATATCAGAATCAGAATCAGAATCAGAATCATTTATTCATAAACATAGGTAAGTACATATTATTGAGTGATATTGGTGTTGATCGTATTTGTACCTATTTTTACATAAGTAAACCTTTTTTATATATACAAAATCTTTAGTGGGAAATGGTGAACATACCTGAAAAACACCACAGCCGAGATTTTGAAGTTGTTGGTTACAAAGTAAAATTGTTACAACCCTAGGTCCAGCTGATGCATTGTTCATGGTCGTCAAGCTGAACCTAAAAAAATTGAAGTCAAAACATGTCAGAGTTGAACAAAAATGATGTAGGTAATAAAATAAAGGATAATGCTCAAAAAAACCCAGGCCCGGTGAAGATGAAATGTATCTCAGATTATTACTAAAAATAAGTAATCAAATACTGCGTAGTGGGTTGACCGCCGTCGGGCCCAGGCACAATAGAATTCAATTGTTCTGGTGGTACCCAGAGCACTACAGACGATAGTTGGAATCATCGTAATATTTTTTTAAAAGTGTGAAATTGCTATTCAAAATTTTGCAGTGTTCATATTAATGTTTTAGTAAAAGGATCATTAAATCGCTAAAATGGGTGTTTACAAGTGAGTAAGTAATTACTACAATCCAACGGACATCATCGAAACCTTTTTTGAAATGAGATAACAATTGCTACTCGAAGATTTGCAGAAGTTTTAATAAAAGAATTTTTTAGAAGCTTTTGCCCGCGTTTCCGTCGGCGTGTATTTATTCGAGAAAAAAATGGCCTGTATTTTAATCCAGGGACCCCCATTCCATTCCAATCCATTATGGGACACCTATTATCAAGCCACCCGTATACACCTGTGATTAATGCACGCTCAAACACACCCCCACACACACACACACACACACACACACACACACACACACACACACACCCCCACACACACCCTCACACACATTTTTTATGCTGTTTAATATATTACTTTTTTTTAATTATTTTAATTATTAATTATAATAATTTAGTTCCTAATTCTTGTGTCTTCCCTATGGATGGATAGGGAGAACGGGCCATAAACCACCACGCGGGCCCAGTGCAGCCGCGACCAACGGCTTTACGTGCCTTCCGAAGCACGGAGGAACTTGAAATGAAAAACTTTTGGAAAGTTGCTTTACCTTAGCACTCGCAGACCGGGCGCGTTAACCACTGCGCTGTCGACTCCATCGGTGTCCTCTTGGAGATGGAGTCTTGACCTGCCCTAATCATTTTTTTTTAGATCATTTAAATGCATAAGTCTGACTGCACTTTTCACGCAAATATTGGCTATATGAAACACTTGCGAGCGCACGAAAGGGCAGATCAACAGAGCCTCCTTGACGGCAGCCCATAACAACGGTCGCTGTAGTCAGAATCAGCTAAGACAGATAAGATAAGATAGGTATTCTAACTTGGATCATCAACTATGCTGTTGATTGTACAAGCTAGTAGTGAGGAACGAAATATTTAAAGCATTTATACATAATATTAAACATGAACAATACTATATTAATTTAAGCAAACTAATTGGAATCGTGTTGCGCTGAGAACTCTGGCTACAAATTATGCTGCTTTTTCGGAGAATTTAATAATGAAATTTCCATGTGTTTATCTTCATTTAATTAAATAAGTTACAGTATGTAATTATTTATAATATATTTCGCCGAGGAGGGAGGCATTGTTGCATTGAAATAGTTTCTAATTAATTTTAATTAATTTAATAATAGGAGCTCGATGGCGCAGTGGTTAACGCGCCCGGTCTGCGAGTGCTGAGGTTAAGCAACTTTCGCAAACGTCGGTCATCGGATGGGTGACCAAAACTTTATCATCCCGAGTTCCTCCGTGCTTCGGAAGGCACGTAAAGCCGTTGGTCCCGGCTGCATTAGCAGTCGTTAACAACCACCAATCCGCACTGGGCCCGCGTGGTGGTTTATGCCCGTTCTCCCTATCCATCCATAGAGAAGGCTCGTGCCCCAGCAGTGGGGACATAAAATGAGCTGATGATGATGATGATGATGAATAGTTTCTTGAGCCCATTCTTCTCCACAGCAAAATAGACGTCCTGAATGGGTAGTAGGTAAAAACATATTTGGACGATTCAAAATCACTTATTATTAAGTATATTTGAATAAAAAGATATTGACCTTGACTTTGACTAATACCAGTTTTTTTCCATCCATGCAACGCTTCGATGGCCGACCGATCCGATCCGAACCCTTCGGAGAATCTAGTAGGGCACGGGGACGCGCACTAGTGCGCGATGCCGTTCCCTCTAGAAAACCTCCGAAGGTGATTCGTTTCACACGGCTTGAGGAACCAATTAAGTTTCTCACCGCCCCCAAACCAGCCCGGTGGAGCTGAAAATGCCGTCTGAGGCAATCAGCAATTTCTCTCCAAAATGGAAAAAAAAGCTTCAATGGCCGAGTGGTTAAGCGCTCGGCCCGATGTCCGAAAGTCCTGGGTTCGATTCCTAGATCGGGCAAAGCATGATTTGAAAGTTTTTTTTTATGCATATTCATTTGGCCACCAACCTGCCTGTTGGTGAGCAAGACGTGGCCTAAGATGGTACGTGCTTACACAGGAAATGCCTATTCATTCATAATTCTCTGGCATGTCATCAAGGTTACTATAAAATTGATGTTTATCTTAAGGCGAACGGTAAGGCACATTAGCGCCACCAATTGATAATTTGATAATTACTAACGGACCGGATCTTTTTTTAAACATTGCATACCGTCCGACAACAGGAAAGCATTCATAGTATTTATTTAATAATTGTGCACTACTTTTTGTTGCGTGGTTTATTCATAAAACGGGCTATCGCATTTATTCACAAAAATGGCCACTGTTGGTGTTAGCGAATGAATACAAAAACAAATCTAAACGTAGTGCACAATTATTAAATAATAGATGTTTGTCTAGTGTCGGAAGGTCCGCAATGTTTGAAAAAAAAACCAGTTTAGCAGTTATCAAATTAAATCCATTAGCGGCGCTAGTGTGCTCCCTTCGCCTTAATGATAAGAATGTGTGGCCATCTTGGTCTGCCGCCTGTACGTTTTTACATTTTATTAAGTAGTTACACTTTTGTATACAAAGTAGCTGCTAAGTTTCTTGCTGGAGTCTTCTTAGCAAAATTAATCTTCCGAACCAGCAGTAGAATCGCATTAAATATATTAGGTATTGTTTATTAAATTATATATAAGGTGAAATTTTATCAACTGCAAATATTTTGAGGATAAATTCAACAACATATATAAATTATTTTAAAAAAAACTTAAATTTTTATACGCTAGTTTTCAAGAAAAACGCCAAAAGACATTTCAATTAAAAAGAAAAATAAAGCACTTTCGGTAGTTTCAATTCAAAAGAGCCGAAACAGAGAGGCCGCAATATGCCTTCATCGCTTACACGTGCCGTGCCCCTAGTTTCATTCAAAAGAGCCAACAGAGAGGCCGCTCTTAAAAATATTACAATTTTTGTGTCAGGAAAAGTAAAAAAAAACAAGCCTGAATTTTTTTTTTTAATGCTAGCGCCTTACAATTAGATGTTTTGTCAAAATATTTGCAGATGATAAACCTTACATTTTAAGTATTATTGTGTGTAGGTACTTATATTATTTTTTATGAATAATATATTTTGTTTTTTTTTATATGTAATTTTATTTTATTTCATCAGTTTCGCATACTACAGACAGAGATTAATAATTATGAGCACACTGCACTCTGTAACTATCACTTAAGGATACCTCTGTGAGTGGATTAATAAATTTTATTGTTATTTCTATTATCTTCTGAACACATTACACAACATTGTACAGGGCTGGCTAGTGATAGGGAACAATGGAAAGGGTTGGAGGCCTTTGCTAAAGGGCAAACAGAAAAAAATAACAAAGACAGAATTGAACAGAAATGTAATCATGTATTCTGATAAAAGGCTATCTATAAATAACATCTGTATGTTACATAACAAATGCACACTCTGAAAGTAGTTTGTTAAGAATTGATTTCTTCTATTTTTATATAGAAAAGAAAAGAAAGAAAAAACATTTATTTGGGACACATAATGTAACATACAAAAAAAACAACAATATATATTTTGTAAGAAACATCCAGTCAGGAGGCGGGGCCAAGCGGCTTGCGTCACAGTGGCGTGACATGACGTGAGCGGCTTGGGTGGGGACGCGGCGCCTGAGTGGCACAGGCGGAGCGGCTCCTCACTTTTTCGACGGCGGACGTTCGTGCTGGATGTGTTTTGCGTGGCTATTTGTTACTCATATTTTTTGTCGATTTGTGTTGCATTAATCAAATAATTAAAGTTTAGCAGTTGGTTACGTTAATATTTTGTTTCTTTTTTAAAAAATCCTTCGCACGTATGGTTTCTAATATCAGAAGAGGGATAGTTCACGACGCCTAGTTCGCTAACGGCTTACTGTTATAAGTTTTAAAATTTAACCAATAACGATTTTTCTTTTCTCTGAATAGTGTTGTGTTGTGTTGTTTTAAGTTGATAAAAATTGTAAGTACTTTCTACTTTGATTTTATAATGTCGGGACGTCATTCTCGATCACGTAAAAGAAGTCGTACCCCACGTAGACATAGTAGTAGGTCACGTAAAAGTCATGATAGAACTTTTCATGATTCTCGTAAGCGATGCCGCCGCGATAGTTCTTTTCATCGCCGTAGTAACTCTTGCGGTCAGGCATTAGATGCGATCCTTGAAAGATTACATGCAATAGAGGATAGGTTGTCTACCACCTCGACATCAGCTATTGAGCCTCCACATCCAGCACTGAAACGCCATACTCCGCCGCCTCTCGCTCCAGGTAAAGCTGCCGTATCCGGTGAGTCTGTTTCTGATACAACTATCAAAATTGTCAGCGTTTTGTCATCGCTGATTCAAGGGAAGCCTAGTCACTATTACATATCAAATTTTGATCCAAGTATACACGATTTTGATGCTTCGTGTGTAGAGGTAGATCGAGGACGCGAATTAAATTGTTGGGACGATCGCGAGTGTTTGTCGCGCATAGGTGGTTGCCTTAAAGGCGACGCGCGTACTTGGCTTAACGATTGGGTCTCGAACGATCGATCATGGACAAATTTCAAATTAGAATTTCGTTCGCTCTGTCCACGTAATGTTGACATTGCTAACATTTTGTTTGATATAATGAATACGGATTCAAAAAGTTTTGCTTCCGACTATGCTAGGAAGTCATTGTCACGTTTGAATGTTGTGAAGGGGTTGTCTGACGATTTAAAAACGGCTATCGTCATTCGAGACATTACAGACCCTCAAGTAAAAGCTGCTGCTTCTAATGCTAAATTGCAACCAAACGAAATGGTTTATCGGTTTATTCAAAACCTAAGACAGATTTTCATAGTACCCGCAATTTTGTTCGTTCCTCAAAAGCAAATCGTCCTGAATTTCGTAAACACGAATCTACTAAATCGGTTATGAAGTGTTTTAACTGCGGTGATAGTGGTCATGTGAGGTCACAATGTTTTAAAAAAAAAAAAAAAACAAAAAGTCAATACGGCACCTACTACATCGAATAGAACGTCATTTTCTTGTACAAATTGTAGTAAGGTAGGACATACCGTAGAAAAATGTTTTGTTAAGCAACGTGTTGAGTCAAAAGGTAAAGATGCTAGTAATGTAAATTTTTGTCAAAACAAGCCGAACGCAAAAACGTCATGACTGCTGTAATTGAAAAGTTACCTGTAGACATTTTAATTGATAGTGGTTCTGATAATTCCTTTATTTCTTGCTCTATTCTTAAATATATTAAAGCAATAAGATTCTTACATATCGCTTGATGCATGGAATAGGTAGTCAAGAAATAGAGTGTACTTGTTATGTGACAACTGTAATTGAATTTGAAGAGATATCTGTAGAAGTTGATTTATTTGTTGTACCATCCGAATGTATTAGTGCACCTATATTGTTGGGCACTGATGTACTAAATAGAAAAGGGGTTACTTATATTCGAACTGGTGAAGTACAACGACTTATCAGAGTAGATGATTTACCTCATGTGCATCACTTGCAAGTTTTAGATTCGAAGTCGAATATTTAGGCAGACTCATAATAAGCTAAGGTCAGGTGTGGCCGAGTATATGGTTCCATGAGTGGACTCCAGATGCCTGTGCTGCATATTTTGAGTAAGATTTTGGTCGTTATTTATTTAGTGAGCAGACCTCACAATTCTTTGCGAGTAGACTTCGCACGTGAGCAGACCTCACAATTATTTGCGAGCAGACCTCGCACGTGAGCAGACCTCACAATTATTTGCGAGCCGACTTTGCACGCGAGCAGACCTCGCACGTGAGCAGACCTCACAATTATTTGCGAGCAGACCTCGCACGTGAGCAGACCTCACAATCTTTGCGAGCAGACCTCGCACGTGAGCAGACCTCACAATCCTCTGTTTGTTCTACAGGTACTTTAGACGGTATATTGCTAGTTACGCAGACGGCTTGTATCGCGAAGCTCACGAAGAAGGGTGAACCGTTTATCTGGGGATATGAACAAGATGCAGCACGCGATTACATAATTGACTGCTTGACTGGGGAACCCGTACTTGCTATATTTGACCCAAAATTACCCACCGAGCTACACACCGACGCTAGGGCTGTTGGTTATGGCGCCATTCTCTTACAAGAACTATTGTTGGTTGGCTATTTATTTAGTAGAGCGACGCTCGGAGCGGAATCAAGATATCATAGCTATGAGCTTGAAACCCTGGCCATAGTCAATGCACTGCGGCATTTCCGTCACTATTTGATTGGTATAGACTTTAACATAGTGACGGACTGCAATTCACTAAAATTAACAGAACGAAAGAAAGACTTAGTTCCACGAGTGGCTCGTTGTCGACAGGCAAACTGGATCCCGGTATGTGGGGTCCATACAAGATCCTGCGAGCTCTGGCACACCACCGCTACGAGCTGGAGTTGCTGGCCGGGTCGTACGGTAAAAAGACTCAGGCAGCCGCCGAGCACATGGTTCTGTGGCGCGGCGAGTGGACTCCGGAAACCTGCGAAGCCTTCTTCAAGGGTGGTGAGTCCAAGCTCGACATGCAAATACGGATTGTAATAGAAAGAACGGATTTTATTCCTCATTGACCCATGGACAGGGTAACCAGCCCCAAACTCGTGGTCATTCTTCCTCATTGACCCATGGACAGGGTAACCAGCCCCAAACTCGTGGTCATTCTTCCTCATTGACCCATGGACAGGGTAACCAGCCCCAAACTCGTGGTCATTCTTCCTCATCGACCCATGGACAGGGTAACCAGCCCCAAACTCGTGGTCATTCTCCGTCGCCGACCTCATCCCGCTGTGCCAACCGCTGCCGCCGGACTGCGTGCGCTTGCGCGTCGCCTGCAAGGTGCGGGTCACCGCGCGCACCGGCGCCGAGATGGAGGCGCTGAAGGGGTGCGCGGTGGCAGCGCTCACCCTCTACGACATGTGCTAAGTATTTATTAGATAGCCACGTGCGCGGGCCTTGTGCCGCTACCTGTGGCGTGTGCTAAGTTTTTATTAGATAGCTACGTGCGCGGGCCATGTGCCGCTACCTATGGCGTATGCTATATCTCGAGCAGCCACGTGCGCTGGTCTTTGGAGCGCTACCTATGACGTGTGCTGGCAGCCTGTGTCGGCTGATATGGTTTTGGTAACTAATGGTAATGGTAACTGTTTGTGTTTTACAATTATCGTTTCAAATTAACTATTTTTGCGTACACCTTATCTTTCATTTATTATAATCCTTGATTTGGTAACGATTTCCAGTGACGAGTTCTGCTGTTTGAGTACACGCTTACAGTTGTGGCGCGGCGCTGAGAATCGTTACAAAATGTAGATATGTCCGTCTCGATAAAGTTGAGAGACGTGCGATTCAGTGATGCCTCCGTCATTCAAACTCAATTGTTGTGTATCCCTGTAATTCAAGAGGGGACGCCCTCTGTGTCTGAATGTTCACAGAAGCAGTTGCAGGACACGCATCGTGGTCAAAGTCGACAAATATTGGTAAACTGAGAGCTCTCAGACATGCGTTTTGTCTGTTCTTGATAAAATTACAATGAGTATGTGAGAGATGTATGAAAGAGTTTTGCACGAGTTTGAAAATGACTTCGGCAACTTTACCCCTTGTTGTTATTCCAGATAGAGAATTCTGACCCTAGGGGACTGTCTGACAGTAGCGGGACAGTCTACAGCGCAACGACGACGCCGGTCTGATGGCACTGCGAGATGCAGAGGGCTCTTCGTAGTCGCCCCAAGACTTCGTCGAGGACGACTCGCAGTCAGGAGAGGCCGTGTAAGAAACATCCAGTCAGGAGGCGGGGCCAAGCGGCTTGCGTCACAGTGGCGTGACATGACGTGAGCGGCTTGGGTGGGGACGCGGCGCCTGAGTGGCACAGGCGGAGCGGCTCCTCACTTTTTCGACGGCGGACGTTCGTGCTGGATGTGTTTTGCGTAGCTATTTGTTACTCATATTTTTTGTCGATTTGTGTTGCATTAATCAAATAATTAAAGTTTAGCAGTTGGTTACGTTAATATTTTGTTTCTTTTTTAAAAAATCCTTCGCACGTATGGTTTCTAATAATTTATTAAATCTCCTACTGAAGTACAAATTAAGTATATTACAGTCACTCCTTTGTTGTATTTCTAATGATTCAAGGAAAAAGGGTCGATCACTGCTACCTGACGAGGACCGGTGGTCTGGTGTCACTACCCTACTTCATCATCATCATCATCAGCTCATTTTATGTCCCCACTGCGGGCACGAGCCTTCCCTATGGATGGATAGGGAGAACGGGCCATAAGCCACCACGCGGGCCCAGTGCGGATTGGTGGTTGTTAACAACTGCTAATGCAGCCGGGACCAACGGCTATACGTGCCTTCTGAAGCACGGAGGAGCTCGAGATGATAAATTTTTGGTCACCCATCCGATAACCGGCCTTTACGAAAGTTGCTTAACCTCAGCACTGGTAGACCGGGCTCGTTAACCACTGTGCCATCGAGCTCCTCACTGCCCTACTTAAGTTGAACAAAAGAAAAGAAAGATCTATATTTGTCCTGACTAACTGATTCATCATTGCCGAGCTTAAACCGCTGAAGCGTACTAGATGAAGTTTGGACTGTAGGTTAATTGAGTGACGTAACCAGCCACTAAGAAAGAATTTTACGGAAATCATACCCTAAGTAGGTAAAATAGGGGGTGAAAAATTGTATGAAAGTCCATCAGTTTTGAAGTGAAATTCATGAAAATTGGTATTTGGCTATTGATCCCGCGCTGTAGGTATAATTAGCGAGCCACCTTACATACGACCGTGCGTACATATGGCGCGCGACGGTATTGCTATTGGCATGGCTATTTAAAGAGAAATAAAGAGTGACATGTCTCAGAAATGTTGTTTATTTTCCTTTAAAAGAGAAAAAAAAGGGAAGAAGGTTTTTTTGAGGAAATCGTTATTTTTTGAAGTAAGAATTATAAAAATTAAAAATTTAATGGACCTTTTGATTTTTGAAGTAATAAAAAATGACGTGTTTTAGCACTTTTCCAAAAACCTTTTGGACTGGTTAGAAATTATAAAGTGTTTCACCTTACTTATCTTTAATAAGTTTGGCTTTTAACTAAAACAATTTCAAGTCATGTAGTCCATGTGAGCAAAGCCACAAGCAAAAGCTAGTAATATATATTTATTGACCTGCACAGAACATACAGATGAATATTATAACGATATATTATAATAATTATTTATTTTACCGTGTATTACTCATATAGTTATACAGTTCAATTTGCAACCTTTGCCACAAGATATTTTTTTCAGTGTGCACGTAAAAAGCTACAAAAATGTTTTCCACTCCGCTTTCAATTAGCTTAATTGCTCCGTGGTTTGTCAACAGTTTCTGTATAACGGTATTGGAAATGATTTTATTTTTTCCTACTAACTTTTTTTTATATACGTCTACATTGCACGGCAATTGATTCCACTCCATTAACTGGAAATGGAGTCCAGACGCGAAGACGCGAAGACGAAAACGGGTATCACCCTTGGGCTTAAGTAATCGCTTTCCATCAGGCAGACCATATAATAATACTGATAATACGTAGATATTTATTTCAGAATAATTCCATAGACCGCATAGGCGTACCCCATATTCCATAGGCGCAGGGACCCAAAGTGAGTCTTGGCCTCCGAAACGAGAACTCACCACTTTCCCTTGTCCATTGCAGTCTCTTGCCAGTTGACGGCTCCGAGGTCGCGAAGGTCAGCTTCCACCCTATCGCTCCAGCGGTACCTGGGGCGACCAATCGGTCGCCGTCCGATCGGTCGACCCAAGTATGCTCTCTTGACGCTTCGATCTTCCCCATCCCATTCGCAGCATGTGACCGAGCCAGCGGAGTCTGTGTGATTTGTATTCTCCTATTATGTTAGGCTCAGCCACGAGGTCTTCAATCTCTGCGTTTTTCCGGACTCTCCAGCTACCATCTTCCCTACTTATTGGTCCCAGGATTTTCCGAAGAACTTTCCTCTCTGCCACTAGAAGCTGATTCTCCTCTTTAGGGGTTAGCGTCCAGGCTTCAGAACCGTACATAAGAATAGGCCTTATTACAGTTACAGTAGTTAGTAACTACAATAGACCTTAAACACTAATGTTAGTTACAAAAAAAATGCTCATTATACAAAAACAAAACAAAACAAAAACGAACTTGGCGCACTGGATACGACCACCCACCACAAAGGAGACGGTGTGAAGTCGCACCCAATAATAGAGTAATTATTAACGGGATTCTTACCATTAAAGAAATAATAAATACTAGTGGTCGCCCAGTGGTAGAAATTCGACCGTAATTTTATTAAGGCTGCACGGATTGTATCTTATGCAATGAAAAATTAAAAAGATAGAATGTGAGTTTGGATATTGGCATTGACAGATTTCGACCGATCCTCTTCCATTTTTGAAATTTTTGAAAAGAGTATAATATAATAATGCGTGTGCGTCAAATACATAATGCGTGTGAGTCAAATATATGGTAGTGTGTCTAATGTTTGTTTTATTGATTTAATGTATATTTTAAGCATAATTAAAAAATATATTAACATTCTGCAATCCTTCTCTATATAAACTATACTTAAGTGTGCGAAATTTCATACTCCTCCGTCCGCGCAATTTTCGTAAAAAGGGGTACAAAGTTTTTGCTTCACGTATTTATTAATACGTCTATATTAATAGATTAGACATGGTAACAATCCCGTTAATAATTACTCTATTGTAAGTTACCATGATAGTTTAATTAGTTATCTCGCACCCAATGTTTCAGCATCGGCGAGTCCCAGCGGTCAGACAACGCATATGCTCGTTTTCCAACTCAATCACATAATAAGAAAAGTCATGTGTGTGATGTTTTTCTAAACCCTTTTTATTCTACAGAATGACGAAGGGATAAGTGACAGTAAGTGGCTGAGCTGGTATGTTTGTGTTTACTTTGTATTAGCACTATGTTTATACGAGACTTCGACTCGATGTGAACTCATTCGATTCGATTTACTCTCGATACTACTTATATATTTACTTACTTACTGGACACTATTTCAAAGCTTGCTTCTCTATTTCTTATTGATCTTTTCTGTTACTAAGTTGACTGGAAGATAACAATTATAGATATTGGTTCGCTATTTGTTCGACTTCTAAAACTGACTTTATTTTTGTGTCTGTTATTTTTTATTGACAAAATTACTCCATCGATCGGTTTGTAAGTCTACAGGGCGGGAGACCTTGCACTGAGAAGGAGTAAGAGTGTTTCTTCCACGTGCATTACTCAAAATATTGTTATTAGCGTATAAAACGCTATTTTTGAGAGACTGGACTGTCCCGTCCTAATACGCTGGATGAATGGACGAACATAGTAATATGTATTATATAAAAATGAATTAATAAATATGTACTAACAGTATTAACATTATTTTATGGCAAATTGTTACTAACTATATGTAGTTATTTTTTTTTTTTTTACATGTTGTGGTTGTCTTCTATAAGTATGTTTTGTGTTTATTTGTAATAGAAAGTGTCCTGCTATGATCGGGCATTTTCCAATATTTTTGACGCTGTAAGGGAGAAAAGATCTGGACACTTGCTGAGTTTCTTGCCGGTTCTTCTCAGTACAAGATCTCCCGCCCAGAGTAGACTTACGAACCGATGGCATAGTGACATTCTTAAGAGCTACTTGTAGCCTAAACTCAATAAAATGATTTTGAATTTTTTGAATTTTTTGAGTATGTGGAAGTGATTTCGTAGAAAGTAACAGTAACAGTGTGACTCCTGTGATCCTGTCACACTGTTACGTCGGAAGCGCGCAAGCGCGCGCCATTTGTAAATTTAAAATCGATATAATGAGCAAGACATATTATTATTATATAATGTAATATTGATTTCAAAAGGTGAGAAGTCAAATGTTACACATCATATGCGACTACTTACGGCTCGATCGTTTTTTTTTTTAAATTATTTCTAGTTTTATCATTCATCTCTTTTGGTGTGTGGCCATTCAACTCGTACATCAAATTGGTCCTTCGAGACGGATTCATCAATACCCATACAATATATTTAAGTTTTTCGTACAAAATGCCATATTGCTCTCCAGTATAGTATTTATAAAGTATAAATATCGAGAAAAAAATGTAGAGCTCTTATTGCTGCTCCCAGTACCTCGCCTTGATACTATTACAATGGAGCGTGGCACACACGACTTCCCTCCAAGACTCAATTAAATTTTCACAACAATGGCCGTCTAAACACACCTTCTTAGAAGAACTGGAAAGGGCTTTCGCTATAATTTTGTTTTTTTTAGTCGAATAACCTTACCTTACCTTACCATTTACCATCTTTGGTAAATAATTGTTTAATTATAATATTTTTCTGACTGTACATCCTTTTGAATTGCAATCCAGATTCATTAATTGTTTTGTTATGCCTTATAAGACAGCTCTTGAGCTCGATCTCGCCTGATGGTGAGCGTAGATGAGGTCTACGGCGAAGCGAGCTGCCCCAGAAGATGCCTATTAACTCTCGCCTTGAAGGCATTCAGGTTATAAGTTTTTGGGAACACAGACGATGGCAGAGAATTCCACTCCCTGCCAGTGCGCAGTAAAAATGATGACATGAAGCGCTTAGTGCGACATAGTGGAACTTCTAGTAGGTGGGGATGATATTCTGCAGTACGTCTGGAGGTTCGGTGGTAAAAGGGCGATGATGGTATGAGCTCGACAAGCAAAAGACAAAAGACACACAGGCAGGCGACAGCCCAACGGTGTGTGAGGCTGGTAAGCTTGGCCTCGACAAGCGCGTCATCACCGATGAGCCTTAAAGCTCTGCGTTCCACCGAGTCGAGTGCAGCCAACTGGTATTTGTAACTGGTAAATGTATCATATTTTTGGTCGTAATTTGTATTGTACAGGAGCTCGATGGCACAGCAGTTAACGTTAATCATCATGATTAAACACTATTTTGGTCGCAAACGAACATGTGCCTACTGTTCGAATTATTATTATTCTTAATGATATCAATTCAGAAGTTAATGGCTTGTAGGTACCCATATTATTTGCCCTTGGTTGAATACCAACTTATATTATAAGCTATTATAAATCAAAACTAAGTAATTGGTGTGTCAGAAAAAAACATAATTTTTAATTTGTAAGAAAATCTCATTAGATTAAAGTGAAGTCTAGAAAAAAAATCTAGAACAAAACATGATCTGTGTTTCTTAACAATACTGTCTGGACGGGCATAAAAACTTATTTCATTATAACCTTTTTTATATTTTTTAAGCTCCTGTAAATTGACAATGTAAGTTTAATACTAATTAAAATATTAGATTCTCTTTCAAGGCAAATTTCTTTATCATATCGTCATTGGCCTATAAACAGTCCACTGCTGATAAAAAATTAATTAACTAAATTAATAAATAATCTAGTTAATCCACCTAGAAAGCTTTATTAAGCTAGACATGTCTCAGTGTTATCTGTAACTGCGTATATCCCGACATAACTCATATTTGAGCCGTTTGGGGTAGAGACTTTAGGTCCATGGGGCCCGGGTGCTCACAAACTCTTTAAAGATATTTCTATAAAATTAGTAGAAACCACCCGGGACCGGGCACTCTGCCTGATGGGGATGATTTGGGGCAATTTTTTTATTTATAGTTAGTAGTAGTTATAGTTTATAGGGTCGATGGCGCAGCGGTTAACGCGCCCGGTCTGCAAGTGGATGATGCATCGGATGGGTGACCAAAAATAAATCATCTCGAGCTCCTCCGTGCTTCGGAAGGCCCGTAAAGCCGTTGGTCCCGGCTGCATTAGCAGTCGTTAACAACCACCGACCTGCACTGGGCCTGCGTGGTGGTTTATGGCCCGTTCTCCCTATCCATCCCTAGGGAAGGCTCGTGCCCCAGCAGTGGGGATATAAAATGAGCTGATGATGATGATGATGATGATGATGATAGTTTATAGTTTTTTGTAAGTTTAATTTTAAATAGTTTAATTATTATCTTGTTTTTGTTTTTGTTTGTAAATTAATTAAACTTCATACATTATATTTCAGCTAGACAATACTAGACAAGGAGCAATAGGGATTGAATCACGATCTCTCGCACTCAACCCGAGCTTCTAACCGTTCAGCTACAGACGACACTTCATTTAAGGCCACGATAGCATAGATGGTAGTGCACCTGACTCGGCATGTCATAGGGAGCGGGTTCGAATCCCGCTCGTAGAATTTTTTCAACTTGTCTTGTCTTTTTTCAAATTGTAATTTGTTCGCAAAAAAAATTGAGTAATATTATATAACCATAATCATAGATTTATATAACTTGCATGATCTTAAATATTTTTTTTATATTAAGTTCGGATGTTGATGACGTATGGTTGTCGACATTATTGGCTGTTTCATATCATGGTATACCATGGTATGAAACAGCCAATTCAAAAAGCGTCCTTGTGCGATTCATACCGTGGTATGAACCACTCATGGTATGAATCGACGAAAGACCCATTGAATAGGGCTCCTTTGGCTTACAAAGAAAGAGTAGATAGTGTTGATTCATTTCGGCGAGTTGGATAGAGCCACGATAGCATATTTGGTAGTGCACCTGACCCGGCATGTCATAGGGTGCGGGTTCGAATCCAGCTCGTGGAATCTATTCTTAACCTTATCTTATATATGTACTTTAACCATAATCACTTCAATTAATATAATATGTCTTTACTTATTTTTTTTCGGTACTCAAACATAGCGATTTTATAATGTGATAATATATATTTATCACATAATTAGGCTTTAAGGCAACATAGTTAAATTTCAATTTGACACATAACATATCAATGCAATTATTAAAATTAAACAAAAAAATATTAAAAATACGAGATTTAAAAAGCAATACAAATAAAATTCCTGGACAAATTTAAATTAAATACGAGTACATTAAGATTTGATTATTTAAAAAAGTAACTAGTATTTTATAACAAATCACACTACCTACCAGCACCGTCAACTGTCTCCGATTTACAAATTAATCGCGACTGCCAAGTGTAACTCGAGCTGTCAAAATCCCACTGTCAAAAATGTTCAACTCCAAATTACATCTGTCAATATTGAAAAGGGTCTTGAATACAGGCAGTGTAGGTAGGCATTGATTGACGCGCCCGATTATGGGCTTAGGCTAGCAACATATTGATGGGATTTTCATATCCTCGTCATGTGTTTTTCGATTTTTTAAATGCTATTTTAAAAGTTTGCCTCGCATGGTCTTCTTGGTTTAGCGTTTTGCCGGATCCTATTCACTATAAATAATAAAATAATATATTTTTATTCAGAACTTTTACAGGGTACAATACAATGAGTGTACGATAACAGCCACAATGGTTTCTCAACTGTGTCGCAGCTGTTAGCGCCCACCTTCAAAAATTTTAGAGGCATCAGAGCGTTCCGAATGTAACGAAGCTTAAATTAAAATTTAAACATTTTACGAAATCAGTAAAAGTTAGGTAAGTGTGTAAGTATGTTTGTGAGTGTGGTGTGTGGTGAGAATGTTTGTGTGTGTGGTGTATTTATAGTGTAAGTGTAATGTGAAAGGGGGGAGTGTATTATAGGAATTAGGGAGTGGAATCAAACACAAAATAAGCCTCTTCGCCCTACCATGTTAGTCTTAGAATCGGTGAGCAAACCACTAAGAGGATCAGTATGTGTCGTTATAAAATAGACATTTTATATGGCAAAGTATGTTTTGGTTTTTTCAACGTCCATCCCCGGAAGGCTGATCGGAGATTGATCGCTCGCTTAGTGCATTTGCGATTAAAATGTATGTAATAGTTTATATACATTGAATGATTTGTGTCCGTAATACCAATTTATGAACTGCAACTGGAGCAGTCGCGTTGCAATTGTTCAATTAACAACTGGTTGCTTTTGCGTCCGTAATACCAATGTAAGAACTGCAACTAGAACAGTCGCGTTGCAATGGTTGCAATTAACAACCGGTTGCTTTTTCGGTAATAAGCCCTTCGGTTGTGATCACTAACCCACATTTCAATGATGGAGGCTGCAAATGCAAAGGCCCACTGTGTATACATTAAACCTGTTGAGTTATCTTAAGTAAAATGTTTGAGTAATTTGAACGCAAATTTTGTTGCGAAACATTGAATGGGCGCTTTTGGCTTTCAAAGTAAAAAGTAAATAGTGTTGAATAATTTCGGCGGGCTGGTTAGAACCACGATAGCTCAAATGGGAGAGCAACTGACCCGGTATGTCAGAAGGGTGCAGGTTCAAATCCTGATTTTGGAATTTTTTTAAACATTTGTGTTTTTGTTATCTTAAGTACTTAATGATATATTTGTTTATTCATGTACGAGTATACTAGTGATCACCCAGTGGTCGAAATTCGACCGTAATTTTATTAAGGCTGCACAGATTGTATCCTAACAGCCGGTTTCTCGAACGCTGATCAAATCCCAAATCAGTTGACAAAGCAATTAACTTGACACACTGCTCAAATCAAATCGGGTTGCATGAACGCTGATTACACAAAAATTAGCTAATCAATGATCATCTTACGATTATCAAATCAGTGTATATTTTCATTCAATCATTCACTCCTAAACGTCAAAAATGTCACATGCTTTTGACGCGAATCTTTGTTTGCTTACGTTTGAATATTATATTGTTAAATATAATAATTTGATCATTGATTAGTTAATTGAAAGAAAACCAAGCTGATAATTATGACAGTAAAGCTATCAGCAGAGGGAAAAACTATACTGAAAGAGAAAAACTAA
Source organism: Eudonia mercurella (assembly GCA_963082485.1). NCBI lineage: Eukaryota > Metazoa > Arthropoda > Insecta > Lepidoptera > Crambidae > Eudonia > Eudonia mercurella. The sequence continues at coordinate 5,482,352 of OY720043.1, forward strand.
TACTGACTGCTTTAGTTGACAAATAAGAGCCGTTTTCCAATTCCTTTTCACCAATTTTTTCTCCTTTGATTTCTTCTTTAATTGTTTATAGAAATATTATTTATAAGTATTATGCTCAAGCGAAAGGGGCCCTACACAACATAGGTGATCCCAGGCTGATATGATGATTAGTTTGGTGACATTCTGCCTCCATGCCTTGGCGAGTTTTGAATATAAAAATAATGGGAGTCCTGGCATATTTTCATACGAATCCAGGAGGTGATGAGTAGCAGCAAACACTGGCTGCGATTTCACCAGTTTTCAACCACCCGTCTACCAAGTGTGGAAATATTGTGATGGTCAAAGTGACGAAGAACTGCTTCATCACTTTGATATCTATACCTCCCTATTGTAGAAATTATTACGTGTATGGGTAAAGAAAACAAGTATTACAATTTGGTAGATACTAAAATTACAAAAACACAAATGTTGAAAAAATTTCCACAAGCAGGATTCGAACCGGCATCCCTCTGACATACCGGGTCAGGCTTGTTAGAACCACGATAGCTCAATTGGAAGAGCACCTGACCCGGTATGTCAGAAGGGCGCAGGTTCAAATCCCTCTCGTGGAAACTTTATCAACATTTGTGTTTTTGGTAGATACTATTTTAACTCATAGTCAATAATTGAAAATAAATGCAAAAACGTCCTTGAGGGTCCAGGTGTGTTTTCCTCATCAGATTCACTGCTGTTGCTCACTGTTACATCCGAAAGCGACATCCTAAATTATTAGAGGTTATTTTAATTTACAAGTATATTTTTTATTGATAAAACGAACCGTAAGTATTGTGAAATATAATAAAAACCACTTTTGGAGTACCAACCTGTTGAATTTTTCGATGTACCTGGTTTAGAACTTAGCAAAACATATCAATTTGTAGTGATTATTTCAGCTAATTAGAGCAAAATCACCGATTAGTTGATCGTTGATTTGACAAGCGCTTGACCAAAGAAAAATGCCTAATCAGCGTTTCAGAAACCCATTTTGATGTTTGACGCTTGTCAAATCGCTTGATTTACTTCAAATATTTGACAGATTTGTCAACTAATCTCTGTTCAAAATCAAAGTACGTAATCAACGTTCAAGCAACCCAAATTACACTTGATTAGAGATTTGATCATTGATTAGTTAATTATGAAGATGATCAGCGTTCGAGAAACCGGCTGTTAGCAATGAAAAATTAAAATAGATAGAATGTGAGTTTGGATTGGCATTGACAGATTTCGGCCGCTCCTCTTCCATTTTTGAAATTTTTGAAAAGAGTATTTAGGCGTGTGTGTTAAATACATTGTAGTGTGTGTGGTGTTTGTTTTAATGTACTTTTTATGTGCGTGCAGCATAATTAAAAAAAATTAACATTTTGCAATCCTTCTCTATATAAACTATAAGTGTGCGAAATTTCATACTCCTCCGTCCGCGCAATTTTCGTAAAAAGGGGTACAAAGTTTCACGTATTAATATATAGATTCAAAAATACTACTATGATTATTCTAGATTTGGATACTGTACGATCTGTTGGCCGTACAACTTTAGATGATAGAAATGATAGGCAAAACAAAACTTGTCGACAAAATGTGTATTCAGTGTATCGATAGTAAAGTACGTGGATACAAAATATGAGTGCACGCGATATGAACGATAATTGTGTACTAATAATAAATTGCCGCGCGTCGCGGGTAAAGTGCTGACACAAAGCAATGTTCAGTGCTTGCACTGAACAGATACCATGTGTTTTAAAAACTACCTTTAGGCAATTTGACGACATCCGTAGTCGAGTGGTTAACGCGCCAGGTCTGGCGTCGCACCATCTCTGAGGTCCCGGGTTCAATTCCCGGGTCAATTTAGAGAAAACTGTTTTTCTGAATTGATTTCGGGTCTGGGTGTTTTTCTATGTTTATGTTTATTTATCCGTTATCTAGTTTAACCATATTAACGAGTTTCAATAGAAGCTTATCTTGGGCTAGTAAATTGATGTGAGCGTAAACAAATGATTTATTTTTTAATTATATAAAACTACAAAGTTCTAAGTTGGGAGGTACACTGTCTCTTCGAGTAAGCCCTCCGTACATTTGTCAAGCCGCTAAATTTAGAGTAGCTGTAATTTTGCAGTAATTTGCCGCTGACAATAAATGGATACCGCGCGGGCTAATTTTCAACATCATTTATGTTCGTTTAAGGGCAGGTAACAAATCGTTGCTAAGCTCTGGCACAAAATAAGGAGATCCCAGAAGGTCATCTTAATACATATCGCGCTTGAGCAACGCACACAACAGATTGTCTTGTGGGCTTTGCACAAGCGTGTTTTTTTTTTTATATTTCAGTAACAAACAGTCAATATACAATAATGTATTACATGATTCTATCACGTGTCACCTTTAGTTTCCTTAATTAACTTATTTATGAATAACACGTAAGGCTAAAAATAATAATAATAGTAATATTGCATTTACACTAACAACAAAGCTTAGCACACGAGGTTGTCGATATGGGAGTGTTTATTCGGCTGTCATCGTACCGATTGTTGTTACGGCCAATGGCCTGATGGCCAAGAGCCTCGATCAACATCTAATGAGGCTCTCGTTAGGCGGCTGGATCAAGGGCCTGATTCAGAAGGCAGTTCTCCTCGATACGGCGCGCATTGTGAGGAGGTTCCTGTCTCTGGAGCCCTAACCACCGGTAGCTTGGACCCTGACCCGATGCCGGCGGACCCCTATTTTTAATATTTTTGAATGTTTTATTTATTTTGTTTTTAAAAATATTTAAAAATGTAAATTTATATATGAGAGAAAATAAATAAAGATAAGAATAATATTGCATTTACACTAACATTTACATGGATACAACAAGGCTTTTAGGTTTGTTTTAAATTTTCTAATGAATTTTGAAATATGCTATTATCCAAAAACTTGATATTATAAGTCTCACATGATCGCCTGATAAAAATATTGCCAACGTAGCGTTTGTTAGATTTTTTAATGGAGAAAAGAAATTTCTTAAACAAGATCTTTTACGTTACCTGGGTTTCCGGGGTTGTATGAAGCTTACCTTCCGCAGCTTCCTTATTTTGTGGCTCTGGTCTAGTCCAGGGGCTAGGCATCGTAAGCAATACTATTTGTATGATGTGGATTTAGAGCCTCACACATTTCGGTAACCCATCCCAAAATCGGCGTTCTTCTTTCATAGTAAAGTTATTTTTTCAAACCAACCTATACTATAATATTATAAAGAGGAAAGCTTTGTATTTTTGTATGTATGTTTGCAACGAATAAACTCAAAAACTACTGGACCGATTTAAAAAATTCTTTCACCATTAGAATGCTACATTAGCGCTGAGTATGCTACATAGGCTTTAGAAAAAAAAAGAAATGCGTTACGAAGTCCGTCGGATCAGCTAGTAAGTCTATATATTTATTTGCTTTCTAACTTTAGGAAAATAAAAACCAGAAAAGTAAGTATAGTAAGTCAACATTAAAAGACAACGTTTAGACAAACGAATTGGTTCGAGATCCAGCTTTTCATTACCATTATCATTTTATTTATTTTATTTTATTTATTTAAACGAGCACCAACATAGTATACACCAATACAATTTTAAATAAAATACGCACAGTACGACACAAATCAAATGTTACTACAATTATAGGTGTGGACAGCGTGCATTAAAAAAAATAAAAATAGCGAGCAACAGAACATAACACAAAATTATACAAAATTGGGAATAAACAATAACAATAATCAATTTATAAACAAATTAAAATTTAAATCAAATGAAAAATAAATTAAATAAAAAACCAAAATTTACATTAAGATCAATACCTATCGGGAACAATGTTAAAATAAAAATAGAAAATAAAGATTGAAATTAAGTAAATCATCACCATCATCAGCGTATATTGGCCCACTGCTGGACATAGGCCTTTGACTTTAGGGGCACGCCCCTGAGCACGATCCGCGGCTACTCTCATCCAGCTCTTGCCAGCCACCTTGCGAAGATCGTCACTTTACCTAGTCTGAGGGCGTCCTACAATACGTTTGCCGATACGCGTTCTCACTCGAGAACACAAAAACAACAAAAATTCCGTAAAATGTATATTTACCCATGGTTAAACTCATTTTAATGGAGCGCTGTTGAGAGATACGCAGATAAACAAATATCATATCAAAACGCGAAGCCTAACGCGGGCCACATAATAAAGACAGTACAGAAGGGCGGCTTCATACAAACGTGCAATATAAGCGCACCCACACATAGACACATAGAATTCGTACTGTAATCTCAATTGATTTCCACTTTAAGTGGCGTTAAGTAACGTTATTTCTATAAAGTTAAATTGGAAGCGGTTATGAAGGTAACGTCTAGAAAAGGATCGTTACTTTTTTCGTTACCTAATGCGCTTTAGCCAATCTGCGTAGAGCACTTAGTTAATTTACCGGTAAAAATGCCAGCCAGCTAACGATAGCAAGCATAACGTTAACTTTGCTTTTACCGGTATCTTCATTAGACAGAAGTGTCGTTCCTATTTTAGTGACACGTAAGTGAGTCAGCTCCCAGCTGCGCTACGCGCTATGCGCATAAGAACTACTGCTTACTTTAATTGCTTAAATACGACAATAAAAAATGTCTTTTGTTTCCAATTCTTCAACAATATTGTATTTAATATTGTAGGTGTTAATTAAAATCTATCTAGCTATCGGCCGGAGCCACCCATCTGTACCTTTTTATTCTGTGTGCGGCCTAAGTGACAACGTTTCACTGTCATTGTATTTTTGTGTCGCATCCCGTTTCTGTGTGCTAACAGCAGGATAATAACAATGATCTCTCTTGAAATCTAATTTTCCACAACATTTAACGTTATGGGGGCTACAAAGAAGCTGTTGACAGCCACCTCCTTGCTTTTTGGGACAACGAATTGTGACGCCATTACTATAATAATATAGGTACAATGTGTTGTACAATCGTTTTGTGTTTTGATTTTATTCTATATTGAAGAAATTTAAGGCGATTAAAATCAAAATAAAAATTCTCTATATTCAGGTTAGGCCACATATCTGCCGCCTTATGAAAAATGTTTTGGAGCGTTCTCCAAAGTGATTTTTTTATCAATAGGAAAGGCCTTTGCTCTAGTAGTGGAGATATAAATTTTTTGTGTTTTTTTGGAGAGAGTTTGCTTTTTTCAGCGTCTCGGAATGGCTTAAAGAACCATTTAAGTTTCTCGGCACTCCCAAGAAAAAGTCCAGTTTTTTTTGGGGGTGCCGAGAAACTTAAATGGTTCCTCAAGCCATGTGAAACGAAACACCGTCAGAGGTTTTCTAGAGGGAATGGCATACGCACTAGTGCGTGTCACCGTGCCCTACTGGATTCTCCGAGGAGTTCGCATCGGGTCGAATGAGAGTGTGTTGTTCATTGAATCCTGTGTCGAACACTAATGCCACTAAGATCATCATCATCAGCATATCCCCACTGCTGGGGCAACAACTATGGGTGGATAGGGAAAACGGGCCATAGACCACGCGGGCCCAGTGCGGATCGGTGATTGTTAACGACTGCTAATGCAGCCAGGACCAACGGCTTTACGTGCCTTCCAAAGCACGGAGGAACTCGAGATGATACATTTTTGGTCACCCATCCGATGACTAGCTTTTGCGAAAGTTGTCTAACTTCAGCAATCGCAGACCTGCACCATCGAGATTCTCTACGTTATTCCACATTTATTACGCAATACAATTAGCCATATAAAAAGTACGGTAATTGATTACGTAATCAATACGCAAGGTTTCGCCCGCAATCTAATCAGATTGGTAAGTGCGTAATGCGAGTTCTATATGCCGTTCAATCAAGTTAACAAAAACGAGAATTTGTAAGAGTACTGCATAATTTAAACTTAGGTACTTGCTTGCGAACGTGGCTAACGGCCACCAGGTGCCGCTGGCTGCTAAATTTATAACTTTTTATCTGACTGTACAAAACAGCTTTAATTCGATAGTGTCCAAAACGTCAGAAAAAATATAATTTCAAAAGTGTTAATTCGGACAGAGTTTCCGTATATTTTGTGTCCGAATCGTCAGCAAGTCAAATATCATTGTCATCATCATCACCTCAGCCAAAAGAAGTCCAATTTTGGACAAAATCCTTCCCCAAGGATCAGCTCCACAACAACAAAAAAAAATACCAAAATTGGCCTATTTAATTTATTATATTTATTAAGAGTTCGCCTCGACATCCAGTTCAATTCCCAGGCGTGAAAAGTGTGTTTCCGATGTTTCGATGCATAGCCCGGGTTTGTCATCACCAACCCACATTTGGCATGCGTGGTGATTAAAGCCTAAGACTAAAGCCTAAAGACCAATCGATTGTAGCGATGACTTGATTTTAACGGGTCGTTACGTTCCCTAAAATATGGTTGAGCGAAGCGATGGCTGATTCATATGTCATACTCGTGAACGGGTGCCGCCTGTGGAAGTTGGTCTGCTCTTGCATACTTATCTTATTTTTAGTGTTATTCACTTTAGTTTGATTTTGTTTTTCTTAAACAGTTTTTGACTTTTACTAGAGTACTGTAGTGGTACTCAATGACATTGTGGAAATTGAAACTTTTACCTGATGTAAATTTGTTGACAAACATTTTTTATTTTGTTGTTTTACATGTTGTGGTTGTCTTTTATATTTTGTGTGTTTATTTGTAATGGAAAGTATCCTGCTATATTAGGGCATTTTCCAATATTTTTGACGATGTAAGGGAGAAAAGAGCTTGACACTTGCTGAGTTTCTTGCCGGTTCTTCCCAGTACAAGAACTCCCGCCCTGTGTAGACTTAATGATGGCATAGTGACATTCACAATAGCTACTTGTAGCCTAAACTGAATAAATGATTTGGAATTTTGAATTTTAACGATAGATTTGGGACGATATATAGGACTATTTACTTACTATATTTAATGCATCTTTACTTACATATTATAAAACATTGTCGCTCCCGCTGTCTGTACGCTTAGAACTTTTAAACTACCTTTAATACATGCATATTATATACTACTCAAAACAAAATAAGGGCCACGAGGTATTTTGTCTGTACCATGAAAATAATAAAACCAATATTAATTTTTTTGTCTCCATAACGAAAACGAATGTTGTTTTTACCGTGTAGACCAATAAATTTATTCCAATAATAATGATTAAAAAGTTTATTTGCTTTTGAAAGAAAAAACACATTTAAGGTTAAAAATAAAAACAATGTAAAGTTACTGAAAACAAAAGAAAATACTCCATGCTCATCTTTTAGTAACGGGTATGCCCCCCTCGTTTCGTTACGCACTCCTGAAGCCTGGAGTGCATGCTCTCAATCAAATGCCTGACATTTTCCATTGGAATCTCTTCCCAGGCTCTTTTAACAGCGTTGATGAGTTGCTGTTGGTTGTGGATTTCCTGATCACCGTCTCTAACTCTTCGTTTCAACTGATCCCACATGTGCTCTATTGGATTTAAGTCCGGACTGTTCGCCGGCCACGGCAAGACTTGAATTTGAGACGCTTCCAGTACAAACCGAGTCGCTTGAGCCGTGTGTGCACGAGCATTGTCTTGCATCAAGATGAATCCAGGACCCGCTCCCTGGGCAAATGGGATCACATGTGGTCTGACGACTTCCTCAATATACCGCTGAGCAGTAACAGTACCCTCATTTAAAATAGCGAGCTCAGTTTTGCCGTGTAAGCTTATCCCGCCCCAAATCATTACATTTGGACCACCAAAACGATCGACTTCATGGATGCAGGCTTCTGAAAATCTCTCGCCGCGTCTTCTCCATACTCTAATACGCCGATCGTCGTTAAAAAATTTAACTTTGCATTCGTCTGTGAAGAGCACCATGCCCCATTGGTTTATGTCCCAGTCCAAATGTTGACGGGAAAATCTTAAACGATTTGCACGATGATTTCTGGTTAATGGAATACGGACAACTCGCCTTCTTGATGCCTGCTGGTCTTCATGCAATCGATTACGAATAGTTTGGTCACTGACACGAGTACCCGTTGTGAGCCGTAAACGATTTTGCAGCTTGCGGGCCGTCGTTGTGCGATCTCGGCGCGCACTTAATCGAATGTAACGATCCTCTTGAGCTGTTGTAATGCGAACTCTGCCCGAACCAGGTCTTCTTCTAACACTGCCGGTCTCTTGGAAACGATTCCATAGATTTTGAATAGCTCTTCGAGAAAATCCCAATTGCAAACCCACAGATCGCTGCGAATGACCTTCTTCAATCATTGTAACGGCTCTGGTTGCTGTCAGCGAGTCCATATGACGCCTGCGTGCTTGTGGCATATTGCAAAAGATGTTTCTGACTCGAGATATCAATGAACTCTGATAATTTCTTAAATTAAACCAAGAAGCTAAGGAAAGCAAAACGTCAAAGAAAATGCAATCAAAATTTTCAAAAATAATTTTAAATCAAATTTTATTTAAAATTGTTGCCAGCATTAGATGAATACTACAATATTACAAAGTTTAGGTATCAAAGAGTTTGTATACTCAATATTTTACTACTTTCAATATGTAAATGTTTAATAATTTACACCAAAATGAAAAAATACCTCGTGGCCCTTATTTTGTTTTGAGTAGTATATATATAATACAATTTAGACAAACCAACGTCTGTCAGGTCAGCTAGTACCATAATATACTGAAAAACTTAAAGCTATGTAATAGTATATTACGAGTACACACTCGATATTACGAGTACACACTCGTAATATAGGTACTATAATTCAAAAGTAGTTGTACCGCTGTACACATTATGTTAAATGGATACCTATGAAAGTTATACAAATGTCAAAAAAATTGTAATAATCATTATCGTGGCTCCCTCGCATGTACGCGCCACCTCTCTTCATGTGGGGGCTGCTGCGGTAAGTGCTGAAGCAAACGGCACAAACACGCAAACCTGGGCCCCAATTATATATTTGTTCCGTTTGCGGTGGAGACATTGGGTCCATGGGGGCCGGCGGCCAAGCAGCTTGTTAAAGAGTTGAGTGCTCGCCGTGTTGAAGCCTCCGGTGACAAGAAGGCTGGCAGCTACCTTTGCCAACGTATTAGCTTGGCTATTCAAAGAGGTAATGTTGCCAGCATTTTTGGGACCGTTCTCATGAGCCCACAGCTGGAGGACATTTTATATTTATAGGGTTTTTTTTGTCTTAAATTAAGTGTTATTCTTTTGTTTTTCTTTTTCTTTTCTTAAATGGATTAAGTTTTTGTTTTATATGTAAATAATCTTTTTGAATATATTTTGACTATTAGTTAGTATGTCATTATCGTGATTGAAAAACAAACAATGATACCTTTACATGTACGTATAACAAACGTACGACAATACAATTTATTAGTATTGAAATGGTACATATCGGTAACGCAATATGGTAGGAAATCGAATCTCTAGATTGTGTTTCCGAGAGACTTGATTGGGTCGGATCATTGTTCTACCGAGAATACGGGCTCCATACAATGTAACGTTGTCTTGCAAATGATGTTACCGTTCGATCCTATTATGGCGGCAACCTCAATATTGAAATTAGGGATGTATGTAAGAGTCACTTCATTTTTAGGGCCAGGCTAACTTGTGCTAGCTTTTTTGCCATTCTAAGTCAAAGTCAAACCTATTTATCTATATATTAAAACGTGAAGCAAAAACTTTGTACCCGTTTTTACAAAACTTGCGCGGGACGGAGGAGTATGAAATTTCGCACACTTATAGTTTATATACATAGAGAAGGTTATCCAAATGTTAATATTTTTTTTAAATTATGCATAAAAAATACATTAAACCAACAAAAACAACACTACACACACTACCATGTCAACACACACGCATATGTATTTGACACACACGTATTGTTTGTCTTTAATGCGGCCGACACCTGTCAATGCCAATTCAAACTCACTTTCTATCTTTTATATTTTTTCAATGCTTCGGATACAATTCGTGCAGCCTTAATATAATTACGGTCGAATTTCGACTACTGGGCGACCACTTGTTTATATAAATAAGAATATAGTGCTTTTGAATCGTACAAACATTTTTGTACCTATTATTCGCTTAGGACGTCTATTTTTTTAGCTGTGGAGAAGAAGTATGTCGTTCGTCACCTAATCATAATATAATTCATAACATTTATAATTAAAAACCGGCCAAGTGCGTGTCGGGCCACGCGCAGTGTAGGGTTCCGTAGCCCATCTCAATAATGCGGACTCTCAGAAGAAGGCTTTTATGAACATATATTTAACGATGGCTCATACACTTTAATGTAGATACCTACTACTGGTTTCATACACCTGACAAGGTTATTTAAGTAGTTCCCAATGAGGAATTTGTACTGCGTCAAGTACATTTTATAAGTTAGTCGACTGTTAGCTTACCGACTTACTTAACTTCGTCATATATACAACTACCGTGAATTTTTTCACGTATCCAAAAACAACCATTGGGCTGGCAGGGGACACACTTAACTCTAACAATTTTTTTCACTTTAAAGCTTAATAGTTCACAAACGGATGCCTCAATTAAAAAACTTTTTCCACATTCTCGCAATATTTTTGAAATTGCTATCCAACGACATCTCATACTATGGGGTAGACAAGAAAAAAAATTACATCTTCACTTCACGTGTAAGGGAGGTAACCTAAAAAAAATATTTTTAAAAATTTTATTTCACCACTTTTTCGGCGTTATTAATATATACAGGGTGGAAAGATCGAATGCCACATGGATGGCGACTACCTTAAATATTGGAAATAGCATATTTTGTGTAAAGGAGACTTTCCTTTATTTTTAAAAACAATAAATTCTGCATGTATGAATTATCGAAAAATCGCTTGTCTTAGGCGGGACTCGAACCAGTCAAATGCGACAAAAATAACATGCCGTATTTTATGATGCAGATCGAAAGGGTTACTGATAAGGTTAATTTTTTTCTAAACAACAAACACAATCAAGATAACGGAAGGCCATGAAAACTAACAACTTTATTTTCACCCGTCTCGTGAAATGCACCGCAACTACTTTAATTATTCGAAATAGCAAATTGTACGTAATGGAGACATACCTTTATTTTAGAGAATAATACATACTTCAATTATGGATTTTTGAAAAATCGTCTGTCTTAACCGGGAATCAAACCGATTACATGTGGTAAAAATAACATGCCGTATTTTATGATGCGTATTTTAAAGTAGTTGCTGTGCATTTCACGTGACGGATGAAAACAAAATTAAAAGGTAAATGTTAGTTTTCATGGCCTTCCGTTATCTTGATTGTGTTTGTTATTTAGAGAAAAATGAACCTTATCAGTAACCCTTGCGATCTGCATCATAAAATACAGCATGTTATTTTTTGTCGCATTTGACTGGTTCGAGTCCCGCCTAAGACAAGCGATTTTTCAAAAATCCATAAATTCAGAATTTTGTTTTTAAAAATAAAGGAAAGTCTCCTTTACACAGATTGTGCTATTTCCAAAATTTAAGGTAGTTGCCATCCATGTGGCATTCGATCTTTCCACCCTGTATATCCATGTCAAATTACAGCTTTCTAGTACTAAGAGTCTATGAGCTAGGCTGGGGACGGACAGACGGACAAACAGACATAGCGAAACTATAAGGGTTCCTTGTTGACTACGGAACCCTAAAAATGTTTTGTAACTTTCATTGATTGCATGCTGTGTACACTAAATTAAGATTGTTGTCTTGTCTTCTTATGTGGAACATGTTTGTTAAATAAATAAATAAATATACATATTTCCTTTTCATTATGTACTTTTCTTTGTTGTAAAGACGAACCTTATATTCTTATTATTTACGGATAAGCACTTGACCGTTCGTCTCACCATGATAATGAGACATTTTATAAGATTAGCGTTGTTAATTTTATGTTATACTTGCCTAATGTTTTTCAATGGTATTGGTGTCAAACTGTAAAGATGAATAAATTTTTTTTGTATCATAGTTTTTATAGGCTTCACTTTGTAGGTACTACACGTACTTTGTTATCAAACGGAACGTTTGCTCGTTTGCCGGCTTATTCCATAAAAATCCATAAAGCCTGTCTCCGCGCTAAAAACGTGCAGCGAATTCGAGTTAGTACCGGACTCCCGGCTAACACGTCTGTGTGACGTGATTAGTACCGGCTTTGACAAAGGTACTAGTCACTCCGATCCGATCTGGACCCGCGGAGAATCTAGTAGGGCACGGGAAAGCGGCCACATGCAACAGCAAACTCTTTAGTCTCTAAAGCAGGGTTTCATAAACTTTTTGCAGTCGCGGACCACTTTCACAATTTTAACAATTCCGCGGACCCCTGTCAAAGTTTGTTTTAAGAAAAGAAAACAAGGCTTATTTATATTCTAGTTTAATTTCTAGTTTAATTTTGAATTTTATTGTAATGTAATTTAATTGGTTTTTGACAATTTGGAGAATTAATTTTGTATTTTTATATGTATGTAATTAGAATAGTCATAGTTATTTATAAAATAAAAGGTAAAAGCTATTTGCATGCTACATTGTCAGCTGAGAAAGAGAAGAAAATTTGATTAAGGCCAAAAATGTACCTTTCTCAAGCGCAAATAAAATATATTTCATTTTATTTCATTTCATTTCATTTCATTTCATTAAAAAAATACTTTTATTGGTAGTTTCACTTACTACTAAGTTAATGAGAATGATGCTGCTCGTGACGTGGGTGACGACGATGATGCGTCATCGTCACTGCGAGTGCATGGCTTAGCCTAGAAATACTGAGTTTATTGCACAATTTAATGTATTAATAGTTTACTGAGCTACTGCGGACCCCTGGTATACATGCTATGGACCCCTAAGGGGTCCGTGGACCCCACTTTAAGAAATCCTGCTTTGAAGGCTAAGACCTTTAGAAGCGCCTCCGGGTCGTTCCACTCCCGAGCCGGTCTGAACCCCTCGGAGAATCTAGTAGGGCACGGGGACACGCACTTGTGCGTGATGAACACCTCTAACGGTGCTTCGTTCCACACGCCCTTTAAGTTTCTCGCCACCCCCAAAAATATTTTCCTCCTCCGATACTCTGCCTCCGATACATTCACTCGCCGCACGAAACATAACAGCAACGAGTGCATTGTTTCACGCCGATATTCTAGAGAGGGTGGTAATACGCTCTACCACTCAGTCAGTGTCACTCAATTAGCACCACCCAGGGACTCGCACTTATCTACTGGAGTTTCATACTTCATATTATATCATTTTATCCTAAAGTGTTGAACCTTTTACAGGATCCGTGGTGGTCCGTCGCCCTGTCAAGAATGTTTCATTGATCGTCTACTCTACTCCATTTAATCGTTAAAAATATATATATATATACCTATATATATAAAAAAAAATATAATAATAAAAAATAATAAAAAAATAATAATAATTGTATTGTCAGAAGGTTCCTCACTCTGCAGCCCTAACCACCGGTAGCTTGAGCCCTGCCCCGCTGCTGGTGGTAGGTACTCTAGGATTAGGTTTTTATAATGTTTCATTGTTTTTATATTAAAATATTGTAAAAATCTAGTTTTAAGAAAGAAGATAAATAAAGGAGATAATAATAATAATTAATTATAATAATTATTTAAAAATTATTATAATACTTGTAATTTAATCGTTTACTTCTATACAATGATGCAACGCAACGATGATTTTACCTTTGGCATTTTTACAAATAATAAATTGTTAAATAGTAAAAGCCTACATACTGTTCCACTGCTAGGAAAAGACCAAATATGCTTGCCAAATCCGAAACACACTTTTCCTTACCTAGGAATATACAGAGTGGAATTTTGTAATGCCACCTGAAGGGAAAGTCCTCTTAATACTGTAGTTAGATAATTTTACTCAAAGAAAACATTCCTTAATTTTTGTAAAGAAAGAAAACTGCATTCAAAGATTTTCGAAAATTCGCTTGCCACACCCGAAAATCGAACCGACTAAAATCTGTAAAAATTAATAATTATTAATTATTCACCCTCTACTTTTATTGCATCGATCGTTAAGGTCAATTATAAGGATGAAATCTCTTTAACAAACTTGATACATTAAATGAAGGAAAGGAAAAATTCCACCCTGTATAATAACAGCACGGTTTAATCTCTTTCAGTACAATTTGAGTTACAAGTTTTGTAATAGGATTGCGATATCTCAACTAAATATTATAATAACATAGTGATCGTGTTGGCGTCCCACTGAGTTCCAACGCTTTGAAATCAACTAGAATGAATGGACAATCAGATTTGAACCCTCATAATAGACTTGTATAACTAATAACAGTATTAAGTCAGCCCTTTGAAAATTTAATGGGTTAAATCAGAAACGTTTCTAATCAAAATTCCCGACGGACAGGTTTCATTAGCACAGACTGCCCTAACTAAACTTATTATGTGAGTAACTTATTTAATTATTATTTACCGTTTAAGGTTATTGTAAAAAATTATTGGTAACTTTTTGTTTTGACAGAATTTGCTGATTGCCTTGCATTTTCTTCGTCATTGGACTTTTTGGGGGCGGCGAGAAACTTAAAAGGTTCCTCAAGCCGTCTGAAGCGGTACCTTCAGAGGTATTCTAGAGGGAATGGCATCACGCACTAGTCTTTGTCCCCGATCCCTGCTTCAGTCCGATGGGATCGGATCTGATCGGGATTGGTATGTGAGTAATTATTGTGGGTGACATCTGAAACTTCAAATCTATGTAGGATTCAACTATATCACTCTTTATTTTTTATCTGTATGTGAACGAATAATTTTAAGAATGAGTAGGTACGATGAGTGGGAGGGTGGTGTCATTCGCTCTCTCTCTCTGCGACGCCGACGCCATTACATTAAAGAATTGTTCTCAAAAATCGAAATAAAACGGGCTAGTTGAAAGTAAATCCGCCTTTATTATTTAGACCCACTCCTACATCTATAACAATAGGATTGCTAATATAAAAAAAAACGTATTCACTCGCAGGAGAAACTTTTCAACTGGTATGCACTTTAATAAAAAAAATGTAAATCATTTAAAACGTATATTGTATTATTGATTCTCAATTTTAAATTAGACCACAGGACTCTACAAACATCAATACCTTTTTCTACACGTAGTTGATAAATTAAACAAAAACAATTGTTTAAATGTTGAAACTAAATCTCATTCACAATAAATGCACACCAAATTAATCATAAAGTAGGCACTACTAAGCACATATTTGTTAAAGTATTTTCATTATTGAAGTTTATTAACCTTGTACAGGGGCGGACTAAGGGCCAACGCAATTATTTTGTGTAATTTTGTAACGAGCTTGATGAGGCAGCGACTGGCACGTTCTACATTCAACTTTGTCAATGCTGGCTCAGTGAGTGGGTAAACAAATTAGAATATCTGGAGCTCCTTCGACGTTCGGATGCAACAGCAAGCAGCATTGTTATGCATTGCCGTGTTCTGTTTTTAAGTCAAGTGAAACTACAGAGAAAAGTGGCATACAAACTGAAGTTCCAGGTTCGGCAACGTTCGCGTTATATATACCCTTTTAGTGTTAGAAGCATCCATGGGCTTAGGTGGTCGCTTATTATCTAGCAGACGTAACGTGTAGTGCTATAATTATGAAAATAGTGCATTAAGAATAATCTGTTTTTAAGTACACTCTTTTGCTTTTACCTGTTACTGTCACTTAGAAGTGACAGTGACATGTAGACGGAGTTACTCAGTTTACCCTCAGTCCAGCTCTGGTCTCTGTATCAGAGAGTTGTAATTAATCACCACCAGGACGCGCCCCACTCCCAACTGGCAGCTAACATTCAGTATGATGGATGAGTCGCTTTATATCGTGCGTTTCTTGGTACGTCAACTTTTTGAACGCTTTGTAGAGATTGTTGGTGTATCGATCCGTTTGTATTGAACGATTGTGATAGGCGTTTGAACCTTGAATATTTATGAGTCAATCAAAGTGTTATTTACGCTAAGCTTACAATATGTACCTACATTTAGGTTAATGAATATTGCTGCACCATTAATAATTTAAATAAATAGGTATATTAATAGAAATTTGCACAAAAAATAACTAGTCCGTCATCTTAGGCGGTCCGCCATATTGGATTTAGAATGACATATTTTTTTTGGAGAGAGTTTGCTGATTGCCTCAAACGGCATTTTCAGCTTCACCGGGCTTTTTGAGGGCGGCGAGAAACTTAAAAGGTTCCTCAAGCCGTGTGAAACGAATCATCTTTGAGAGAAAACGGCATCACGCACTAGTGCGTCTCCCCGTGCCCTACTAGATTCTCCGAAGGGTTCGGATCGGATCGGGGAGCAGAACAACCCGAGGGCGCCTCTAAAGGCTCGAACCTCGGCTCGGGTTGACCGGGCCGTGGTGGTGGATGGAATGACATAACTTTACTAACCATGCATTGTCATCCATGTTTAACGTGTGTACTAAATTTCATCTAAATCAGTTGAGGCTAAATACTTTAAGATTCAGTTTACCCTAACATACATACATTGCTAGTTAAGGCGAAGGGTAAGGCACACTAGCGCCACCAATTGATAATTTGACAATTACTAACGGACCGGATCTTTTTTTAAACATTGCGTACCGTCCTACAACAGGAAAGCATCCATAGTATTTATTTAATAATTGTGCACTACTTTTTGTTGCGTGGTTTATTCAGAAAAGGGGTTTCGCATTTATTAACAAACAATGGCCACTTCTGTTGTCAGATACAGAATACAAAAACAAACCTAAAGGTAGTGCACAATTATTAAATAATAGATGTTTGCCTAGTGTCTGAAAGTCCGCAATGTTTTAAAAAAAACAGTTTAGCAGTTATCAAATTAAATCCATTAGCGGCGCTAGTGCGCCTTAAATAAAAGTCTGTAAAATGGGCGATATGGTACTTCGGAAGGAAGGTCTTAACCTAGGGCAGGTTAAGATCCAAAACATTGGTTGTTGGTTCAGGTTATAGTCTCAAGCTGGCAGACGTTGAAACCCATCACCCCCAATGTGTGCTCAAGATCTCGATAAAGAGAAAGGGGGCGGGGAAGGGGTTTTGGAAAAATATAATTTATCATTTCTAACATAACATTAAACAAGGAAAACATTTTACAATATCTACATAGCTTTGTCGCTTAAAAAACGCTTATTAGCGCCTCTTAAAGTAAAGAAGTTGAACTGCGTGAGTATAGTAAGCTATGACGTCACTGTACCCTTTTGTTTGGACAGTGGAAATTATTGATTTCTGAACACTATACATTGAGATTACACTATTTTTCCAAAGTGAAGCACGTGATTAAATTAAAATGATGGTATACAAGCTGGCAACTAATTACGAGACGACCAACACCTCAGCGCTCCTAAACAAAATAATTATTTTCCGAGGGCAATGAGAAATGTTAAATAAATATCTTCTGAGTTTTTCAACAATCGTAGCTTCAGCCATGCAAAATTCCATCCCATCCTATTTTAGTTCTCTTAATACTGTTAGATTAATATTATCGATATCGACATTAATGTAAAAAGCGACATGACATTCATAAACAATTTTACACACACAAATGTCATCCTATTTCGGTTTCGTTTGACAACTCGTGTTTGTTGGTCTATTCCGTTGGTATATTAACTTAATGGCATGTCCTAAATAAAAATAGTAGACAATTATTAGGTTAAAAGAGTTCGTGTTAAGCTCAAATAAAACAAACTGCCAAAAAGTATTCCGAAACAATGAGTTCTATTAATTGTTTGGTGTTATTTGGTGTCGCTGCCAATGCCCTATTAGAAATGCTAGTGTAAAAATAATTATCATTGTTAGAGAACATGAAATGGCAGACAGCGAAAGACAAAGGCTTGCACCATTAGTGGAACAATGGGCAGATAATTAATTTTAATCTATCCCACAAAGGTACAGGGTAACGGCTTTTAATAGAAAACTACTTAGCTTTTACAGAGTGAATAAATACTCTTTTGTAAATAGGTAGGTAATACTTTTTATATTTTTATGTAAGCTGTCAACGTTCTTTTGTTTTTTCATTAAGTCACCGAACACGTGTATTCATTCGATTACGTTTAATGGTTTGGTAAAAATTAGTATGGCATTTAGGCAGCTGTCCCACCGCCGCGCCGCGACGAACTATCGTCTATTTTGTCGCTCAAGAAACGTACAATAGATATAGATCCTGTGTCAATAAAAGACATGCATATATTAATAGTTGATCGCTGACCGTTCACACTGCCGGCGAGTACTCGCTTTACTAGTTTGCCGCTGTGCGATAAGAGCTATTAGCTTAGCGATACTCGCTCAGCGATACTTGCTTAGCGGTCAGATCACTCGCCGAGCGACCAACTAGTGGTCATTTTTACCTAGAGTGCGGATCTGAGTGCTAGGGATACATAAGGTGTTCGGAACAATTACATGAACTATCATTGTTGTCTAGTTCAGACGACGACGATGATGTATGTTATACTTATTAGCATTTGTGTAGTGGCAGCGGCAGTACTGAAAAAACGAAAGAAAAGAAGGAACATTTTGATAAGAAGAATTTGGATGCAAAATATTAATTATTTCAGAAGAGACTACAGTGAGTATTAACTATTCAACGAATTGTCAAATAAAGATATTTGTACATATTTAAGATAACGACTTTGCTCATGTCTACAAGACTAGCCGCCACCGAGCGAGTAGTGCGAGTAATCGCCCATCGCCAAGAATACTCGCTTATAGCTCAGCGATAAAACTATCGGAGCTACAAATCGCCAACTCGCTTCTAGTTTCTAGCTCTACTCGCTACTCGCTCATCGCCGGCGGTGGGACACCTGCCTTAAACAGCGCCTCCTGGCGGCACACGAGAAAAGTTAACATTTTGCTATACAAATTCTCGTTTTCGTTAACGTGATCGAATGGCGAATGAAACTCGCCTTGGCACCCGGCTCAATGACAACATCAGACGACATCGAGCGAAGTACAAAAAACATTTAGAATTCTAATAACACCTTATAAAATAAGTCAGTAAGCTGTTAACGTTTGAAATTGTTCTTTTAAACCCTCGCGCGCCATATGTACGCACGGTCGTACGTGAGGTGGCCCGCTAATTATACCTACAGCGCGGGACGGGTAAACGGTTTTATTTAGCTTGCCCTGATTATTTATTTGTTTGGGTCAAATCTAGTAATTGAAATTTGACCCCTTTCCTGTTGACCTTTAGTTCTGATGACAATATAATTCAATACATTCGGTATCATTGTAAATCCAAGATGGCTGCCGCTACGTAATGGCGGGTTACATATATTTTATTAGTAGAATAAGTAGTTCTTTATGAAAATAAAATGAAAATCCAACATGGCCGCCAACAAAATGGAAGGTTATTTTTTTTTCTTTTCATAACCCCTTCAATATGGGTATCAAATAAAAGGTCTTGACTAGTAGAATAGATTACATTATGACAAAAACTAAAAACTTAAAAATAAAAGAATGAGTAGTAAAATTTTTAAAGTTAAACGGTTTTATTGAAAATAATGATTTTAAAAAAAATATGTAGACAATGTACTAATAGCTTACGACCCACGAACCGCTACAGCACCACCGCTATATCATAATAAAAATGCTATTTACATATTTACGCAGGTTACGTGCGCCAAACGATTTTATTTTTTTGTCTGATCAATGCCCTAGGTTGATGAGGAGAGTGGTGTAATGACTGGTACCTAGGATCTACCGACTTATTTTTTAGCTTAGTACATACATTATCTACATATTTTTTTTAAAATCTTTATTTTTTAATGTGAAAACTGCTGATGTTTTGTATTCTATGTAGATATGTATTGCTATGTAGGTATGTATTTGTTTCCCAAAAAAAAAATGGCACCAGTGCTCGACAGGATCCAGTGGTCGACATTTTTTTTCTTTTATCATTATAAATAGGGTAAACATCTGATTAGTCATTAGCAACAATTGAATACAGACCACCTGTTTCCTAGCTGTCATCTCGTAAAATTTCAATAAAAATTTATGTTAATTTTTGGCGATGAAACTGAGTCGAACACTGGACTTAAAATGTCGAAAACTGGTGCCACTACGCTAAATACATATAATTCGGTCAGGCTTGTTGTCGAAAATACCCACAAACCGTATATTGCACAAAATGGGTTTTGTTGTACCGATCTCACCATTGTTCTTAGAAGAGTTCCTGAGTTTGAGCTTTTTACTTTTTTATTTTTTTATTTAGCTCACAAAACCAATAACAATCATAATGACATAATTTTATAATATAACATAGATATACATAGTAAATATTATTATTATTATTATTGCTATTTCGTATGACAAAAATTAAATTATATACTTTTATTTACAAACAAAGACAATTACAAGGTAATAATTAAACTACTTATAAAAAACTATAAACTATAACTACTACTAACTATAAATTAAAAAATTGCCCCAAATCATCCCCATCAGGCAGAGTGCCCAGTAAGGTAGCAAGCAGCATTGCCGCGTCACCTCCTAGGGTTCCATCATCCAGATACCATACGTTAAATTTTGAATTTAGCTGTTCGATGACCAGGGGGTCGACCGCCTAACACTCTCGCTTTCAATCGCTTTGAAGGCGAGGCGAGGAGGAGGCGTCATCTTGTCATTTCGAAAGCAATATGAAAACTATATCGAAAGCTATAGGCTATAGCTTTCGATATTATTCGATATTATATTTCGATATTATATTAGAAAGCGAGGCGAGGGCCTCGCCTTCAAAGCGATCGAAAGCGAAAGTGTTACGCGGTTGGGGGGCAGGTGAATGGCAAGCTAAAAACGGCTGGGCCCAGAGGGTCGCCCTGTTGGCATCCGACGACAGATGAAAGGATAGATAGATATTTTAGAAATATCACAACATAGGTATGCAAAAACTATATTCCTTGAGCCTAATTAAAGTTTGCAGTAGGTACAATTTCACGAGCTATTCCAACCAACAAATGTAGGTACAGTCACAATCATTAACATGTTTAAATTTTTTTAGTTTTGGCTCTTACTCCATTGTGTTAAGGCGAAGGGTAAGGCACACTAGCGCCACCAATTGATAATTTGACAATTACTAACGGACCGGATCCTTTTTTTAAACATTGCGTACCGTCCGACAACAGGAAAGCATCCATAGTATTTAATAATAATAATAATAATAATAAAATAAAATGGGGGTGTGACTCAACATGTTTTACCATTGAAGGTGTGCAAAAATTGAGAAGGTGGCATGCATCTTGTATAATTAATTTGATTACATTAAAAATTACATTGAAAGTAATATTAAAATACATTAAGAACTACACTAAAATTACATTTAAAATATTATATAAATTTATCATTTAGGAATTCCTCAACACTGTAGTAACATTTCTCCACCAATAACTTTTTAAGTTTAATTTTAAATAAGTTAGTATTTAGTTCCTTCAAGTTTTTAGGTATTTTATTATAAATTATAGGAGCCATGCAGACTACACTCTTTCGCAGTAATGCTGTTTTAGATAGGTGTAAACACAATCTAATGTTATCTCGTCTGTTTCTAACCACCTTGTCACACAGACGTGGAAATAGGTGGGAATTTTTTCTAACAAATATTGCTACTTCGAGTATGTAAATTGACGGAAGTGTAAGAATTTTATATTTCAGAAATAATGGTCTGCAACTATCAGTTATATGTATTTTAAACATAGATCGTAAACATCGCTTTTGCATTTTAAAAATTTTTTCTTTGTCTGTCGAATTGCCCCAGAAGATAATACCATATTATTTAATAATTGTGTACTACTTTTTGTTGCGTGGTTTATTCACAAAAAGGGCTATCGCATTTTTTTTTTTATTAAACTTCAAGAAATACAAATACATTTACAACATAGCCCCACAAAACTATATTAATAGTTTGACTGTGGGTACAGAGCAGTCTCGAGAACGAAAATCACGCCGCCGACAATTTTAGCACTTATAAGCTAAGTCTAACTACCTATATATAAGCAACTATAATAAACTTTCCAAAAAATGTTTCTTAAGCAGGCTACCAAATTTGTTAACATTAGTCTCAAGTCTCACATCTTGAGGCACACTGTTCAGTATGTAAGGGATTCTCTTACTGAGGGTTCTGTCACCGTAATAATTAGTAACCCTAGGAACAGAGTATTTGCCCACAGATATCGCTCTAGTATCATACCTATGAATTACTGGTAAGTGACACTCTTGACTACTATGGTTATTAATAGCGAGCAAGTATTTGTGTTTTAAACTAACAGGGAGAATTTTGCATATTTTAAATAATTTTGTATAGTCTCCAATTTATTCACAAACCATGGCCACTGTTGGTGTTAGCGAATGAATACAAAAACAAACCTAAAAGTAGAGCAAATTATTAAATAATAGATGTTTGCCTAGTGTCCTAGCCGTGTGGTGCCGGCCTAGAATTGCACCACCCCAACTCTTCCCGTGGGTGTCGTAGGAGGCGACAAAGGGACAAAACCGGGGGGCGGGCAGCAGCGCCCCCTGTAGAACAACTCCATCACTACACACTGAACTGCGATCCCCAACCCGCATGCCCAGCGTGGGGATTATGGGCATACCCCCCTTATGATGGTGCAAAAAAGAAAATGGCCCCTAGTTCCCGGCCGCCTCGCTATTCCTGGCCATGGCAGCGGCCATGGTAACGGCGGGGCAGGGGGTGCTAACAATCACCGGGCTACCTCAGGCTGCCACAAACAACTGACCCTGGCAACGTTTAACGGACGCACTCTGAGGCTTGACCACCATCTAGCGCAGTTGGAAGTGGAGTTAGAGAACATAAAATGGCATGTTCTGGGGTTATGTGAAGTCCGTAGAGAGGGGGAGGACACCGTAACCCTAGACTCGGGCCATCTTCTCTACTTTCGCGAGGGTGATAAAACATCCCAGGGTGGCGTAGGCTTCCTCGTCAATAAGGTCCTCTCTAACAATGTTGAAGAAATCTCTAGTGTGTCGACCAGGGTAGCGTACCTGATCATTCGGCTGTCAAAGCGTTACAGCATGAAAGTCATTCAGGTTTACGCACCGACCTCGACACACTCAGATGATGAAGTCGAAGATATGTACGAAGACATATCCAAAGCCTTGCATAACACCACTAAGGCTCATTTCAACGTTGTTATGGGGGACTTTAACGGCAAGGTGGGAACCCAGACTGGCAATGAATCCCGGATAGGACCACATGGTTATGGAGTTAGGAATCACAGGGGGCAAATGCTTGTCAACTTTCTCGAGAAAGAGGGGCTGTTCTTAATGAACTCCTTCTTTAAAAAACAGCCTCAAAGGAAGTGGACATGGCAAAGTCCCGACACTGTGACCAAAAATGAGATCGACTTCATCATGACGGATAGCAAGCACATATTCAGAGATGTCTCAGTGATCAACAGGTTTAATACCGGATCTGATCACCGACTCCTCCGAGGCTCTCTGAATATCAACTTGAAGCTTGAAAGAAACCGTCTGATGAAGTCCACGCTCCGTCCTAACCCAATCCAAATCATGGCGGGCGCCGAGAAATTCCAGCAGATTCTCGGGGACAGATTTGTTGCCTTGGAACCCACTGATGACGCTAACGAGACCCTACACAATCTGGTCGAAACGTTGAGGGAGGAGGGCATTAAGTTCTGCAAAAAACAGCGTACTGGCAGGAAATCCAAACTCTCGGCTGAAACTCTCGGGCTGATGACAAGACGACGGGAAACCACCCAAGCGACTTCGTCGGAGAGGTCAGACCTGAACAAGCAAATTGCGAAGATGGTACGGCGCGACCTTCGGAGCTCCAACACACGCCTCATTGAAGAGGCGATAGAGCAAAACCGAGGGTCCAAAGTATTCACTCAGCAGCTTGGCAGGAGCCACCTGACGAAGCTTAAAACGCACGACGGGAGGACAGTATTGTCGAAGCCGGAGATCTCCGCCGAGATTGAGGATTTCTATGGCCGATTGTACGCTGCACATGCCCCTCGTTCCCGACGAGACGACCACGATTCCAGAGCCACCCTGACACGCCACTACACCGACGAACTGCCTGACATCAGTCAAGACGAGATCGTGTTAGCTCTGAGACAGCTTAAAAATGGAAAAGCCCCCGGTGAGGACGGAATCACATCAGAGCTTCTAAAAGCTGGAGGAGCCCCTGTTATACAGGAATTGCAAAAACTCTTTAACGCCGTCCTTCACAGTGGGAGAACTCCAAAGGCGTGGAGCGGGGGCTTGGTGGTGCTGTTTTTTAAGAGAGGAGATAAAACTCTTCTCAAAAATTACAGACCCATCTCGCTCCTGAGCCATGTCTATAAGCTTTTCTCACGAGTGGTCACGAATCATCTCGCCAGGAGACTCGACGAGTTCCAGCCACCGGAACAGGCCGGGTTTCGCGGAGGATATGGCACCATAGACCACATTCACACAGTGAGGCAGATTATACAGAAGTCTGAAGAGTATAATCAGCCCCTGTGTCTGGCTTTCGTGGACTATGAGAAGGCCTTTGACTCTGTCGAAACCTGGGCTGTTCTGGAATCCTTACAGCGATGCCAAGTGGACTATCGTTATATCGAGGTGTTGAGATGTCTATACGAATCCGCCACCATGAGTGTCCAAGTACAGGGCCAGCAGTCCAAACCCATCCAATTGCGCAGAGGAGTAAGACAGGGGGATGTCATATCCCCGAAACTGTTCACAAGCGCGTTGGAAGATATGTTTAAGACGCTGGACTGGAAAGGAAAGGGCATTAACGTAAATGGTGACTACATCTCACACCTGCGATTCGCTGATGACATAGTTTTAATGGCGGAGTCGCTAGAGGAGCTGAACCAGATGCTGGACGGCCTAGCTTCAGCCTCGCGACGCATCGGTCTTGGCATGAATTTGGATAAAACCAAAGTCATGATCAATGGCCACATTGATCCAATACCGGTCGTCGTACATGGTCACCTTCTTGAAATCGTTTCTGAATACACCTACCTCGGGCAGATTCTGCAATTAGGTAAAAACAATTTTGAGAGGGAGGCCAAGAGGAGGATCCAGCTGGGCTGGGCAGCGTTTGGAAAACTACGCCGAGTCTTCTCGTCATCCATACCGCAATGCTTGAAAACGAAAGTTTTCAATCAGTGCGTCCTACCAGTCATGACCTACGGAGCTGAGACGTGGACACTCACGGTAGGGCTGGTCCACCAGTTTAAAGTCGCTCAGCGAGCCATGGAAAGAGCTATGCTCGGAGTTTCTCTGAAGGATAGGATTCGTAACGAATACATCCGACAGAGAACCAAAGTCATCGACATAGCTCTAAGAATTAGCAAGTTGAAGTGGCAGTGGGCCGGCCATATCTGGCGAAGAACCGACAACCGCTGGGGTAAACGTGTTCTTGAGTGGAGACCACGACTCGGTAAACGTAGTGTAGGACGACCTGCGGCCAGGTGGGATGATGACCTGCGAAAGACTGCAGGCAGATGCTGGATGCGTCAAGCTGAGGACAGGGCGCTATGGCGCTCATTAGGGGAGGCCTATGTCCAGCAGTGGACTAAGATAGGCCGATGATGATAGTGTCGGAAGGTCCGCAATGTTTGAAAAAAAATCCAGTTTAGCAGTTATCAAATTAAATCCATTAGCGGCGCTAGTGTGCCTTACCCTTCGCCTTAAGAGTAACATTAATGCTCGTGACTGTACACTGACCGTTGGCTCATGCATAAAATATCTTGTTTAATCCCTGAATGGAGACTGAATGAAACTCAACCCGGTCTGCCAATTAGTGAATAGCTCAGTACGTTTATAAGCCCGAAGCCGCACCGGCTCTTATGGTAGGATATAAATACATCTGAATGGTACCTAGGTATGTAGCAATCCGTATAGTTCAGTATGGAATACGAAACTAGGTAAGTATAGAAAATAGCGAAATTGGTTATACAGAACAATGTCTTTAAAGTTATATTTAAGAGCGTTTAAGACGCACACTAGCGCCGCCAATGAAAAAAAAACATATCTAGAAATTAGAGATAGAAAATCAAATTATGCTCAACATACTATTTGAATGAAGTAATTTAGCATTTTTACGTCACCTAATCAACATCTGACATGTTATGGTTTAGTTAAATAAGACGTTACAGCTAAGAACGGCCACTTTTAACTTTAGCGTTTGGTTATAAGGATCAATATTCATTGGAGAAATTTGACGGATTTGGGTAGGTTCGTCTGCCGCCGACTGCACATAGTTCAAAAAAAAATTTAATGAAGTAACGAAAACGTTATATAACTTAATAATGACAAACTTTCTCTCTCACAAAGCATGCCGTTACAGCTAGCTAGCCTAGACACTAAGTTGCAAACCATTCAAAACGCAAGTCTACTTTCAAGTCAGAAGACTAACTAAGTTTCTTTATCACAATTTTCTACGCTAGGTAAGGGGCAGCTAATTTAACATTAGTATGTACCCCGCGTTTGCAAAGTTACGGCCTGAATATAGGCCTATCAGCATTCATAATCGTATAGGCCACCGACTCTACGCCAACATCATCAGCATCATCATCATCAGCTCATTTAATGTCCCCTCTGCTGGGGCACAGCCTTCCATATGGATGGATAGGGAGAACGGGCCATAAACCACCACGCGAGCCCAGTGCGGATTGGTGGTTGTTAACGACAGCTAATACAGCCGGGACCAACGGCTTTACGTGCCTTCCGAAGCACAGAAGTACGCCAACGCTTTTTTTTTTCTTTTTGTTGATGGCTTTGTGCGATTAGCACATTTAGCCAGTGTCAAAATAATTTTTCTAACAAGTAATACATAAATAAACAATATTTCTTTTCTGTATGATGATGATGAATGATAATAAAAATGAGAAGTGAGAAATGATATACCCCCCAACCCCACGAGTATCTCAGTAAAGATGTGGGGCTTTACTAAGTCCTCGAGCGGACTTCTTGAGAGAATTTGAAAAGTGATGTTGCACTGTTTTGTTTCATTTGCCAACACTCATGCACACTCACGAACAATTAACGGTTAATAATCCACCATTATTTCACATTAATATTCGATATAACACAAATTTTCGAAAATAAAACAAAACCGCAGACATGACTCTTCACTTTCCCGTCAAGAAGTCCTCAATACGTCAACGCTTTATCTAAAGTAGTCGCCATTAGCCTAGTGTTGTTACTCAACCTATTTTAATGTTTCGGCTGAAGGGCTCGTGTCGTACTCATAACCATAATATATCATTTTGTATGATACTTCGAAGATTTTTGTTATTGACAAATATTGTAGTTCGGTACATATATTTTATCCTTTCCAACTCGTTCTCCACAATAACAAAAAACAGTTACACCACAAAAATACGTAAGAAAAAAATATTTTTAACGTCAACAGCAAAAAAATGGCACTACTTTAAGTTTCTGAACTGTTTTTTCTTTCTAGTCTCTATTCTTACAAAGGCTTTGTGCCCGTGTACTCGTAAAGCCTACTTAGTAAGTTGGAACCATTAGTAGTCGCCGGCAATATGAATTTTTTATCACGTAAGAGACCACCCTTCGAAATAATTACATTTAAAACTACTGTTGCTTGGATATTATTTACATACAATTTTCTATTACAATATCGTAACTATTATACTTTGAATAATAGATTGTTGTAACTTTAAAGAGCTCGATGGCGCAGTGGTTTTCATTGATTTAAGGGGCGCCGACCAAAAAAAGCCAAAACACTACTACGATAGTTTTTCATCATATAATAGATGATGAAAAACTATCGTATTACATAAACAAAACATATATTTGGTATCAAAGGGAACGTGTTTACAATTACTCCGACCCATAAATTCATAACACACTAAGTATAGTTTTTTCTACAATATCACTTAAAGTTTGGCAAAAATCATGAAAACGAGTGGCGGCGTTTATAAACATCCACACGCGAGGAGCTCGATGGCGCAGTGGTCAACGCGCCCGGTCTGCGAGTGCTGAGGTTAAGCAACTTTCGCAAAGGCCGGTCATCGGATGGGTGACCAAAAATTTATCATCACGAGCTCCTCCGTGCTTCGGAAGGCACGTAAAGCCGTTGGTCCCGGCTGCATTAGCAGTCGTTAACAACCGCCAATCCGCACTGGGCCCGCGTGGTGGTTTATGGCCCGTTCTCCCTATAAATCCATAGGGAAGGATCGTACCCCAGCAGTGGGGACATAAAATGAGCTGGTGATGAATTATTTTAATTGAATTTTTTTTTATATTTACGGGTAAGCACAGTGCCTTGATCTCACCTGATGTTAAGTGATGATAAGGCCACTTGGTGGAAGCGCACTTCACCCGGGATCCTCAACTAGTGAGGCACTGGCTTTCTTATCTCTAGCTGCCGGAACACAACAATGCTACAGACATTGATGTTATGGCGACATATTTAGATAAGATGGTGGTAGCTAGCCAGGCGGACAAACAAGCCCTACCACTAACCAAACCGAGTACACAAAGATGTACCCCCCGCTGGGAATCGAACCCAGGACCTTTGAGTCTAAACCGGTGGTCTTAACCACTATTCCACAGAGGCGGCAATAGGAGTCAGAAACTGATTTTAGTCTTTAGGAACAATTGAATGCAGACCACCACTTTTTGGAGATTTGCTGATTGCCTCTGGTAGGCTACTCTTGACGCAAACTAAAAATCTCAATACAATTCCAATGCGATTAATATGTATCGATATTGGAATAAGTTTCGCAATTTCGAAACGCCCCATCTCGATAATAATTTGTTCACTCAATTTCTACGCAATTTAATTCCAATGTAGCGCTATTATCGCTTTTAAGAGTGCTATTTGAATTTTTTAGATTTATTATTGGAAATTGATTAATGCAATATTGTGTTTCAAGAGCAACCCACCAGGCGGCTTAATCACCGTCGGCGCCGGCACCACCTGCATCTTAGCTGTCATCCCGTAAAAATTTAATGAAAATCTATGTTACTTTTAGCGACGAAAACTATGTCGAAAGACTTCATGGCAGGAAAGTGAAGAGTCACGTCTGCGGTTTTGTTTTGTTTTCTAAAATTTGTGTTATCACACTTTACACTAATATTATAAATGCGAAAGTTTGTGTATATGTGGTGTGTATATTTGTTGCTTCTTCTCACGCTGCAACGGATGTATGGATTTGGATGAAATTCGGCATACAGATAGTTATAACCTGGATTAACACATAGGATACTTTTTATCCCGATATTCCCACGGGAACGGGAACCATGCGGGTGAAACTGCGGGCGGCCGCTAGTCGAATATTAATGTGAAATAATGGTGGATTATTAACCGTTAAGTGTTCGTGAGTGTGCATGAGTGTTGGCAAATGAAACAAAACAGTGCAACGTCACTTTTCATATTCTCTCAAGAAGTCCGCCAGAGGACTTAGTAAAACCCCACATCTTTACTGAGATTCTCGAGGGGTTGGAGGGTATTGATATACCCTATATACACCCTATATACCTACCTGCATGAGAAATGATTTTCTCACTTTTCATTTCTATTATCATTCATCATCATCATACAGGGAAGAAATATTGTTTATTTATGTATTACTTGTAAGAAAAATTACTTTGTTACTGGCTAAATGTGCTAATCGGACGAAGCCATCAACTAAAGGAAAGAAAAAAAACCGGCCAAATGCGAGTCGCACTCGCGCAGGGTTCCATACTTTATGACGTTTTAAAAAAAACTACTTACTTGATCTCGTTCAAACCAATTTTCGGCGGAAGTTTGCATGGTAATGTACATCATATATTTTTTTTAGTTTTATCATTCTCTTATTTTAGAAGTTACAGGGGGGGGGGAGGACGCACATTTTACCACTTTGGAAGTGTCTCTCGCGTAAACTTTTCAGTTTAGAAAAAAATTATATTAGAAACCTCAATATCATTTTTGAAGACCTATCCATAAATACCTTACACGTATGGGTTTGATGAAAAAAAAATTTTGAGTTTCAGTTCTAAGTACGGGGAACCCCCATAATTAATTGCTTTTTTTTCTATTTTTGTGTGAAAATCTTAATGCGGTTCACAGAATACATCTACTTACCAAGTTTAAACAGTATAGTTCATATAGTTTTGGAAAAAAGTGGCTGTGACATACGGACAGACAGACAGACAGACAGACATGACGAATCCATAAGGTTTCCGTATTTTGCCATTTGACTACGGAACCCTAAAAACTGTCGAACACAGGTGCCCAGGCCCGAGGGTCTCGGCAAGGATTCGTGAGGAGGGGCGTACCCACTAAAAGCCACGTGCCACTAGGGTGACTGGGATCACTAGTTTGGCAGTCACCAGTGTTTACTCTAGCGACGGCGGCGCCGGCGGCCCGCCCGAGGATGTTGGAGCGTGCTGAAACTAGCGGACTGCCTGGGATGAAGATTTTTTAAGGACTGTCTAGCTAGAGCATTAACATCATACACTCTTATTATCTCTTATTCCATTGTATTAAGAGTTATACATTGTTTCATCATCATCATCACCACTCACACATGTTAATGCTCGTGACTGTACTCATGTTGAACCACCTCTGTAGTTTAGTGGTTAGACCACCGAATACAGACTCGGAGATCTCGCGTTCTATTCAAAGTCAAAGTCATATATTCTTGTATTGAAAAAAACTTATTTGCTAAATACCTACTTAATCAGTCAAAAAAAACAATGTTTACCTGTTATCCATCCATTCAGGGGCCTCACCATAAGAGAGCTTTGAATACCATTGAAACTTAGATAACGAAACATTTTTACCAGTATAATAATTAACCTTTCTACGCAGACTGGCTAAAGCGCTAATAAATTTATAATACTTTTTTAGATATCGTTACGAGTTAGAGTTACAAGCAGTCAAACATTAGTATATAAGGTCACATTTTATCAACTGCAAATATTTTGAGGATAAATTCAACAACATATTATATAAACAATTTTTGTGAAAAACCTTAAATTTTTATACGCTAGTTTTCAAAAAAAACGCCAAAAGACATGTCGATTAAAAAGAAAAATAAAGCACTTTCGGTAGTTATAATTCAAAGGAGCCGAAAAAGAGAGGCCGCAATGCCTTCACCGCTTACACGTGCTTGCTAGTTTCATTAAAAAACCGACAGAAAGGCCGCTCTTAAGAATATTACAATTTTTGTGTCAGGAAAAGTAAAAAAAAAACTAGCCTGAATTTTTTTTTTATGCTAGGGCCTTATTTCTCTGATAGAATTAGATGTTTTGTCAAAATATTTGCAGTTGATAAAAAGTGACCTTATATATTGATTATCATTTGTACGTGGTGGTATATAAACTACACAATATGCGAATAAAAATCGGTTTCCCAGATAAACGGCAGCAGCTCTTTTTAAACATTGCGTACCGTCCGATAACAGGAAAGCATCCATAGTAATTGTGCACTACTTTTTGTTGCGTGGTTTATTCACAAAACGGGCTATCGTATTTATTCACAAACAATGGTCACTTTTGGTGTTAGCGAATGAATACAAAAACAAACCTAAAAGTAGTGCACAATTATTAAATAATAGATGTTAGCCTAGTGTCGGAAGGTCCGCAATGTTTGAAAAAAAAAACCAGTTTAGCAGATATCAAATTAAATCCATTGGCGGCGCTAGTGTTCCCAACCCTTCGCCTTAAGATCCTTTTTGTTACTACTTCATATTAGGTATTCTTGAAGGTAGCCCAAAATAAATGTATCTACCTTTATAATATCATTGTCTGAGACACGTGCAAACCCTCTTAACAATGACTAATTTTATTCTGAGAATAGAACTAAAGTATTAACACGATAAATACCTAATACTTATACTTCAGACAGAACAATAACTAAAAGCATTGTTCCGAGAGAATTACAGATTTGTTCCCTCTCCCTGCCACTCTAATTCCGTGGGTTAGTGTTGCCAATGCCAACTTAGGGTAGGCAATTTACCCTAGATTTGGAGTAAAGACAGTAGGGATGACTCGGTGGCAGAGGCAGTTCAATTTAGAGCATTATTAGACTTAGGGTTTTTTTAGGCCTTTGATTTGCTTTTGGTATTACCTATATTATATTTAGGGGCAAGCGTATGATTTACTAAACGCGTTAACAAATGTGATGTCATAAACAGAGTTGGGATTAGATAGGTACAAATACTCGCATTTACGAAGCTTTTTAGAGATAAGATATTTTAATTCGTCTGTCTTTAAGTGTAATACCTATTACTCGTATATTTTGATAAATAACCGATGATTTTAGGCTACTTAGCACCAAATACACTTTTGAACAATGTGAAAATGTAACGGTAGGTGAAGAATTTGGCGCGCAAACGGAGGCGCAAAATCACGACAGAAGTCAGCCTGTGACTACGGCCGATGTTACTCGGTCAAAACGTCGGGTGTAAATAAGGTATGATACCTTTTACTAATAAGTATGCGTTAATACGCCATAAAAAATTTAAATTACTCAGCACGAAACTTTTTGGGACTTTTACCACGCTACATCTGGCAACACTGTCCGCAGCTGCTACTGAACGACGCGCATATCATTCAGGCAGCTGTGCGCGCGCAAGCATCCCTCTCGTCTTACCCCGGTAACCGGTCGGTACGCCAAGTCGCAAATTAAGCAAGCATTGCAAAAACGAAGAAAGCTTTATTTTAGTGTTAAATCGATTTGTAAGATGCTTAGGTAAGTACTAAATCATTTTATTCATTGATTTGCAGTTGTATTAATGTTTTGTTTTGAAACAATCCAATTTTCTTCTCAGATTGAGTTGGATTACCTAGATGTTATTGTTCGTCTCTATTGTCATAATAATTATATGTTAAAACTAACTATCATTAATCACTTATAAATAGCTGTAGCTAATGTCAAAAGTGTTTAATTAATTCAAATTGACATTGAAGTGATCGGTAGCCATCGCCCTCATCCTTCAATCGATAATCCTCTGGTTCTGCTACAACGCCGGGATGTTTTCACAGGTGGGTTACTCTTGAAACACAATTGCAATAATCAATTTCCAATCCCAAATCGAAAAAATTCAAATGGCACTCTTAAAAGCGATAATAGCGCTACATTGGAATTAAATTACGTGGAAATTGAGTGAACAAATTATTATCGAGATGGGGCGTTCCGAAATAGCGAAACTTATCCCAATATCGATACATATTAATCGCATTGGAATTGTATTGAGATTGAGTTTGCGTAAAGAGTAGCCTACCAGATCAGCCATTTTGGCGAACTTTTGGCGAAACGGCAATGATGATTATTTAATTAATTATCTTAATTAATGGCTTCGCGTTTAGAATTTAGCCAATTTCAAGTATTTTTTATTATAAGTAGGTAGTAAGGGTACAATTGTACGGTAGATAGAAATTAAAATGGAGTCTTATTACTTATTCTTACACGTGTTATTACGGGAAGAACTCGGGTGAAACCAAGTTTCTTTATGGGTAAAACTCCCGATGATCTGAGATCTGATGGATATTGACATTTCTTGGTTAAATTTTTCCTTAGTTATAGCTTCGTGCGGTTAGCACATTAAGCCAGTGTACTGCTATATAAATCTGTAGGCTCTGTCCGTGCATGCAATTTTTCTGACAAATATTGGGATAAATATTCGTTTTATGACTCACTGACACCAATTCTACGATTTTTGAAATGTTTGTCTGTCTGTCTGTATGTCCTCTTATAACTCAAGAACGGCTTGACCGATCTTGATGAAAATTTATATGTAGTAAGAACATGAGATTGTGCAAATGATAGGCTATCATCATCAACATCATCATCAGCCCATTTTATGTCTCTACTGCTGGGGTATGAGCCTTCCCTATGGATGGATAGAGAGGACGGGCCATAGCGGGCCCAGTGCGGATTGGTGGTTATTAACGACTGCTAATGCAGCGTGCTTTCTGAAGCACGGAGGAGCTCAAAATGATAAATTTTTGGTCACCCATCCGATGACCGGCCTTTGCGAAAGTTGCTTAACCTCCGCACTGGCAGACCGGGCGCGTTATTCTGCGCCATCGAGCTCCTATATATGTTGGTAAACCTAATAATTATTTTATTTAGCATTCATTGATCCATTATTTTCGCACAGCGAAGCGGGCGAGTGAAAGCTAGTAGGTACTTAGTTATGAGTACACCTGCGTTGCACCTACGTCTTTGTGACCTCCATATATTTCTAGTTAATCTCTAATATGTGTGACATAGTCATAAAACCACGATATTTTAGATAATCCCTAAAATGCGTGGCACAGTCATAAAACTACGACACTTTGTAATTGCATCTCTCGCCGTACACGATAATAAAAATTATATTTTCTATTTAAATCACAAGCCTAATTTATGACCGTGAAATCGGTAAAGCATACTTTACCTCACGTAATCGGGTAATAAAAAATGTATTTCCCAGTTAGACTGCGCGCCCGGTAATAAAAATTATGTTTTCCAGTAAATTGTAATATGCTATTGTACTTAGTCACACAAAGAAGTCTTGTGCAACAAAGAAACTCTGGCTTGGCGACGAAGCCGTTTATAAGGCTAATCGGGAGCGTCTGGAGATCATTCTACCAACGCCTTCTTAGCCGTATAGTTAAGTTAACCATACGCTAGTTTACTTTTGTACTTTTGTACTTTTACTTAAATACAGTTTAATACTAAATCGCTGCTAGTTTGTCTGAAGTTTTCCCTCGTCTCTTCCTAATCTCCCGACGCCCGCACTCGACCGTTAACTACCTATATAGGTAATAAATTGATAATAACAGTTTCTTCAACTGGTTTTAACAAAAATGGCTGTTAATTTAGATAGATAGATAGATAATACTTTTATTGCAACTCTATGAAACATAAACATGAACACAAATATAAATAACTTAGAAAGTTACAATTGGCGGTCTTATCGTTTTAAAGCGATTTCTTCCAGACTTACTTTAATTTATTTAAATACTCGACTAGTGCCCAGTTTTCGACAGGACCCACTTCTACCTAAAATGACATCCCGGCATCCTGTAAAATTTCAAAGACAGTCAATGTTAGTTTTTGGTGTCGAAACATGTGTCGACACTGGTCTTAAAGCGTCTAACACTTGTGCCACAGTCCTATACTACTACTGGGTGCCAAGTGCGAGTTCCATTCGCAATTCGATCACGTTAACGAAAACGAGAAATTGTATGGCAAAATTTTAACTCCTCTCGTGTGTCGCCAGGAGGCGCTGCTTCAATGCCATACTAATTTTCCTTTTCGTAAAATTTCGTCTAATCGAATGAAGACGGATGGTAAACAAAACTCACACTAGGCATCATGATTATGACATGTAAAATAAATCAATGTTTAACATAGGTAAAATCTTTTTGTAGAATCATGGAAGTGGTGGATGACGTCCAGACAAGAAGTGGTCAGTGGTGTTCAAGGATCCTGGGCGTCCCTCAGTTATGAATTATGGTAAGTACACAATTGAATATTCAAATAATTTTAACGCAAATTACAAAAACACAAACGGTGAAAAAATTTCCACGAGCAGGATTCAAACCTGCACCCTTCTGACATACCGGGTCAGGTGCTCTTCCAATTGAGCTATCTTGGTTCTAACCAGCCCGCCGAAATTATTCAACACTTTTTACTTTGAAAGCCAAAGGCGCCCATTCAATGTCAACAACTACCGTCACTAACGTCAGAAGGGTGTAGGTTAAAATCCTGCTCGTGGAAATTTTTTCAACATTTGTGTTTTTACACAATTGAATTCCGTACTTAGGAAACACAGGCTATATAGCCACAGTATAATTAAGTATACAGAGTGCCTTGTACTAGTTGCATTCGCCAATCGATCACGTTAACGAAAACGAGAATTTGTATGGCAGAATTTTAACTCTTCTCGTATGTCGTCAGGAGGCGCTGCTTCAATGCCATACTAATTTTCGTTTTCGTAAACGTAATCGAATGAATACGGGTAGTAAACCAAACTCACACTAGGCATCCAGTACTTTAACTCGCTACACATGCCTGCACATTAGACTACCACGAACACAAACTGTGAAATTTTATATATTTTCATTTTTCATATATTTTATAGATTCAATAATTAATATTTTCATTCATTTAATTTCAGGAAACGAAGCTGACACTGATTCGGACGACGACGCTGACAAGGACTTATTCAAGGCCATTCCCAGGTCGGCGTACCTCTTCATGGACACCCTTGAGGACGATCTATCATTAGGCACCTTTGAGGACATCAAGCCAGTGTTATTACCAACGACATCAGACTCGGAAGCAGCGGCAGTAGCAGCGTCGAATGGCACCTTTGAATGGCGCTCATTTCCCAAATCTCCTTCTCCGCCTAAGTTGAGAAGAGACACATTTGCCAATAGCAACTTCGGTCTCACTATTCCATGTCCTGACCCGTACATATTTGTCAGTATTTGGGACATAGGAATCATGAACACAATATCATTAAAGTCCTATGGCGAACGGATAAGGTAAAGAGGTCAATTCTAATAGCAACTGGGCTGCGTCCGAAGTCAAAGCCATTCCCAGGTCGGCGTACCTCTTCATGGACACCCTTGAGGACGATCTATCATTAGGCTTCTTTGAGGACATCAAGCCAGTTTTATCACCAGCGTCATCAGACTCGGAAGCAGCGGCCGTAGCAGCGTCGAATGGCACCTTTGGATGGCGCTCATTTCCCAACTCTCCTACTCCGCCTAAGTTGAGAAGAGACACATTTGCCAATAGCAACTGCGGTCTCATTATTCCATGTCTTGACCAGTACATATTTGTCAGTATTTGGGACATAGGAATCATGGACACAATATCATTAAAGTCCTATGGCGAATGGATAAGGTAAAGAGGTAAATTCGTATTTCTTCATGGGCACCCTTGAGGACGATCTATCATTAGGCACCTTTGAGGACATCGAGCCAGTGTTATCACCAGCGTCATCAAACTCGGAAGCAGCGGCAGTAGCAGCGTCGAATGGCACCTTTGAATGGCGCTCATTTCCCAACTCTCCTACTCCGTCTAAGTTGAGAAGAGACACATTTGCCAATAGCAACCAGGGAAAATGGTTAATTTTTTGAAACGGTTTCAATACAACAAGTCGCAGCTAGATAAGATCGCTAGAAATAAACCGGTTTATTTAGGTTCGAAATATCGCTCCTATTTGGTTCCGCTCCGGAACGGTACTTTACGAACGTGATGCTCCGGGGTGAGACCAACTTAAGCTAGGTAAATTTAATAAGCATGAAAAAAATGTAGATAATATGTATATAATTGTAGACAAAATTTAAAAAATTGAATATCAATAGTTTCGTTGTAACATTTAAAACAAAGTGGGCGCGCTGGAGAGCACACTCGCCAGCGAGCCCACAAGGATAATTCCGTTACTTAAGGCTTTTCAAATTCGTTTATGACACCATTAAAATGTATGTCAATCTACTATCATCAATTTAATTTAGTCTATACCAATTATACTATACCAACAGCCCCAGGGGTGTTGTATAACGTCGTGGTTATTCTGCACTGCAAATTGAGGACGATAGCGTGGATCCGGCAGAACTTGGGACGTCTGAGCAGCCTTTTTCTCCGACTAGAGTCGAAGTGGTCGCCACGAACCAAGTGTTACTGAGAAAGTTCCAGCTGTTAAAGAGGTCCCTTCATTTCAGTGACAATGCTATCCAAGATATACAATTTGACCTGGACGACAAACAGTAATCATGCGCACAATTGTCTCGTAAACTCATAAGATGCCCAGCATATTGTATGCCAGTAACTTTATTAAGGTGACCTTAGCTCAAGCAGCAGTATCTGTAACTGGAAGGACACCACTACAGCCGAATTGTATACTTACATGGGCATCATCTTTGCCATGGAAGTGGTCCTCAAAAGTTGCCAAGCCATAGCGTTGGATATGTCCTTGCTACAGGGTACACATTTTATCAACTGCGAATATTTTCAGGATAGGGTTTTCTGCCTTATGCGATCATGAGTTTCAAATAGATATTGTAAAGACTCAAGTGGCTGCGGTAACTAGTGGAGATTTCGATAAGATGGTTTGAAGGGATCAGAACCGAGTGGCGACGATCTCTACGTGCTATAGAAACACGTTCTGCACAGACAAAAATGGGGAAGTAGTGCCCATTCTTGTCAGAGATTACTATAGCCATATGGGTCACTCTTTATTTCATTTCAAAAAGCCAAATACCAATTTTCATGTATTGACTGACAGGTGGAGTTGACAAAAAAAAAACAGCTCCTACCAATGTATCCCTGTATATATATGTGTCGTGTAATGTATAATTAGTAAACTTAATGTTAAGAATTAAATGTTAAATAAAACTAGACTTAAGAATCGACATTACATTTGTATTCCTTATAATTAAGCCTATTATAGTAAATTAATATACAAAAATAATTTTGTAAATAAATAAATATATAAAAATAATTAATATTTTGCTTGTGAATTTTGTCAATAAGGATAAATAGAACCAGATAAGTAGGTAAGTAGTTTTGTAAGTTTATAATAAAAAATTCACAGATTTCGCGGTTCCCGCAAGAATCGGAGCAATGAAAATGAATATAACAATTTACGAAAAAAAAAACCACTTTATTTTAAATAATACATTACAAGTTAATTATTATATTTTTTATATATTTTTTTTTATTTACCTTAGTCGAGATTAATTCACATTCACGCACACTTGGTCCACTGCACCGTTCATTCTCAAATTTAAAA
This sequence comes from Eudonia mercurella, assembly GCA_963082485.1. Lineage (NCBI taxonomy): Eukaryota > Metazoa > Arthropoda > Insecta > Lepidoptera > Crambidae > Eudonia > Eudonia mercurella. Next base: position 5,521,129 of record OY720043.1, read on the forward strand.
CGCGCGCACGGATCTTAGCTCGAGTTCTCCTATAAGCATATGGCATTTTACTGTCGCAATAATATTTTAATACTGTAATAACAATTCACTCTATTCTAATTATTATAATGTCAAATGATATTTCACATTACAAAAATATAAAACCTTTAGGCGTGAAAGAGGAACAAACATCCATCCATACATCCATACAAACTTTCGCGTTTATGATATTATGTAGGTATTTTCAAAATTCCAACTCGAATGCACTTCTCGTCTGCTTCTGCATCTTTTAACACCATTACCATGACGATCGGCCAATAATCACTCCAGCTTTTAATGATTCTTAAAAAAATAAAAATCTTTTCTTTAACATTTTTCAAAAATTTATTAACCGATTTTCAAAATTCCAACTTGAATGCACTTCTCGCCTGCATCCGCATCTCTTAACACCAGGAGTTATGGCCAAAAATACGTCTCAGGCGATTTGCATCTGATAACCATTTTCAATGGTAAAACATGGAAATACAAAGTTTATTGTATAGCGCCTGGAGACGCTGCTTCAATACCATACTAATTTTTGATTTCGTAAACGTAATCGAATGAATACGGATAGTAAATAAAACTCACACTAGGCACCCAGATTAGTTTGATACCTACCTACCAACAACTCCTTAAAACTTCACTGTGAAAGTGTGTTTTTCCTAATCAGAAACTTTAAACGAAATTTTCTCAACTCGTATTTTTAAAATACTTTAAGCCACTCGGTCAGACTCTGTTATTCGGTAAATGCACTCGGTAGGTAAACCCTGTTTACAAAAAAATATATTAAAATTGATAAAAAGGTGCTGAACTGCTAAGTAAACGCATACATGCATACCTAGGTATGTGTTGATAAATATATTTCATCATAATCAGTCCACTGCTGGACATAGGCCGCTCCCAATGCATGCCACTAAGCTCTTTGCGTAGGTATATCGTCAGTCGCTCCACCGCGCCAGAGGGTGTCCTACACTACGTCTGCCGAGTGGCGGTCTCCACTCTGGAACACGTCTACCCCAACGGCTTTCGATCCTTCGGCTTATAATATGACCAGCCCATTGCCACTTCAGCTTGCTTATTTTTTGAGCTATGTCAGTTATTCTGGTTCTCTGGCGAATTACTTCGTTCCGGATTCGATCACTTAGAGTTACACCTAGCACCTAGCATAGCTCTGTCTTATCTTTCTTTCTATGTGTGTTTGCAATAAAGTGTGATAACTATTTGCCAATTTATCTATCTCTCTCCATAACTCGCTAAGTGATTTTAAATGTATGGACTAGTGGTAACTTGAGTACCCACGTCTCGGTTCCGTTAACGTTTAAAAATACTTACACATTATCAATACATAGTCCATCTCTTATTGTTTTACATTTCATCAATCAACACCATCAAATTAATTACTATTTACGAAAAATTAGGCTGTGTAAGTCTAACTCCTTTTGCTTTCCCAAATAAAAAAAGTTTCACTGACTTTGACTTGCCTGTCTGACGCATAGACTATGTATAATATGTCTGACGTCATGACGTGTTGTTTGTTTGTGAATTTCAAGTAAATAATATAGGTACTCAACTCACTTACACCAAGATATTATCGAAGAAAGTTCATTAAAAACAACATTTGTGGATAACAGTTTGTACATTTAATAAATAAAGAAATAACATAATGTTGAAAGCAGTAATTCTCATCGGTGGACCCCAAAAAGGCAAGTTATATTGTCGTCACCGGCGGCGTAACCAATTTCAACACAATATTTATTTATTACGTGGCCAATTACCAACACAAAGAGATAAATTTATAATATTTTTTTAGAAAAAACTACTGTATAACGGTTATTTCAGTAGTACTGAATTCTGATACATTTACAAAGCGAGGTTAGATAAGTTTTAATCGTCTGTTATCTATAGTGGATAAAACTATTTTTAATTACTTATATGAGTCACAGTAGTAATATCAATGAAAAAGATAGTTAAACAAATGCTTTATTGGGTCAGAGTGCTCACACTATGTATAGAAAATAAATAACAAAAAAATAATATAAAAGTAGACAGTCTTATTGCTTAAATCAGTGGTTCCTTATCTTTCCCCGACCATAGAGCCTTTTCCTAATGTTTTGTTAGCAGGGACCACATAAACTGTACTTAAAAAGAAAGTTTAATCTTTATTCAAAACTTTAAAAGTATTTGTAGCATAAGTTCAGTAGTGACAGTTTATCTTTACACACTTCATGCTAGCAAAAATGCTAATGCGAAACATTCAACGCCTAGTGGTTCTACTGTATTAACACCATAAACAGAGAGACCTAGGAATTAGCAAATAGGTAATGTATGTAACAGTGCAGGAATTAAAAAAAACATTGTACCTACTGCCTTTTTAAAAATTGTTTAGTGGATTTAATAATGTTCTGCCCGTGGACCATTACTGATGCTCTCACGGACCATGGGAACACTAAACATCAACCTGTTGTACAGAATGTCAATTAGCTAGAGAAATAAGAGTGATTTCTTCTTCTAATACCTACTATAAGTTGATAATTTATCTGCTTGTCACACATTATAAAATTATTGTAATCAATGTCATGCATTATTATAGATCGATTTCAATAGAATTCTTCAATATTACCTTCCGAGTATATTATGTGTTTTGAAAGGCAAATTATTATTTAGCTGTTAGTTCTTGATGCTATTCAAATATTTAGTTATAAAAACAAATGATTCTGAAAAATTCTGAAAATGCACTCCTGGCTTCCCTATAACCCAGACGTACTAAAGGATAGGCGTCGGAAAGGCAAAGTCTGCACCACCCCGTGCCTAAGAACAACCCGTGCACAAAAGTCTTCCGTTTTCTAGGCCACTATCTTTATAATAAAATTAACGGTTCCCTTGCTTTATACTCGCTTACCATAGCAACCAGTAAACATGTTGTCATAAAACATCTAGAACAAGTAAGACTATGAATCAACTGAAAAACTCCTCCGTCCCCTTAATTAACTACTTACTCAACCTAATAATTATTAAAATTATAGATATTAGAAAAGAAAAACTGCCTAAACACTAATAGATGTCACCCAAACACTCACAGTCATTCACACACATACTCCATCTAAACACACTTCACTCATACACCAACAGATGATACATACACATACAAAATTACACATACATACCATATACACATACTTTGCGCATGCTCACTGTTTATCGTTTTATTTATTAACTTATTGTATAGTAGGCTATAAGACAGATTAGTTGGTCATATTATGTTTTTGTTGTCTGAGGGTAGGGCCTGGTGACCTGTAGCAACGGGTTTTACTTCTGAAACCTATTCCTGTCTATTCCTTCACGGATTAGGGTGGCTTCTATTGAGTCGGGGGTCGCTCTATCAAATGCGCCCTCCACGTCAAAGAAGCAGCCCATGGAGGCTGGAGGCTGAAGTTGGAAGCGAATAATAAAAATAATTTAATTTGACAATAATAATAATAAAAATAATTTAATTTGACAATAATGATAATAAAAACGGAATACTGAATAGCTTAATCACCATGCTTGCCAAAATGCAGGTTGGTAATCACAAACCTGGGTTATGTATCGAAACACACGTTGCCCGACCTGGAAATTGAACCCAAGACCTTCGGATATCGGGCCGAGAGGTTTGCCACTCGGGTGAGGTGTTAAAAGTCATTTGTGTTAATCTCCATTAAAAATCTTTGTTTAAAATGGAACACGAAACTTTAAAAGTTAATAATTTATAACACAATATAAACGTGCATATTTTCAGGTACACGCTTTCGGCCCCTTTCACTGGATACACCGAAGCCGCTATTTCCAATTGCTGGTCTTCCGCTGATACAGCACCACATCCAGGCGTGCGCCAAGCTACAGGAATGCAAGGAGATTCTTATCATTGGAGCGTACACGACAAACGTCATGGCGCAGTTTGTCAGCGACATGCAGAAAGAATATCATGTAAATATAAGGTACAGATTCAATAATGAGTATTTGCTTTTTATAAAGGCTTTGTGAACAGTTGTTAGCTCAAGTATGACAATATGGTTACCTTTCCTCTGATCCAGCTTGCAGAATTTTTTTATCAACACTATCAACTCAACAACTACATTTTTTTTAAATTTTGTTTTTTTATTGCTGATTACCTCATACGGCAATTTCAGCTTCACCGGGCTTGCTTGGGGGCGGCGAGAAACTTAAAGGGTTCCTCAAGCCGTGTGAAACGAATCACCTTCGGAGGGTTTCTAGAGGAAACGGCATCGCGCACTAGTGCGCGTCCCCGTGCCCTACTAGATTCTCCGAAGGGTTTGGATCGGATCGGGGAGCGGAACCACCCGAGGGCGCCTCTAAAGGCTCGGACCTCGGCTCGGGTAGACCGGGCCGTGGAGGAGGAGAGAAGCGCCCAGGTACATGTCTGTACCTGGTATAGAGCGCGTGTGAACTGGTTCTTCGTACCCTTGTTCTACGAGTATGGTGTCTTGGACCTAAACTAGTGTGCATGTTTAGTGTATTCTGTAAATGTGTAGTGGCATTTAGAGAATCGGGCGGGGGGGCGACAACTACATCATCAACATCCGATTCTAATATTTTTACAAATATTTAATTTTGAATCTTATTTCATCATGTTTTTACGAGTAGTGTATAAAACAAAAACATTAACGTTCATAATATTTCAGATATTTGCAAGAGTTCACTCCTCTTGGCACTGGCGGTGGTTTGTATCACTTCAGAGATCAGATTCGCGCCGGCAACCCCACTGCGTTCTTCCTACTGAATGGAGATGTGTGTGCCGACTTCCCACTGAAAGAACTGTGGACGTTCCACGAAGAGAGATCAAATGCTTTAGTGAGTAAAAATGTTTTTTTTCAAATGCAGTTAATAAATTGAAATTAAATGAAATAAAAAAATTTAGTAGCAATAATTTTTTGTAAGATAGTCATCTGTCAACTGTTACATATCGTCTTTATAGTACAGGATCAAGGCCTAATGTTTTATGAAACGTACAATTGTAGACTTGTCACCTGTCACCTGGCACTGACAATTGTATGCTTTATGAAACAGGGCCCTGGGCCCTGTACTATAAAGACGACAGGTGACAATATAGTATTTTACAATTTCCTGTCCTATAAAATTTGCGGGTGACAAAATTGTAATGGTGGAAAACTGACATATTTGTCGAAATGTCATGAGTCATGACAATTGTACATATATCTGTTCTATAAACATTTTCACGTGACAGGTGACAGGTGACAATTTGTCACGATAAACTTGTAAAATTTGCTTTAAAGGACAAGCCATTGTACTGACATGTGACAAATTTGTAGATATGTCACGACAATCTGACATGGGGTATAGGGCAATGTCGAGAATCGAAACACAAAAGATAACCGCTTGCTTTAAACAAGTTTGGTTTGAGTGAGTGATCGCGACCAAACCGCACTAGGCCCGCGTGGTGGTTTATGGTCCGTTCTCCCTATCCATCCATAGGGAAGGCTCGTGCCCCAGCAGTGGAGATATAAATGAGCTGATGATGATGAGTGATCGCTAAATTACTTGTTGCTGCAGCAGCTTGCAACCATAAGAATCCATAGGTACTTAGGATAGGACACTTACTGGATAGCTTCTACCTATAAGCATGATACGCACACAATCAACTAACATAGTCCTTTTCCTCCAAGTTTGCCATGTAGTATCTCTCTCAAAATACACACAAACATTCTCACCACACATACACACTTACACAAACATAGTTACACACTTACCTAACTTTTACTGATTTCGTAAAAATGTTTAAAATTTAATTTAAGTTTTGTTGCATTCGGAACGCTCTGATGCCTCTACAATGTTTGGAGGTGGGCGCTAACAGCTGCGACACAGTTGAGCAACCATTGTGGCTGTTATCGTACACTCATTGTGTTGGTACCCTGTAAAAGTTCTGAATAAAAAAATTATTAAATTTATTTATTAAATACCTCCATTATTTATTTATTTTTTTATTTTTGAGAAAATATCTAAGACCCTCAAAGACTCTGTTACTTCGTTCTACTTATTAATTTAACTATCGTGCGTCAACTTGTCGCTAAAACGCCCAAACAACACATCCTTATTACAAGCTTTTATTTAGTTTTTTTTTTTTTTAAAAAGAATTATCAATGTATGGTTTAGCTCCATCTTGGCATATATTAAATATTGACTATAAAATAACCGAGTAAATGTTATAATTATAAACCTACCTACATTAATTCTCGACTCTTAATATAAATTACAATATTGTCAGTTACCATGGAAAATTTGTCATGGTTATTTACATATTTGTAACATATTATTTGTCAGCGAAATCCAACAGGACGTCTTTACATTTGTAAAGTTTTATAGGACGGAGTTGACAGGTGGACAAACCGACTGCTGTTTACCAGTCACATTTTTACAAATTTGTCGCGTAGCAGGACTTGTAGTGACAACTCGACAAATTTGTCAAATTCTGACAAATTTGTCGGATTGTCACCGTTATAGTGTAGGCCACTGGAGATAAAGATTTTTTATATAAAATAAACTTTATCTTTGGGTAGGCCTTTTTTTTTTGTCCAGCAGTGGACGTCTTTTAGCTGAAATGACGATGATGGTGATGAATTATTATTATTAAATAACCATGATATCTTCATTGACTCCACTCTTTAACCTGACCTATTTTTCAGTTCAATAAAATTTTTACTTCCAATATGTCTCACCCAGGTAACAGTAATGGGTACAGAAGCCACACGCCAGCAATCAGTTCATTACGGCTGCATGGTCCGGGAGCCCACCACGAAGGCCATCAACCATTATGTGGAGAAACCGCACAGCTATGTGTCCACACTGATCAACTGCGGAGTCTACGTGTGCTCGTTGCAAGTGTTTCATACGATGGCTGAGGCGTTTGAGAGGAAGCAAGATTGGTTTTATAGGTGAGAAATGTAGTTTTTCATTACACGATGACTGAGAAATGTTAGGGTATCTCACCTAAGGCAAAAAATAAGGAGATTGCAGAAGGAAAGCTTCAGCACAATGAAATGAATGAAATAAAATTTATTTTGCATAAAATGTGTTACAAAAGGTCTTATGATAAAAAACCGGCCAAGTGCGTGTCGGACTCGCGCACGAAGGGTTCCGTACTTTATGACGTATTAAAAAAAACAACTTACTAGATCTCGTTCAAACCAACTTTCGGTGGAAGTTTGCATGGTAATGTACATCATATTTTTTTTTTTAGTTTTATCATTCTCTTATTTTAGTAGTTACAGGGGAGGGGGCCCACATTTTACCACTTTGGAAATGTCTCTCGCGTAAACTATTCAGTTTAGAAAAAAGTAATATTAGAAACCTCAATATCATTTTTGAAGACCTATCCATATATACCCCACACGTATGGGTGTGATGAAAAAAATTTTTTTGAGTTTCAGTTCTAAGTATGGGGAACCCCCAAAATTTATTGTTTTTTTTCTATTTTTGTGTGAAAATCTTAATGCGATTCACAGAATACATCTACTTACCAAGTTTCAACAGTATAGTTCTTATAGTTTCGGAAAAAAGTGGCTGTGACATACGGACGGCCAGACAGACAGACAAACATGACGAATCCATAAGGGTTCCGTTTTTTGCCATTTGGCTACGGAACCCTAAAAAAGGTTTCACACAATTTGCCAAAAGCTGGCATGTAAAATTAAATTTAAACTAGGCAGGTAAAGAGATTGCTATTTAAACTATTATAATCTTAGATTATTAAAGATTTCTATTGAGTTACAACAATGTCAATGAGACCTGAAATGTTCAAAGTATTCATTGACAGAGTAAAAGCAATTTTCGACTAGCCACTTTTTTAATTTGTATTTGAAAATTTCTAAATATAGCCATTTAATATCCTCATCCAGTCTATTAAAAATCTTAATTGCCATTGCGTAGCTGTTCCTGCCATACGATGTGGTTTTAATAGCAGGTAATATTAATTTATTGGAATATCGCCTACTATAACTATTATTTTGGTCTTTATTCTTTGTAAACAAATTCAGATAATAACGAACAAACACACATATTTCATAAATATACATGCAAGGAAATATGCGTGAAGGGAACAAATGCGCTCCAGCAACGTAAACATAGACAACCTCTCACGGAATCAGGCAAAAGCTGTGCTCGGACTGGTTTAAGGCTAGGTAGGTCGTGCTTTGGAGTTTTTTCAAACCACCTGAGACATAGAAAAAAATGGTTTAAATTCTGAAAAAAAAGTTAGTACCTATTAGTTAAGGATCTAATCTAGCCACAATCGCATTCAGTTACAAGATCCAATGAACTTCACGCGATAAAAAAAATCCCAAAGTTACCCCCTTTTTTTATTATTATGGCTTTGCACAAGCATTTTTATTAGCCAATGAAAAAATCTTACAATACTATAAACAATATTTCTTTTATGTATGATGATGATGAATGATAATAGAAATGAGAAGTGAGAAATGATATACCCCCCAACCCTTAGAGTATCTCAGTAAAGATGTGGGATTTTACTAAGTCCTCGGGCGGACTTCTTGAGAGAATTTGAAAAGTGATGTTGCACTGCTTTGTTTCATTTGCTAACACTCGTGCACACTCACGAACACGTCTTAACGGTTAATAAATTCACCATTATTTTACATTAATATTCGAAATGACACAAATTTTAGAAAATAAAACAAACCGCAGACATGACTTCACTTTCCCGCCAAGAAATCTACCCCTTTTTGTAATGTTTTTTCAATATTATGACTAAACTACTGATTTTTTACATTTCATTTTTGTACTCAACTAAAGACACTAAATATTTCGCAGATAAATTCGCAGTTTGACTTGATAAAATGATTGTCTTATTTACTATGTTTAAATACCTACTAAATGCGCGAGTACAGCTGCTCGGCAGGCCCAATTTTACTACTAGGCTACTTTTGCAGGAATACCTAGCCTTAAGATGATTCCGAGATTCTATGTCCGCGAGAGATTGTCTATGTGTACTTTGCACGAGCGCGATATATAATCAGCTTACCTTCTGGGGTCTACTTATTTTGTGCCTAAGGTGAGTAACAATAAGGTCGAAAGTGGAAGCGCACTTCACTTGGTAGAAACTAAACAGCTGTGTTTACATTGATCAACTGTGTGAGTCTACGTGTGCTTGTTGCAAATGTTTCATATAAAGGCTGAGGCGTTTGTAGGTATAGTACATCTTTTTTCTTAATGTCTCTCGGCAAACTTCGTGTTTCGATGGTCGTCGGATTTCTATCAGTTATAGAGTATAATAGAGTTGCCACTACTCCTTTTAGATTAATTTATTTTAGAATGAGGTGAAACAACTCTATACAACGTGTAACAGCAAGGTGTGATCAAAATTAAAAGATCTAAAGTGTATCCGATCTAGACCTTTTATGTAGAGTTACTTAGACATAATTATTAACTTTAATTTGTTATGAAATTTTTTATTTAATATTTCAATTGTTACTATGTTACATCAAAATATCAAGTCACAGCCCTAGTGGTTTAGTACCCTCTGTGTACTTACATTTATGATCACTGCTGCTTGCTTATGCGCGCCCGGTGCGCGTGACTTCACTATTATAAGTATTTAATTTACAATTACATGACAAACTAAAGTTAATAATTATGTTTTTTATTTTTTTATTTATTTATGAGCATGCGAGTCTGCTGGCTTACAGCTTAGGCCAAGACGCCAGCAAACTAATTATTACACTAAACAATACAAAATTAAAATTAATATAAATAATAATGCATTTCGGATAAAATTACGAAAATGTCAACTTATAATAACAGATGCAAAAATGTCAAAAAAATAAAGAATAAAATACAAAAATAATTAAAATATTACGAAGTTAAAATGTCTAATATTGCTAAATTAAATTCAAATAAACATAAATAATATTCCATTTCTAATATACAAAAATGTCAACTTATATTACAAATTAAAAAATGTCAAACATAAAAGATTAATAAACATTACTTACTTACAAACAGTAATAACACATACAAGATCTAGATAGGAAACACTTTGGATCTCTTCATTTTCATTTCAATAGGATTAATTTATTTCAGTGGGAATGGTCAGAATGGGCATCCAGGATACATGTCGTGGGAGCAGGATGTTTTAGCACCATTAGCTGGTTCCAATAAATTATATGCAATGCAGGTATGTATGTTTTTATTACCTCTTTTTATCAAATGTGTCAACAAACAAGCTTATCCGCCTTATGGTTTTAGTATTGTTATCGTAATTTAATTGATTTAAATCTTGAGCTTCAGTTATTGAGCCCTTAATTTCCTATGTAAATAATCCTTATCTTTATATATATAAATCTTCTGTGCGTGTGTATGTTATTGAACTCCTTCTAAACGGCTGGACCGATTTGGATGAAATTTTCTGTGTGTGTTCAAGTGGATTCGAGAATGGTTGAGATTTACAATTGGAGGCGGTAGGTAGCGCTGCTATAAGGGTCCATCATGAGATACGGGTGTTTTAAGCGGACGAATGATTTGTTTGTTTTGTTGTCATGGAAACTGTCAAAGCGGTACGAAGTCCGCTGGTTAGCTAGTTCCATATATATTTCTATTACATTATTATACAGATATTATACTTTAGATTATTTTAACCGGAGGTTCCAAACCTTCTACATCTACATTTTTATTTACGTCTTTCTAATACCATATTTTTGACTCTTATTCAGACCATTTTTTTCTTATGTACACACGCCTGCACAACAGACTACCAAAAACTGTCAAATTTCCTCAAAAGACTTTGAACTTTATGTAGATGACATAAGGTTGATTATTTATTGACTATATAATTTGTTATGCAATTTTTAATTAAATATTTCTATTGCAACGTCACATCAAAATAAACAAGACATAGTCCTAGCGGTTTAGTAACCTCTATGCACTTACATATAAGATAAACTGCTGCTTGCTGCGCGACTGACGCGTATGACTTAACTTATATAAATATTTAATATACAATTGCATGACAAATTAAAATCAATAATTATTTCTAAGTACACATACAAGACCTAGAACGGATACACTTTGGATCTTTTCTTTTTTACCACACCTCTCTGTTACACGTTGTATATGTTTTATTTTGCTATAGGTTACAAACTGGTGGTCCCAATTAAAGACAGCCGGGTCAGCGATCTACGCCAACCGCCATTACCTAGAACTTACGAAAGGAAACGAGAAATGCTCCAAAACGCAGCCCTGCCACATAATGCCCGACGTCTTCCTACACCCCACTGCCACTGTCGATAGCACCGCTGTGGTAAATATCTCATCATCATTATCATCACCAGATTTATGTTCCCACTGCTGGGACACGAGCCTTCCCTATTAATGGAAACACCACAGGAAGAACGGGCCATTAACCACCACGCGGGCCCAGTGCGGATTGGTGGTTGTTAACGACTGCTAATGCAGCCGGGACCAACGGCTTTACGTGCCTGCCGAAGCACGGAGGAGCTCGAGATGATACATTTTTGGGTAACACTTCCAGACCGGCCTTTGCGAAAGCTGCTTACACTTAGCAATTGCAGAACGGGCGCTGTCGAGCTCAGTGATGAAAATAGTTTAGGTTCATATGCCAATTTTTTCGAATGGCATCTTATACATAGAGTCCATATTAGTACTTACCTCTATTAAAACAGTTATCATTATTTTTACTTTTTTTTTATTATCAATACATTTATAGGCATAAAACTGGTTAATAGTATCTTAAAGCCAAAATTAGGTTTAACTAGATACTAGATTCTCAGTATATAAATACAGAAAAGTCCTAAAAATTAAATAAAATACAAAACAGGTATCTTCTAATTAATTAAGCGACACGCGCACAGACAATGACATCAGCGGGAACCACCGGCACCGTCATTGAATAGTAAAATTAATTCCAGATGTGCGCCCGCGCCCACGTACATATATAGGCTGCTCCAATTTAGAGGGGACTTGTTTAAGTGTAAACTATAGTGTTTGTTTATAAAAGTATTTTAAGAACTGTTTTAATGTTGTTCTGATTGATTTTATCTTTGATTTCATTGGGTAAATTATTAATAAGGAGGGATATTAAATACTGTGACGTTCTCCTACCATATTCGTTATTAAATTTTGGAATACAAAGTTTTTTATTTGTAATGCTTCGCGTTATAAACCTGTTAATGTCCTATTTCTGGGCTATGGCTTTTCCATAACTCCATTGGTTGGCACATTTACACACTTTAACCGCCTCAGTGGTCTAGTGGCAACGACCACCGGTTTAGACCCAGTGGTCCCGGTTTCGATTCCCAGCGGAGGGTACATGTTTGTGTACTCGAATCAACACTTGAACCTTCCCTCAATCAACACTTGAATGCGGACCTGGAATGACCGGCAGATTCCGACCTCTGCTTATAATACATGTTGTTACATCTATACAATAGTACTTCATCATAAAAATGTCATTTAACTTTAATGTTCTTTCTTTCTGTTGGCTGATTTTCATTTCATTATTGTATAAGGTCGATTTTAAAATCCTTTAAATAACTTGTTTTAATTGCTGTATAGATTGGTCCGAATGTGTCGATCGGCGCGGGAGTGACCGTGAAGGCCGGCGTCCGTATCAAGGAGTCAATAGTGTTGAACAACGCCACCATCAGCGAACACGCACTCGTCATGTATTCTGTGGGTAAGTTTGTACGCGGTTTGTACGCTACCCGGCGATAGATGGCGCTGTACGTACCGTTCTAGATCGCGCTAACGATATGTTCTATTTATATGTTTCCAGGGTTTGCGTCCTGCGACGTTTCGTGTGTCGGGTTCCGGGGTTTTTTCTCAAGTTTATTGACTCAGTCCTGAGACTTTCTGATCGATACTCGAGACATCAAAATTTAGAAGTTTAGAACTTCTATTATAGCTTTGAACATAATGAATCCGACATATTATAGAACAGCCGTAAAATTATTTTCATTTTAATTTATTTATGAAAAGTATCGGATTGCTGGTAAGTCCCGGGATTTTGAACCTAAGTGTGTGATCACGAGATGTTCCGAGACTTGAAAATGTCGTGACTTTTCAAACTGCAAGCTGCGTTACAAAAAGTTTGAATTTCAAATCCAAAAATAAAACGCGCCCATAAAATTTTATTTGCAAATTTTAAAAATATGTTGCAACAGCCAATCGATCATCTTTGATCTAGTTCACTAGACTATTCTAGATCACTTATTATTATTGCAACATACGTTTCTTTTCAAACAAAACGCTTTCATTAAAGATGTTAAAAGGAGTTCTAGCAATTTTGTAGTAGTTACTCAACAGCAATATTATCTATATCAACTTAAGTATTAAAAAAACACACCACTTAAAAAAATTATCAAAAAAAGAAATAAAAAATATATTTTATTCGGAGTATCTATGACAACTTAGACATTTTACAATTTATATAAAGAAAATAAATTTATTTTATTTAAAGAAATGTCACATCAGCTCCATTCATTATGAAAAGTCGAGGATTCGATTCCCACTTGAGGTAGTCTTTTCAATTTAAATTATCAATTTCATATGAATAATTGATATTTACACAGTGGGTCAAGACGCGTCGGTAGGAGAGTGGGCGCGGGTGGAAGGCACCCCCTCAGACCCGGACCCCAACAAGCCGTTCGCCAAGATGGACAACACTCCCCTATTCAACTCCGACGGCAGGCTTAACCCCTCCATTACTATACTAGGTGAGTTCTTACCAAATATTTGGATTAAAATAAAGGTAACAAGTAAGTACGCTTATTTTCCCCATATTCCTGTACGCTGCAGAGACGTGGACATTGCGAGAAGTGGAAAGGATGAAAATAGATGCTTTGGAGATGTGGTGCTGGAGAAGAATGCTTGGAGTATCGTGGACTGAGTTTCGCACTAACATCTCGATACTCCAAGAACTCGGCATTGAGCAGCGTCTATTTTCAGTAGTACAGTCTCGCATACTCACATTCTTCGGACACGTCTCTCGACGCGACCATCAGTCCATCGAACGTCTTGTCGTTCAAGGTAAAATGGAGGGCACAAGACCGCGTGGAAGGTCTCCCATGCGATGGACGGACCAAATTAAGTCAGCCGTGGGAGGTTCATTAAACGATTGTAGCAGGATGACCTCCAACAGAGAAAAGTGGCGCGCTGTCGTGAGGCGAATAACATCTGCCCAAACCGCTACTACATGACGACCACGACCGCTCTGTCAAGAGCGTAGCGGATTAGAAGAAGAACAAGTAAGCAAACAATAATTATACAAACAAAATTATCTCTGCTACCCTATAGTTGACTGGTAGAGAATGCCTAAGGCATTAATGATTTTGAAAGAATGCCCGCCATGTAATGTATGTTGTAAAAGCAAAATCTATACTAATATTATAAAGAGGATACCTTTGTATTTTTGTATGTATGTATGTATGAATGCAACGAATAAATTCAAAAACTATTGGACCGATTTTACAAACATCTTTTACCTTTAGAATGCTACATTTGCCCTAAGTAACATAGGGTATATTTAAAAAGAAATGTCTACCCGTGCGAAGCAAGGACGGGCCGCTAGTAATTAAATAAATTTGTGTAGGTATAACTTTTTTCTTATACACCGTGCTTTTTTATTTGTCTTAGATCCGCAGGTGGGTTGATCAGACCATGAAACAACATATAGTTTTTTACTCTCCCATACAAACCATGCTCGGTCAATGGAGGCTTTGTATGGAAAAGTAAAATCTTGTTTTTTCACCTATGTTTTTTTGAGGAAAGTTGTTAAGTAGTAGTCTAAGAAAGTTAGAAAAGAACGGTGTATTATTGAGTTTTAAAAAGAAAAAAAAACTATAAAAAAACAAAACACTGAAAACATCAACCTGCATTGAATCACCGTGGGGAGTCATGACCCGACATCCCCATGTATTAGTGATAGGATACGGAAACACACACTAGTGCGTGATGCCGATCCCTCTAGAAAACCTCTGACGGTGCTTCGTTTCACACGGCTTGACGAACCCTTTAGTTTCTTGCCGTTCCCAAAAGAGCCCTGTGAAGCTTAAAATGCCCTGTGGCAATCAGCAAACTCACAAAAAAAGTTATTGTTGATGTGGGAAGGACTGTGTACATCATTTTAGGCAAATTTTTGACTGGTAATGTGAAGGACTTAGCCCAATAGTGGTACATTTCATTATAAGCTAATTAATGATTGGAAGGGCCTAGCCCATCGCTGGGGTATTTAAAAGCTAAGTAAAATATCTTTATTTGTTGTTGACAGGCGCAGGCGTAGTGGTACCAGCTGAAACGATACTACTCAACTCCATAGTTCTGCCGCACAAACTGCTGACGAGAAGCTTCAAGCATGAAATCATTTTATAGTGTTCCTACTAGTGAGTAGTATGATATATCGCAACTGAAAATACCATTTGAAAAAAGATGATTTGTCTCAGTTAGTAATGCTTTGAAACCACAACTGTTCATAATTTTGGCGACAGTTCAGCTCAACTGATTGAGACTTAAACGCAACTATCGAGACTCAGTTGGAAACCAAGTAGTACGTCGTATTGCAAATGAAAATATCACTTTGAAAAAGCGGATTTGTCTCAGTTAGTTGGTACTTTGAACCCACGACTGTTTACAATCTTGGTGACAGTTCAGCTTACCTGACCTATGACGTTGAGATTCAAACTCAACTTGCGAGACTCGGTTGGAAACCAAATAGTACGTCGTATCGCAACTGAAAATGTCAGTGAAAAAATAAATATGAATTTAATATGTCTCACTCAGATAGTATTAAACCATAGACATAATTATACTAGCGTAATAGAAAAACAGACTCCAATTTCCGCGTCACCAAAGCAGAATTATCTTTGTTTGTGTGATTTTATAAGTGTGTAATTTTAGTGATGTTCCTAAATTATCGACAGTTAACAAAATATCGATGAAAAAACGTAGTTATATAGAAGTGTCCTCGAGTCGAGTTTTAAATTTAAATGCTTAGGCGTGACACGAATGGATGACGTGAGGTCAAATGGACCGAAAAATTGTATCACTTTGTTCGTGATACCCATAGAGCCTCGGCACACGGAGACGGCGCTGTGTGGAGCCGGTTAAGGATTGGCATTCATCTCTAATAAACAACAAAATTGTTTCAGTATTCTATTGTGTCTGGTATTCGCACGCTCGAGCTCATACAGGTAAAAAGCGTAAAATACCCTTTTCAATATAATTAAAATGCAACCACTAGAGTTACAATATTGATTAAAAATCCAGCTAGACCTAATCGTCTACCCGATTTCACTATTAATAATAACCCATCTTCAATTTTTTTATTTCTGAAATAGTCGTAAACATCATCAAGTTTTTCAAATATAACGTCTTTATTTTAAGAGCACAGAGGCTTTTTTAAACCAAAAGATAGGTTTAAAAATATATATATATAAAAAACATAATTTGTCAATGTTATAAATAATGTGGTAGCTTCTGAATATCTGAATTCGGGCATATTTAAAGTATGATTACAAAAGTCGATGGCTATTGCAACGGATCTAGAAAGCAATTGGGCTGCTTAAACCGTACTTTCATTTTTGTTTTAAATAATTAATATGCCTGTTTGTTATATTATTGTCTAACCTCAACCTTGTTGCATTTGCAAATTATGTAATAGCAATATAAAATTATATTTAATTTGCCTACCATTGCCATCAATTAATATTTATTTGTCCCCAATCATATTTCTAATTAGTTTAAGTAAGTGACAAGCATCAAGTAATATGAAGTATCTCTTTGATTTATAATTAAAATATGGTACAAATGGTTCCGAATTTAAATTTGCGCCAAGTAAATTGCACATTGTTAAGCTAGATGAAATCCCGTCAAAAGTTATGCTTATAATGTCGAATCCTGCAGCAAGTAACAAATCAAGATTTTTTTTTAATAAATTAGCTTTTTGAGTAGCTGTGAAACCTCCAAAAAAATAACCAACTGGCAACTTCCAGAAACTGCTAATGGCCACAACCAAAAAAACTAACACCTGATTTGCAATAGCCGACGCATCACTCGCCACATTACCTATATTTACACAATTATAATGTTTTCCACCAATGAATTCCGAATGTTCTCTTATACTCATTTCGTCAAAAGTAACACTTACAATCAATTTTTTTTTCTTAGTAATTTCTTTTATCGTATTAAAGGCCTCTGCGCAGTGAAACCAGGTTCACAATTTACTTGCTTGTACCATGTACGTAAGGTATTTACGTGTGGTAGACACAAATCAAATTTTTCTCTAATATAATTGTAACACCTAGGACTATAAAAATGAAGTGTAAGGGCAAACTTTATACTCCTTTGAGTGGCTGATTTTGCCTGTATTTTTTTTCATTGACACGATCAACTAACCTTTACAGCATTTCATTGCTACAGGTTAATGTAATTTCATTCAAATCGTCTTTTAATCCTGGTCTTTTTTAAATTCATCTAATGCAGACTGCAAGGTATCAACTTGTTCCTTTATTTTTTTGCTTTTAAATTTCGAATGTTTCGCTGTTTTTCTGCCAAATTGTTCTTCAACTTTGCACGTTTTGTTATTAGTTTTTTCTTTCTAGGAGTTAATTGTGATGTTTGAGATGTAGATGGCTGAGGTGAAATGTCTCTAAAACATAGGTTGAGACGGGCCTTGTGGGCTTTAAAGTCAGTCAGTTTAACTGACTGCTCTCAAACAGGAAAGGAAAATTACATGTAGATATTTTGCAAGCCCGGACGGCCCGGAGACAAACTTCGGAGATATAAAATATAAGCCTGCAAATCTGCACTACGTTCTCGTGCTGGACTTTTTTTTATTATTTATGCCAAATAAAACTTTTCTATTCTACTAGTTGTAACCCAAGTAGTAACTTGGGTTACAACTGAGTCTCGGTATGCACACTCCTTGTGTCTATTACGCTAGTATATTAATGTCTATGTATTAAACACATGACTACGCAATCTGGAAGATATCACTTCCAACTGAGCTGTTGGGACCCGAACCCTCATACCGAGACTCAGTTGTAACCCAAGTTACTACTTGGGTTACGACTGATTATTTACTAATAATACTGCAAATGTTATTAGCATTTTAAAAAGATGATAACTGAACCGCCCGACAACGTTTCGTAAAGTAAGCGAAAGCTCTTCTAACTGAACTGTGGGACTAAGGCATTTGAACTTACTCAGTTGGAACCCGAAATTCGTCTTTTTTAAAGTACTATTTTCAGTTTTGATATAAATATAGCATTGTAACTACGAAATTACAATTAAAAATAATATATATATTGTAAATAAGCTACTTGGACCCTCGTTGTTAAGCGTAAAAGACAATAATGTAAAAAGGAGAACATGTAATGTACTCGATCAAGCGGGAAAATGCAAGCTTTATTTTACGTAAAAAATTTATAATTTTGAAAAATAATTTTAATGGATTGTGAGGATGAAAATTTTAAAGATTTATATTGTGAAAAAGTATTGAGATTAGTTTTTTTATATACAGGGTTACTTTTTTATCACCGTCCAAACCTTCTGGGGTGACTCCCGTGATACAAACGGACAAATCTTACTATTGGACCAACTCCCTAAGTCGAAAATAATATTCAGCTGTTCCATACAAAACATCAATATTCATTCGACCAAAATGTATGGAACAGCTGAATTTTATTGAGTTAGGTAGTTGGTCCAATAGTAAGAGTTGTTCGTTTGTATCACGGGAGTCATGTCAGAAGTTTTGGACGGTGATAAAAAAGTCAACTTGTATACAAGAGTTGGCAAATAACTTAATTCTTCCTAAATTGTCTGATGTTAAGCAAAAGCAGGGTCCAGATGCGAGCTCACTAGCTGTACACTGAGCACGGTTGTGCCTCACCAACCGTCCTCACGTTGCCGACCCGCAAGTTGCTTGTCCACACCTCGTTTAAAAGACCCCATGTTGTAGGAAGAAGGAAATACGTGTGGTGGTAGGAGATTTGATTTTTTGGTGGTGCGACAAATAAATGTTAAAGTTTTAACAAGTTACTTTAAAACTCGCACTGTATGACAATCTGCCGCATTACCAAAAAGGTACGTACGTTCAAATCGTCTCAATCGCGGCTAGTCCGACCCGATCTCGAAAAAAACATTTACCATTTCCGAATCTTATAACTTGTTTGCCACAAAATTTCTGTATAATTTATATAATATGTATATGTCTTTGATTTTTAAAGTTTTGACGTTATTAGGTATTAAGTATAACGCCATATATGTTGACTTTTTTTTATTTACTTACTTTTTGTACTTAAACATACTTACATGAAGTTTACATAATAGGAGAAAATGCTTAATTATTACCTACGGGCTTTAAAAACAGCTTTCTTTGTACAATTTATTTAATATATTTATAAATCTAGACATTTAATTCTGTACTTTAATATATGTTGCATATATGTTGTATATAATGTTAACGATACGCACAATACAACGCATTCTAAGGAATATAAATCCATGTTTATTATAACTATTTACAATAGTGTTATCAAATATATCTGATAAATATATAATTAACAAAAACAAACTGTGGGTTAGCATATTGAATAAATATTACACTGGCGTGGTCTATGTTTGACACCTGCCATGGCACCAAAGTCAGCCAAAGCGTAGATTTATGATTATTGTATAATTAAATATTGAATGCTTTATTATTTTGGCGCTAGAGTATAAAGTATAATAATACTATGGGAATAAAGACACCTCTTGCGGGATTTTTTTACCAACTGATTTGAAACAGCGCCTCTACATGTTTGCACACGAAACTAATTTTAAATTCTAAATTTAATGTCTGGTACCTCGATGACGGCACTTTAGGGGACAAATCGGGTTTAGTTCTCGAGGACCTACAAAGTTTAATAAACCAATTTGGCAATATAGGATTGGAACTGAATTTTTCAAAGTGTGAATTATACATTTCAAATTCTGTGGCCCCGAACCGTAGAGCAGATATAGTTACTGACTTCAGTCGCCTGGCCCCCAACATCAAAATTCTCCAAGATGACTCGTTATTTTTATTAGGCGCACCGCTTCTCGATGCTGCCATCCCGGCTTTCATAAACGGAGCGATTGCTAAATTCAATTTAACTTCAGACCGTTTATTCCAAATTAATCCACACATGGCCTTATTTATAATACGTTTTTGTCTTTTCGTTCCAAAATTTACTTATGTTCTTCGATGCTCCCAACTCTGGCTTTTTCCTGCACTATTGTCCAATCTAGATAATTTAATTAAAAATACTCTTGTTCAAATTCTAAATTGTCAAATGAACGACCGCATTTGGCTACAGGCATCACTTCCTGTACGTTTCGGAGGCCTCGGCATTAGAAATTTGTCCAGCGTGGCCCTGCCAGCGTTTTTGTCATCTGCTCATAGCACGAACAATCTCTACAGGAAGATTATCAACCCATCTTTGGGTTCCGTAGAGTTGTCGTGCAAGGCAGATGCTAGTAACGCTTGGTTATCCGCCTCTCAAAATTCAAATCTACCTTTAATTCCACAATTACAGAAGCAATGGGACGAGCCGTTATGCAAGCAAGTTCTGGAGGGGCTTAAATCCACATCAGCTGACACGGCCGAGCTCGCTCGTCTCATTGCCGTCTCTGAGAGAGAGTCAGGCCACTGGCTCCAGGCATTACCATCAGCCAATGTCGGTACCTTGTTGGACGGGCCGTCCCTCACTATAGCGGTCTGCCTCCGTTTAGGCGCCAGGTTAGTCCACCCTCACCGCTGTGTATGTGGGGAAGCTGTTAGCGACCTAGGCCACCATGGCCTCTCATGCGTTCGTAGTGCTGGTCGTATGTTACGCCACTCTTCATTAAACAGCATCATCCGCAGTGCTTTTGCCACCGTTGGTTTACCGGCTGTCTTAGAGCCAGCTGGTATCTCTCGTAACGATGGCAAGAGACCTGACGGAATGACCATTGGGCCCTGGAAGCTTGGCAGGCCGTTGGTGTGGGATGCAACCTGTGCTGACACCGTGGCTCCCTCGCATGTTCGCGCCACTTCTCTTCATGTGGGGGCTGCTGCGGTAAGCGCTGAAAATCGCAAACGGCACAAATACGCGAACCTGGGTCGTAATTATTTATTTGTTCCGTTTGCGGTGGAAACAATGGGTCCATGGGGGCCGGAGGCAAGGCAACTTGTTAAAGAGCTAAGTGCTCGCCTTATTGAGGCCTCCGGTGACAAGAAGGCTGGCAGCTACCTCTGCCAGCGTATTAGCTTGGCAATCCAGAGGGGCAATGTTGCCAGCATTCTTGGGACCGTTCCCATGAGCCCACAGTTGGAAGACATCTTTTATTTATAGGCGTTTAGTTTTTAATTTGCTATTTTTATTTCTTTGGTTTTTTTAAGTTCAGTTAAGTTGTTTCTTTTTTTTGTTTTAAGTTTTGTTCTGTAATAAATTTTATTGTTGTGAGTAGATAATAAATATGGTAATCTAGTATATATCTATATGTGTGAATCAGTAAATGGTCAATTTTAAATATAGCTATAATCGCTATAGTATGCATAGGTAGGTAGGTACCAACTGTTTAACTGTTTTGTTCTAGTAAACACTAAATTGTAACAAAATAATTCATTGTTAAGCAGAAAGTAGGATTTTGTTAAAATAAAAAAAAACAATTATAACATACGAATTTATTACACAAGTACTTAATACAAATTTTTCATACTGTTGGTACATGTTGGTAATGTAGCCTATTTTAAACGTAATCGGTTTATCGGTTTCCATATTCAAGGGATATGATTGTAGAACTAAGACTTCTTTTTTTTATTAAGCCTATCAACTTTTGTATAACGTGAAACTAATGATTTCTTGAATATGGTATAAGGTGGTTTCTTCTTAAGGGGGTGCTGCGCGGAATTTCGAAAATTTACGTGTTTTTAAGTCACTGGTGGTGGTGCTAGGCGCTGAATAGGTCATATTGACACGCAGCCGCCACAACATTAAAAGGACTAGTGTAGGTTAGCTTGATCCTTTCACAAGGCCATGGTTGTCTTGGTAATTGAAACAAATACCCAGAAACTGCATAAACAATACGTAAAAGTAATGATATTATCTAAAAACTTATTTCTTCAGAAACTTTGTAAATATAGCACAAATGAAACAATGATCCGACATCAAAATGTTTGTATTGATATTCCGCAGGCCACTGTTGTCTTATTTTTCAATTAAAAATATGAATATGAAAATATTAAGACTTTTATTATTTTTTACCTAAACGCCTATGAGTTTACGAAAGTAAACATTGCTCTAATTAAATCACCAGCCTACTCTGTACAGATATTAGTGTGCGTGCGTATTCGTAGTCGTGCGCCGTTGTCACACCACTGCCACGCGCCGCTCGCTCGCTATCATAAAGAAACTTGAAACTCGCAGTTTTGTGTTCGCGCTGCACCCTCTTAAATAAAACAATTTTTATAATCTTCGGTACACTTATTTAATATAGAAACTTGTACAACAATTACAACAGCACCTAATTGTAGCCATCTTGTCTAGAGCAGTGTCCTATCTCTGGAAGAAGTGCTGTGACACATCTATACATTACATCTCCTTTCTTTTAATAATATTGCCAAAATGATCCATTTTATATTTTCTACAAAACTTGTTTTTTTTTTAGACATAGCTATAGAATAAAACACTTTTTGTATTTTCCAAAAATACACGTGCCGTGGTTTCTCTGCGAGATCGAATCAGAAATGAGGAGATCCGCAGAAGAACAAAGGTAACTGACATAGCCCGAAGAGTTGCTAAGCTCAAGTGGCAGTGGGCAGGGCACATTGCTTGCAGGACTGATGGCCGCTGGGGCGGAACAATCCTCAAGTGGCGACCGCGTACCGGAAAGCGCAGTGTGGGCAGGCCTCCAACAAGGTGGACCGACGATCTGGTGAAGGTCGTGGGAAGCTGCTGGATGCGAGCAGCACAAAACCGGTCGTTGTGGAGATCCTTGGGGGACGCCTTTGTCATGCAGTGGACGTCTTTTAGCTGAGATGATGATGAATTGTTAGACCACCACTCTGTCACCATATCTTTAGCTAACACCAGGAAACGTGACAATGAGTGACGCTCCCGCAAAGTATTTTCGTCTTATGGTTCGATTAAATGCTTCAACCGCATTGTTAGTTGCCGGAGTACCTGGAAGGGCTCCTAAATACCAATTGCAATTTATAATCAGCCATTCGTCTTGAAAGTATTATATATTCTTTCTGATCTTTCCACTTCGCCAAGAAACTGTCACACGCACGGTCGAAGACATCAGACGATGATGAACACTGTAAAGCATCTACATATACCAGACAAAAATTTTTTGTGCAATGATTTGTCTAACGATTTTTCAACTTGTTTTTGAATGTTTTCTTTTGCATGTGCCCAACACATCCTTATCATGCTGCTCCAAAGACTTTTGAGAACGCAATTTGTATACTTGCAGCATCAGTTAAATAATTACCGTGAATTAGTGGTCCACTTCAGAGTACGCCCACAGAATTCACCCAAAAAATGAAAAATCCCAAATTCAAGGAAGCCCTAGTAAGCTTTCCGGCCGTAAATTGGCAAACGCTGAATTCAGTCCAATTATCGGCAACAAGAAAATTTATTTAACTGACAAGGAGAAATGCTACTCCTATGAACAACAAGACCAGAAGGGAAGGAAGGTTAAAAAAGAAGAGGCAGCCTTTGAAAATACCCATGAAGAAGCCGACACCAGAGTCATTTTTCACATAGTTCAGCTTCAAGAATGACAACGGGAAATCGTCATAAATGCTTTAGACACTGACATTCTAGTCATCTTACTGGCAAACATGGGTAAATTGGGTGATAAAAATATTTACCTAATATCAGGAAATGCGAAAACTAAGAAGACTTGCCTGCATGAATTGCACAAATCTTTATAACACACTGGGTGAAAACTTTTGCCGTGCTCTGCCCGCTTTGCACGCATTTACTGGAAGTGATTACACAGCTAGTTTTTACCGCCACGGCAAAGTAAAAGCTATTAACTTATTAGAAAGAACTTAAACGAAAATTTTAAACTCTCTGACATAGAGACAGTCAGGGATATTGAAGAATTCACAGCTTTACTGTATGGAATTAAAAACTGCCAGTCCGTAAATTTGGCTCGATAAGAAATTTTCCTAAAAAGCTTTTCTCAAATAGATAATTCAAAATAAAATTAAAAAATATAACTCCAATGTAATGCCGCCATGTTGGAAGACTTTAAAATACAAAAATTTAAGAACAGTCTTCGTGGCTACTATTAGCCACATAGTGCGACTTCTAAAGATTGCTTGAAACTTTACACAACAGATAATGGTTGGGTTATTAATGAGAACAACGAATACGAACCCTTCTGATTCGAAGGTGATCCAACCCCTTTAAATGTACAGGACATCACAATAACAAGCGACGATGAAAGCACCGTGACTGACCCACTGCTCAACTAGATCCTGCTCGTGGAAATTTTTTCAACATTTGTGTTTTTTTAGATTGCTCAACTTCATAAAGTTGCATCTACCGGTTAGCCAATCATCACTGTTGATTGATGTCATTACTTCCCATTCTCTGAAAAACTGTTGCTTAAAATCGTCGAAACTTTCCCAGTCGACATCGAAAGCTTTACACTCCATGTTCTCACCGGCTGGAATCCTGTAGTATTCGCTGATTCAGTTGTCTGTTTGACCGGTAGTCTTTTAGGCAATTTAGCCCATTGGTACGCTTCAGTCCATTGTTTGAGAGTTTGTTGAGAAAATGACTATTATTATTTAAAACATAATTGTTAGACCACTCTGTCACCATATCTTTTGCTAACACCAGGAAACGTGACAATGAGTGACGCTCCCGCAAAGTATTAATGGCAACACGCAGCAGAGACCAACAATCCTTTTTCGTGTTTTGTTTTTGTACAGTTTAATTTTTTAGCGTTTCGCCAAATCATTTTTGTCCAGTGGTAGTAACAACCTTTAATAGTCACAGTAGGCAATACTTCCTTTATTGCATTAATCATCCCAATCTTAAAATCGCAATGGAGTTTCTCAATATTAATTTCTGGTACGTGAGATTTTAAAATATTAAATAAATATCTATAACTTCTCTGTTTTTTTGTCCGACATAAGCGCAAATATAAATGGCTTAACATGTACTGATTCCGAAGTACTGCCATATCCCCATGAATACTTACTAGTTGAGTAAAAGGATCGGGGCAGCTGCTAAAAATCCCATCGATGAAAAATTCTGTCACAGCCTTAATCTGTTCTTTATTTTCAGAAGAAATAAACACCAAAATTCGCGTTTGATCGTCATGAAAATCTGATAAGAGGAATTCGAGATATTTTTTCGGCACGTCAACCTCATGTATATTATTAAAAATGCTCTTAGTAGTTCCGACAGATTTTTATCTAGCATCGCATAAGCCATGTTTGATGCTAGATAGAGGGATACTATCTATAATCACGTTTCATATGTAATATCGCCTCTTCATACAATTGGGCGATCAGAACAGATTGCTGCCTTCTTAAATTTATCTTTTACTATCACTATCATAATATGGTTGTCATCTTTTGGACATGAATGATCCGTAGACTTCAG
This sequence comes from Eudonia mercurella, assembly GCA_963082485.1. Taxonomy (NCBI): domain Eukaryota; kingdom Metazoa; phylum Arthropoda; class Insecta; order Lepidoptera; family Crambidae; genus Eudonia; species Eudonia mercurella. The sequence goes on from OY720043.1 coordinate 5,546,820, forward strand.
AATTTTATGAGCCTAAAAGAAAGAGGAGAACTTTAACAAGATAACTTCAAACATTGTACAGACTTATCCAAATGGTAAAAATAAACTCACCATAACTGATATAGTTCCTTTGCATTTAGTTTTTCTATACGAGGAACATCTTAGTATAGATTGACCATTTTTGTAGTCTCTAACTCTATGATAATGATAATTTTTGTAAAGAACAGAGCAATCTAATTGAGCAGTGGGGCAGTCACGGAAAGCAGTGACGACTATTGCGAAAGTAGTGATATTTGTAGCTCGTCAGACGAATGTAGTGATTAAGGTTTAAGTTAAGTTTATTTCATATTAATTGTTGTATATTTTTGATTTCTAATAAACGTGATCCATTTCAATCCATTTCAGTCTTCTGCAAATATTGGAATAAACGAATGGGAATTAGATAACGCCTCATATATTAAATTTCGGGAATTAATTCATGTCATTTTATTCGACTTGTGCATTGCGACCTACTCTTATGAGAGGATTTAAGAAATAAATAAATAGAACTAATAAAAAAATACCTACTGTTGGCCAGTGACATGTTAACGAGTAACATAATAACGTAATACAACATAAATAAATACATAAAATTATTCTGCTCTAATGTCTAAAATTAATATAATTTTATTAAATTAAAATAATCGAAAAACTTTCTTCATAGTATCGTCACAAAATATGGTTGACATAATGGGGGTGTTTCGGTCATAATAACTTTGGCAGACTAATTTATACTTAAACGTAGGGTTGATACCTAACATCTGCCACTATGTTCACCTTTTATCAGATGACGTAAAATAGGGACCCGAATCGCCATCTTTGAGACCGTCTGCCAAGTACTTTCGGACAGATAGAAACTGGCAGACTGACTTTATCTGTCACTACAAATGAAGTAGTAACTGATGTCGCAAGTATTACATTTCAAAATTTATATGGAGATTACAAATGAAGGTGATTGTGGCCTCATTCAGCGGGACATAGATGCGTTGCATAACTGGAGTAGCCACAATAGGATGGAATTAAATCTCTCGAAGTGCTTTGTAATGTCTTTCGGTAGGCGGCATTCACCAATTACTTACAATTACAACTTGAACGGCAACGATATTACTCGCACCAGCACAGTGATGAAGGATCTCGGTGTCATATACCTGTACGAGTTACCATCGAAAAAAACTGTCTCTAACATTCTGATTCCCACATTATACGACCACACAGTTCTATGAAAAAAAGAAGAAATAAACGATATTGAATATTAACAACAGACTTATGGACGTCTCGGGTCAATGATGCTTACATTGCTGTTACTGGGCACGGTAGGGAAGCTTGTGGTACATCACGTCGGGGTCACCACTGTAGGAAAGCCTGTGGTAGGTAGAATGCCACATTGAGGCAGGCCATAGGGAAGATCTTCCTCGCTGGGTGGTATAGCTCGGGGACCGAGGTCCGACGGCTGTTAGTTGGAGGTGCTATATATAGCGAAGGAGATGGTAAAACTTCGCTACCGCGATGCAGGCTTCCCATACTATTTTATCGTCGTAGTATGGCGACGTCGTTGGTATGCGTTTGTGGCGCCATCTGTTGACACGGTTGAGAAGGTATTTGCTTCGTGTCGAAATAATGTGCGGCGTATGGGGTAGGTGGCGCCGCCACAGCACTATATAACAAAAGATCTCGTTTTTAAAAGATTTTTACTAAATGTGAAGTTTAGAGATACGCACAACAGTGCGAATATTCAAGCTGCATTGCTCGAAACTACCAACGAGTGGAATGTAACAAATAAAATAAATTTTATTGTTAGTGATAGATAACGCAGCCAACGTCAAAAAAGCCATAGCAGTTAGGCTACTCTTGACGCAAACTCAATCTCAATACAATCCCAATGCGATCAATATGTATCGATATTGGGATAAGTTTCGCAATTTCGGAACGCCCCATCTCGATAATAATTTGTTCACTCAATTTCCATGCAATTTAATTCCAATGTAGCGCTATTATCGCTTTTAGAAGCGCCATTTGAATTTTTTAGATTTGGGATTGGAAATTGATTATTGCAATTTTGTTTCAAGAGTAACCCACCTGATATAGGGAGGAAGCATTACGGATGCTATAGCCCATACGTTGAACTTAATAGTGCAAGATGCCTTGAATTTAGTCCAAGCTTCTTTGGATAAAGTTAAAACTATCGTCCGACATTTCAAGACGAGTACGATACGTTAGAAAAATTATTAAAAGCGCAATCGCAGGAAAAGCCAGATACAGGAAGTACCAACCAGGTGGAACTCTACGTTTGCTGTTTATTTTCCGACGTTTCATAAGTCCATAGTTTGTTAGAGGAGCTCGTTGGCGCAGTGGTTAACGCGCCCAGTCTGCGAGTGCTGAGGTTAAGCAATTTTCGCAAAGGCCGGTCATTGGATGGGTGACCAAAAATTTATCATCTCGAGCTCCTCCGTGCTTCGGAAGGCACGTAAAGCCGTTGGTCCCGGCTGCATTAGCAGTCGTTAACAACCGCCAATCCGCACTGGGCTCGCGTGGTGGTTTATAGCCCGTTCTCCCTATCCATCCATAGGGAAGGCTCGTGCCCCAGCAGTGGGGACATAAAATGAGCTGATGATGATAGTTTGTTAGTTAAATGAAATCTGTTTGTACAAACTATTAATTAATTGATTACATTTTAAATACATTTTTGATTTATTATTAACTAAGTATTTACTTCACCCAATTCAAAGCGCCCCATGGTCGAGGCTCAGCTAGTTTGTAGGTAATAGTTGTACTGGCATTAATAAACTTTTACTATTCTATTTTATTTTTCTAAATTATCACACAACAAACATTATGTTCACGTTATTATCATGTAATGGTATTGTGTAAAAAAAAGGTGACGTTTTTAATAACCGTGACAAATATGAAATGTAGCGTATGCGTACGCAATTAAAACAGAACGCTTTCATTTGCGATAAAAAGAAATGAAAAAAATCTACTCACGTCTGCACATCAGACTAACAAACAAACAAACTGTCAAATTTCCTCAAAAGACTTTGAACATTATGTGAATGTCTTAAGGTTGAATATTCATTGAAGAAATTTTGACAGTTCTGGATAAGTTGATTTGCATTTCTATACACAGATTTGTTAGTGACGTCATCGGTCGTTTTGTGGTTGAAGGCTGATGATTGTATATTTATAAATAACTAGCTGACCGGCGGACTTCGTACGTAACCGCTTTGACAGTTTCCATGACAACAAAACAACCAAATCATTCGTCCGCTTAAGAATGCACCCGTATCCCATGATGGACCCATATAGCAGCGCCACCTACCGGGTCCAATTGTAAATTTATACCATTCTCGAATCCACTTTGAAAACACACAGAAAATTTCATCTAAATCGGCCCAACCGCACATACACACGCACAGAAGATTTATATATACAAAGTGAAGCGGTTCTTCACGCCGGAACGACGTTGTCTTTTGTATAAGACTCAGGTGCGCTCCTGCGTGGAGTATTGCTCTCATCTTTGGGACGGATCCGCCAAGTACTTGCTCGAAGCTCTTGACAGGTTGCAGAGACGATACCATTCTCGAATCCACTTGAACACACACAGAAAATTTCGTCTAAATCGGCCCAGCCGTTTGGAAGAAGTTCGATAACATACACACGCACAGAAGATTTATATATCATCATCATACTAATATTATAAAGCTGAAGAGTTTGTTAGTTTGGTTGAACGCGCTAATCTCAGGAACTATTGGTTCGATTTGAAAAATCATTTTTGTGTTGAATAGTACTTGCTAACAAGAGAAGACACTATGCTGTATGTAAAGTAGTATCATGTAGAACCATGCTCGCCAGGAGATTTTTCAAGTACCAGGGAGCTAGACAATACAACACAGCAAATAAGCATCATCATAACATATACACTCTTAATAAATTTAAATGAAAAAATATGATTCAAAACTGGCTGCAGTCAATGGACTATTACGAGACAGAGACTATGATCGCAAAATAAACAAAACACACACACACACACACACACACACACACACACACACCCACACACACACACACACACACACACACACACACACACACACACACACACACACACACACACACACACACACACATACACACCCTCACATACACACACACACACTCACATACACACCCTCACACACAATGTATAAGTGTTACTATTTTATGTGTTCTTGTGCCTTTAGGCAGGGATGAGACCTGGTGTCCTACGCACAGGGTTTACCTAGTTAGGGCACCAGTCTCCTATATTATTTGACACCAATATATAAATAGTTGTAAGATTACTGTGTAATAGGAGAAAATAAATATTTTTATTATTATTATCTCCTTTATTTATTTTCTTTCTTAAAACTAGATTTTTACAATATTTTAATATAAAAACAATAAAACATTATAAAAACCTAATCCTAGAGTACCACCAGCAGCGGGGCAGGGCCCAAGCTACCGGTGGTCAGGGCTGCAAAGTGAGGAACCTTCTGACAATACGTGCCGTGTCTAGGAGTACTGCCTTTTGCATCTGACCCTTAACCCAACCTTTCAGCGAGAGCCTCTCTAGGTGTTGATCGAGGCTCTTCGCTATCATTATTAATAGTCCATTTATTGAAGAAGGCTATTAGGCTATATTAAAAAAAATATTAAAAATAAAAGTACACCCGTGCGAAGCCGGGGCGGACCGCTAGTTATAAAGATAAAACAACTAAATGAACATAATTTTGAGATTTTTTTTTTAAATTTTGTATAAAAAACACTGAATGTGGGGTGCGAATGACGCTTGTGTATTTTTCTTCTTTATTGTTCGCTGTAAAATTTTACTAATATTAGTACACACACACGCCGGCATAACAAACAACCTCAATAAACTTTAAACTTTATTACTGAGGTATTTGGTTGAAAATGTATTGAAAAAAATTGACAGTTTTGAATAAGTTGATTTGCAGGCGTCAGTCTGTGCCTACATTGTGAATCAATGACTTTCAATATTAATTAAATTTCATAATTAATATCTACACATATTTTTCAACAAAGTAATTCTACAATTTAGCGTTGTTAATTTGTTGTATTTATAATGGATTTTATTTGTAAATATAATGAATGTGTAAATAATGGAGCAGCTTAATAAAGTAATGAGGACATTTTTTAGCTTTTCATTATCCTTTTTTATTGCGGTACTGGCGACCGCGTAAAGAAAAATGCAGTGTGTACAGGCCTCCAACAAAACAGACCGCTGATCTGGTAAAGGTCGTGGGAAGCCGCTGGATGCAAGCAGCACAAAACTGGTCGTTGTGGAGATCCTTGGAGTAAGCCTTTCTCCAGCAGTGGACGTCTTGGCTGAGATGATGATAATGTTGATAGTGATACTGGGGCAACCCGCAAGTTGGGTTCTTCCACTCCCACCGTGACGACCTGGGGACCGCCTCTTTGGTCTAGTGGTTAAGACTACAGGCTCAGATCCAGAGGTCCCGGGTTCGATTCCCGGAGGAATACATGTTTGTGTACTTTGGTTGGTGGCAAAGGTTGTTTGTCCGTGGTAAGTTGTAAGATAGTGGTAGATAGCCAGTATCTACCACTATCTTATCCACATACAATTATGTCGTCATAACATCTGTGTTAGTTGCATTGTTGGGTTTCGGCAGTTAGAGATAAGATAGCCAGTGCCTCAGTAGTTGAGGATCCCGGGTGAGATGAAGACCAAGTGCTTCCAGGGTGCCAAGTGCGAGTTTCATTCGCTATTCGATCACGTTAACGAAAACGAGAATTTTTATGGGAAAATTTAACTCTTCTCGTATGTCGCCAGGAGGCGCTGCTGCCATACTAATTTTCGTTTTCGTAAACATAATCGAATGAAAGTAAACAAAACTCACACTAGGCACCCTATGTTGTGGTTGTGGTTTGGTCCAGGCGGACCAAACCTAGTAGTTTTCTGAGTGGTAGAGCCACGCTGCGTTGCAGCACGAATTGGGCCGGCTCGTCCGGCGTAATGCCACCCTCTCACAGAATATCGGCGTGAAACAGTGGCACTCGTTGTTGTTATGTTTCGTCTGGTGAGCCTACCGGAGGCCCATCTCTCACCCCTTCCCCCTCCCAGTTCTTACTCCCTCAAGATCCAACTCCTTCCTCAAGGCCGGCAACGCATCTGTGATTACTTTGGTTTTGCGGGTGTCCATGGACGGCGGTGATTACTTTCCATCAGATAACCCGCCTGCTCGTTTGTCTCCTTTTAACATATTAAAAAAAAACAACCCCTCGCTGGTAATCGAATCCGGGACCCCTGGTTCTAAAACCGGTGGTATTAACCTCTAGACCACGGAGGATAGATTTATATGGCACCAACTTACGCTTATTAGGAATAGTTATATTTTTTTACTTAGCGATGCACGGGATATTTCTAAATAGTTACCAGAGAGGTCGTCGAGAAAAAATGTAAACAAAATTGGTGATTAAAGAAACACGATACTTATACATAGATTTTGTAGGTCATTTACTTGAAACCAGTCTACACCTCATCAATGGCTATAAAACGCTAATCGGAACTGAATTAATTAGTTGCCCCGTTTCTATCGTAATGAAAGAGTGGTATGGAGCAAAGAAAACAAAACTTTAAAACGACGTAAATAAATGCGCTTGGGCAGTGTATAGTGCGTGCGCTAAACAAGTGTGCGCACATGTTCTGTATTAGCTAAAAAATAGTGTTTTTTTTCTGTAATTTACCGGCAATTAATAATTTGATAGGTAACTGTAGGCACAACTTCTCAAACAAGTATGTAACCATCTCTATGGTCTAGTGGTTAGACTATCGGACGTACACCGAAAAGTCCCGGGTACGAGTCACAGATGGGAAACATTATCCTGTTTAGTTGTCCTGTTTAGTGCCTACCTACAAAAAATTAACAAATTTATAGAAAATGGATGTAAACGAAGGTAATCCTTAGGTGAAGGGAGACCCAGGGCCAAAACCTTTCTGGCCTCTAGGTAGGTCTCTTCTTCTGAAGAGGCCTTCCTAGAGGCTCGATTCCTTAAATTTTTAGTTAATAAATTAGTTTATAAAAACACACTAGACACTCAGAGTATCATTATTTAGGTGTCTACTTTCGATCCTAACTAGGCAGACCCCGTTATAATATGCCTAGAGCTATCTACCCAGTATTGCCCAGCAACTGCCTGGATAAAAAAATCAAAGTAACTGTCTGGACACTGTTGCTAGCCTTCTAGCTGGAAGACCCTACAACGTAGGACAATGGTCCTGTGTGGATTTTTTACCAGCACTCATCATCATTATCAGCTCAATGTATGTCCCGATGAGGCACGAGCCTTCCTTATGAATAGATAGGGAGAACGGGCCATAAACCACCATGCGAGCCCAGTGCGGATTGGTGGTTGTTAACCAACGGCTTTACGTGCCTTCCGAAGTCAAAGTCAAATATTTTTTATTCAAATAAACTTTAGAAAAGTGCTTTTGAATCGTCCAAACATTTTTGTACCTACTACCCATTCAGGACGTCGATTTTTTTAGCTGTGGAGAAAAATGGGCGCAAGAAACTCCACAAGCACGCGGAGGAACTAGGGATGATACATTTTTGGTCACCCATCCGATGGCCGGCCTTTGCAAAGTTGCCTCAGCACTCGCAGATCGGGCGCGTTAACCACTGCGCCATCGAGCTCTTCTTTACCATAAGACCAGCTATTCAAAGGTGCTTACCAGTAAATAGTTTACTAATCAAAGTCGAAATTTTGGATCATCATCATCATCATCATCTCAGCCAAAAGACGTCCACTGCTGGACAAAGGCCTCCCCCAAGGATCTCCACAACGACCGGTTTTGTGCTGCTCGCATCCAGCGGCTTCCCGCGACCTTCATCAGATCGTCGGTCCACCTTGTTGGAGGCCTGCCCACACTGCGTTTTCCGGTACGCGGTCGCCACTCGAGGACTTTTCCGCCCCAGCGGCCATCAGTCCTGCGAGCAATGTGCCCTGCCCACTGCCACTTGAGCTTAGCAACTCTTCGGGCTATGTCGGTTACCTTTGTTCTTCTGCGGATCTCCTCATTTCTGATTCGATCTCGCAGAGAAACCACGAGCATAGCCCTCTCCATTGCTCTTTGAGTGACCTTGAGCCTTCTGATAAGGCCCATAGTGACCGACCACGTCTCAGTCCCGTATGTCATCACTGGCAACACACACTGGTCAAAGACTTTCGTCTTGAGACACTGCGGTATATCGGACGAAAAGATATTTCGTAGCTTACCGAACGCTGCCCAGCCATTTGAATTCGACGATTGACCTCTTTGCTGAAGTCGGACCTACCTAGCTGGACCGTTCCCAGGTAAACATAATCGTCTACAACTTCAAGGGCAGAGTCCCCAACCTTCAAAGGAGTGGGTACGACACGTGGGTACGACACGTGAGTTCGACATAACTTTCGTCTTCTCCATGTTAATTTTAAGACTCACTTGTTAAGAGACTCTGTTGAGGTCACCGAGCATTGTGCCGAGGTCTTCCAGGGTCTCAGCTATGACCACTATATCGTCAGCAAATCGGAGGTGAGTGATGTATACGCCGTTGACATTGATGCCGAGTCCTTTCCAGTCCAGAAGCTTGAAAACATCTTCCAGTGCAGCAGTGAACAGTTTCGGAGATATCACATCTCCCTGGCTCACTCCTCGCTGCAACTGGATAGATTTCGAGCTCCGGTCCTGAAGACGGACTAACATTGTGGCGTTTTCATACAAACACTTCAACACTTCGATGTACCGGTAGTCAATTTGGCACCGCTGGAGAGACTGTAGCACGGCCCATGTTTCAATCGAATCGAAGGCTTTTTCATAGTCCACAAACGCTAAGCAAAGAGGCTGGTTATACTCTTCGGTCTTCTGTATAACCTGCCGCTGCGTATGTATGTGGTCTATGGTGCTAAAGCCTTTTCGGAAACCGGCTTGTTCAATAGGCTGGAAGTCATCAAACCTGCGTGCGAGACGATTCGTTATGACTCTCGAAAACAGCTTGTAGACGTGGCTTAGAAGTGAGATGGGCCTGTAGTTCTTCAGCAGGGTTTTGTCGCCCTTTTTGAAGAACAGTACCACCATACCTTCGTGCCACGTTTTTGGCGTTCTGCCCCCTAGTAAAACGGAATTAAATAGCTTCTGAAGAGCTACGAGTACCGGTCTTCCGCTTGCTTTCAGAAGCTCGGCAATTTTTGGATAAAAAATTGGAATGTTTTTGCTGATGGCCATAAACGGTATTTTCAGTGACTTCTTTGGGGGCGGCGAGATATTAAAAGGGCTCCTTTAGCTATAGGTGATTGTAACACCGTCAGAGGATTTCTGGAGTTCCCAACAAGATTCTCCGAGGGGTTCGAATCGATTCAGTCTTGCGTCGACATAGTATTGTTTTGAATGTAAGTCTAGGTACCTACAATAAACATAGTTTGTGTTTTTATTTATGTACATCTAATAAACTATTAAGGAGAACAATAACTTGAGTCAGTAAATTGTAATGAATGACAGAAACACATGTGGTCTTTGTAAGTATATAAACATACTTACTTACCTATCTCTTTACATTAAGAAAAATGAACGCTGAGCAAATATTTTAATTATTGTTATTATTATAATACGATATATATATATGTAGGTACTTGCATTCAATGCACTTGTTGACGCAAATGGTCTGAGCAATACCTTCAAACTTACTAGAAAGCGATAGAGCGAGTGTGCGGTCTATACCTGTCTCTGTCTACACAGAGTGTACGGGGACACGCACTAATGCATGATGCCATTCCCTCTAAAAACCTCTGAAGGTGTTTCGTTTTGCACGGCTTGAGGAACCCTTTAAGTTTCTCGCTGCCTGGCGCTCCAATCAAGGCGAGGCAATGAGCAAACTCTGTCCAAAGAAAAATGAAACTGGAATTCATAAGCTCACACACGCGCCTGTGACGACGGTCAATCAGAATTCTAGATAAATACAACTAGGTACTAGCTACACAATCGGTTCACCTCTCACGAAAACAAGATGATGGTAAGCCAGGCGGTCTTCCCTCAATCCCCCAAGATCCATCAATCAATAGAAGACCCAGAAATAAATATTTCGTAACAGATAACGGGTAAACACTTAGCCTTCATCTTACCTGATCCTGATATTAAGTGATGATAAGACCGAAGTCGGAAGCGCACTTCACTCGGAATCTTCAACTAAGGAACTTCAGGAACTGGTTACCTTATCGTTAACTGTCGGAACACAACAATGCTACCAACATTGACGTTAAGGCGACATAATTAGACAAGATCGTTGTTGTTAGCTAGGCGGGTTTTAAAGAAGACCTACCAACAATCAAACCGAGTAAAATCATGTACCTACTACCTATGCAATCGATCTCGGGGCCTCTGGTCTGACACAAGTGGTCTTAACCAAGCTGCAGATTCTGCTCGTTACGTCATGAAAGCGACTTGTCTGCAATGCAAGATTTCAGCGTTTTAGTCAGTCAGTAGGACTTCTTTATTATTTCAAAAATACTACAATTCGTATAGGTTAATTAATCGGTTATATAAATGCATTTTGCTATTCAAGTTTAACAAGTTTTTATAATGAAAAAGTGTTAATAAGTGGAATCACCGAGTAAAACATTTTCTAATACAGTTTTTATAGGAACTTTTTAAACATTATCTACCTAAAGATAATGTTTAAAAAGTTCTCTTTTAAAACCTTTTCTCTGTTTTTTTTTATTATTACCTAAATATTAACTAATAATAAACTCCAAAAATACACAAATAAGTTACCCACCGCTTAATAAGCACGCTCTTCTTTCCAAATCTCAACACCAAACTTTTTTGTTTGTTTTTTAAACATCGCACACTAACCAGCCGTATCGGCTATCCGATTGATCCCATCTCGACCACTCAGTCCGCGCAAAGACACGATTCTGTCTGCATCGGAAATTCGCGCTCCCGACCAAGTTGAAAAAAACACAGTGAAAATGAATATTTTAGTTACAAAGCTTATGTGGAAGAAGGGTTCAAGGATTAACCAATATTTGTTTGCCACAATTCGTAAGTGAATTTAATAATTTGATTAACGCATCAGTTTTTAAAAAATGTTTTAATTTTTTTTGGGTAAGTAGCGTTTGTTTTTCCACCATTTATAGTTTTGTTTAAAATATGCATAGAAGAAATATATACTATGTTGAAAAATATTTTTAAAATCAGTAAAAGATAGATTTTTACTCAATTTTACGTTCTCATAGCTAGAGATACCTACGTAAAATATTCAAATGAAATGTTGGTACCTAATTTAAATTAAGAAATATACAAAATCTACGTAAACAATATTCGTTGGTAGGTTATTATAATTGCGTTTGAAATAAAATTGAACGCATGTGTAAACCGGTTTCATATAATAACTATGCGGCAACGTCAAAATTTATGCTTATTCAAAATGAGAGGGTAGATCCTAACTTACATCATAAATATGCAAAAATGTGTTTGTTTGTCAATTCTAAATCGATGTTGTAGGTCATGATATGCGCACAGATGTGATGATGAGAGGAAAGTGCAAACACTTGACACGTTAAGAATGTAGTAATGTCTATTCTAGTAAAACAATTTAAAAGTTAGGTTTTTTTTGTAGTTATCCGACTGCTTAAAATTATATTACAATTGATGTGTATTGGCTTAATCACCACGCTTGTCAAATGTGGGTTGATGATCACAAGCCCATTGGAGGAGCTCGATGGCGCAGTGGTTAACGCGCCCGGTCCGCGAGTGCTGAGGTTAAGTAACTTTCGCAAAGGCCGGTCATCGGATGGGTGACCAAAAATGTATCATCTCGAGCTCCTCCGTGCTTCGAAAGGCACGTAAAGCCGTTGGTCCCGGCTGCATTAGCAGTCGTTAACAACCACCAATCCGCACTGGGCCCGCGTGGTGGTTTATGGCCCGTTCTCCCTATTCATCCATAGGGAAGGCTCGTGCCCCAGCAATGGGGACATAAAAATGAGCTGATGATGATGATGATGATTACTAACTCAGCTTATGTATGACCGAAAAATTCAATTCATTTTTCGCCGAACTTAGGAATTAAACTCAGGACTTTTGGATATTGGACCCAGCGCTTTGCCTCTCGGTCCCTGATGCGTACCCATAAAAATAATATGAAAGTGTCAAAAAGCAATTTGGAAAAAAAAGTTGATTTTAAATGCGAAAGTGTGCTTCCGATAGATATTATGCACATAGCTGGAATTCCTAAGAATGTGACACTCTCAGAACCAGCTTTGGCTAGCTGGCTGGCCAGTTATACATAATATATAAAAAAAAAACTCAATATGTGTGGCAGATCCATCTAATTTTATAGATGCACGTTTATATTAACAAACATCTTACTATTGATAAAAAAAAAACTTTAAAAAGAAAACAAAATTACTGTTCTAGGAGTTAAATAATAAAATAATAATATTAATAATAACAGAATGGCAAAGCGCTCTGCAATACGCTGTTCTGGATTCGATTCCCTGGTCGGTCAGATGAGATAAATTAAGTCTTGAAGAGATAAAGTTTAAAGCGTTCGGATTGAAAGCGAGAAATAATGTATCAATCCCATAGCTCCGTTAGCGTTTCACGTTTATTTTTACATATATGTAAACAGTATTCTTTTTTTTTAAAGCCTTACATACTTACTGAAAATTTATATAAACTTATATAATCATAAAAAAACACAAACAAGCAAAATATCATTAGGTAAACAATTGCAATTAACATTATAATTTAAATTGACTAAAAAAACACAAATAATCACAATATCATTATCAAATCGTTATATTATTATCAACATTGCAATTAATATCATCATCATCATCTTCATCATCATCATCAGCTTATTTTATGTCCCCACTGCGGGGGCACGAGCCTTCCCTATGGATGGATAGGGAGAACGGGCCATAAACCACCACGCGGGCCCAGTGCGGATTGGTGGTTGTTAACGACTGCTAATGCAGCCGGGACCAACGGCTTTACGTGCCTTCCGAAGCACGGAGGAGCTTGAGATGATAAACTTTTGGTCACCCATCCGATGACCATTAATATAATTCATACATAATCAATGAAATATTTTATGTCGCTTCCCTAAAAACTCTCTAACTTATTCTTTAACTCACGTTTAAATTTCGTCAGTTGCAAATATTTTAAGTCTTTAGGTAAGTTATTAAATATTTTAACCCAATAAGCATAATTATGAATTTTGGATACTTAAGTATTCGGTCTGCGAGTGCTGAGGTTAAGCAACTTTTGCAATGGCCGGTCATCGGATGGGTGACCAAAAATTTATCATCTTGAGCTCCTTCGTGCTTCGGAAGGCACGTAAAGCCGTTGGTCTCGGCTGCATTAGCAGTCGTTAACAACCACCAATCCGCACTGAGCCCGCGTGGTGGTTCATGGCCCGTTCTCCCTATCCATCCATAGGGACGGCTCGTGCCCCAGCAGTGGGGACATAAAAACGAGCTGATGATGAATACAGACCGCCTGCACCTGCTTCTTAGCCGTCCTCCCGTGAAGTTTTAATGAAAATCTTTATTATTTTTGGCGATGAAAATTGTGTCGACGTCTGGGCTTAAAGTGTCGAACACTGGTGCAGGCTAGTTGTTCAGTTACGAGCATTAACATGTAAACACTTTTGACTCTTATTCCATTGTATTAAGAGTTACCTTGTTTACATGTTAATGCAAAAAAAGCATACACGACACACCGACCGGTCGGCGCATTTATGTTGTGGCATAAAACTAACTAGGTACCTATTTATCTACTTATCTTAATAAAACTTTCTAAGCTTAAGGAAAATAGAGATATCTTTATTCTCCTTTATGCATAGGAAGTTTCAATAAAATTGGTTTAAACGTTTTTTTATTTATTTAAAATGGTTGACATATTAGTATCGTAATACTCGTATATTCTACCAGTGGTCACCCAAGGGTCGAAATTCAACCGTTGTTCAAAAATATACAACTTTTTAAAATATTAAATAAATAAATAAATGTTTCCCACACTCACACCAAATATCTAGCCCCAAGAAAAACTTCCTTAAGAAACTCGTTATATGGTTAACTAGACAACGGATATACTTAAACACATACTTATTAGGGAACACCCAGACCCGAAACAATTTAGAAAAACAGGTATTTCTAAATTGATCCGACCGGGGATTGAACCTGGGACCTCAATGACTGCTCGGTCCTGGCTAGGGTTACCATATCTCCGGATTTGACCTGAGATCTCAGGATTTTTAGGTTCCTGACAGGATTGCGGCCGGATTTTAGAAATCTCAGGATTTTTCGATTTTTCAATAAAACAGTACCTACATTATTCAGAGTTTTTTTTATGTGACTCAATCAAACTAACTGACGCCCGTGCGAGCCCGCAGCCGCTCGCGTGGCGGAGTGAATCGTGATTTCCACAAAACCCAGGATTTTTTGTATCGAAATCATCCTTTTTCTCAGGACTTTTCAATTTTCCATCTGGTAACCCTAGCCCTGGTTGATGTTAAGCAGAAGCAGAGTCCAGATGCGAGGACAGCTGGTGGAGCACGATTGTGCTTCACCAGCCGTTCTCACGTTGCCGACCAGCAAGTTGCTTCTTCACACCTCGTTAAAGGACTCATTTTGTAGGGAGGAGGAAATACGTGTGCGGGGATTCCATTTGATTTAACACGATATGTGTTATATAAAGTCACATTTTATCAACTGCAAATATTTTGAGGATAAATTCAACAACATATACAAACTATTTTTATGAAAAAGTGTTAATTTTTTATACGCTAGTTTTCAAGAAAAACGCCGAAAGACATTTCGATTAAAAAGAAAAATAAAGCATTTTCGGTAGTTTCAATTCAAAGGAGAGGCCGCCATACCTTCACCGCTTACAAGTACACCTAATTTCATAAAAAAAGCCGACAGAGAGGCCGCTCTTAAAAATATTGCAATTTTTGTGTCAGGAAAAGTAAAAAAAAAAAAACTAGCCTGAATTTTTTTTCTATTGCTAGGGCCTAATTTCTCTGATATTATTAGATGTTTTGTCAAAATATTTGCAGTTGATAAAAAGTGACCTTATACTATAACTACCTACATAATTTTTAATAATTTTTAAATTTCTTCTTTCTTTCCTATATAGATTCCTTCTCCATTATAAACTCTGACTAGGTACAGCAAATCTCCTCCCGTGCGCGCAACTGGTTATAGAAGATTTTATTCTATAAAATGTTCACACATACGCACACCACGTCACCTCGAATTAACGGATGCTATTAGTTTGATTGTTTTTAAATCCATTTTCATATTATCACAGTAAATTAGGTACAATGAACGGTACACAGCGGCGCGGCCCTTTCTTTACCAATTCTTTATAAAATTTCTTTGGAATCTGACGACTTCTTTAAAACAAAGCTATTGTTCTGTGGAACAAACATTTCGTCAACGCATTATTTCGTGCCCTCTAATTATTGACAATAGTTGTCTTTTGAATGATGACGCAAATACATAATGTATTGTGATACCGTGCATACACACCGCAGTTACTTTTTGTTGATCAACGTTTCCAAGTGTTAGTTGGCAACATCCGACAACAAAAAGTTATTTATTGTTAATAAATGTTGCCGAGTTAGTATATGTTGATCAACGTGGCCCTACACGTCCTAACAGTTAACATTCTATCGTCTTCTATATTCTATATACTAATATTATAAAGAGGAAACCTTTGTATTTTTGTATGTATGTATGTATGTACATATGTATGTAAGTATGTTTGCAACGAATAACCTCAAAAACTATTGGACCTATTTAAAAAAATCTTTCACCATTAGAATGCTACATTAGCGCTGAGTAACATAGGCTATATTAAAAAAAATACTAAAAATGACAATTTATTTTCCAATACAGAATGATTTGTTTGTTTTGTTGTCATGGAAACCATTGATATATATTTAACTTAATGGTGGGAACTGTCAAAGCGGTACGAAGTCCGCCGTGTCAGCTAGTAACTAAATAAAAATAAAATGCTGTTCGTTGATAAACGCATCTCTTGAGAACGGATGAAACAAATTTGGTTGAATTTATGCACATAGACAGACCATGACCCAGACTAACTGCCGTACTCGGAGACGTCAATTAACTTTTAATGACAATTAAGTCTCTTGCTGTCACTTTCTTGTGTATAGTGCTAAATAGAGAAGGATTTAAAGGGATTTAATTGTCATTGACGTCTCTGAGTACGGCAGTAAGACATGGTATACTTTTTATCCCGGAAACTGTTTCCTACGGTATTATTGTAGTCCTTGTGAACGAAGTCCTAGTCGCGGGCAACAGTTAGTTTTGGATATAAATAATTAGACTTTTGACTTTGCATTGAAGTTGACACACGAAACGTGTCACTACAAAACAGTGTTTAAAGTTAAACAATGACTAAATACGTGTTTAAAATATTGTGTCTCTTATAAAATGTTCAAATAATTTTTAACGCAAATTTTGTTGCGAACAAATTACAAAAACACAAATGTTGAAAAAATTTGCGTTAAAAATTATTTGAACTTCTGATCTTTAATATTTGTAAAAATATTATGATCGGATGTTAGTGACGGTATAGTTGTTGACATTGAATGGGCGCCTTTGGCTTTCAAAGTAAAAAGTGTTGAATAATGTCGGCGGGCTGGTTAGAACCACGATAGCTCAATTGGAAGAGCACCTGACCCGGAATGTCAGAAGGGTGCAGGTTCAAATTCTGTTCGTGGAAATTTTTTCAACATTTGTGTTATTGTGTCTCTGTCTAAAAAGATGTAAAGGTCTTTTAGGTTTTATATTTAGATCCATAAAAGGTTTCAAGAAACCACCAAGTGTATTATGTCTTTATTACAGCATAATACGTAGTATTTTAGAATATGGTTTTTACAATTTGGAGCCTATTCTATAAAATACATATAAAAAGTATTGACGGCATTCAGAAAATTGTTTAAGATTTCTATGTTATCGCTTTAATTTAGGCAGGTCACTTCATTCTTACGAACTTGGAATGATTAAGTTTGGAGTGATTTCGCTTGCGGTTCGTCGAGAACAGTATGATTTAATTTTCTTACTTGTTTAAAATATTGCACTCAATAATCGATTCCCCTGAATTGCTTTCTTTAATTCAAATAAATACTTTGTATCGAACCCGGGCGCCTAAGACTTTTGTACTAAATGTCTATCTATATATTAATACGTGAAGCAAAAACTTTGTACCCGTTTTTACGAAAATTGCGCGGATGGAGGAGTATGAAATTTCGCACACTTATAGTTTATATAGAGAAGGTTATCCGAATGCAAATATTTATTAAAAATTATGCACAAAAATACATTAAATCAACAAAAACAACATTACACACACTACCATGTATTTGACACACACGTATTGTTTGTCTTTAATGCGGCCGACATCTGTCAATGCCAATCCAAACTCACATTCTATCTTTTTTAATTTTTCATTGCTTAGGATACAATCCGTGCAGCCTTAATAAAATTACGGTCGAATTTCGACCACTGGGCGACCACTAGTAAAAATAAGACATCATATTGCAATCCCATTGTCAGAATGTGCCGTCTATACAATGAACTGGTTGCACTTAATAACAACATCGACAAATTGGGAAATTCTCGGCTCGGCATCTCCCACTTATTATGAAAACTTCATAAAGTGGTCAACATTAACCTAGAATAAGTTTTCAATTTGTTATATTTTTATTATTCACCATTCTATGTATATACCTAATTAGTTTTAATTGGATAATTATAGTTTTAGAGGGTACTTCATCGATTCACACCACGACTGGTTCGCACCACGGTGTGAATCGCAGAAGGACGCTTTTTGAATTGGCTGTTTCGAACCATGGTATGAATCGACGAATGTCTTTTCGTACTTCAGCGATTCGCACCACGGTGCAAACCACCCAATTAAGTAAACTTTAACATGGACGCTTCTATGTTCTATGTTAATGGTGATGGTTTCCGCACTTAGTCCTTGAAGTGGACCATTGTACGTGAGACATGAACATGGACGCTTATTATTAATCGTGTTGTGTACACGTTTTAGATAGGAATTTAGCTCTTATACAATTTATCATGCTTTTTTTATTTCTATCTGTTTTGTGTACCTAATAAATAAATATAAATAAAATTAAAATAAAAGTATTATCTAAAAAGTCACAGCATCTGTTCTAACTTTAGCCATCGTTTTGTGGTAAAGCAGCTAGTGTCTCACACTGTGTACCTACAGAACAGTACTAACTACTATCACAGATTAATTCTACTATTGCAAGATGCCTATTGTGAGTTTCATTTGATATTCGATCACGATAACGAAAACAAACATTAGTAGGTACCTATGGCATGGTGTGGCATTGAATTAGCGTCTCCTGGCACAGTGTGCTACTGGCTTACAATAAAGTTAAAATATTGCCTTACATATTTTGGTTTTCGTAAACGTAATCGAATGAATACGGATAGTAAACAAAAGTTTAGTTTTTTAAGTTATTAGGCACCCGGTACAGTTTTTAGCCTATTTAATATCATTCTGGCTACTGGGCAACAAAGTCCTTCGTCTTAAACCACCAAAACTAAATATCCAATAATTGATTTATCCATTGATAAATCAAGTCATAAAATGTTTTTGTATTGTTTATAGTATAATTTTAACGCAAATTTTGTTGCGAAACAAATTACTAAAACACAAATGTTGAAAAAATTTTCACGAGCAGGATTTGAACCTGCACCTGGTCTGACAGAAGGGTGCAGGTTCAAACCCTGCTCGTGGAAATTTTTTCAACATTTGTGTCTTAGTAAATCAAGTCATCACTAGGTACGAGTAATTGGTGTTGACTTATTTTAGAATAATTTAGCACATTCAAAAGGTGCTTACCTAAGAAGTCTCCCGTTACAATTATGCAAGCTACAAGATAAAATTTTACTTGAAAAAATGATACAGCCACAAGCTCGAGTGGCGTAAAATTAACCACTCGAGCTTCCTGAGCCCGATGTTATCGTGTAAATATAAATAAATTCAGTAAGTACAATCACGTTCCACCAATTTTTATAACTGGCATGCAAATATTATAATCACCAAATCATCATCAGCTCATTTTATGTCCTTACTGCTGGGGCACGAGCCTTCCTTGGGTGGATAGGGAAAACGGGCCAAAAACCACCACGCGGGCCCAGTGCGGGTTGGTGGTTATTAACGACTGCTAATGCAGCCGGTACCAACGGCTTTAAGTGCCTTCTGAAGCACGAAGGAGCTCGAAATGAATTTTTTTTGTCACCCATCCGATGACCGGCCTTTGCGAAAATTGCTTTATTTCAGCACTCGCAGACCGGGCGCGTCAACCATTGCGCCATCGAGCTCCTCAATCACCAAATGTAATTTCATTAAAAAAATTGTAATTACATTCAAAAATATATCTATCTATATATAACAAATCTTAATTACTTAATAACAACAAATAAATAATAATTAAGTTACAACAATATAATTATTTTATGATAAAAAAACTACTTGAGATTAGTTTTCGTGCTCAATTAAACATTCACGCAATTATAGTTTGTTTCATATCATTGGGTTATTTATTACATATTTCAACGCACATAACCGAAAAACTCTTGTCATACTATTCTTTTGGTTTGTTCAATTACCAATTTATTTGGATTTCTTGAAGGGATGGTAGGTACTAGGTCTTTTAGTGGGTATGCCTCTCCTCTCCACTTTGAGATTATATTAGCGGACAATGGAAGAGGAGCAGTCCCACATAACCCAGGGTCGTCATTAGCCCCGATGTATGCGCAAAGCATATATTCATCTCAGCCAAAACGACGTCCACTGCTGGACAAAGGCCTCCCTCAAGGATAAATCATTTTGAGGGGAATTTGCCATAATCGCCACGCTTGGCAGGCGGGTTGGCGATCGCAGTAAGGTGAGAATAATCACAGAGAGACGCTGCTGCCCATCCTCTGGAATGGTCCCATAGTCGCCTTCTACGACACCCACGGGAAGAATGGGGTGGTGCAATTCTTTACCCCCGGCACCAAACGGGGTACAAGTATATATTACCTAGATGTAAAAATATGCTGAAGAAGCCAAATTTGCAATTTCCCGTAAGTTCTTGCGATGATCATTAACCTGAGGGCCTACCACGAACCACGTTCGGCGTGTTGCCTCTCTGTCGCACTTGTAAATTCGTGCGTGAGTGTGACAGGGAGGCAACACGTCGAACGTGGTTCGTGGTAGGCCCTTACTTAGATGTAAAAGTAAGTTTACACCGCAAGTGACCACGGTAAGTATGTGGTCCAAAAATAATCGAAAGGAGCATTGACCACAGCGATTTCTTGATTTCAAACGAGAATTCTTGTTGCATGTGTGCTGCATCCTTTTCCCTCATACTGGAAAGAGAGTGACACTTACTTAGGGCACAGTTTTTATGGCTGTGACACCAATTTGAAATATCTGGATTAAGTTTTAAGCTGGCTTGCACCTTAATTCACTAACAGACAACAGTGTAAACTCTTTTTAAATATTTTAGTTTTGCTGACCAAATATTTATTTTGTAATACAAATAAATTATTTCCCTCTAAATATTAGACAACATATACATTGTTCCGATCCCATGGACAGTAGCTAAAGCACTATTTTTATGGAAATCAGAAACAACGATGGTATCACAACCACCCAGACCCGACACAATATCGAAAAGTTCGTTTTCGACATTGACCCGACCGGGAATAGAACCCAAGACCTCAGAGTTAGCGCCGCCCAAAGTCCGGCGTGCAAGCCACTCAGCTACGGAGGTTGTCATGCCTTATTTTATGTAATTCACTTTCCCCGGAATCCTCAGGAACTGACTATCTCACTGTCGGAACACAACGACGCCATTCACATTGGTGACCACTACCCCGAACCAGCCCCCCAACCGCCTAACTCTCTCGCTTTCGATCGCTTTGAAGGCGAGACCCTCGCCTCGCTTTCTAATATAATATCGAAATACAATACCGAATGATATCGAAAGCTATAGCCTATAGCTTTCGATATTGCTTTCATATTGCTTTCGAAATGACAAGATGACGCCTCCTCCTCGCCTTGCCTTCAAAGCGATCGAAAGCGAGAGAGTTAGGCGGTCGACCCCCTGGCCAGCTGTTTTGGAGACCGGTGGTGGTCTGAACAACTGAAAAATGAAAATGAGAAATGGTTTTATTATGCTTTAGCAATATTAAGATTTTTATAAGTCAGTGAATTCTATAAAGCTCAAATGTAGCCTCGAATGAATATAGTATATTTTATAATATTTTATTTTTCCTATGTTTTTATGATTTACTGACCCGGCGGACTTCGTACCGCTTTGACAGTTTCCATCATTAAGTCAAATATATATCAATGGTTTCCATGACAACAAAACAAACAAATCATTTTGTATTGGAAAATTAAATTTTCGTTTTTAGTATTTTATATAATATATATATATATATATATATATATATATATATATTAAATATAGGCTATGTTACTCAGCGCTAATGTAGCATTCTAATGTTGAAAGAATTTTTTTAATCGGTCCAGTAGTTTTGAGTTTAATCGTTGCAAACATACGCACATACATACATACATACATACATACATACAAAAATACAAATGTTTCTTATATATTGTTTTATAATATTAGTATATGGGAATTTTTGTTATGAACAGTAACTAAGCGCTTATAAGCATTATTTTGTTTCTGTTGTTTTTTGTTCATTACAATATGACATGACATGACAATAGGAAAATAACATGACAAATTAAAGTAGCTAAATAAAATTGTTTACGTTTAAGTAATCTTACATGTCAAGCTGACTGTACATCTATTTATTACAGTATTATGACATGTGTGGTTTCTGTATGTATGTTGAATATATGAACAAATAGCACAAGGGGAGATCCCCATGGAATCTGTGGAGACCTGGGAAAACTGGGAGACATCGGAGACATGGGAGACCTCGGATACATGAGAGACATGGGAGATATGGGAGATACGGGAGACATGCGAGATAAGGGAGATATGGGAGACATAATAGAAATGGGAGACATGGGAGACCCTCAGATTCTGATCAGAGATCTGTCTCTCAAGATATAATAGATAGATGGATGGATAAACATTTGATTGCTTTCACAATTATGTAGAAAACAGAAAAATAAAATTTATAAAAGTAAGCATAGTCGGTCTTATCGCTTTTAAAGCGATATCTTCCAGACATGGGAAACATGATAGACATGGGAGACATTATAGGCATAGGAGACATAGGAAACATCGGAGAATAGGAGACATGGGAAGGCCCAATGCAGTTTGGTAGGTTTGATAACTTTTACAAAATACTTCTCAATAAAAGATTGCATTCCAAACCGGTAAAATGATAAGCAATACACACAACACTGCACACATTTGCAGCGGGAGATATTAATGAGATGTTAATTGCATACAATAATAATTATGTTGAATAGATGATCGACCATAGACAGTGCAAAAGCCTTTTCTTAATCAGTGATGTATGTCAAATTTCAAGGCCAAAATTAATCTTTACTAGATTCTCCGAGGAGTTCGGATCGGAAAGGCTAGGACCTCGACGTGAGTTTACCGGGTCATGGGGGTTGGGAGAAGCATGACAATATCTGTACCTGGTATGATGATGATCAGCCTTGCCAATTTCGGCTACGGTGACTCGCTTCTGTGGTTTGAGTTATTTGAGCTTAGATGGTGTGCTCTTACATGGCTCACTATATTGCCTACTAGCTGTGCACCGCGGCTTCAACCGCGTTAATTAGCGTACAATCTACGCAGCGCACGCAAGGAAAGCTCTCAAAAAATATTTTCCCGTTTTTGCAACATTTTTTATTGCTGCTCCTCTCTTATTAGTCATAGCGTGATGTTATAAAGCCTAAAGCCTTCCTCAATTAAGGACTATTCAACACAAAAATAACTCTTCAATTCGAACCAGTAGTTCCTGAGATTAGCGCGTTCAACCAAACAAACAAACAAACAAACTCTTCAGCTTTATAATATACGTGTACAAAGATAAGGTATATACCTTATCCTTGCCATATGGCGATTGTTCTCGCCACCCTTCTGTACTCTTCTGTACCTGGCGGTCAACCGCCTAAGGCGAGGCGAGGAGGTGGCGTCATCTTGTCATTTCGAAAGCAATATGAAAGCAATATCGAAAGCTATAGCCTATAGCTTTCGATATTATTTGATATTATATTTCGATATTATATTAGAAAGCGAGGCGAGGGCCTCGCTTTCAAAGCGATTGAAAGCGAGAGCGTTAGGCGGTTGGGGGGCTGGTATAGAGCGCGTGTGAACCGGGTCGTCGCACTCTTGTTCTACGAGACGGTGTTTTGGGCCTATTGGTGTGCATGTTTCGTGTATCATGTAAATGTTCAGTGGCATCGGGCGGGATGCTTTTCCAAGATAGTATATTACCTAATGCCGCTTCCACTGTTCTTGTGTGTTCGTATTGTCGCACCTTAAACTTTTTATTTTTCGCTACAGGGTGCCTTGTGCGAGTATTTTCCACCGATTAAAATTCAAAATTCAAAATCATTTATTCAGTTTAGGCTACAAATAGCTCTTATGAACGTCATTATGCCATCGGTTCGTAAGAAACTCAGGAAGTGTCGAGCTCTTTTCTCCCCCTTACAGCGTCAAAAATATTGGAAAATACCCTATCATAAAAAGACATTTTTCATCACAAATAAAAACACAAAATATAAAGGACAATCACAACATGTAAAAAAAAACACAAAAAAGATAAAATGCTTAAAAAAGTTAAATATTTAAGTTTGCAAAAACATCATTTTTCAGTTTAATTTTTTACAATGTCATTCAGTACTAGTAAAAGTCAAAACCTGTCTAAGAAAAAACAAAGTAAAGATCGATTGACCAAACGATCAATAAAACTGGCACTCAGGTCTCTGAGTGCTGATTACTGCCTATACAGTTCGTTGTTAACAGTACTTTATGAAAATCGTGTTTGCAACTCATTATCTGTTAACGAATTAATAGAAATAAGCGCTTAATAGCCATTCCATTCATCTCTGCGCAGGATCATTAGATCAGATTGGAATTGTCGAACAATGTCACAGGAGTAGCGAACACGCGATCAGACAAAGCGGTGGAGTCATGGACGTGGTCACACGAAACCGATCGGTGGCGATGTGGTACGATCTGAACCACCACCATCAGCTGATTTTGCCCCACTGCTGGGGCACGAGTCTTCCCTATGGATAGAAAAACCACGGGAGAACGGGCCATAAACCATTATGGTCACCCATCCGATTACCGGCCTTTACAGAAGTTGCTTAACTTCAGCAATCGCAGACCACTGCGCCATCGAGCTTCACATCCGATCCGAGTAGAGAATTTAGTAGAACGAGGACACGGTTACGTGATGCCATCCCCTCTAGAAACCCTCTGAGGGTTCGTTCACTACGGCTTGTGGAACTGTTAGTATCACGCCGAACCTAAAAGTCCGGTCACAATTTTTTTTTAAATATATTAATTTGAAAAAAGACACAATGTTGAAAATTCCATAAGCGGGATTCGAACCCGCACTCCATGACATGCCGGGTCAGATGCATTGCCAACTATGCTATCGTGGCTCAATCCAACTCGTCGAAATTAATTAATACTATCTGCTTTTTACTTTATAAGTCAAAGGAGCCCTATTCAACGTCTTCAACATCCAATCTTTATTTTTACAAATATTGAAAGATCACTTAAGAATTAGGCAAGCTATATTTATGATTATTTACATATATAATTTTACGCAAATATTGTTGCGAACAAATTACAATTTTAAAAAAGGCAAAATGTTGAAAAAAATCCACTTATATTTTAATTTTTTTTCAACACTGTCTTTTTTCGAAATTGTAATTTGTTCGCAACAATATTTACGTAAAATTATGTAAATAATCAAATTATATATATACCTAGTAAAGATACACAACACAAGTATTTACTACAAAATAATAAATCCAACATAAATTACAACAATAAAATAGAAAACACAAATGTTGAAAAAATTTCCACGAGCAGGATTTGAACCTGCACCCTTCTGACATTCCGGGTTAGGTGCTCTTCCAATTGAGCTATCGTGGTTCTAACCAGCCCGCCGAAATTATTCAACACTTTTTACTTTGTAAGTTGTTTGTTTTTGGTTGTTCGCAACAAAATTTGCGTTAAAAATTATTTGAACAATAAAATAGAAATTATGAACGAAGTATAAAACAGTAAGGTCAGTTGTTAATTCAGTTGTTGCCCTTTTAATGAGTACTGGTACTTGCTTGTTGAAGACTAGTGCGATGTTAAATACAAACGTAAACATAATTTGCTTTTCACTATACCACAAAGACGGTTACAAGAACAAACAGTAACAATAACGATATCAATATGTATATATTTAAATTTCTTTTTTTTATTTTGTTTGATACGCTAAAAATTGATTAATGATTTGCAACCGTGCCTCACCTTGATAGAACCTGTTTTCGCAACATGCGCTCAACAAATACAGAATCTGGGTTTTTGTGGGGAATTATGTCGATTTCTTTTTTTTTATATACCTAAGTAAAGATACAAATTGACTTTAGTAAGTGGGTCCAATGAAGTAGGTACCTACCTACGTACTTAGAGTAATGGCTCCAGTGTTCGACACTTTAAGCCCAGTCTTCGACACAACTTTCTAACACATTATTATTGAAATTTTACTAGATTACAGCAGCCGGGAATATGGTGGTATGTATTCAATTATTGCTTAACTCTAAAATCAGTTTATTTCTAATGATTAGAGGAAAAAAATGTCGATCATTGGGTCCTGTCGAAAACTGGTGCCAGTACCCTACGTCAATATCTTCTTGGCGGGAAAGTGATGAGTCATGTCGGCGTTTTTGTTATATTTTCTAAAATTTGTGTTATGTCGAATATTAGGTAATGTGAATTAATGGTGAATTATTAACTGTTAAGTGATCGTGAGTGTACATGAGTGTTGGCAAATGAAACAAAACAGTGCAACGTCACTTTTCAAATTCTCTCAAGAAGTCCGCTCGAGGACTTAGTAAAGCCCCACATCTTTACTGAGATACTCGAGGGGTTGGGGGGTATATCATTTCTCACTTCTCATTTCTATTATCATTCATCATCACAGGAAAGAAATATTGTTTATTTATGTATTACTTGTAAGAAAAATTACTTTGACACTGGCTAAATGTACTAATCGCACGAAGCCATCAACTAAAGGAAAAAAAAGTCTATGGTTTCATGCAATTGGAGTAAGGGTTTTACATTATAAAACAATGTAATGATTCAATAATAGAATATATTATCCGTTTCACTTAAATCTATCTTCTATATAAAAATCAATTGCTTTTCGTTAGAGTCGCTAAAACTTGAGAATGGCTGAACCGATTTGGCTAATTTTGATTTTGAAATATTTGTGGAAGTTCAGGGAAGGTTTAAACGGTGAGAAACATAAATAATAAGTAACGGAAAATACTAAAAACACAATTTAATTTTCCAATACAAAATTATTTGTACGTTTTGTTGTCATGTAAACTGTCAAAGCGGTACGAAGTCCGCCGGGTTAGCTAGTGTAATATAAATAATATAATGATAAACCTAAACCTAATACCGCTTTGAAATAAAAAAAAAGAAGTCCGGTGAAATTTAAAAAAATACCCTTACTCCAGACCAACTATAATCCTAATATTAGGAATAATCCTAGTTAGTCTGTAGCCAGTAAACCATATTTTTTTATAGTTTTTGCTGATTGCCTCGAACATTTCACTCAAGCATTGACAGCGTCACGGGACTTTTTTGGGGGGCGCGGCTTTTTTAAAGGGTTCCAAGCCGTGTGAAACGAAGCACCGTCAGAGGTTTTCTAGAGGGAACGGCATCACGCACTATTGCTTGTCTACGATTCTTTCTAGATTCTCCGAGGGGTTCGGAGTTGATTGGTACAGAAAACCCGGTAAGCTAACGATCACATATAAAAGTGTTGTTTTTTGTTCTTCCACAGTAACTATCCCTCTGCTCAGCTTCGGCATGGTCCAGGGTTGGCTGTCCCCCATGATCTCGCTGCTGCAGTCTCCCGAAGGCCCGTCTCCCAAGCCGTTCAGTGGTAACGACATCTCATGGACCACATCAGTCACCTACATCACTGCTATCATCTTTGGAGCACCAATGGGTTACCTGACAGATCGCTTCGGGAGAAAAGTCATGACCCTTGCTACGACCCTATCTTTGATTGTGAGTATTTCTGTAATTGTAATATTTTTTGGAGGAACTCGATGGCGCAGTGATTAAAGCGCCCGGTCTGTGATCGCTAGTGTCAGATTTGGCATAGTTACTAGTTCATAAGGAGAAGGAGTACAAAAATATGAAATATATTTCTGCAACAAAAAAAAATTGGTAAAATAAAAACCGGGATGATTTGAATCTGTCAATTTCAAACATATTTATGTATTGTAATGTTTTTTTTTTTTTTTTTCGTTGCTTATATGGGATTGATTGGGGACGGTACTTTTTATTTTGGTTTTTGAAATACCTATGAAAGTTTCAATTTAATATATAATTTAATGTGACATAAAAACCAGTGACCAGTGTGTGTTGCCAGTGATGACATACGGGACTGAGACGTGGTCGCTCACTATGGGCCTTATCAGAAGGCTCAAGGTCACTCAAAGAGCAATGGAGAGGGCTATGCTCGGGGTTTCTCTACGAGATCGAATCAGAAATGAGGAGATCCGCAGAAGAACAAAGGTAACCGACATAGCCCGAAGAGTTGCTAAGCTCAAGTGGCAGTGGGCAAGGCACATTGCTCGCAGGACTGATGGCCGCTGGGGCGGAACAGTCCTCGAGTGGCGACCGCGTACCGGAAAGCGCAGTGTGGGCAGGCCTCCAACAAGGTGAACCGACGATCTGGTGAAGGTCGCGGGAAGCCGCTGGATGCGAGCAGCACAAAACCGGTCGTTGTGGAGATCCTTGGGGGAGGCCTTTGTCCAGCAGTGGACGTCTTTTGGCTGAGATGATGATGATGTGACATAAAAAAACCAAAATTTTAGCTCTCCTCGTTTGTCACCCGAATGCTCAGTGCGAGTTTTATCACGTAAGTGAAAACTAGACTTTGGTCAACTATCATCATCATCATTATCATCATCAGCCTATACTAGTCCACTGCTGGACATAAGCCTCTCCAAGTGCACTCCACCGAGCACGACTAGGTGGAACGACGATCTTCGCAACGTGGCTGCAAGAGCTGGATGAGAGTAGTCGCGGATCGTGCTCGGTGGTCAACTATATGTTAGCAAAATTAATAAGTAGGTATTATAACTTTTTAAATACGAATCGTATCGAAGTGACATAATAACAATTGGTATTGCAATATTGAGATCTATAATTCTATTTTAAATAGATATTTATTTAAAGTGAGTTTTTCTAGGACAATATTTCTAGTTTTCTTGTTTGTTATTATAATCAATATTACAATACATACTTTAGGGTAAAAAATTTACTCTTTTTTATTTTGTCTTTAATAAATGATTTGAAATGGATTTTTTATATTCGTTTACTTTATTCTTTCATCTTTACTTCACTTCAAAGTCCTAATTTTTACGAATTGTAAGGGTTACCCAATAGAAAGAGAGGTCCTTCACCAGAAGAGTGACATAGCTATAATATTGTCTTGCTTCAACTAACAGACCTCTCCAGTCATATCAACAGCTTCATGGGTACAAGTCCATCGGTCGACATAGCTGTCAATAAAAATTACGGTCGACTTTCGACCAAATGTCCGCTAGTAATATTAAAAAAAGATCAATATTAAAAAGTTAGGTCACCGTGACATATCAAACTTAATCATAAAACTGTTTATCTTTTAACGAATACCTATACTTGCTCACTGTTTTTCCAACACACAGTCAAGTAAAATTTACATAATATTATGCATGTCAGTCAACTAAAAGTAAATATCAGACCAAAACATGAAATGAGTCATCTTATTCTTAGAAAGAATAGATATTAATTATAAGGACCAACAGAATAATCAAAATCAAGGTCAAGACAAATAATGTAAATTACATGTCTATAAAATAATTAAAAAAACATAAGTACTAAATCAATATTATTGAAAAAATTACCTATTCACACAATCAAATTATGAATAGCGAGAATCTTGCTTGGTTTGCGATTGCTGAAGTTAAGCAACTTACGCAAAGGTCATCGGGTGACCAAAAAGTTATCATCTCGAGTTCCTTCGTGCTTAGGACACCAGGTAAGCCGTTGGTCCCGGCTGCATTAGCAGTCGTTAACAACCACCCATCCGCATTAGGCCCTGTCGCAAAGTCTCATATGCGAAAATTCTTTTTCTGTATGAATGTGTGAGTTAATAGAGTGTACTTATGTGTGGTGCGTACGTGATAGAAAACTTTGTAACAAAACTATAAGACTGAGATGAAATGTTAACCAAATCTTTATTCTAGATTATCAAATCAAATCAAATCAAAATAAATTTATTTGGAACTAGACAAATTAAACATACAAATAATAAGTGGAAAAAAAAATTAAAGACAGTCCCAAAACGGTTTCGACTCAGCAAAATGCTAGCCTTAAGGTTAGCGCTGATCTTCCGTCGGAACCGGTTTAGGTGGTGCTGCGATAGCAACACAAGCGTAATATAAAATAATATTATAAAAAACAAAAATGGCAGCCCTAAGTACAAAAATATTTAGTTAAAGAAAATAATTGTAGGCTGTATGCACTGAATTCCTAACTCTATTTTAACGATCGATTAACTACGGTCACACCATCTTCTTGAAGTGTTACAGGGTTCTTGTTCCCAGAATGACCTCCAACTCCGCCCCTTACAGCCATCCCAGACCACCGGCTACCAGTTATTCGAACTGGCCGCCTTTCATTGACAGTTTCGTGTATGTTCGAAACAATGTTTAAAATACTTATCGATATAGCTCCTATTACTCACTCACGGGTGTCTTACCAAACAATGTACTTTTTCAGCCCTTCTTCCAAATTCCCTTTTTGCTCCACTGCTAGCCCCTCCTCCTCACTACGTTCCGTTTTAAGCAGCCCTTATTTCGCGTTCGCGACAGTCATTTTCTTCATCCATAGGAAAGGCTCGTGCCCCAGCATTGGGAACTGATGTGAAGCTAATGATGAAATTATGAATAAGCATGTCATCTATGATTATGACCAAATCGAGTCTAAGTTGTACAGAACATTCCCTTTCTTCATTATCAGCTCATTTATGTCCCCACTGCTGGGGCATGAGACTTCTCTATGGATGGATAGGGAAAACGGGCTATAAACCACCACGCAGGCCCAGTGCGGATTGGTAGTTGTTAACGACTGCTAATGCAGCCGGGACCAACGGCTTAACGAGCCTTCCGAAGCACGGAGGAACTCGAGACGATAAGATTTTGGCCACCCATCCGATGACCGGCCTTTGTGAAAGTCGCTTAACTTCAGCGATCGCAGACCGGGCGCCTTAACTAACGACGCCATCGAGCTTCTCAATATTCAATTGAATTTAACAAAATAATCAAAAAAATGTCTACGGGCCGAGTGGCCGGTCTAAAGTTCAGAGGTCCTGGGATCCAAAATGTTTGTAACCAACCCGCATTTGACAAGCGCATCAATAAGGATATTCACAACAACAATCAATAATTTCAGGACATTGAACGTACCTATACGAAATCACGTGTCATTTTTTTATATATTATACCGGTTGACTTTTCAAACCAAACTAAACCAAACCTTCTGAGATGACTCCCGTGATACAAACGAGCAACACTTACTACTCGTATATGACCAACTCCCTAACTCGAAAATAAAATTCAGCTGTTCCATACATTTTGGTCGAATGAATATTGATGGAACGTCTGAATTTTATTTTCGAGTTAGGGAGTTGGTCCAATAGTAAGAGTTGTTCGTTTGTATCACGGGAGTCATCTCAGAAGGTTTGGACGGTGATAAAGAAGACAACCTATATTTTAATATTTTATTTGACTTTGAATTTCCGTAACTTAAAAATAAATTAATAAACACTCAATTGAGGTAAAAAAATAGTGACGTCATAGTTTCCATCCCATAATTTCTATTGAAAAAATCGTTTTGACGGTTGCTAAAAAGTTTCTCTATTGTTAAGTTGATTTCAATAGACTATTTACTTTACTGCTACTACAGAAACAGGGTTTATTCTAAATTACTGAAAGAAACACATAAATCAATCAAGATTGTTATAGATAGATATAAATAATCATATATGGTTATATAGATTATTATTCTACTATTTGGTTGCGGCAATTACGGTTCTGTTATTGTTATTATGTATAGATGCCGCGGTCAGTTGCCATAAAGGATGTTTATAAAATGTGTGCGGTTCAAAATATGTACGGTAATGCAGACAATTTGTTGTGGTATGCCAAACAACAACGTAACTAAAGGCTGATTTACACTTCGTATTCTGTTGATTTGCACGCTGGCGCCAGTCTGGCACCCGATCCTCAAAATGCCACTAGACATTCACATGAGCAGGAGCTCGATGGCGCAGTGGTTAACGAGCCCGGTATGCTGAAATTAAGCAACTTTCGCAAAGGCTGGTCATCAGATGGGTGACCAAAAATTTATCATCTCGAGTTCCTCCGTGCTTCGGAAGGCACGTAAAGCCGTTGGTCCCGGCTGCATTAGCAGTCGTTAACAACCGCCAATCCGCACTGGGCTCGCGTGGTGGTTTATGGCCCGTTCTCCCTATCCATCCATAGGGAAGGCTCGTGTCCCAGCAGTGGGGACATAAAATGAGCTGATGATGATTCACATGATATACTAAACATGCACACTCGCCATGCCCTAGACACTGTATTCGTAGAATAAGGGAACGACGACCCGGTTCCACGCGCTCTACAATCTGTATCAAGCAGGGCCAGCCATATTTCACGTACCTAATCAGTTACTTTTAGTGAGCTGGTACACATCAAAACATTTCTTGATATCTCGGTCATTGTGGAAGTACATACTTTTAAAAATAATACGAGTTTATCGACATTATGACAACATTAAAAAATCAGCTGATTGGAGTAATGAACTCTGTCTAGTGTTACTACCTAAAGTACACCTCCTTTGCCTTTGCTGTGAAGCTAGTATTTTTGTGCCTATGATGCTGACTCCACCCGCTTTCAACTATTTATTTTTGATAAAGTTTTAAGGGTTCCGTTTTGTTATTTTTTCCACTAAGAACATAAGTTACGACTACCTACTTTTATTAGTTAGAAAAGAAAATTGAAACGTTCATTTAGTCAATTATTCTCTGTTCCTATCACCAGGTCAGGTCAGGAATGTGTTATCTATCAAGTAAGTACTTCTGACGGTTAATTAGTATGGAGGTTCGAATCCAAAACATTTATGATTTTGAGAAAATTTTATGTAAATGTATGAAGGTACCTGTATAAGTAACACTGTAAAAATCGTCACAAAAGGGTTTTTTTTTGTTGACAACGTAAGCGACTAGGGTTCTGTCTGTAGCTCATTTTATTTATTAACAAATTGAATGGTTTGAAAATTTAAGGATTTCTGAGGTCCTGAGGTTTCGTTGTTTTAGTTTTTGCTTTAAAAATACAACATCAGCTTTAGTTTTAACTGATTTATTTAAACTGATTAAACCAAACGCGATTACACTCGCCTGCGCTAGCGCTACGTAAAGTAGGTACTACTCCGCATAACTACCTCGCGCGCGCCTAATTTATAATTTAAACAGTGATAAAAAAATGATTTACCTACTAATTTAAAAATATTGCTAGTTTGGGTTATTTAAGTCCAATTTTCGATCCCTAAAAAGTACTAGGGGCAATTCCTGGTATGGGCGGAGTCACAAGAAAGCGTGCGCGTGCGTATTTTTTCTTAAAGGGTTCTGTAACTCATTTTATTTTTCTAACCGCTTTGATTGACCCGGTATAAAATGTAAGCATTCCTGAAATCCTAACTATTTGTATGAAATTTAATTAGGTAAGTAAACTAAGTTTAACTATGTTGTATCACACTAAGTTTCAATACTTAACACATTCGTTTTTGTTTACAATAATGTAATGATAATAAGAATAACCCCCGTGTGGTGCCGGGGATAAAGAATTGCACCACCCATCTCTTCCCGTGGGTGTCGTAGAAGGCGACATAGGGACCATTTCAGAGGATGGGCAGCAGCGTCTCTTTGTGATAATTCTAACCATAATGCGATCGCCAACCCGCCTGCCAAGCGTGGCGATTATGGCAAATTCCCCCTCAATCTTGAGGGAGGCCTTTGTCCAGTAGTGGACGTCTATTGGCTGAGACGATGATGATGATGAATAAGAATAACATTTTTAATTATTTTTAACTGAATTATTTAAACTAATTAAACCAAACGCGATTACACTCGCCTGCGCTAGCGTTACGTAACGTAGGTACCTACTCCGCATAACTACCCCGCGCGCGCCTAATTTATAATTTGATCAGTGATAAAAAATGACTTACCTACTAATTTAAAAGTAACTTAAGTCTAATTTTCGATCCCTAAAAAGTACCAGGGACAATTCCTGGTATGGGCGGAGTCACAAGAAAGCATGCGCGTGCGTCTTTTTTCTTAATGGGTTCTGTAGCTCATTTTATTTTTCTAATTGCTTTGATTGACCCAGTATAAAATGTAAGCATTCCTGAAATCCTAACTATTTGTATGAAATTTAATTAGGTAAACTAAGTTTAACTATGTCGTATCACACAAAGTTTCAATACTCAACACATTCGTTTTTGTTTACAATAATGTAATGATAATAAGAATAACATTTTAAATTAGTTTTAACTAAATGATTTAAACTGATTAAACCAAACGCGATTACACTCGCCTGCGCTAGCACTACGTAACGTAGGTACCTACGCCGCATAACTACCCCGCGCGCGCCTAATTTATAATTTGAACAGTGATAAAAAAATTATTTACCTACTAATTTAAAATGGGTAACTTAAGTCTAATTTGCGATCCCTAAAAAGTACCAGGGGCAATTCCTGGTATGGGCAGAGTCACAAGAAAGCATGCGCGTGCGTCTTTTTTCTTAAAGGGTTCTGTAGCTCATTTTATTTTTCTAATCGCTTTGATTGACCCGGTATAAAATGTAAGCATTCCTGAAATCCTAACTATTTGTATGAAATTTTATTAGGTAAAATAAGTTTAACTATGTCGTATCACACAAAGTTTCAATACTTAAAATATTCGTTTTTGTTTACAATAATGTAATGATAATAAGAATAACATTTTTAAACATCTGTGACATAAGTACTAAATAAAACTTACGTGTGATGGAAGATGTTATCACCAATTGACTAAATTAATAGCCACAAACGTAAAAATAATCTATACTAATATTATAAAGCTGAAGAGTTTGTTTGTTTGTTTGTTTGAACGCGCTAATCTCAGGAACTACTGGTTTGAATTGAAAAATTCTTTTTGTGTTGAATAGTCCATTTATTGAGGAAGGCTATAGGCTATATTACATCACGCTATGACTAATAGGAGTGGAACAGTCGCTAATTAACGCGGGTGAAACCGCAGGGCACAGCTAGTACTTACATAATGCCAGTGAGTGGTGTTTCGCAGCGCTTAAGCCAGTTTACACTTTGGTAGTATACTTTGACATCGGTTTGTATTCTGTGACTTCGGAAAGTACTACCCCCTTATTCATAAAAACTATTTAAGCATTATTTAGTTAAATATTGTTTTGTCAACGTCACACACACGTCATTTTAAATTTGAGGAAAAGAGACAAAACAATTATTAACTAAATTATACTTAAATAGTTTTTTATGAATATGGGGGTTAGTAGTAACTAGCACTGCGAGTGAACAGATAAATGTCTACCTACTAGTCTAAAATCGTTGCAAGTTACTGCACTGCACTGAAAAAAAGTTGAACACCTCGGACAAGAATTGAACCACACACCTTCCGCCACCGACACCAATAACCACCAACACCAGTCTCCATAGTCCAATCCAGAGTCCGCAGACTCATTTGTCAAGTGGTTAAAATGCCGCCCGGATTGCAAAAGTTACATAGTTCGATTCCCGCCTGAGTTGAACTGAACCTGAACTTTTACAATGCAAAAAATTATCTAAGCGTTATGAAACGCTAAAATAACGCTAAAATATCTAAGAAATGCAAACTTCTAAGATTTGATAAAGCAACGGGATAAAGCTAAAAAAATACACATCGAGCGCTGACAAATATCGATGGATAACCAGTCCTCGGTAGCGTAGTGGTTAAGGCAGCCATGATTCGATTATGTTTGACATTTATTAATACAAAAATTTATCTAAGCTTATCTATCAATAATTCACAATTATTATCAAGTCTACACAATAATTATTTTTGATCCCTAAAAGCCCTAAAAAGTACCAGGAGCAAGTTCTAGTTCTAGTAGGTGGCAGGTACCAAGGCGGGCGGCGCCTTGGTGTTGTTTGCCTATAATTTTTTCGCAGTCGTTTGTGAAAGCTTTCAGAGTGCACACCTACTTTTCGTTTTTTTGCTGTTCGGTTTCGATTCGACTACCTATTAAGCTAATATGGCATTTCTAAGTAATCAGGTGTATTACGAAATGATTCTTTGTGTCGGGGCAGCTAATGGCAGTCTACGTGGTGCTCGTGAACTGTACCGCGAGAGATTCATCGACGGTAGACCAGAAGCTGAGCAGCGAAGCTTGCCATCGGCGGATTGCTTTCGACGAAAGGTTATGCGTCTCCAGCAGACTGGATCCTTTCGTGGGACGAGTCCGGAGGTCCAGCCAAACATGTGGGACCCGGGTTTTGAGGAGGCCGTATTGGAACACTTTGAAGAAAACCCAAGGACCAGTACACGTCGAGCTGCAGCTATTTTCAACGTAGCTCACATGAAGGTTTGGCGGGTGCTCCGAGTTGACGGCCAGCATCCGTATCATTTTCGGCGAACCCAAGAACTCACGCCTGCGGACTTCGAACCGCGTCGTGGATTTTGCCAGTGGTACTGCAATAAAGTGATGACGGTTCCTGGTTTTGCTTCAACTGTGCTGTGGACGGATGAAGCCGCCTTCACTAGGGGCGGGATAAGCAATATCCACAATGAGCATGTGTGGTCACACACGAATCCGCATGCGTCAACAGAGTCCAGTTTCCAACACCAGTGGCGAGTTAACGTCTGGGCTGGCATAGTTGGTGGTAGGCTGCTTGGACCTAAGTTTTTGCCCCAACGACTAAATGGAGAGAACTACCTCGAGCACTTGACGAATTACATTGAAGAGCAGCTTGAAGAGTTTCCTTTGGCGGAATATCATGCAATGACCTTTCAGCATGATGGGGCAAGTGCGCGAATATCTCAACCTACGCTTTTCACAGTGGATAGGCAGAGGAGGGCGTGTGGCCTGGCCACCGCGATCGCCGGACCTTACACCTCTTGATTTTTTTTTATGGGGGCATGTTAAGAGTTTGGTGTACGCCGTGGCTTGCGATACTGCCGAAGAAATGAAGGATCGTATCACAGCTGCCTTTCTAAGCATCACACCACAGATGCTTCAAAACGCAGAAGAGTCCGTTTTGCGTCGGGCGCAAACTTGCATCCAGCGACAAGGCGGGCATTTTGAGCCATTTTTGTAAACTGTGCATGTGAAGTGGAGTGGACTTTTTTATCACAGCTAGGGTGCTACACTACACCTAAGTGCTACGCTTTCTTTTGCTTTGAAGTCATTTTAATCAAGGACCTATGTAGGTACCTACTCGTAGGTAAGTCTAAAGTACTCTAAAGTAGATAATGTAGATGTAAAATGAAAATCTTTTTATTACTTTGATGATAATTACTTAGGTAACTATTGAATTTAAATTATTAAATCACGAAAGTAAAATAGCTGCCTACTTACATATCTGTCTTTGTTTTGTCAGTCTACCAAATCCAACAAAAAATGCCGCCAATCGACTGCCGACAAACAACCCGACAAACAAAATGTGCCGTCAAAGGTTTTGACTTTCGCCGCTTGCGCCGACAGTAACCGGCAACTCTTTGAGCGGGCGAACTACAGTACCACCTCCTGTTTGTAAAACTGTGCGCCTGGTAGGGGGCGTGGCGGCCAAAACTAGGACACGCAATTTTACAAACAGGAGGTGCAGTGTAGGCAGTGCACCAAACAGAGTTCATGACCCTGCTAGTGATGGGTTTAGCTTGTTTTGATTATAAATTAACGACAGATTAACTTTGTTTGTAAATGCAAAAACAAATTAAATGGCGCTTATCTTACTAGAGTATTTATAGAAAGGGTCTATACTAGGGATAGTTTGAAACCCTGGTTTATGGCTGAACCTGTCTGATACACGTTGTATATCACAGACATTTACCTGGGCGCTTCTCCCCACCCTTACGACCCGATCAACCCGAACTGAGGTCCTAGTGCCTAGTGTGAGTTTTGTTTACTACCCGTATTCATTTTTACTTTTTTTTATTTTAAGTGCTAATTGCTGCATTAAAGCTGAATTAAATACGTATAAAATACAGTGACAAAATTAAACGCCTACCCGACCCAGCCAGGAATCAACCAACCTGGGTCTTCCGCAAGAGGCGGCTACACTGACCGTTATGCTGCCGGGAAGACTGACGTTAGCGCTGAATTTTATCCCTGCTCTTTTAAAAAAAAATTTAATGCTTTTGTCATCCGATATCCGTATTCATTCGATTACGTTGACAAAAACGAGATTTGTATGGCAAAACTTTTTAATGATAAATGTATTAAGATAAAAAAATATATTCGGCTTTATAGTAATAATAATACCAGAGATGGAACCGACATCTCCAGCTTATACCCGAGGAACCGGTTTGGCATTGCGAAAAATAAAGAGTAAATAATATTAAGTCTTTGATCGCCGTGGTGGTCACCGGTGACCAGCAAACAATAAATTTTCTATTGTGTCTGATTTGAGGCAGTTAACGAGTTACAATATTTTTGTACTTATTGTTTTCTTGCATTCATTATTCCATATTTATATTTCAACTAAGCCAGTGTTGTTGCTTTACAGTAATATTAAGTAAGCGTATTAAGCACTTCAAAAAAATAAGAATAAAAAATTTATACTTTCAACTTTACTTAGTCGGAAGAGCAGTAGGTAATTAACAAATTTGCACTAAATCAATCAGACACTTCACACGTAACATTCCAATGCCCAACCAAACTTCATCACCATCACCGTCACCATCACAATCATTATCATCATCTATCAGCGGCGAAGGATCCATACATACCGATTATAGTACGAGAGGGGACCGTAAGATACCCTACGTCACTTGATACTAAGATAAGCGCTATGGCACACGTTCTGAAAAGTGATGCTAAGCTTGGACAAATTAGTCAATGGATACCGATTTGGCCGAAAGTGCAAAAAAGAGGCTACTTCTTGTGAAAAAAAACGTTACACTTTACATAATTTGATACCGATGTAATACTTACGGCATCAGTTACTAATTCATATGTAGTGACAGATAAAGCCAGTCTGCCAGTTCCTATCTGGCCGAAAGTACTTGGCAGACGGTCTCAAAGATGACGATTCGGGTCCCTATTTTACGTCATTTGATACAAAAGTAACCATAGTGGCAGATGTAGGTATCAACCCTACGTTTAAGTATAAATTAGTCTGCCAAAGTTATCGGCTTCCCTATTAAAAATCCTACTCAAGGGATCCAGCATGCAGATCTTAATAATTACCTATGTTAATAATTATTGTCACTAATTAGTTAAATATACGTGTGTGCCAGGCAGTTGCATAGTGAACAAATTGATGTATTTCCATGTTTATTATTGTATGATTTGTTAATACTTGGCTGGCTTACCTTCGCCGTATTTCGACCCCTCGTCAACTGTCATCTATAGGTACCACCCTATAAACATCCCAATGCTACAAAAATTTTAGGTTTTTTTATTTTTACGGTTAAGCATATGTCCTTCATCACACCTGATCTTAAGTGATACTAAGGCCGCAGGTGATAGCGCAAGTCAACAAAAACATGAATAATCATCTACAACGCGCGCGCAGGTATTAAAGCAACTGGCGCGTGCTCCACATCGATAATGCTGATCGATTATTGATGGGATTTCCATAAAAATGTGTCAATAATGGTATTTTTGTAAGACAACGTACTTGTTAGTATAGGTAATAAGACTTAAGAAGATTATTCGCCCTTACATCACCGCCTCCGTGGTCTAGTGTTAAGACAACTGGTCCAACTGGACAACAGATCCAGAGGTCCCGGTTTCGATTCCCAACGGGGCGTAAGTACATGTCTGTGTAAGTACTCGGTTTGGTTGGTGGTAGGGCTTGTTTGTCAGCCTGGCTTTCTACCACCATCTTATCTAAATATGTCGCCATAACACCAATGGTTGTAGCATTGTTGTGTTCCGGCAGCTAGAGATAGGATCGCCAATGCATTAGAACTGAGGATTCTGGGTGAATGCGCTTCCACCTCCAGTCTTATTATCACTTAACATCTGGTGAGATAAAGGCCAAATGCTTACTCGTAAGATAAAAAAAATGTGTATTAAGTGCGTAGACAATGCGTGCGTAGTGCGTAGACAAGTCGTAGACAACTTTTCGACCCTCGATTTTTACTCAAAATTAGATGATTTTGGAGGAGCTCGATGGCGTAGTGGCTAACGCGCCCGTTTTGCGATTGCTAAGGTTAAGCAACTTTCGCAAAGACCGGTCGTCGGATGGGTGACCAAAAATGTATGCTTCGAAAGGCACGTAAAGCCGTTGGTCCCGGCTGCTTTAGCAGTCGTTAACAACCACTGCACCGCACGTGGCCCGAGTGGTGGTTTATGGCCCGTTCTCCCTATCCATCCATAGGGAAGACTCGTACCCCAGCAGTGGGGACATAAAATGAGGCAGCGATAGGTGATTTTGAGTTAAAATTTTATCTATTAAAAAACACGATAGTTTATTATGTGTTATGTATTTTTTTTAATTTTATGTATGCAATTTAATTTCATTACCATCACGTGAGGTGAAGGACAAATAAACAAAAACACACTTCTTATCTAGAACGGAAAGAATTCGTTTTCATTCAAATTAAGTAAAACGGTGTCTATTTTTAAACTGACATACTTAACTACTTTTGTTAGTTTAATTATAGCATAAGGGAAAGTACTTTGAATATTGAATAAAGCAATTGTGACGTACAGAACATTCCCTTTCTTCATCATCAGCTCATTTATGTCCCCACTGCTGGGGCACGAGCCTTCTCTATGGATGGATAGGGAAAACGGGCTATAAACCACCACGCGGGCCCAGTGCGGATTGGTGGTTGTTAACGACTGCTAATGCAGCCGGGACCAACGGCTTAACGTGCCTTCCGAAGCACGGAGGAGTTCGAGATGATAAATTTTTGGTCACCCATCCGATGACCAGCCTTAGCGAAAGTTCCTTAACATCAGCACTAGCAGACCGGGCGCGTTAACCACTGCGCCATCGAGCTCCTTTCCTTCCTTATAAATATTTATGTCTTACAAAGTAATAATCGGTGATCACAAACCTCGGTCTGTGTCAAACACTAATGGTCTGAGTCTGCAGTGTGGTTCACCAACCACCGGTGACGGTTACCGGGGTAAAACGGGCAGAAGTGATTGTCAGATATTTTTGCCTAAAATTTGTTATTTTGC
Source organism: Eudonia mercurella (assembly GCA_963082485.1). Taxonomy (NCBI): domain Eukaryota; kingdom Metazoa; phylum Arthropoda; class Insecta; order Lepidoptera; family Crambidae; genus Eudonia; species Eudonia mercurella. Next base: position 5,587,636 of record OY720043.1, read on the forward strand.
GAAAAATATGTAAAAAAGTAGTTGTAATTTTTTAATTTTTTAATATTTTTTTTTTACAATAAAACAAACAATATCTCTTGAAGGATTATATAACAATTAGTCGACTCTTAAATAATGGGGGGTAAAAGTAGAGGATGAAATTTTTGGACCTTACTTTATTGCAAAATTTAGGTCTAATAGCGCTATTCCGAAATCTCATTATGCCGATATCGCATTATTCCGAAATGACAATTAGGTACACAGTCACGCTTTTTATGAACTTCTTACTGAACTTGCTAATTATCTCGAGTGTCTAATTGTCAATGTCATTGTCATTTAAAATGAAAATTGTTTAAAGGGGTGCAGCACGGAATTTGAAAATTTACGTGTTTTTAAGTCACTGGTGCTAGGCGCTGAATAGGTCATATACATTAAAAGGACTAGTGTAGGTTAGCTTGATCCTTTCACAAGGTCGTGGTTGTCTTGGAATTTGAAACAAATACCCGGAAACTGCATAAACAATACGTAAAATAATGATATCTAAAAACTTTTTTCTTCAGAAACTTTGTAAATATAGCACAAATGAAACAATGATCCGACATCAAAATGTTTGTATTGATATTCCGCAGGTCACTGTTGTCTTATTTTTTCAAAAAAAAAATAATGATTATGAAAATATTAAGACTTTTATTATTTTTTACCCAAACGCCTATGATTTTACGAAAGTAAACATTGCTCTAATTAAATCACCAGCCTACTCTGTACAGATATTAGTGTGCGTGCATGTTCGTAGTCGTGCGCCGTTGTCACACCACTACTGCCACGCGCTGCTCGCTCGCTATCATAAAGAAACTTGAAACTCGCGGTTTTGCGTCCGCGCTGCACCCCCTTAAATAATGCATTGTGTTTACATAAAATTATAGAAAATAAGTGAAAAAGTAAAGTTACTATAACGAAGTACTAGTTACTTCGTTCTAGTAACTTGTTTAAAATGTTTTTATTTGATGATTTATTTATTTTCAGGAAGATTTACAGACACTTATCATGATACATTGCTAACGTCAATAAATAAACAATTATGATAAAATTTGTTGAACAAGAACAAATATTATTATAGATTAGAACATAATTACTTACTTACTCCGCTGGCTCAACGAACTGAGAATGGATCTTGGCCTAGACCTAGTTTAGAACATAGCCTTTTTTTATTAGTGAAAAACTCGTCTTCCGAGTACCACCGCGCTAACCGGTATGCAGCCCACGGAGAATCGAACCCGGGTCTTCTGGCTCCTACTTTAACCACTAGACAACAAAAGCGATTAAATTAAGCACATACTTCCTTTAATTCCTTTTGAAGAGAGAAACAATAATTTCCTTCCGGTTTTCTTTTGTACTTTGTAATTGAACCATCGTAAAAACTGTAGAGTATTGAACTCTGCGAATCAATTATAGTTTTTCTTATCAATTGGGTGCGAAATAGTGAACTGTTGGTTTTTTTATTACCTTCGAATAGACAGACGTGTTTTTATAGCAATTTAAATAGTAGACAATGCTTTTGTAGTTGTTATATCGAGCGACGCAATAACTGTTGGAGGTATACGATAGGTATAACATAATTTACGATGATAAATTATGGATTAAGGAATAACCCTATTTCGAGAGAACCCTGTATGCAAATCTTGCCTGAATTCTTGGTGGGAAAGTATAAGTAGGTAATATTAAAAATGAAAATGAAATATACCCACTTTGATTTCAATATATTAATTTTAAAGATATATAGGTATTACCAGTATTGCCTTCAGAATAATTAACTAGGGTATTACAATAAATTGAAATAAAGAGAAAACTGTGATAATGCAATTATAATGCTCACTTGCGAGAAGGACGTCATATTAAAAAATCTGTGATTTTGAGTTATATAATATACAGGGTCGACTTTTTTATCACCATCCAAAGTTTTATTTAGAAGTAATTTTTAAGTGAACAACTGATTTTGTAGTCCGACATTCATTAAATAAATGAAACATTTTTATTTTCTAATCTGGCTTATGTCATTTTACTTTCGCTATTTATCAAACACTTAATGACACAAGCCAGCTAGTTGATGAGACATTTCAATAAAGACACATCTAACACCAGGTCACACTAAAATAAAAATAAAAATAAAACTTTGTATAAATAAGTCATGTTTGTAACCGCTACAGTATACTGAATCGATATAAAGACTATAAAAAATACAATATCTCATCCCAATATCCGTTGTAATTAATTTAATTAAAATCACGAATTTTAAAATCGTTGTGCTCAAAAATCACTCTTCTTGAGTTATGACAATCTTCTCGCAATTATGCTTACCCATAATATGGGTAAAATAAAAACAAATAATTATGAGTTTTGATTTGACGGCGTAATATTTTTTCTCATTTCAACGGGCAATTTAAATAGGCTCTGAGGTTGTGAATGAAAAATAACAATTTAAAAATAGGCTGGGACGTCATACCTACTGCTTTGTACCTCACTTTGCATCTGTTGACATTTACTATGTTACGAATATATATGTTACGGCCTGATTATCTGAAGGTCTATGTTTCCCAGGTCGATCAAAGTGAGTTTCATAGCGCAGCGCTTATTACCGAAAAAGCAACCAGTTGTTAATTCTACAATTGCACGCGACTAGTCTAGTTTCAGTTGATAAATTGGTATTACGGACACAAATCGCTCAATGTATGTAAACTTTTACATACATTTTAATCGCAAATGCACTAAGCGAGCGATCATTGAGCATACATAGACGTTCAGATAATCACGCCGGACGCTTTGCCACTCGAGGCAAGTTGAAACAATAAAGATGTTAGTATCTTTCTTTAAACCATTTAACACGTTGTTTTTCCAGGTCTACTGGCAGATAAAGCTGATATGCCTTGAGCCCTGGGCCCTGATCCTGGCGAGGGCCATAGCTGGGATCCCCTGCTCCGCATGCTATATTGTGCTGCCCATCTATATCAAGGAGATCAGCGACATTGACCTGCGCGGGGCTTTGGGGTCTCTGCTTATATTGAACAGGTAAATCATCAGCCTATACAGAGTGCTACAAACCCTTCATAACCAGCTCATTTTATGTTCGCACTGCTGGGGTACGAGCCATCCCTGTGGATGGATAGAGAGAATGGGCCATAAACCACCACGCGGGCCCAGTGCGGATTTCTGCTAATGCAGCCGGGACCAACGGCTTAACGAGCCTTCCGAAGCACGGAGGAACCTGAGATGATAAGATTTTGGTCACCCATCCGATGACCGGCTTTTGCGAAAGTAGTTTAACTTTAGTAATTGCAGGCCGGCAAACAAATCGTTTAAACTATTATACATTTAAATCGCAAATGCACTAAGCGAGCGATCATTGAGCGATTTGTGTCCGTAATACCAATTTATCAACCGCAACTAGAGCAGTCGCGTTGCAATTGTACAATTAACAAACAACTGGTTGCTTTTTTCGGTAATAAGCCTGCGGAGTCTTCGTTTTCTTAGAGCCTACCACGAACCACGTTCGGCGTGTTGCCTCTCTCTGTTGTCGCACTTGTAAATTCGTGCGTAAGTGTGACAAGGAGGCAACACGTCGAACGTGGTTCGTGGTAGGCCCCCTTGCTCTACGAGTACGGTGTCTGAGTCTATATTAGTGTGCATATTGTGTAGTGGCTTTATGTGTTTATGGTAAGGCACCACGTTATAACCACTCCTTCCCGATGTTTATTTTGTAGCCGCCCGAGCAATTTTCGACCAATGACGAACTGACTATGACATAAAGAGGATCATTAGCTGTTCATTTTGTTTAATCTTTGAGCGCTAGCGCTGATCAGCGCCGCCAAACAATTTAAAAAATATTAATATATAAATAAAAATATTAATATTATAACAAACCTAGGCTAAGAAAAAAGAAAAATAAAGAAGATAATAATAATAATAATCTACGCTTTAATATAAAATGTAAAAATCAAAAAGCCAACATCACGCGGTTTTCTAAACGCGCCTCCGGTGATCGGACTGATGGAATCTCGCCATAGTCCTACCATGTTCCGCTCAGCTAAGTATTTGAAGTGAATTCGGAATTTCATTTGAATTTCTTCAAACTTTTGCGTGGTTGAGTAACGACAAACCACACACACTTTCGCACAAAATATTGCCACCATCTAGGTGAGGTGGCGTGGAGAATCAAGGTTGCATACGTATTAATAATAATTATAGAAATGACTGTCCTGTTTTCTACACGACAAGTATTCATTTGGAAGTCAATAGCTTCATTATGCAGAGTATTTTTTGGCGCCGAAACGTGATTCTGTTTCTCATAAACACCAAATTAAAGTCAAAATCAAATATTTTTTATTTAAGTAAACTTTAGATAAGTGCTTTTAAATCGTCTAAACATTTTTTACCTACTGCCCATTCAGGACGTCTATTTTTTAGCTGTGGAGAAGAATGGGCGCAAGAAACTCCACAGCTACAAAATTATATGCCGTTACCAAGTTATACAAGTTTAAAGTTACATACATATTTAAAATTATAAATTCCTGTTGGAGTGATTGGAGCATTTTAAACCCATGCTGTTTTGTCTTTAATGTAATCAGACACTTTATAATATAAGCTTTTTTACGATTTTAAATTTATTAGTATCAAATTTTTGAATATTACTTGGAACTTTATTGTAAAAACGTACACACAGGCCTCTAAATGTATTATTTATTTTGTGGAGCCTAGTTTATAGCCTACCTTATGGTACTGCTATTTTGGTATTAGGTTTTCTAAATACGTCATAGATTACGGGATAACATTAAAGTAATTAACTTAGACAACGTAACAGAAAGGTGTGGTATATGTAAAATAAGTATAAGTATAAATAAATAAATATTTTATTTTTTTTAATTTATTTATGAACATGGAATCTACAGCACTTTATAAACTAAGTTATTACATTGTATACTTAACCTGCTGCCAATTACAGATCCCTACTTTGTTAAACTATATATTTAATTTATGTCGCTTTAGCAAATTAGAAAACAAAACAGATAGACAACACAATAATTTAGAAACGGCAAAAACTATTTTAAAAACAAATAAATTAAGGTAGGTAGGTACGCACCGAACAGTGCGAGTCGAGTGCGAGTTGAGCGTGTGTGTGTGAGTATGTGGTATGTGTGTGTTTGTGTGTGTGGGGGTGTGTGTGTGTGTGTGTGTGTGTGTGTAGTGTAAAATGGACATTGAATGTGGTGCATGAGGGTGCATGGATGTGCGTATAATATGCTTGTGAGTGCTCTTTATCATCAGTCTAAAATAAATCTAGATCTTGGTATGTGTTGTTACTACGACATAAAAATTTTAAGTTTAATTTTTATTGTGACGTCACATCAAAATAAACAAGCTACAGTAGTAGTTTAGTAACCGCTGTGTACTTACATTTATGATCACTGCTGCTTGCTTATGCGCGCCTAACGCGTATGACTTCACTAATATAGATATTTTACATTAATTTACAATTGCTTGACAAATTATGTCTTAGTAAGAACACATACAAGATCTAGGTCGAATACACTTTGGTTCTTTTCATTTTTACCACACCTTTCTGTTACACGTTGTATATTGTCCCACAGTTGGGCAATTTGTAGTAACACATCACTTGTAGTGATAGCATCAATCATTGAAGTTATCACTACAAGTGATGGGTACTGGCATCATCAATCACCAGGCTTGCCTAATGCGGGTTGGTGATCAAGAAAACCCGTTGTGGGTTATAGACAGCTTTCCTAATTTGCTATTGTGTACAGTCACACTTTTGTCTAGTTTTGACTCTTATTCCATTGTATTAAGAGTTACATTGATAATTTTACGCAAAAATTGTTGCGAACAAATTACAAATTGAAAAAAGACAAAGTGTTGAAAAAATTCCACTAGTGATTCGAACCCGCACCCCATGTCATGCCGTGTCAGGTGCACTACCAACTATGCTACCGTGGCTCAGTCCAACTCGCCGAAATTAATCAACACTATCTACTTTTATTCTGTAAGTCAAAGGAGCATTCAATGTCGACAACTACGTCATTAACATCCGAACTTAATATTTTTACAAATATTGAAAGATCAGTTAAGAATTAGGCAAGCTATATTTATGATTATTTACATATTATTTTACGCAAATATTGTTGCGAACAAATTACAAATTGAAAATCCGCTCGGGGAATTTTTTCAACACTTTGTCTTTTTTCAAGAGTTACATTGTTTATATGTTAGTCACCCTACGTCTTGCTAAAACGTCTTCGAAATCTAGAATTCCTTCAAAAAAGTTTATAACCATAAAGTTTTGCTCCAGAAACATTGGCTACCTGGCCAGCTACGTCTGCGCCGACCTGCTGAGCGTCACCACTATGCTCTGGATGGGGCTGATGGTCCCGACCGTGGTGTTCTTCGTGCTGCTGGTTATGCCAGAGACACCAGAGTTCCTCGTCAAGCAAGGAAAGGTTGAAGTAAGTGTGTTTTAAGTCCGTCATCTTTTTTATTTTTTTATTTTTATACGTAGCACGGCAAATGACTCCATTTCACCTGATGTTAAGTGAATATGGAATCCAGATGCGACGACAACTGGTGCAGCGTGAAAACAACGCAGCATCAGTTACCCTCACTCTGCCGGCCCACAAGGTGCCTCTTCACGCCTCGTTTGAAGGACCCCATACCATAGGAAGGAGGATGGTCGATGGGTCGAAGTGTTACTGCAAGAGGGAAACCTCAGCAAGCCCCACTAAGATAAGATAAGATAAGATGGAGCTTAACTTCTGTGGGTGTCCTTAGTTTGCCTTGCCTTAATTCTCGTTTACGTTAGCGTGATGGAAAGGTTATTAAACTCGCTCGCTTGCGACGTGAGGAGCATGTTCTCACGCTCTTATTTAACGTACCTTATGACCCTCGCACCCCCCCCTACCTTAAGAAACGTTTCCAATTTCTTGGTACGGATCACAATCGTGAACTTAGGTCTAGGGTTGACAACCTGCTGAAACATGCTTTGACTCGTTCGGAATATTTCAGAGACTCTTTCATGGTCAAGGCTACAAACCTTTGGAATAACCTCCCGCCTGATATCCGTCACTCCAGGTCACTTGCCACTTTTAAGACAAAACTGCATTCGCATCTCTTGACTAAGTCTTAGTTTGCAACAACTCTTCCGTATGTTTCCATCTTCTCTATTGTTTATTGTAATATAATGAATATTTTTATTTTTATTATTATTTTGCTTTCTACTAGTGCACTACTGCCTTTTATTTTCCTTTCAGTTGTCCTTTATCTCCTTGTCCTATAAGACCGCCTTTGCCCACCCTAAAATGAAAATTTCGTTGTTTGTCAAAATTCAAAATTCAAAATCATTTATTCAGTTTAAGCTACAAGTAGCTCTTGTGAATGTCACTATGCCATCGGTTCGTAAGTCTACCCTGGGCGGGAGATCTTTTACTGAGAAGAACCGGCAAACTCAGCAAGTGTCAAGCTGTTTTCTCCCCCCTTACAGCGTCAAAAATATTGGAAAATGCCCTATTATAGCAGGACACTTTCCATTACAATAAACACAAAAAATATAGAAGACAACCACAACATGTAAAAAAAAACACAAAATAAAAAATATACGTTAACAAATTTAGTTTGTTTTTATTATCTATCTATCTCACTTGTTTTACTTACCGTTTCTTACCCTAAAGTCGTTATTGCCGTACAGTGACACCGGCTAAACCTTCAGCTCGCATAGGCCTTCCTGTTAGGTTCTGGCCCAATCCCCCCACACGCTAGTACTATTAGTTATTCTGTGACTTGATGTTTATGTGAGATGGCCTAAGCCCAGCTGTGGGATATTTATAGGGTGAGAGTTATGACTTCTCTAAGCACAAATCATTCTTTAATAACGAAAACCTCTAAATATGGAAGCTTATTCCACAGCGATTTAACAAAATATTTAGTTTCGTTAATTTATGTTTAACGTGTATAATGCATGAGATAATGCATTAATAACACTAGTAGCAAACCTATCATAGGTATATCAACACGACATTACATAATTATAAGCTGTGACAATATGAAATGCCAACAGCTTTACATAAGTGGCAAAATTGTTGTGTCAACATTTGGAGTTAGCACTAACGTGATAATGAAATATGCCGACATTTTAAAATGTACACGATCATCATTCGGATGCATGGCTTTTAATGTTTTCTTTGTAGTGTCATTATCCCAGCTCTGGTGGAGACATATATAATTACTATTTGGTAGTGCTTGATGGTGCAGTCATCTTTCTTCTGTAGTGCAGTGACAAACGTTCATGGTCTACGATTGGTGAAGTCAAGCATATTTCGCGAAAGCCAGTCATAGAATCGGTAACCAAAAATGTATAATCTCGAGCTCCTCCGTGCTTTAGAAGACACGTAAAGCCGTTGGTCCCAGTTGCATTAGCAGTCGTTAACAACCGCCAATCCATACTGAGCCCGCGTGGTAGAATATGGCCCATTCCCCTGTCCAGGGAAGGCTCGTGCCCCAGCATTGGGAACATAAAATTACCTGTGATGGAATAGACCCAGACGTTACAGGGCATACGTAGAGGCAAGAACAGAAAATTTTAGCAACGTGACCGTGATATAACCATAAAGTTAATATACCAATAACAGAGCAAAGAGGCATTACATACGAGTATATGTTATATAAGAATGCCACATCAGGGGTCCCAACAAACGAACGATAACAGCGTGGAAGGCCTAGACGGAGATGGCGGAATGAGTTAGACTCCCACCTGAGGAATTGGAACGAACTAGCTAAGAGATAGGTGGATGGACGGAGGGGAAGCCTTTGCCCTTCAGTAGGAAAGTAGTGGCTGAAAATAAGTAAACAAATAAATATATTTTATTAGATTAAATTGAAAATGCGCCGTTTATCCTTGGTGTTGTAAGGGTTTATGGGCAGAGTTGGAAGTTTTCATAAAAATAATACAAAAGTTTCTAAAGAAAAACAAGGGACATAATAAACTGGCGATGGTAGTTACAATATGCTCGAAATGCTGACAATTTTTAATGAACTAAATTGCAAGCAGCGGTGGTAAAAACGTTGTGCTAAAATGTTCCATTTTTTCTTTACAGGAAGCGAAAACAGTTTTAGCCTGGCTGCGTGGTGTTTCTACAATAGACAGGGCGCTAGAAACAGAGATCGAGAATGTTGTGCGGGTCGAGAAACAGACGAAGGCAGAAACCAAATCTGTATGGGGAATCATTGGTAAGGCACTAACAATCTCCATTTAAATTCAAGACCATTAGCAAAATGTTAAGGATTACCAAAATTTACAGGGCATAAAGGCATTATACATAAGGCATTAAACATTATACGCCTGCAGTGCATAAAGGCATTATAGGTACATAATTCCTGGATCGAAAGCACGGCCGTAGTATCCATGTTGTTGTAAGCGTTTATGGGCTGAGGTGGAAGTTTTTCCATCAGGAAGGCCATATGCTTATTTACTCTGGTAAGTGCTGAAGTATTTTTGGGTATTGTCTCCCATTCTTTCCCTGCTGTGCCAAACTTTACGAGACTAGGAGTTGGAAAGAGAGTTCCCCTTATCTATCTGCGTTTCCCAGACACAGTAGTACGTTCAATGCGCCTTCTCCAGTAAATGAAAGCCATAATGCTCGATTACCATGTCAGCTACATTCATCATCATCATAATCATCATCAGCTCATTTTATATCCCCACTGGGGCACGAGCCTTCTCTATGGATAAATAGGGAGAATGGGCCATAAACCACTACGCTGGCCTATTGCGAATTTGTGATTGTTAACGACTGCTATTGCAGCCGGGAACAACAGCTTTACGTGCCTTCCAAAGCACGGAGGAGCTCGAGATGATACATTTTTGGTCACCCACATACTCGCAGACTGGGCGCGTTTACCACTGCGCCATCGAGCTCCTCTCGTCAGTTACATAATTATGAATACCAGCGTTGCAGCGGTCTAATGTCGCTGTAGCATATGCTGAGTCTGGGGCCTAGCTGGCCACACTTTATCTTCTGTTTTTGTTTTTATTGTGAATGTACTTTTGTTTTTTCAATATTTTTTTACATGTAATAAACTTTTGTTGTACTTATAATAAATGTGTTTCTTCTTCTTCTATTTATAACATACAAAAGTAATTTAGGTTATTATTAATGTAGCAAGAGGTGACATTTTTGTACCAGTTGCCAAATTTCTTCTCAAAGCATGTAACATAAAATTATTATCTTCGTTGTTTTCACCGTTCCAGTACGCGACAAGCCGACCCGCAAGGCGTTCATCATCACCCTCATCATCAAGATCGCCCAGCAGTTCGATGGCTACCTCATAGTGCTCATCTACGCTGGCTTCGTATTCGAGCGGGCTTCTGACACCATCAGCCTGAAGCTGAGCCCCAACAAGCAGATTATGATGATTGGAGTGGTGCAACTACTCGGTTCTATCTTCGCCACGTGTATTGTGGAGAAGACTGGAAGAAAGGTTAGTGTTGAACGTAACGAGGTTAGTGACACCAGTGTTCGACACTTTAAGGCCAGTTTTCGACACAAATTATGTCGCCAAATAATAACATAGATTTTGCATTGAAATTTTTCAGGGTGACAGCCAGGTGGTCGGTGTTAAATTGTTGTTTAAAGCTAAAATCTGTTGCTGACCGTGATTTTCTATACATATAATAAAGCTAAAGAGGGTCGAAAGCTTGTACATGGAAGATATTCGAAAAAAAGTTGGCTGGGGATACTTAGAATCGGTAACAGAACACCTTCCAACAGTTTTTAGAATTTATACCGCGGCTGCTAACGGGTTGAAATTATGGTGAAATTCCCATCGACCTTGCAATTATTTCCGTTGTTTATACAGCTCTACATTTAGGTACTCGTATTTAAAAGTTTATAAACAAAAAAACGTGGCAAAAAAAGCATTGAAGAGTGCCTAATAAGTGCCTGGCTAAGTCTTTATGGTCAATTTAACGCAGCACGACAAATTATACAAATGGCCATGGTTATATATCTTAGTTATACCATCGCTAAAATTGAAAGTTAATAAATATTAATTTTTAATGTTTATATGTTGCATTCAATGCTATTTTTAGCAATTTATGCTTCGTTCGTCCCGAAATTTTGTCCCACATACCAAAAAATGTTTAGTTTGTCCCATTTCACTATTGAAGTTGTGTTTCGTCCCCACAGACCATATAGCCGGTCTGTGTTCGTCCCTAATTACAAGTAGATAGTTAAAAGCAAAATCAACAAAAAAAGTGTAAGTACTTATTACACTGCAATAATGATAATTAGTAATTAATAAAATAGCGTTTCACCTCAAGAGTATCTACAATCTACAACTTTAAATATTTATCAAACCAGCTTTTGGATTTAATGGCTTGAACTCTTGCACATTAAGGCGAAGGGTAAGGCACACTATTGCCGCTAATGGATTTAATTTGATAACTGCTAAACTGGATTAGTGGCCATTGTTTGTGAATAAATGCGATAGCCCGTTTTGTTAATAAACCACGCAACAAAAAGTAGTGCACAACTATTAAATAAATACTATGGATGCTTTCCTGTATTGGACGGTACGCAATGTTTAGAAAAAGATCCGGTCCGTTAGTAATTGTCAAATTATCAATTGGTGGCGCTAGTGTGCCTTACCCTTCGCCTTAAACAAAGTTAGGGAAGAATATACTTTTTTATTGACCTATTTTGTCCATTCTGTTTTTTGTTTGTTTTTAAAATATAGTTCTAAGTATCTTACATTATTCATAGATGATAATAAGTGATGATAAAAATGTCGCATGATAAATAATATTCTCTAACTCTCAGCTCAAAATTAAGGGGTAACTTCGAGTCAACATGTATCCTTCCAGCTGCTATATGTGTCCTCCTCCTTCCCATACTGCAGTGCTATTCTCTAAGCAAAACAGCGTCGACCTCGACATTGAACTCGCTCATAACTTGCAAACGAATGTAGACTTTATTACTATTTCAAAGTAGGTTGAAATTCGTTTGCAAGTTATGAGCGAGTTCAACGTCGAGTTCGACGCTGTTTTGCTTAGAGAATAGCGCTGCTGGTCCTTTCCGCGTGGTTATTGTGGTGGTTCCACCAGAGGAATGATAAATAAATAATTCTGCAGTTCTATTTTAAGTGTCGCATGGGTTGCTGTGGTCATATTCCATCAGGCGGGCCCTACCGTATGCTCGTTTACCAGTTCAGTCATTCTTATAGTTAACCTTGTACCTTTACAGCTGCTGCTAGTATCGACCTCCTTCGCGGTGGGTGTGGGTATGCTGGTCCTCTCCGCGTGGTTCTATGTGACGGCGGCGGGCACGTGGTTACCGGGCTGGCTGCCGGTGCTGGCCATGTGCCTCTGCATCTTCTGCGACGCCGCCGGCTTCCAGCCCATCTCTTACATCATCATCACGGACCTATTCACGTTCCAGGTGAGTTGAGGGATAGCTTGTGGTAGGGGTAATTGTGCTAACTTTTCATAGTCATAGTCATATATTTATATATCAGATGTCGTAAGTAAAGTGGTATAAATTAAAAGTATTCTGAGATTATTATATTAAATTAAATTTCAAGTAAAAGTCCAAGACCTAAAGATGAACTGAACATACAAGAACAAAGTCAGTTTCTACATATTATAGATCACGAAAATTATTTAGGTTTAAGAAAAAATTACATGCTCGATTCTGAATTGTCGTGAACTGTTGAAATTAGACAAAATAAATGGCTTGTGTTTAAACGCCTACCAAAAATTGATACATTTTTGGTCCAATAAAATTCGATACGCTTACCAAAATGGATAAATGCTCACCAAATTATGTTTCCTAAAATATTATAAAAAGGATACAATTTATATTTTTATTAAATGCTATAAAAATATATGAATACCTTTTACTTGCATTTTAGACCAAATATGTTATATTGTCACCAAATAGGTAACACCAATATTTTATGCCTCGAGTTTCAATTTGGTAATTTTTGCTTTCTGTTGTCTAATAAAAAAAAATAACCTCGAAATATAAATTTCTAACCTATCGGTCACTACAGGAGTAGGGCAGCTAGTATCCTCAATCATTTGAATAATAGTGTAAAAATTTGGTGAGCATTTATCCATTTTGGGAAGCAAAAATAATATTTGTACAGTCATTTAATTTATTTGGTACTTAGGCTTAGTGTCTAAAAAATATTTCTGGTGAGCGTTTAAATTATACCCAAAATATATTATAGCAATAGCACAAAGCACAAAGTTCCAATCAATACAGTATTCTACTCTATCTACGCTATCCATTGGCTGCTAGCTACGGTTCTCTCGAATAATTTCTGAGAAAACTTCGTCATTCGTCTTCGAAGTTCAGTACTGTTTTGTGGAAGAAAAAAAACTATAATAAACTAAACGTGTTCCAGCTACGCGGCACAGTGTCAGCATTCACCAACATCTGCGCCAAACTCAGCAACTTCATCCAAATGAAGTGGTTCACCAACTTGTGTGAATTGATCGGCATCCACTGGACCTTCCTCTTCTTCGCCATCGTCTGCTTCTTCTCCAGCATCTACACCATCTTTTATTTCCCCGAGACCAGGAACAAGAGTGTCGACGAGATCTACAGCAAACTGAGTAGTAGAGGGAAAAAAGATAAAGGTACTGCTGTACCTTAAAATATAGTTGGCAGATTTTATGTAATGCCTTTACGTGATGAAGTGTAGGTAATTATGTATGTTTATGTCTGAAATATGTGAGCAGAAGACGAACAATTGTGTTTATAAACTGGCAAAGACAACAAATAAGCAATATTTCGATATGAAAATCAGGAAAATGTGGAAAGAACACACAACTTTCAACCTACTGTACTTAAAAGACAAAAGATTTGTCTAATTAAATTTTTAGCATAAGATTTTTCTTCAAAAATCTGTGCGCCAAAAAAGAAAGAAACTAATCTTTCTTATGTCCTAGGACAATAACCTGATGAGCTGACCTAGGTTTGCTACCAGAAATGACAGCTTTCAAGAGACTTATAAGCAGAGACTCTGTGTAAGAACAAGGTGCTTACTTTTCTATGTTTTTCTTAAGGCGAAGAGTAAGGCACACTATCGCCACCAATTGATAATTTGACAATTACTAACGGACCGGATCTTTTTTTAAACATTGCGTATCGTCCGACAACAGGAAAGCATCCATAGTATTTATTTAATAATTGTGCACTACTTTTAGTTGCGTGGTTTATTCACAAAACGGGCTATCGCATTTATTCACACTTTTGATGTTATCGAGTGAATACAAAAACAAACCTAAAAGTAGTGCACAATTATTAAATAATAGATGTTTTCCTAGTGTCGGAAGGTCCGCAATGTTTAAAAAGAAAATCCAGTTTAGCAGTTATCAAATTAAATCCATTAGTGGCGCTAGTGTGCCTTACCCTTCGCCTTAAGGTGTCGGTAAGCTAACGTACATGCCGTCTGATGGTAAGCGGTCATAGCTTATTGAAGCTTTCAATATTAAGAGTATAAATCACGTGCATCAGCTCTTTGATCCTGAAACCTAAATAGAGACCTGTGCCCAGTAATTTTGCTGGATCATGAGTTCCATAAGAGACTGTCCCTTCAAACTGTAATATAGCAATGCTGGACATTGCTACTGAGCTGCTTAAATCGATTGGAGGTAGACTGGTTTATTGGAGTTACACCATCACCTGATCCTGTAGGGTAAGTATACACACCCCATTTTTAATGACTAGAAAATCTTTAAAAAAAATACGCTTTCTATATTTCATTATTTTACATTTTTTTATTATGGAATTCGTTTTGATCGAGTTAAGAATTAACAATATTGTTAACGAAAATAATAATTTATATGGCATCGCTGCCACTTGAAATTTTGTCATTGTAAAGACGCCTGCATCAACCATTAACCTATTCAAAAACTGTCAAATTTCTTCAATTAATGTTCAACCATCTGTCTTAGACATAAAGTTCAAAGTCTGTTGAAGAAATATGACAGTTTATTTGTGGTATAGATCGCGCCAAACTTCTAGTCCCCTCTGAAGTTGCTTCGTTGCGCAGCTGTACAGTCAGGCCCTACTGACGCCTATTTTTTACTACTGCGACGCGAATCGCGCCAACTTCAGAGGGGACTAAAAGTTTGGCGCGATCTATACATCCTTTTTTATCTTAAAATCATAAACTGCAATTGAGTTTAATTAATGATTCCCATTTTATTTATTTTGAATCTTATTCTAACTTGAATAAATGAAATGTATTTGTTTATTTGACAATTAAATAATAATTATAATATTTACATGAACATATCGAATAGTTTTTTAAATCAAATTGTGATAATTTTAAGTCATGCAAGATGTATACTTAATTATGTACTTTAGCTATTAAGTATAAAATAAATTGTCAAGTGCTATATTATGTTATAATATCATAATTAAGAGTTTTATTATTAATTAATAAAAATATGATGTTCTTACTTAATTATTTAAACGTGAATTAAGTATACTATGAACTATTTTAAAGAATAACGGTTGATATCATCATGTTATGTCAAGTGTCAGCTAGTGTAACTACTCTCTGATATTGTTCCGAGCTTAGATATAAACTTTGATCAATTATGTACTAGATAAATGATCCGGAACAATATACATCTCAAAAGTGGTTCTGTTTGCTCATCTATATATCAATACGTGAAGCAAATACTTTGTACCCGTTTTTACGAAACATGCGCGAGACGGAGGAGTATGAAATTTCGCACACTTATAGTTTATATTGAGAAGGTTATCCGAATGTAAATATATTTTTTTAAATTATGCATAAAAATACATTAAATCAACAAAAACAACACTACACACACTACCATGAATTTGACACACACGCATATGTATTTGACACACACGTATTGTTTGTCTTTAATGCAGCCGACATCTGTCAATGCCAGTCCAAATTCACATTCTATCTTTTTAATTTTTCAATGCTTAGGATACAATCCGTGCATCCTTAATAAAATTACGGTTGAATTTCGACCACTGGGCGACCACTAGTACATTTCAATTTCGAATAACAAAATCTGAAAAACGTTTGATAACATCAACAACTTTAGCTTACTATGAACCTTAACTCGTAAAATAAAGATTAAATTAGGGTTGCAAAATATTTGTATTTAATATTTACTGTCATCGGCACAAACGTCATTGTGGCTTCATGGCCCCAAAGTCGCGTAAACCGTTTTTCAAGCGCCCATCTGATCTAGAATATAATTGATCGAAAGGTATATACGTCTCTGGCGGCCATACACGGGCAGCTTAAAGCAGTCAGGATCGACTGCTTCAAGCTGCAACTGAATAGTGAACTACAGCCTTCTATTTACAAATACACATGGAACCGCTCAAGCAGTTGCGACTGCTCCGGGCGGTCAGCAGCTCGGTGAAAAGGCAGCTTCACTACGACTGTTCAAGCAGACCGTGTATATTGATTACTGACTAACTGCTTGAGCAGCTCGTGTATGTAGGTAGACCCTCTTCTGTTCTGAAGGTAACTACCCAACTTCCAACTTTGTCATTCATAAATCGACAGAGGAAACTTCTAGATAAGTATCTAATATACCTACTGATGTGATGACTGGCCCTTTTTAAATGTAGTAATGTAATGATGTGATGTAGTAGTCAGTATACTTAACGTATTTAAAATTTTATGAGAAAAAAGTTATTTCTATTGTAAAATGTAAATATAAAATAAATTTTAATGTACGACTATGCTTCAAATGTTTATTTCCTTTTATTATTAACTATACAGTTGTCATATAAACATTATATTGATTGTTAGGCTAATTTATTGATAATAATAATTATATTATTAATATAAGTTTGTAAATATTATACAAGCATAGCGGGGTTTACTACAAAATTATGTTGAAAGTTAAAAATTCAACCCATTCTTTAAAATATTGTGTTTATTTCGCTACGAAAATCACACACGATCCACAGAGAAAGATATTACTTTCGTAGCTTTAAGTGTATTTTTAATGATTGATTTGTTTTGTTTTGGGTACTGCAATGTTTAAATGTGTATGTGTGTGTATTATTTACCGGCTAAATAAATGCTTAATGCGTATGTCTGTTAGTGATGCTGAAATTGTATTCAATAAATAAATTCACAAAACTTGTAATTTCCAAGTGGCGATATTTCGTCTTTTATTCATCCATTCATATCATCATCATCAACTCATTGTTTGTCCCCACTGCTGGGGCACGAGCCTTCCTTATTCAATTCAATTCAATTCAATTCAATTCAATTTATTTACTCGGATATCAGAGATCCAATTATGGTTAGTAACAATGTGCACATAATAACTGTTAGTATGACGTAGTTGTCGACATTGAATAGAGCTCCTTTGGCTGACAAAGTAAGAATAGATAACATTAATTAATTTCGGCGAGTTGGATTCAGCCACGATAGCATAGTTGGTAGTGCACCTGACCCGGCATGTCATGGGGTGCGGGTTCGAATCCCGCTCGTGGAGTTTTTTCAACATTGTCTTTTTCAATTTGTAATTTGTTCGCAACAATATTTGCGTAAAATTATATGTAAATAATCATTACTAAACGTTGCTAAAAACGTTATTAATTAAGTCGTTTGCTATTGTGGCGTGATCAAATTTTGCTATATCACATCTATACGCTTTTATATATACTACTCAAAACAAAATAAGGGCCACGAGGTATTTTGTCTGTACCATGAAAATAATAAAACCAATATTAATTTTTTTGTCTCCATAACGAAAACTAATGTTGTTTTTACCGTGTAGACCAATAAATTTATTCCAATAATAATGATTAAAAAGTTTATTTGCTTTTGAAAGAAAAAACACATTTAAGGTTAAAAATAAAAACAATGTAAAGTTACTGAAAACAAAAGAAAATACTCCATGCTCATCTTTTAGTAACGGGTATGCCCCCCTCGTTTCGTTACGCACTCCTGAAGCCTGGAGTGCATGCTCTCAATCAAATGCCTGACATTTTCCATTGGAATCTCTTCCCAGGCTCTTTTAACAGCGTTGATGAGTTGCTGTTGGTTGTGGATTTCCTGATCATCGTCTCTAACTCTTCGTTTCAACTGATCCCACATGTGCTCTATTGGATTTAAGTCCGGACTGTTCGCCGGCCACGGCAAGACTTGAATTTGAGACGCTTCCAGTACAAACCGAGTCGCTTGAGCCGTGTGTGCACGAGCATTGTCTTGCATCAAAATGAATCCAGGACCCGCTCGCTGGGCAAATGGGATCACATGTGGTCTGACGACTTCCTCAATATACCGCTGAGCAGTAACAGTACCCTCATTTAAAATAGCGAGCTCAGTTTTGCCGTGTAAGCTTATCCCGCCCCAAATCATTACATTTGGACCACCAAAACGATCGACTTCATGGATGCAGGCTTCTGAAAATCTCTCGCCGCGTCTTCTCCATACTCTAATACGTCGATCGTCGTTAAAAAATTTAACTTTGCATTCGTCTGTGAAGAGCACCATGCCCCATTGGTTTATGTCCCAGTCCAAATGTTGACGGGAAAATCTTAAACGATTTGCACGATGATTTCTGGTTAATGGAATACGGACAACTCGCCTTCTTGATGCCTGCTGGTCTTCATGCAATCGATTACGAATAGTTTGGTCACTGACACGAGTACCCGTTGTGAGCCGTAAACGATTTTGCAGCTTGCGGGCCGTCGTTGTGCGATCTCGGCGCGCACTTAATCGAATGTAACGATCATCTTGAGCTGTTGTAATGCGAACTCTGCCCGAACCAGGTCTTCTTCTAACACTGCCGGTCTCTTGGAAACGATTCCATAGATTTTGAATAGCTCTTCGAGAAAATCCCAATTGCAAACCCACAGATCGCTGCGAATGACCTTCTTCAATCATTGTAACGGCTCTGGTTGCTGTCAGCGAGTCCATATGACGCCTGCGTGCTTGTGGCATATTGCAAAAGATGTTTCTGACTCGAGATATCAATGAACTCTGATAATTTCTAATAAACCAAGAAGCTAAGGAAAGCAAAACGTCAAAGAAAATGCAATCAAAATTTTCAAAAATAATTTTAAATCAAATTTTATTTAAAATTGTTGCCAGCATTCGATGAATACTACAATATTAAAAAGTTTAGGTATCAAAGAGTTTGTATACTCAATATTTTACTACTTTCAATATGTAAATGTCTAATAATTTACACCAAAATGAAAAAATACCTCTTGGCCCTTATTTTGTTTTGAGTAGTATATTATGTATAATCTTTATGACACAAAAACACACAAACAGAAAACAATGTACAAACAATGGTGAGCAAACTATCTCTAAAAGAGATAAATTTTTAATCAGTAAAATTTTATATGTTTTGCTTATGTTAATTAAATGTTTCCTTAACATTTTAATACAAACTGCAGCGCCATCTAGCGTCTCTGCTTATAACTCAATTCGTCGGCACACGCACACACCACAGTCTATATATTATATAATTCTTAATTAAGTTTTTAACACTGCACACACATTAGCGGCCGACTCTCCCCAACGCAACGGTCCAACGTCCTTATTTAGGTATACAATATTTCTTATTAACGGGATTATTACCATGTTTAGGTTTTGGTTTAGGCTTAAAGACATTTATTTTCATAAATACATGCTACTTACATGGGGTCATAAATTAAATACTAACAGAATTACAATTACAATACAATTAAAGTAAAAAATATAATAAATTCGCAAAAAAATCAATCAAAAACTAAATAACAAAAAAGAATTGGTGTATAGGGGTGTGTGTGTGTGTGTGTGTGTACATCCATGGTATGGTTAGTCGACGGCGAACCTTTACGTATCAACGTGCCATTTTTCTAAAGAAATGTTTATTGAGGTCACAGACGTGCCATCAAATAGTTTTGACTTTGTGATTATTGGGAAAATAATAATAATAATAAATTCTCTACACTCAAAACTCTTTATTTACTACAAAAAATTAAGTACATTTTGCAAAGTTATAAGCCTAGATATCGTAATGTAACTATTGATGTTCAAATTTACTAATGTTTAAAATTTCGAGTTTTTAAATTTTCATATAATTTTTTTCACACCTTTTTTCGTACCTAATGCTTAATTAATTTTGTGATCAGCGACGTGTGCCCAAAACATTGTGTTGCGTGCTATTAATGGCACGAGTGCCATAGGTTAGCCGTCCTTTTAGTGTATGTATTCAACTCATAATTTAGAGCCTGATGTAAAAGTCACAGCAAAGTTCTCTTTACAACATTTTTGGTACATTAGTAGTAGATGGTCGTAGTTATATTTTGGATAAGGCGCTAACTAGTTTTCAGAAAGTACATTTATTCTCTGACTTCTGTGTAATAATAATGATAGTTTTCACACCTATAGTTAATGCGAATTCTTAAGAGGATATAATAATATAACTACAGCGTTAGTATTGATAAGGGTTGGGTGGCCAAAAATTTTATTTACTAATGAAAAAAAAATAACCTCTTTAAACCATAGTGCCGCTATGGGTACACCCCAACCAAAGATTCCAGGCAAAGTGAATATATCACAAAATATCACACATTTTTGTTACAAAATTTATAGCATTATATCTTTAATATAATATAATATAAATATTGGTTCAGAGCGTAGGAAGTTACCAATGACGAATGTAAAATCAACATAAGCAATCTACTTTATTATGTGTTCAACAGTAATATTTGAAGTCGTAAAATATCGATTAGTTATGTTAGGTATAATAGAAATATTTCTATAATACGTACATCTCGGTGACCGAGCGCAACCCAACACACACCTACATAATATATAAAATCGATATCACTTTAATAAGATAATATTTTATTAGAAAAAATCAAGACATTGTTTTGCTTCTCAACGTTAGATGGCGTTACTAGCGCCCCAGCTCAAAGTCTTTGTATGAAATAGTCTCTAATAGCCGCTCTATTACCTATTAAATCTCTTTGGAAAAAATCAACCAACCTCAAGAAGCTCGAGTGGGAATCGAGAACCCACGACCTTTGGATAACTGGTGCAATGCTCTGACCGCTGAGCTACTGAGGCCCCAGAAGACTCATTGAATTTTTCTAGCACCTAGTTTGTGATTTAGCAAGCCAGCGGTATTACGTCACTGCGAAGTTAGTACCCTCACACTTCAAAGTCAAAGTCAAACCATTTTATTCAACACTAGCTGACTCGGAAGACTTCATACCGCTTTGACAGTTTCCATCACTGAGTTAAATATATATCAATGGTTTCCATGACAACAAAACAAACAAATA
The DNA here is from genome assembly GCA_963082485.1 of Eudonia mercurella. NCBI lineage: Eukaryota > Metazoa > Arthropoda > Insecta > Lepidoptera > Crambidae > Eudonia > Eudonia mercurella. The sequence goes on from OY720043.1 coordinate 5,608,980, forward strand.
ATTTTATATTGGAAAATTTTATTGTCGTTTTTAGTATTTTATTTAATATTATTGTTTTTAATATAGCCTATGTTACTCAGCGCTAATGTAGCGTTCACATGGTGAAAGAATTTTTTAAATCGGTCCAGTAGTTTTAAGTTTGTTCGTTACAAACATACATACATACATACAAAAATACAAAGGTTTCCTCTTTATAATATTAGTATAGATAAGCATTCACAGGCACTTATTGACGTCAAAACTATAAATTTAAAGCTAAAATAATAGTTTAGACTAAACTATTGAATCTACCATCAGCTCGGATTTTGGGAGAGCCTATGACCGAGAAGAGCTGGCAACAAACTCAGGAGGCTTATTTCTTTTTCTCCATCTTTTGAACCAAATTACAATCGACGTTATTATTCTAAGCAATCATGTAAATAATATAATATATAAATTTTGTACAATTTTGTGCACATCTATACTAACTAGTGGTCGCCCAGTGGTCGAAAAACCGTAATTTTATTAAGGCTGCACGGATTGTATTTAAAAAGATAGAATGTGAGTTTGAATTGGCATTGACAGATGTCGGCCGCATTAATGACAAACAATACGTGTGTGTCTAATACATGGTAGTGTGTGTAATGTTGTTGTTGTTGATTTATTATATTTTGTTTATTCATATTTTTTTTTAAATATTAACATTCGGATAACCTTCTCTATTTAAACTTAAGTGTGCGAAACTCCTCCGTCCGCGCAATTTTCGTAATAACGAGTACAAAGTTTTTGCTTCACGTATTAATTTATAGATATTATAAAGAGGAAACCTTTGTTTTTTTGTATGTATGTATGTATGTTTGCAGCGAATAAACTCAAAAACTACTGGACCGATTTAAAAAATTCTTTCACCATTAGAATGCTACATTAGCGCTGAGTAACAAATATTTTAAAAAAGTACTAAAAACGACAATATAATTTTCCAATAAAAAATTATTTGTTTGTTTTGTTGTCATGGAAACCATTGATATAATATTTAACTCAATGATGGAAACTGTCAAAGCGGTACGAAGTCCGCCAGATCAGCTAGTTAATAATAATATTCAAGCCAGTGCAGGCGACCTATTTCCACACGCATTTGTCTGCAATATAGTCATTTATCTTATAATAAGCTTTCTTAATTAAAACATGTTTAACGTGCGTTTTGAATTCAATATCTGTCAACGCAGTTATATCATCAGTTTCATCAGGTATTTTATTATAAAATCGAATTGAGTTACATATAAAGGATTTACTACTCTTGCTTAGTCTGAGCTTCGGTGCACATAATTTATTCTGATTCCTTGTATTGAATCCGTGAACCTCGTTTTTCTTGGTATAAGGGTGTAGATTTTTACGCGCATACATAATATTTACAAATATATACGAGTATAATGACGGTAACTTACTACCCGATTCGCTTTAATATTTATTTCAAATTACATTCATGCAAAAAAACATAATTCTGATAACTTGTATAATATTATCATATTATGGCGATAAAATGTAAGATGTCTGACTGCTATGCACACTCGGGCAAGACAAGGCAAGCTCACTATTAGTACAGACGTTTGCACATCAGACAATCCAAAACTGTGAAATTTCTTCAATAAATGTTCAACCATGTGCCATAGATATAAAGTTTAAAGTCTACTGGGGAAATTTGACATGTTGTGGTAGTCTGAGTTGTATAGCTAGGCTACTCTTGACGCAAACTTAATCTCAATACAATTCCAATGGGATTAATATGTATCGATATTGGGATAAGTTTCGCAATTTCGGAACGCCCCATCTCGATAATAATTTGTTCACTAAATTTCCACGCAATTTAATTCCAATGTAGCGCTATTATCGCTTTTAAGAGTGCCATTTGAATTTTTTAGATTTGGGATTGGAATTGTATTGAGATTGAGTTTGCGTCAAGAGTAGCCTAGCAGGCGTGTGTTGAAGTGTTCAATAAAGGATCTAGATGTAAAAGCTAACTGTAAGCTTCGATGTGCTCATCCTGTCTGGCCTGAGTGTATACAGCCGGCAATAGGCTTGTTTCTCCCAGTTTAATTCAATCAGTATTGTTTACAACTTATTGAATAAATGTTCGTAGGGTGAAAAAAACTCGTTTTTTATAACAACATCTGTAAAACTGGTTTTCTTTTAAAACTACTCTGTAGTGAGGACCCGTTTTGTTTTGGATCAACGTCTATAAGTTCAGCGTGTGATATACTAAATATACCAATGAAAGGGGAGAAATAAAAAATAAAAAAATATTATGATTATTACTCCTTAGCATTCATTCTATATGAACTGAACTAGTCTTAAACTAGTGCACAAATACAATCTTTGATACAAAAGCACAGTTAGAAGCATTTTTGTTACGTTATCCTACTCATAAACATGTTGAAAAGTATAGGTCCCATAATCGAACCCTGAGGAATCCCTGACTTATAAATGGCATAACTGTGGTGTGTGGTTTTACAGTGATGTCATAAATAAAAACTTTACAAATCAAAACACTCACTATAAGGTTTAATAATCGATTTCAGGTTACTTCTATCGTGTTGTACGAGTATTACGCTACATAAGCCACACAAAAGGATGATTTCATAAAAAAACACTTCAAATAGGTAAATACATCTTTAAACTAACAAACCAGGATGTCGATATAAGTAAAACCTGATAAAACAAAATAATAACTATTGAAAGTTTACTTCAAAATCGTAAATTGTACAAAAATTAAGAATTTATATTGTTTACGTTATGTGTTCTGAATATTAATGAGATAGGATACGCATTAAAAATATGTATGGGTCGGTGCCTTATTCAAACGTCGACACGAGAAGAAATAGGTGGGCTCGTGGTTACAGCACAGCAGCCTCGGCATTTGGATGGACCAAGGCTTCTTGACACACAAAAGAAGTGATCATCACATCAAAACAATACAGGTAAAGTCTACCCCATAACTCTGACTTATTTCTTATTCTTTTTCCATGTATGATGTCATGTTATGGAATGCTTTGCCGCGAATCCGCGAAGGAGAAAGAAACAGCCCTTGTCGAATTTCTTGCGGCTTCTTCTCGGTACAAGGTCTCCACCATAGGGTTTACAAAGTCATGGCTTTCAATTGACGTTCAAAAACTTGTTAAAGTTCATTTTAAAGTTAAATTTTTAATTTTGATTTTTTTGTATTAGGGACTAGATCTGAACTTTTCAAACCGGAACACAGCGATGCTAACCAATGCTGCTTTGCGGCAGAAATAGGTATCATGGTCGCTTGCCTTTTTGTTAAGTCGGATACTAGATAGTAACCTGCCATCGATACCCTGGTTTTCTTAATGTTCATGTGGGAGACCTGAATCAGCATTAGGACATTATGCTGAAGATGATGTGATGACTGACATCCATGGAAAATGGAGAAGTACTTAAGTACAAAAAACAGATTTGCAACTGGCACTCAAAAGATTTTCGGGAAAATAAAAGTGTTGTGAAGTTGGAATTTTGGTACTTTCAGTCTTGGTCCCAAGCTTGTCCTAATCTCGTAGCAAAAACTACTAGGGTTACTAGGGTACTAGGGTTTTTAGAAGCCACTTCTCTCTTTGTCAAGATTTTCGTGGCTGGGCGGGGGAGAAGAGTAGAGTCCTATAAGTTAACCAGGGTTCGCTGCTGCCACCGTTGTAAGCTTAAATACACTACTTTAAAAGAAACACTAGGGACAGTCCATGACTTCATCCGCGTTCAGACAGCAGCTTTAACCATTTCCGTGATTTTTTAGGACTTTCGAAAGATCCGTCCTTAATCTATCATCATCATCATGGTCAGCCATATGACGCCCACAGCTGGGCATATGCCTCCCACATGGGAAGTTAGAAGTTAAGACCATAACTGATCATGCTGGTCTAATGCGGCTTAATGTGGGTTTTAACGACTGGCATCTTATAACAACAGCTGGGACTAACGGTAGTTTGCTCTCACCCATACGTCGGTCACCCATCCGTTAACCCGACATTACGAAAGCTGCTTCATTTTCAAGATCGCAACTCGAATGCGCTAGTCGCTTCGCCATCCATCGAGCTCCTTGGTCCGACCGACTTCGTTACTATGCATATGCGTTGCGTAAATTTTGATGGATGACGTCATCAAATCAAAATCATTCCGCATTCATTGATACATAATTAGCAGCTGTCTGTCTGTCTAAGTATCTGACCTCTGATAAGAATGTTTATTTTTAGAACGTTACAAATGCTTCTCTGAATTATGATTTCGCGAGTGCGCATGAGTGCGACACCATCAGTGAACTCTTTAAAGAAATCAATATCCATACAATAAATTGAGCATGACATGACATGACATTCAAATTGACTTGAAATATGATTTGAAAAATGATTTTCTTTTGTGACATTTTTTTTTAATCATTTGTTGTATATGTATTTTTGATTTTAACATTTTGGACTATGAAAAAAATCAGCATCATGCCATTGAGACACGACTGTACAAAAAAAGCAGAATCGAAGTTCTGAAAAGTACCATAATAAGTTAAAATTGTTGCACAACAAAACGACACGAACATAATAAATTTAATCTCAGACACGGACACGGTATCAATAAATTAAATGATGTTGAATTTCGAAAGTTGCAATGCAATGTTGAAAAAAGCTGTTATTATTAATAACAACAACGAAAGAAAAAAGCTTTTGACAGCTGCATCTTTCACGAGCACCTCAGAATTAACGTGCAAGCAGGTAGATACCTATGTATACGTCAAATAAAACGATGCTCCTTTATTTATTTACAAATGGACCGGTTATAATCACCCCGAGAGCTCAGTCGAGTTTAGTGAATGAACGAAGTTCAGTGTGGGAGCACGCCCGTGCGCCGACGCACATCTAACGTACTCGAACACGCGATCGCGTTTTTGTAATTCGAACGTTTTTGACATTTCTCCATAAAGGCCAGCTGACAGTTTGCCTTTTTAATTTCAATAGCCAGTGCTAAACGTTGTTGTGATCTCTTTTGAGTTGTTGATGTTGTGAAAAAGTAAAAACTATAATTTGCAAAAAGTGAAAGGTTTCTGTGCGTTGATCGTGTTGTGTCTGTGAATTGAATCTCCGACGAATGTGAATAAAAGGTACGCGGCTATGCTTTTAAAGTTTATTATTTTATCGTGTTCTCTTATTAATTCTTATATTTAATGCCTTTCAACTAACCTACGGGAGGCCTTAGCTCTGCAGTGGGAAAACAGTGTGTTAAAGTTGTACATAAATAAGATAACTAGTTTTTTCGGCTAAAAGTATACATATAATGACTAGTCCTGACTGACTGATTCATCATCGCCGAGCCGAAACCGCTGAAGCTAATAAGATGAAATTTGGACTGTAGGTTAATTGAGTGACGTAACAAACCACTAAAAAAGGATTTTACGAATATCTTACCCTAAGGGGGTCTTAAATAAGGGGTGAAAGTTTGTATGAAAGTCCGTCAGTTTTGAAGTAAAATACATGGAAATTGGTATTTGGCTTTTTGAAAAGAAATAAAGAATGACATGTCTCGGGAATTTTGTTTATTTTCCCTTAAAGAAGTAAAAAAGGGAAGATGGTTTTTTTTTGGGGAAATCGTTATTGTTAAGGTAATAACTATAAAAATTAATAATTTAATCGATCTTTAGATTTTTCAATAAAAATAAAAAATGACGTGTTTAAGCATTTTTTGAAAAATCTCTAGAGAGGTGTGAAATAAGGGTGGAAAGTTTGTATGGAAATCGCACGCAAAAAATCACGCGTTTACTGATTCCTACACTTGTGAAACCACTTTGCCAACGTGAGTAAAGCCGCGAGCAAAAGCTAAAATCATAAGGAAGTAAGTTCACTAATATTGTAAGTACCTATTAGGTATAAACAGTTTGTGTGAACTGCCATCATCATTATCCATTTATTTCAGACAAGTGTTTATAGTTAAGTTTAATAACTACTAAAACGAATTTCATTATTTTTATTTATCTTTTTACAAATTTACTTAAGGCATAGGTATTAGCCTGAAATAGTCTTGATGTGGAAAACTGTGAAATGAGAGAGAAAAGTGAGAGACTAGCAAAAAATAAAATTAATATTCATAGGTAAACCTAACTAATTACACGAGAAATCAAACAAAGAAGTGGCTGATTGTTGGAAAATAGATTGCCATAAAGCAGAAACATCAAAAAAAAAACTTACATGCGACATGCAAAACAAAAACAAAAAAAAATATTTTTTCCATCAAAGTTCAAACGCGCTAATAAGACCGTAGGTAGGTACGGATAAGAATTTAGGTAACCCGTAAACTATAGCAGGTTTAAAAAAGTGTACCCATAGACCTAGGGTTGATCGATGATCATCGATGTTAAAAGATAAAACATCGATGTTTTAACATCGATATTGCATTATATAAAACATCGTAACATCGATGTCAAGACGACATCGTAACATATCGACCAGCCTTAACATCGGTCAAGGCTGGTTCAACCCTATATCAACAGCGCAACAGGTCGAAAGGTTCTGCGCTTTCAAAATTATTATTTTTACAGTCAATTGACAAAAATGTTGGAACTTATAATGTGTTCCTACGCCCTGATATCTCCAATGAAATAACTTCTTTGTTAAATTAAAAAATCGTGTGATTTTATGGTTGTTTTATTTATTGATGACGATGTTTGCAACAAACATCGATGTTGGCTGACATCGATGTTTTGTGCTCGACAAACATCAAGTATCGATGTTCAGCTATCAATGTCATCATTATCGATGTTTTTGCATCATCGATCATCCCTACTTAGACCACCGGCACCGCTTCAATCCGCAACATACAGTAACACTGAATAATTACACTTCCATCGTTATCATCAACATCATCATCATCATCATTATCATCATCATCAGCAGCTCATTTTGTTTATTATAAGTACTTTTAATTATTATTGCTTTAACATTGTTTATTATGACTAACTCCAGCTGTGTTAATATTTGAACGGAATTCTCCATGCATACCTCACTCTACTTACTATCCTAGAAAACAAAATAAACCATCATAACAAACAACAATTTATATTAACCAATTGAAAAAAATCATTTGCTAAATTCTTAGATTAATCAGAATCAAATTGAATGAAACAACAAAAGAGATCCATTTTAAATTAGAATTTCATAAAAGGAACCTTATTTCTAAGTAGCTGACCCGGCGGACTTCGTACCGAGTTTTTTAGGGTTCCGTAGCCAAATGGCAAAAATGGAACCCTAATGGATTCGTCATATACCGAAACTATAAGAACTATACTGTTGATGATGTATGATGATGTATTCTGTGAACCGCATTAAGATTTTCACACAAAAATAGAAAAAAAAAACAATAAATTTTGGGGGTTCCCCATACTTAGAACTGAAACTCAAATTTTTTTTTCATCAAAACCATACGTTTGGGATATCTATGGATAGGTCTTCAAAAATTATATTGAGATTTCTAATATTTTTTTTTCTAAACTGAATAGTTTGCGCAAGAGTCACTTCCAAAGTGGTAAAATGTGTGTGTCCCCCCCCCTGTAACTTCTAAAATAAGAGAATGATAAAACTAAAAAAAATATATGATGTACATTACCATGCAAACTTTCACCGAAAATTGGTTTGAACGAGATCTAGCAAGAAGTTTGTTAATACGTCATAAATAATTATAATGTACACTTATCAATAACTTAATTTTTTTAAATACACTATTATTAAAACATCCATCAAAGTTACAACGAACTACAAGAACTTTTACATTATGTTACTTGCTGCTACGGAACCTTTCATGGGCGAGTCCGACTCGCACTTGGCTGCTTTTTTTTATATAGCCTATGTTACTCAGCGCTAATGTAGCATTCTAATGATGAAAGAATTTTTTAAATCGGTTTAGTAGTTTTTGAGTTTATTCGTTGCAAACATACATACAAAAATACAAAGCTTTCCTTGGTTTGTACCAAATTTTATTTTATTTTATTTTAATTTTGTTAAATATCGACAAATATTATGTAGACTTAAGACTAATCCCCTTATTCATAAAAACTATTTAAGCATTATTTAGTTAATCATTGTTTTGTTTCTTTTTCTCAAATTCAAAATGACGTTTGTGTGACGTTGATAAAACAATATTTAACTAAATAATGCCTTAAATAGTTTTTATGAATAAGGAGGTTATTGTCTTGAAAGTGAGCGTAAAAACTGTATAGGTACTCTAGAATCGCATATCTTCCTCAAAAGCGAAAAACAACCAAGCGAAAAAAAATAGGAATCTTCACTCCTTTGACCGTAGTAAAAAACTAAACCATTGTTACATTTCGAGAATGTATTTTGTTATGTTATTACTCGTATGTAACCCCGGACATATAATAACATTGACTAGCCACTCATATGAATGGCTAGTTAAAGCTGGGGTCACAGCAGCAGTCAGAAGGGTGCAGGTTCGAATCCTGCTCGTGGAGATTTTTGCAACACTTGTGTTTTTGGAATTTGTTTGCAACAAAATTTGCGTTAAAAATTATTTGAACATTTTTAACATATAATTCTTTAGAAATAAATGAATATTTAATAATAATATAAAAATCATTTATTTCAGACAGGGTCTATATAGTGTTAGTAACAATAATCTTATAAGTTATGTTAATACAAAAATAGGTTAAAAGTAATTTTACTCTCTTTGACGAGCTGGAAGCGAGTCCAGTGCTGCACTATAGCACTCTACGTCCAATCTCGCCGCGACGGTCTTCAGGTGGCTGTTGGTGCTGCTCTGACGATTTCTTTACCACTGTTTGCATGAAGTGTTTGTTTTTAATTGACTTTTCAAAACCACAATCTAATATTATAATAACAGTGTGTCTATGTAGCGGCTGGTTATTAGGTAAACTAAATAAATAAAAACTTTTCGTAGTGGAATCGCATAAATTCAGATAAACAAACTTTTATAAAATGTTATCTACCTACGAGTAATAATTGTCAACATCTCTGTATTTCTCTAGAGTACCTATATTAGAAAGTTTAATTAAAACGTTATTGCTCTTTGCCTTATTACATTGTAAGAATAAGGGCCTTGAAATTTGTATGGAATACCGAAATGTGAAAAGCTATTACTTATACACTAAAAACATTCAACCAGTTTCGACGAATAGTTTATTGACTATAATCTAAATTTTAATAGAGGTCGTAAGGTCTAAATCTTGAATATGCTTGCAAATTACATTAAATTATACACGATTATATAATTTAACTCAATCATAATAATTTTGGAAAACACCTTCCAAACTCAGTAATGTTAAAATTACAATGCTTGGGAATCACTCAAATTCATTAAAATCAATATTCGTAATTTAGTTGTTGCATATTTTGATAACTAACACCAATCTTTTTTATATATTTTAACATTGTATAAAATGTTCACGAAACGGGCGATCCCTTACATTCCAGCATCCTCCCCTATATCGTCGGTAATTAGTCGTCTATACTAAGGTTCTCTAGAACTAGCTCTGGGACTAGGAAACCGATTAATATATTTTTATTTATTCATTTATTTGCTACAATTGACACACAATTTGATATCCCATACAAATATCCATGTTCTATTTTTTTATACAAAAAGTCCAACAGTAGGACATTTATTGAAAAAAAAGTTCACTTTACAGACAAAGTCATGGGTGAAAACCTGTTACACAAAATTAATTAAAAATACATTATCGCGACGTGATCACTCGTCTAAGACGACTTTCTTATACGGTCACCCACCATAGCTAGTTTGATAAGGAAAACCCAAACGCTTAATAGCAAAAAGGAAAACAAGCAACAAGCGGTCTTGTGTTTCTATTTTTTGCTAGTTAAGCCTAGGTTTAGTCTGTTCCGTAAGAATGTGCAAGTTTTTTCACTATCCGTATTTATTCGATTACGTTTACGAAAACGAAAATTAGTATGGCATTGAAGCAGCGCCTCCTGGCGACACACGAGAGGAGTTAAGATTTTGCCGTACAAATTCTCGTTTTCGTTAACGTAATCGAATGGTGAATGAAACTCGCACTTGGCACTCTGGTGAACGATAGTCACAATCAAGTCAACATTTTAGCTCAGTGGTTTCCAACCTTTCCTAGACCATGGACCCTTTTTTAATGTTTTTGTTAGCAGGGACCTCATAAACTGTATTTAAAAAGAAAGTTTAATCTGTTATTGTTCTTTAATACTTTTTTTTTTAATAGAAATAAAAGATAAGGTCACTTTTTATCAACTGCAAATATTTTGACAAAATATCTAATTATATCAGAGAAATAAGGCGTCAGAGAATTAAAAGCGTTTTGTTTTTACTTTTCCTGACACAAACTGTCGGTTTTTTTGAATGAAACTAGGGGTACGTGTAAGCGGTAAAGGCATTGCGGCCTCTCTGTTTCGGCTCCTTTGAATTGAAACTACCGAAAGTGCTTTATTTTTCTTTTTAATCGAAATGTGTTTTGGTGTTTTTCTTGAAAACTAGCGAATATAAATTTAAGGTTATTTCCTAAAAATAGTTTATCTATACTAATATTATAAAGCTGAAGAGTTTGTTTGTTTGTTTGTTTGTTTGAACGCGCTAATCTCAGGAACTACTGGTTCGAATTAAAAAATTATTTTTGTGTTGAATAGTCCATTTATTGAGGAAGGCTATAGGCTATATTACATCACGCTATAACTAATAGGAGTGGAACAGTCGCTAATTAACGCGGGTGAAACCGCAGGGCACAGCTAGTTATATACAGGGCGTCCCACGCCCATGTCACATGGAGGGAAAGTACCTTAAATATTGTAGATAGAACATTTTACTGAAAGAAGACATTATTTTAATTTTAAAAACAATTTTAACTGCGTTCATAGATTTTTGAATAATTATACGTTTGAACCGGGAATCGAACCCGCTACACGAGAAAAAAATCATCCTGTAGCTTTATCATACCGATCGAAAGGGTTCATCAGAAGGATTATTTTTTGCTAAATAACATAGTGTCAGAAATAAAAGGAAGACCATGAATTTTAACATTTTTAATACAAAATTAATCAATTTATCAAATGCTCAAAATGTCTCCCCTCCTGTTGAATACAAAGTTGCACTCTTTTGATTATTTCACTCCCTGTCGCTTTTTTGATCTTGCTGTGGTGGATATTCAGAATAATACGTCTAAGTTCTGTTTGTAGCTCGTTGACACTTTCATACGTGTTCTTGTAAACTAAATTTTTTACATAACCCCATAAAAAAAATCTCTGTTATGAGCCGGAGCCTCCGGCTCATAACAGAGATTTTTTTTTAGCAAGATGGGGCTCCGGCCCGGAGCCCCATCTTGCTGAAAAATAAGGTTTTGTCGTTCTGCAACCGGAAGGTTATTATTTATCTCATTTCTTAAAATCTCAAGTATTTCTAAGTACCTTTCCGTATTCAAATGCCCTTCGTAAAAATGTACTAAGAGGACCCGGTTATTTACAATCCCACACCAACAGTTGAACGAAAAACGCACTTGATTATTAGTCTCGCGGATACGTAAGGGATTCTCTCTGGACCAAATGCGATTATTGTGTCGGTTGTACATACCATTGTTGCTGAAGTTTGTCTCGTCTGACCAGATAATATTATTTAGAAAATACTGATCCTCTCGGATGAGCCTCTCGATTTCATTGCAGAAAATACGTCGTCTTTCATCATCACCCGGCAGTAATTTTTGCACTAGTCGCCCTTCAATGTAACTTTTGAATTTGTATTTTTTCAGTACACGGTGTATTTTGCTTTTCCGATTACTTCTTCACCTTCCCTCACTGAACTTTTAGGATTTGCCTCAAAGTAAATCAAAATGTCGAGTTCATCGTCAGTGTTTATCATTTGGTGCCGCGGTTGTGGTACGCGATGATCGAAACGTCCCAAATTTAGCAGATTATCCATCACCAACCGTTTCATAATAAATCGAGATGGTGTATTTCTATCAGGATATCTTTCGCGGTGCCTTTGTAAGGCTAATGTTATGTTTTTGTGATTCAAAAAGTATGCTTCCATTAAGTCAAAATTATTTTGAAACGCCATGGTTATGTGAAAAATTCACAATACAATGCAAAAATTCCACAATGAAAATCAAAGAAACGAAAGAATAAAAGTTTGAAAATGGAACATATTTGAATTTTTTCTTTTTAATCAGCCAGCCGCATTGCGATGAACAAAATAATTTACGCGTCTTTCGGCTCAGGATACGGCTCGATTAGTTGCATACAACCAGGTACCTGCTAATTACGTATCTCTTTATCATTTTATCATGCACTTAAATTATAATAGGGAAATGATGCATATTTCTCAAGTGGGTACATTGATTAGTAATAGGTACTTATGATCATGTCAGTTGTATGTCCTTACGGCAATGTTAGCTTTTCATTAATCTGAACGAAATTCCACATCAAATGTTAAAATTCATGGTCTTCCTTTTATTTCTGACACTATGTTATTTAGCAAAAAATAATCCTTCTGATGAACCCTTTCGATCAGTATGATAAAGCTACAGGATGATTTTTTTTTCTCGTGTAGCGGGTTCGATTCCCGGTTCAAACGTATAATTATTCAAAAATCTATGAACGCAGTTAAAATTGTTTTTAAAATTAAAATAATGTCTTCTTTCAGTAAAATGTTCTATCTACAATATTTAAGGTACTTTCCCTCCATGTGGCATGGGCGTGGGACGCCCTGTATATGTTGTTGAAATTTTCCTCAAAATATTTGCAGTTGATAAAATGTGACCTTATATAGATTATGTTACTCGCAAGTAATGTAGTTTCTATCATTCTATCAATGAAAGATTTTTCGGAGATGGACCAGTTATTCCAGAGATTACCCTCCTCAAACAAACAATCAAACAAAGTCACAAACTTTACCTCTTTATTAATGCATGCATGCATAGATTTGCTTGCATTCGAAAATGCGAAAATAGAAGTACTATTCATAATAACTCTCAAGTTATACCACTGCCTCAAGGTAAACCGAGCGGCTTGTTCGCAATCTTAGCATTCTTGTCGTAAGTACATTTTAGTTGACAGCAAAAAGCTGGTTCTAGATACTAAACGGGTATTGAAATGTACAGACGTCTGCACGCGACCTATCCAATACTGTCAAATTTATTCAATGCATTTTCTACCGCATCTATCTATACTAACTAGTGGTCGCCCAGTTGTCGAAATTCGACCGTAATTTTATTAAGGCTGCACGGATTGTATCCTAAGCAATGAAAAATTAAAAAAGATAGAATGTGAGTTTGGATTGGCATTGACAGATGTCGGCCGCATTAAAGACAAACAATACGTATGTTAAATACATGGTAGTGTGTGTAATATTGTTTTTGTTGATTTAATGTATTTTTTAAGCATAATTTAAAAAAATATTAACATTCAGACAAATTTCTCTATATAAACTATACGTGTGCGAAATTTCATACTCCTCCGTCCGCGCAATTTTCGTAAAAACACACATACATACAACATTTTTGCTTCACGTATTAATATATAGATATTATAAAGAGGAAAGCTTTGTATTTTTATATGTATGTATGTATGTGTGATTGCAACGAATAAACTCAAAAACTACTGGACCGATTTAAAAAATTCTTTCATCATTAGAATGCTACATTAGCGCTGAGTAACGTAGGCTATATAAAAAAAAGGAAATGCGGTACGAAGTCTGCCGGGTCAGCTAGTAAGGAATAAAGTTCAAAGTCTATTAAGGAAATTTGACAGTAAAATAATTTTTTGTTTTTTTTTGTTTTTTTTTGTGGTAGGTTTAATTAGAAAATGCAGGCGTTTCATGAAACTCCTTAGTGAAATCGTAAAATTGCTATTCAAATAAATCAAATCGAATTTTATAAGCTAAGTTCCTGTCTAAGCATGTACCACCTTAGGCCACATCCCGCTCACCAAAAGGCAGGTTGGTGGCCAAATGGTAAGACAGTTTGCATTAAAAAAAAAGTACCTACTAGCTGACCCGGCGGACTTTGAACCGCATTTCTTTTTTTCTTTTTTTTTTTGATATAGCCTATATTACTCAGTGCTAATGTAGCATTCTAATGATGAAAGAATTTTTTTAATTTTTTTTAGCTTTTGAATCGTTCACACATTTTTAACCTAGAGTTTCATGAAACGCCTGCATTTTCTAATTAAACCTACCACAAAAAAAAAACAAAAAATTAATTTACTGTCAAATTTCCTTAATAGACTTTGAACTTTATTCCTTACTAGCTGACCCAGCAGACTTCGTACCGCATTTTCTTTTTTTTTAATATAGTTTACGTTACTCAGCGCTAATGTAGCATTCTAATGGTGAAAGAATTTTTTTAATCGGTCCAGTAGTTTTTGAGTTTATTCGTTGCAAACATACATATACATACATACAAAAATACAAAGCTTTCCTCTTTATAATAATAGTATAGATGATGATAATTGGATAAGAATTTACTTACTTACTTTGATAATGTAGGTAAGTACTTACTTTACCTTTTTTTTTTTTTTTTAATCTTAATTAATGGCTTCGCGTTTAGCATTTAGCCAATTTCAAGTATTTTTTATTATTAGTAATACATAAATAAACAATATTTCTTTTCTGTATGATGATGATGAATGATAATAGAAATGAGAAGTGAGAAATGATATACCCCCAACCCCTCGAGTATCTCAGTAAAGATGTGGGGCTTTACTAAGTCCTCGGGCGGACGTCTTGAGAGAATTTGAAAAGTGACGTTGCACTGTTTTGTTTTATTTGCCAACACTCGTGCACACTCACGAACACTTAACGGTTAATAATCCACCATTATTTCACATTAATATTCGATATAACACAAATTTTCGAAAATAAAACAAAACCGCAGACATGACTCTTCACTTTCCCGCCAAGAGTCCTTACTTTACCTTATATTATTCTGTTTTTGTCACACTACCTAACAGTTACAAACTGTCAATACCGTTTTGTTACATACTTCTACATCCTACAGACAGTATTCTAGGTCACTATTCTAAAACTAATGTACAAGTAATAACAAAAAAAAATGTAAGTACACGATTAATCATCAAAAATGTGTAATGTACATTTTTTTACGTTTCATACTTATTCCGTTTTATCATTTATGTGACGACGTTAATTATCTGTAATAACCAGTTATTATTAAGAAAAACCTGGTGTCATCCATTGCTAAACAAACATCGTAAAAAGGTCATGCTTTGTATGATAGTGGAGTATCACTCACATCAAGCATGATGTACTTACTTTGTCGTTTCTAGTGGTAATTAGAAATAGCTTTCTGCCCGCGACTTCTTCTGCGTGTATCTCCATCTCTCTCTTCAGTACATCTCTCTTGCTTTAACGTTATAGAAGGCATCGCTCCTTAAAGTTAGGATAATTTATTGTTTTCTAAAGGTTACGCAAACACTAGTTGAAATTATATATTTAAACGGGTTTACTCGCCTTTTATTTCAGTAAAAATGTATCTTTTTATCCTGACGTGTTGTATCGTTAGATCACGGATCATGTCAAAAGTTTAATAACATCGAAATTAAAATTAAAATAAAATTTTGTTAAATTAAATCCGTTAAAGTTTTAAAAAGGTGACTTTTCAAAAGTTCATTTTTAAAAAGACCGATTCGAATGGTATCTCGAAAAGTTTTACTGATTTTTTTTAGTTAGCTTACACAACTGACTGAAAACAAAGAGATGGAGTTCACATTTTTTTTTATATTTTTTCGTAGTTAACTAAATATTAAAAATATAACTTTTTTTAAGTTTGTTAACTTACTCATGTTATAAATTTGTAACCTTCAACAAATTTAAATTATAGGTAAGTATGTCTTTTTAATGTATTTTAATAACTCAAGTAGGTACCTATGTGAGCTTTATTTACTAAACTTTACTACTACTATAACAGACAGACAAAGTTAGTATTTCACTAGAAACCGACACCATATACACAAATTCTACATCCAATTGTTGCTCTCTATAATATTATCGCTTTATTCCAAGAAACGAGTAGGCGGTTAGTCGGTGATTACCAAAAACCTTATCCACTTAACCACTGTCTAACCATAAACCTTTTAAATATTGAACAAAAACCTTTTTTTCAAATTGATTGATGCAGACATTTGCAGATTGTATCAGACAAGTACAAATAAGAGAAGTTTTGTGAGAAAACGGCATACCTTTAGAACAGATCATCACAGCGAAGTAAAAACTCCCAGGTGTTTGCAAAGAAAAAATCCAAAACTGCAAAATACAGGTTCACTCCGCAGATGATGTGGCAAACTCGTGAAAAAATTTTAAAGACAAAATCAAGTTAAAGTTTTTTTTACTCAAATAAATTTAAGAAAATTGCTTTTGAATCGTTCATACATTTTTAACCTAGTACCCGTTCAGGACGTCTATTTTTTAGCTGTGGAGAAGAAAGGGCGCAAGAAACTCCACAGCAAGGATAAATAAATCTATTTCTTCTTATGTAATGAGATGTAAGGTGTCTTTCAATATTCTGACACTAAAGAAAAGTTAAAACAGCCTTTATTGCGTATATATTCTTTACCATATATTCTTTACTTCTTATGCACCATATTTCAAGCGAAATAAAAAGTCTTTGTCTTGATTTTCAGTTTAAGGTCTCGTCGCAACGTATTAAACCGGTGGTTGGTCAAGTATAAGACCGCCAGCATATCGATATCTAAATATTTACTGATTTGCCTAGGCAAAACGACAAAATGTAAACCTATTTAAATTGGAACAGTTTCGCGCCGTTTGGTTCCTGAAATCTGTACGGGTTGATCACTGACTTGTTTGGCCATGTTAACTTATTGATTTGTCTAGTCAAACTAACCAAAAAATTATTTGCACTGTAATACAATTTATATAGTTTTTTTCATTCAATCACACTAAGAACCCACCTTGTGCCCGCCATTCAAAAGTTTGCTTAACTAGCGCGATCATAGGTGAAACGTTTAAACCCTGTCTAACACCATAGAAGTATATTTATAACAGCTAGTGGTCGCCCAGTGGTCGAAATTCGACCGTAATTTTATTAAGGCTGCACGGATTGTATCCTAAGCAATGAAAAATTAAAAAAGATAGAATGTGAGTTTGAATTGGCATTGACAGATTTTGGCCGCTTCTCTTCCATTTTTGAATTTTTTAAAACAGTATGTATATTTGCGTGTATGTCAAATACATGGTAGTGTATGTAATGTTTGTTTTATCGATTTAATGTATTTTTATGCATAATTTAAAAAAAAATATTAACATTCTGCAATACTTCTCTATATAAACTATATGTGTGCGAAATTTCATACTCCTCCGTCCACGCCATTTTCGTATAAAGGGGTACAAAGTTTTTGCTTCACGTATTAATATATAGATAAACAAGTATTTATAGCAAAGAGTTCCAATGCCCAATTTGGATTTAAATGACTAGAAAAAACAAAGTCGAGAATGTGTTAACTTGGAATCTAGTCAATCTACTCCACAGGTAGAACCATTCACCGTTCTCACCTTTTTTCATGTTAGATCCCTTTTATTAATTATAGCAAATCGCTTGGTACCATAATTACTATCAACAAAAAATGTCAGTCAAGTGTGAGAATTAGAAATATGAACGGTTTTTTTTTTTAAATATTGTTTTGTTTTTTTTTTCTTTTTTTGAACAGGGAAGTGTTTGGCCATTATCCGACCTGATGATAAGTAATGATAAAATCGTAGAAGGCAGAGCACTTACTACCAAACTCTGAGGTCCCAGGTTCGATTCGCAGCGGTACTCGGTTTGGTTGGTGGAAGGGCTTGTTTTAAGTCCGCCTGGTTAGCTATTAAATTATCTTATCTAAGTATGTCGCCATAACATCAATGTTAGTAGCGTTCCAACAGTTAAAGATAAGATAGTCAAGTTCCTCAGTAGTTGAAATTTCCTGTTGAAGTGCACCTTTATCTTCGGGTTTAGGGAAGGATGATGAAGATGATGTATGTGGTCCCTGCTAACAAAATATGAGGAAAAGGGTCCATGGTCGGGGAAAGGTTGGGAACTACTGACCTTGTTGGAGGCCTGTCCACACTGCGCTTTCCGGTACGCGGTCGCCACTCGAGGACTATTCCGCCCCAATGACCATCAGTTCGTAAGGAATAGGGACCGGATTATATGCATTTGCATATTTGCATATGCATTTGCATATTTAAGCCATCCTCAGCGGTAATAGCAGATTTTACTTAAAATCTAGTTATGATGCATATTATTATTACAATATTTTTCGAGCGCAGCGCACTCAGCAGCCACGCGTCTCGTTTGTTATGGTACCTACGTTTGTGTCAAATTGATAGTTTTATTAATGGGACGGCAAAACTTTTATCAAAAACTATAAGTGCTGACATAGCACCAAAGTTCAAATTCAGCTCAGTTACCTCAGTGGGTGTGGAGCGATCGACAACACAATCTTACTACTGAACATTTGGAACAATACTTGATTGTTTTCGTTTACAAAAATATGAAAAATTGTAATGTAATATAATGCTATGTTACTTCACCTATTATCGTCTAAAACTTATCATTTCATTTTGCATATTTTACCTATTTTCATGCATATTTCATGCATATTTCAAGCATTTTTCATGCACATTTGCATGCATATAACAAGCTTTTTAAATTGCATATAATCCGGTCCCAAGGAATAACAGGCCAAAACTTACATGACAATTAAGTATACCACGATATAATTTTTAATTTTGCAATAGCCGATCTCGAGACCATTGTGTATTGCATTCAACATTATGTTCACAACCGTCGCACGTCACCAGTTGTTTAGAGACTCATTCACAATGGATGCACGTGTTTGCATAAAAAATGTTGACATTTCGTCAGGGTTGGTTACGGACTAGACTAGGTATGTAGCCAGCTGTAAGAACAAAGAACTATCGCAATAAGTCTGCAAATCTAAAGAGGTTACTTGAAATTAGAATTCAGATATGGCAGGTCAGTTTTCATCCGCACGTACGCATATGTATTAATAAAACAATGTACATATTTTTTATTCATATTTTAGTATGGATGAGAGAATGTGATGAAAGCTTCTTATGTATGTATGTGTGACGGTATGTTTCAATTTATGAGTTAATTTTTTTTATGTGAATAATGTAATGTTTATTTCTATTTTTATGTATTTTATACTTAAGATTTTTATTTTATTTTCGTGTACATAATAGATTGGCGTAATTAGTTAATTCCGTACAAATTAAATAGTAAATAAATTCGAATTACTTATGTAGCCCATATCAATACAATGGAATGGCGAAGGTTATGCAAGAAATACAAAATATTTTTAGTAAAATTGCCCATTGTGGAATTTTTTGACCTACTGAAGTAAGTGTAAACAACTGTTGTATAATAATACTGCCCTAAAACGTTGACTTTCAATGTAAACATCTAACCACAGTGTTTACATTAAATTGTTTTTTTTTTAATAATATAAAACATTACTTTCATATCTTTTTCATATATTTTACATTTTTTTAAATGCTAGGTCAAAGGTCTCCTATATTTTCTTCCATCTTTTTTCATTACCGGGTACAATTATTAAGAAAAAATATATTTAAAAAAGAAAACAAAGGGTTGTATACTGCCAATTTCCAAATCACCAAGTGTTTTTTATTCATTTTCATCAACAGCCCTTAAATGTCCCATTGATGGGCTTCCCCCACACGGACAGATTAGGCTACTACTATCGTACAGTGTTCAACACAGTAACAAATCAGTGTTCAAAACCAGTTTTCGTCACATAGGAATTTTCGTCACAGGAATTTTCGTCACATAATTTTACAGAATGTCAGCCAGGAAATAGGTAGTGGTCTGTATTCAATTGTTGCTATAGTCAAAAATCAGTTGCTAACTAACCCTTATTCTGAATGATTAAAGGGAAAGAGTGCCGTTTGTTGGATCTCGTCGAATACTGGTGCATTACCCTACCCAATGCTTACACGTAAGGAATTTAAAAACAAATAACGTTTCAACTCCGTGAGGTGACAATAGCGAGAAAGTGATTGATTGAGTGACAGATAGAATGAATGATCATACATTATACTCGTTTATGGTATTATTCTAACACCCACAAGCATTACCGATCTTTAAGTGACAGTTGCAATCGCAACCATTTACAATTACAAGCGAGCGATTGACGAACTATAAGTGCACGACAGCGCGGCAGCGCTCTAAAATAAATAGGCATACACCTAACTTGCCTTGTAATTGCCTAACTACTACCCGGTCAAGTTAACTCGGCACCTGAGTGTCAGCGACGTTTTCGAGCCAGGTGCCGAGTTAACTTGACCGGGTAATATTTAAGCCAAGACTTAGGCGCTTCATAAGTTTAGTGCAAACGGGTGTTACTGATTTATAACACCGTTGCTTAGTAAGCTAGTAAGTAGAAGTCGCGTTGCCATTGTGCATAGGTAATTAATAAGAAGCAACCAGTTGCATTTTCGGTAATAACTCAGCCGTAAGATAATAAACCGCATCTGACAGCGACCGATCAAGTCATTACGCGGCTAAGCGATTCTATGATTGACGCTATCAATTAACTTATTATGTATGCAGAAATAATTACGTAATCCTCATGGAGATTGTGACGCAGCCACGATGTACTTACCTACTAGTTGTGACATACGCTGTCATATGTCACAACCTCACTACTAGTAACTAAGCTAGTATTTTTTTTTTAACTTAGGAACTCTTTAGTACCCGACCTTGAGGAGGCCTGATGGTTATGTGGGAGTCGCCCGTCCGTCTTTCCACAACCCACCGACTCTGACATCCGGAGACGCCATTGTCTCAAGTCGGCTGTCAAGGAAGCCCAAGACTGGGATGGGTCTCACCCGGAGGGGGATACCAACTAACCTCTGGGTGACCAATCTCCGATACAGTGAAGGCCGCGGAACCTATCTCTGGGGAATTGAACCGCGGGAGCTAAGTATAAGTTCATGTTTGGAGTACATGTTTGTACTCGGTTCAGTTGGTGGATTTAAGTCAGCCGAGCTAGCTACCACCATCTTATCTAAAATGTCGTCATCTTAACATTGATTTTAGTATAGACTATTGTGTTCCGGCAGTTAGAGTAGGGTTGCCAGATACAGACATTTAATTTCCGGGACAATTCGAGGGCTACGAATTCGGTCGGTATAAAAATATATGAAGATCGATAAATTATTTTTGTAATTCGCTTTACTTGTAATGTTTTACTAACAAGCTTTTATATCTAAGGTAAAAACTAACTTTTGTAGTTATCTACAAAAAAAAACTAGTGGTAGGCAATATCTGCGTAGCACGTCTTTACGTGGAGCATATAGTTTTTAATTTATATATTATTTGAATGCATGTTAGTCTGTTAGGTATATATACAAGTCGCCTTTTTTATCACCATCCAAACCTTCTGAGATGACTCCCGTGATACAAACGAACAACTTTTACTATTGGATCAACTCCCTAACTCGAAAAAAAAACCTGCTGTTCCATACATTTTGGTCGAATGAATATTGATGTTTTGTATGGAACAGCTGATTTTTTTTTCAAGTTAGAAAGTTGGTCCAATAGAAAGAGTTGTTCGTTTGTATCATGGAAGTCATCTCAGAAGGTTTGGATGGTGATAAAACAATCGACCTGTATTCTATGGGTCTCTTTATTTGTATTTTACCATCTTGTACACTGTTTGTTGCCTAAAATAAATAAATCTATTTTATTCTATTCGAAATCCGGGACTATAAAGTGTAATTCCTGGACACGGGACGAGACATGTTATTCAGGGACAATCCCGGATTTCCTGGCCTTCTGGCAACCCTAGTTAGCGATAAGATAGGCAGCTTCACGGAAGTGAGGGTTGAATTGTTTAATCCTTGAGGTACCTGAAGTTTCTCGCCACCCACAAAACGCGGTTACTCTCGTCGAATAAATTATACTAATGCTTAGTTAGAGATATTTTTTGTTAATTTACTAGGTAGGTAGGTAGTGTCACCATTATCGAATGTGTTTCTGCGAATTTTAGAAAACAAAATCTAATAAAATGCTAGTAGTAGGTCCGAACATGTAACTAATGTATTTATTTATTTATTCTTTGTTAAATATTTTTATATAAAATACAGTGAAAAAATTAAACGCCCACCCGACCCAGCCAGGAATCGAACCTGGAGCCTGAGCTTTCTCTATGGATGGATAGGGAGAACGGGCCATAAACCACCACGCGGACCCTGTGCAGATTAGTGGTTGTTAACGACTGCTAATGCAGCCGGGACCAACGGCTTTACGTGCCTTCTGAAGCACGGAGGAGCTAGAAAGGATAAATTGTTGGTCACCATCCGATGACTTTCTTTGCGAAGGTTGCTTAACCTTAGCAATCGCCGGGCGCGTTCACCACTGCGCCAACGAGCTCCGACTCCACCTAACGTCAGATGGGATTAATAAATGTTTGAAAGTGAGAGAATGTTTGAAGTAGCTCGTATCTGTCGAAAACTTTTGCCTCACAATTTATCTGCCACACGCGGCATGCTGTTAAAACATACAAATTAATGAACGATAAAAACATTGAATTGGATATCCATTACACTCAACCAATCAACTGGCGTACTCGACCGCTTCACACCAGTTCGAATCAGTATATAAAATACTAGCGCCCCGCCCCGGCTTCGCACGGGTATATTTTTATTTTTAAACATTTTGAGACATAAAAAAATATTATAATATATACTTTTTAATATAGCCTATGTTACTCAACGCTAATGTGGCATTCTAATGGTGAAAGAATTTTTTAAATTGGTCCAGTAGTTTTTGAGTTTATTCGTTGCAAACATACATACAAAAATACAAAGCTTTCCTCTTTATAATATTTTAGTATAGACTAGCTGACCCGGCGGACTTTGTACCGCTTTGAAAGTTTCCATCATTGAGTTAAATATATATCAATGGTTTCCATACCAACAAAACAAACAAATCATTTTATATTGGATTTTTTTTTTGTCGTTTTTAGTGTTTTATAATTTTTTTTTTCAATATAGCCTATGTTACTCAGCGCTAATGTAGCATTCTAATGGTGAAAGATTTTTTTAAATCGGTCCTGTAGTTTTTGAGTTTATTCGTTCCAAACATACATACATACATACAAAAATACAAAGGTTTCCTCTTTATAATATTAGTATAGATAACATACAACAGTAGTAAGATATAAAATTACGCTATAATTTACTACGAGATATAAATTTTACGACAGCATGTAGGTACGTATGAATAATAAAAGTGATTCATCATCATTAGCTCATTTTTATGTCCCCACTACTGAGGCACGAGCCTTCGCTATGGATGGATAGAGAGAACGGGCCATAAACCACCACGCGGGCCCAATGCGGATTGGTAGTTGTTAAAGACTCCTGATGCAGTCGGGACCAACGGCTTAACGCGCCTTCCGAAGCACGGAGGAACTCCAGATGATACATTTTTGGTCACCCATCCGATGACCGGCCTTTGCGAAAGTTGCTTAAACTCAGCACTCGCAGACCGGGCGCATTATCCACTGCGCCATCGAGCTCCTAAAAGTGATTATTTGTTAGTTATTAAAGTGTTTATCTACTTTTTGCGAGAAGATAATAGATTCTTAAGCTTTAGCGCCACCAATTGATAATTTGACAATTACTAACGGACTGGATCTTTTTTTTAAACATTGCGTACCGTCCGATAACAGGAAAGCATCCATAGTATTTATTTAATAATTGTGCACTACTTTTTGTTGCATGGTTTATTCACAAAACGGGCTGTCACATTTATTCACAAACAATGGCCACTTTTGGTGTTAGCGAATGAATACAAAAACAAACCTAAAAGTAGTGCACAATTATTAAATAATAGATGTTTGCCTAGTGTCGGCAGGTCCGTAATGTTTGAAAAAAAATCCAGTTCGGCAGTTATCAAATAAAATCCATTAGCGGCGCTAGTGTGCCTTACCCTTCGCCTTAATAATAATTATAAGTTTTTGTTTAGTCTTCCGCTTAAACTGTAGACACAAATAAGGAAGGTCAGCTTCATATTTCAGCAACACGTCCCAAATAGGCCGTAGGCATGTGGGATGAGTTGATGAATCTCTAAACATATAATGACTTGTCCTGACTGATTCGTCATCGCCGAGTCTAAACCGCTGAAGCTAATTAAATGAAATTTGGACTGTAGGATATTCATCACTCTCTTAGTTACATGCGTTTCGTCTCTGCTCATCACATGCACTGCACTAGTCAATGAATGGTTCTTACCTAGAGTTGTAAAGAACTCGAGTCTTTGAGTCCTAAATCTTGTACTCGGCTCACAAATTACACGACTCGACTCATTACAACAAGACTCCAAGACTAGAGAACTCAAGTCTGTATTGAGCTCTTGATCACAAAATGAAGCTCGAGTCTTTTTTAGCGCTCAAGTCGTTTTTACGCGGCGAGTCCCGCTCAAGTTCTTTTCCGTTTGGAGTCTTCCTTTTTAAAGCAGGCCATAAAATGTTACTTTTGTGGGATAGATTTGTAACCAGAATAGTATTTGAAAAAAAAAAAGGTACTGTAGTGTGTTGCTCAGCTCTGTTGGTCCGATCACTGCAGTACTTCCCAAAACGAGCTTCAAGTCATGTCTTATTTACTCCGAGTTTGAAAAAGACTTCAGCTCTTTTAAGACTCGAGCTTATTGTAAGACTCAAGCTCTTTTTAAAACTCGAGCTCTATTTAAGACTCGGGCTGTTTTTTTAACTCGAGTTATATTTTGGCGTTCGAGTCTTCGTAAAGGACTGAAGCTCGGTTCGACTTTAGACTCCGAGTTTAGTTAGTTTACTGAGTCTTGTGAAATTGAGCCGAGTCTATCGAATTAAGACTAAAGGACTCGAGTTCTTTACATCTTACCATATGAGAACCATTTATTAACTAGTGCAGTGCAGTAGGTACCTAAACGTGGTGTCGTTAAACTTACCTAGCCCATCACGACGTACGTTAATTAGTCAGCCCCATTACTCCACTTTTACGGCAGTTACCGTGAATCATGAAACTGCGCTGCTGTCACTAGGTAAAGAGGATATTTTCTAATCGTTCGAGATATGTGCGTTGGAGATAATATCTGCATCAGTGACATACGCGTGGCATGCTCCGTCTGTGTGCCCCGGGTAGGGTTGTTAAGAAATATCATAATCTGTTTATTAACGTTTCCTCGATTGAGCGTTCAACTTATTTGAAAATATATGTAATAATATTTAAAAAAAAATATAGCTTTAATATTTAATGTTATAACTTTTAATCTGCTTAATTAGATAGTAATCTTAGTAAGTTAACGTATAATTTGTGTAAAGCTGTGTATTCACGCTTGAGGAAGGCATTCCTGCTCACATCTTTGTTTTTTATTGTTCCTAGTTTAGTTTGAATGTATCCTGTTGTGTATATCATAGTTTAAAAAATAATAATTAAAACAAACTGCCGTGAATTCTCGAAATAATAAGTTATCGTGTTTTCCTGGTAATATAATATCTTATGGCAGTATCAGTTTTAAGGCAGCCAAGCTCGGCGTTGCATACCTAACACAAAGTGAAACTATCACGCCGACCGACGCCGACGATGATGAAAAACATGAAGTGCCTTACAAATAAACAAAGAATAAGGCCCAAATAGTTATTCCGTGTTTTGTCTCTTTTACTCTAATTTGAAATGACGTTTACATGACAGGAACAAAACGCACGGAATAACTATTCGGACCTTTTTCTACGTTTATTTGTATGGGACTAAATGTTTAAAGAAATATTATGTAAATGATTGTTTTGCTTCATTTTTGAGTCTACTTGGGAAAAAGTCTCGCTTGTTTTTATTCAAATATAATAATGGGTGTGAGTTTAGCAGTATCACATAAAAGTACCAAAAACTTTATAAAGTAGTTACATATACATATTTTTAAATTTACTTTGTTTTGGTGTCGTATTGTTTGTCCATCTTATTTCAGCTGTACAATGTACATACACAAAAACAATATTTATTGCCAACTATGAAATGTTTTGTTTGGCAATGCAATTGAAAACAAATATATTTTTAATGCAAATGCCAATATTATTTTAAAATAAGTATCGATTGTATGGTCTAAGTGAGAATTAATAATTCGATATTCGAGTACCTACATGAGATAAGTGCATTACTCGATCGAAAACTGACAGCCCTATCTAGAGATGTTATTCGTTAGCATAATGAATCTGTTGTGATGGCGAGATCTTTCAGCCTGAGCTGTGATTGATAAGGAAATATAATTAATCATTATAATTGTTATGATTAAAGAGCTATCTTTGCTGATGCATCTGTTAATTTTATAAGTTGTTGCGATTTGTTTATATATTTCAGAAACATACCTTTTATACTATAAAGGTATTCTATGTATTATTTTAATTAAAACTAATTTTTTCTACTAACGCTGCCTAATTTATTGTTTAAAATATAAGTCTCAAAATTATAATTATAATTATTTTACGTAGGAAAATATTCTTAACCAGAATCTCTATTGTTCCGTGCTTTGGAAGGCACGTAAAGCCGTTGGTCCCGGCTGCATTAGCCGTCGTTAACAACCACCAATC
Organism: Eudonia mercurella; assembly: GCA_963082485.1. Taxonomy (NCBI): domain Eukaryota; kingdom Metazoa; phylum Arthropoda; class Insecta; order Lepidoptera; family Crambidae; genus Eudonia; species Eudonia mercurella. Next base: position 5,635,631 of record OY720043.1, read on the forward strand.
CGCACTGGGCCCGCGTGGTGGTTTATGGCCCGTTTTCCCTATCCATCCATAGGGAAGGCTCGTGTCCCAGCAGTGGGGACATAAATGAGCTGATGATGAAGGAAGGGAATGTTCTGTACGTCACAATTGCTTTATTCAATATTCAAAGTATTTTCCCTTATACTATAATTAAACTAACACAAGTAGTTAGCAGTCGTTAACAACCACCAATCCGCACTGGGCTCGCGTGGTGGTTTATGGCCCGTTCTGTGGCGTTTCCATTCATAGGTTTCCATTCAGCAGGTGGGGACTTAAATAACCTGATAGTGATGAGATCTTAATAGCTTAATTGGGAGCGCTCTCGCTCTCATTGCGAAAGGGCGTAGGTTTGATTCCCATTTAAGACAGCCGCGAGTGTTGTAACATATTCAATACAAATACTTATGGCATTGTGTAATTGTGTATGCAACAATAGCTATTGGATAAAATTTTGTAGTCAGACAGTTATTTGAAGTTACACAATATGACGGTGTAAATAGAGAGAATAGAATAGAGTTCAACAAATTGGACCTGTGCGTTAAGTTTTAAATTTTAATAACAACTTTGCCCACCATATTAATTGTATACCATCTTAAGATTGAAATTCGCCTGCATAGCGTAAAACTTTAAGGTTCGTTTTCGAATGCAAAATTAATATGACAACACTGAGCTTCAGAGACTTTGAAATGAAAATCTTGATACGAATCTTTTTGCGTTTCATACAAAATTACATACTATACATATTACATATTAAATATTATATTATTATTATTTTCTCCTTTATTTATTTTCTTTCTTAGAACTAGATTTTTACAATATTTTAATATAAAAACAATAAAACATTATAAAAACCTAAACCTAGAGTACCATTAGCAGCGGGGCAGGGCCCAAGCTATCGGTGGTCAGGGCTGCAGAGTGAGGAACCTCCTGACAATACGTGCCATGTCAAGGAGTTCTGCCTTTATTATTATTATTATTACATAGTTTTTATACTCTCTCGCACTTCTCTCAGAAAAGCGTGTACAGAGCATAAAAATCACTAATTTTGGCTAAACTCGCCGTTTGTGACCTCGACGCTGCTAGGTTGCTAGCCGATCGCCTGATGTGTGAGCATCTTGGAAGTTGGAACCTTGTTCCTTAGTCAGCTATTACGACATACAAGAGAAGTAAGGAGCTCGATGGCGCAGTAGGAGCTCGATGGCGCAGTGGTTTATGCGCCCGGTCTGCGAGTGCTGAGATTAAGCAACTTTGGCAAAGGCCGGTCATCGGATGGGTGACCAAAAATTTATCATCTCGAGCTCCTCCGTGCTTCGGAAGGCACGTTAAGCCGTTGGTCCTGGCTGCATTAGCAGTCGTTAACAACCACCAATCCGCACTGGGCCCGCGTGGTGGTTTATGGCTCGTTCTCCCTATCCATCCATAGGGAAGGCTCGTGCCCCAGCAGTGGGGACATAAATGAGCTGATGATGATGATGATGATGAAGGCAGATGATACATTATTTTCGAATCCCAGAACAGCATGGGATCCTTTTTCGTTTTATTCTCACATAATTACAAAAACACAAATGTTGAAAAAATTTCCACGAGCAGGATTTGAACCTGCACCCTTTTGATATACCGGGTCAGGTGCTCTTTCAATTAAGCTATCGTGGTTCTAACCAGCCCGCCGAAATTATTCAACACTTTTTTACTTTGATCTTTGATATTATGGTCGGATGTTAGTGACGGTAGTTGTTGACATTGAATGGGCGCCTTTGGCTTTCAAAGTGAAAAGTGTTGAATAATTTCGGCGGGCTGGTTAGAACCACGATAGCTCAATTGGAAGAGCAACTGGATCCGGAATGTCAGAAGGGTGCAGGTTCAAATCCTGCGCGTGGAAATTTTTTCAACATTTGTGTTTTTGTAATTTGTTCGTAACAAAATTTGCGTTAAAAATTATTTGAACATCTCACATAGTTATTTAATTAATCTAGACGTTCCGAAACTGTAGCCATGGCCATGGTTACAGAAAGATAGAAGTGTTGAACGTCTTTTTGTAACTTGCATATCGTTTATTATTTTCCTTAGCAATACACTTTTTTATGAAGTTTTTTCCAAACTGGTTTATTAGACGAGTATAGTTGCCCACAAAATAAACTGGTTATTTTATGTACCAATAAAATAATTGATTAGCAATTATAATTATTTTTGTGTACAGTCGAGATGAATCATAATTTGTTGGGTATTGTGCCTAATCTCAATTATTTTAGATGACATACTTACTTCTTGATATAGAAGTTCACCTTGGCATATAAAGTTAGTGTTCTTACATAGTCGAATAGAACTTGCTTGTGCGCAGGAAATTTTACAACGCTTTTTTAGGGTTCCGTAGCCAAATGGCAAAAAACGGAACCCTTATGGATTCGTCATGTCTGTCTGTCTGTCTGTCCGTCCGTATGTCACAGCTACTTTTTTCCGAAACTATAAAAACTATACTGTTGAAACTTGGTAAGTAGATGTATTCTGTAAACCGCATTAAGATTTTCACACAAAAATAGAAAAAATACAATAAATTTTGGGGGTTCCCCATACTTAGAACTGAAACTCAATTTTTTTTCATCAAACCCATACGTGTGGGGTATTTATGGATAGGTCTTCAAAAATGATATTGAGGTTTCTAACATCATTTTTTTCTAAACTAAATAGTTTACGCGAGAGACACTTCCAAAGTGCTAAAATGTGTGTGTGTCCCCCCCCTGTAACTTCTAAAATAAGAGAATGATAAAACTAAAAAAATATATGATGTACATTACCGTGCAAACTTCCACCGAAAATTGGTTTGAACGAGATCTAGTAAGTAGTTTTTTTTAATACGTCATAAAGTACGGAACCCTTCGTGCGCGAGTCCGACTCGCACTTGGCCGGTTTTTTTTTGTTTTGAAAGTAGGTAAAGTTTTTCTATGTCTACGAAAAAGTGTTTTCAAATGTGCATTAGTAAAAACCTGCTTTATTATGCGCGGGAAAAAATTTACCAACACTTTTTCTGTATTGAAAGTTAGGTGTTTTTAAATTATTATCAACAAAAAAATAGCGTAAAGAACCAAGGTTTTGAGAGTCCTAAAACATTAAACATTAATACGTACAAGTTTCAGTAATGGCATTGCAAACAAATATTAACCCAATTGTTGCAGATTTTTTTTTTTATTAATAAGTAGCTTAGACACAATTCTACATTAGCCAAACATTTAAAATATGAATCTGGGGGCACGGCCGTGCCCCCACCAAGTCGAGCAAAAAAGCGTCACGGCCGTACCATCCTTTTCTCGAAGCAATTCAGACCATTTTCGACCCCCTGTAACTTCGTTGTGGATAAAACTAGAAGACTGAAATTTTCAGTAACCATGCAGGCATTGTAAAGACACGTATATTTCAAATTTCATTCAATTTGAATCAGAATTTTAAGAATTATAACGGGTCAAATTTCTTAATTTTGTCACTCACTGACTGACTCACCGATCATCAAAATTCTAAGGCACTTCTAGCAGACCTAGAAGCTTCAAATTTGGAATATAAGTAGTGTTTGGTGTATGAATCAAGGAAAAACTAAAATAATTTGCAATTTCGGTCCAGTTTTCTAGATACACCAACTGCATAAATAGCTTTGTAATCCCATATAAATGTATAGGATTACAAAGTTACATGTGCAGTTAATGAATCCACTGATTCATGTATAATATAATGGAATAATAGGTTCAGTTAAATTTTTCAATATTGGCTTTATTCGTAACGATGTTTTATTTTATTTATTTTACGGCAATTATTATTATTGCGTGCGAAGCCGCGGGTTTAAGCTAGTCCCATATAAATATAGGCGCATGGTAGTGCCCCTGCCAAATCAAAAGGAAAAAAGTAGAACTGTCTCTACAAAATACAAAAAGAAATGAGATCCCATCAAAAACAATACTTGTCAAAAAAAACCAAGTCTCGCAACTCAGTTGTTCTGCGGTAAAAAGTTGTGAGATCCATGTAATACCAAGTCGGTTATTAATTTATTCAGTCTCTACTTAAGCGACTTTCTGTCTTAATACGTCCAGTCTCTAAGACCACGATCGTGGTCCATAACATTCTTTAATGTTTTATATAAATATATTGAGACTTGGCCATCGCCTGAAAACACGTGTAATTTCAATCCCCTGAAAACACATGTAAATTCAATTATTTAGTGCGATGGCCAAGTCTCAATATATTTATATAAAACATTAAAGAATGTTATGGACCACGATCGTGGTCTTAGAGACTGGACGTATTAAGACAGAAAGTCGCTTAAGTAGAGACTGAATAAATTAATAACCGACTTGGTATTACATGGATCTTACAACTTTTTACCGCAGAACAACTGAGTTGCGAGACTTGGTTTTTTTTGACAAGTATTGTTTTTGATGGGATTGAAGTATATCAGAGAATGCATATGATATAGCGAGGCTTAGGTAGTTAGTTTAGGAGTTTTTTACCCATGAAACACAATATAAGTAGATATTTCTTTTCAAAATTCTTTTTAAAACGACAAATGCCAAAGAAACCAACCTCTACCACAGAAGAATGCCTCTACCAACCTTTGCAATAAACCTTTGCGTACAGTTAATTCTATTTCTAGCTCTTATTATAATTTCCACATCTGGATCTGGTATACAAGAAAACCACTTAGCAACTAAGGTAATACTTGATTATTCAAGCTAATATAATCCTAGGCTTAGTAAGCTCTACGTAGGTAGAGATCGGAAGTACCTGACTCGATAAGGTCAACTATATTCAATGTGTCATTCATTACTAGTTAAGGCGAAGGGTAAGGCACACTAGCGCCGCTAATGGATTTAATTTGATAACTGCTAAACTGGATTTTTTTTCAAACATTGCGGACCTTCCGACACTAGGCAAACATCTATTATTTAATAATTGTGCACTACTTTTAGGTTTGCTTTTGTATTCATTCGCTAACACCAACAGTGGCCATTGTTTGTAAATAAATGCGATAGCCTGTTTAGTGAATAAACCACGCAACAAAAAGTAGTGCACAATTATTAAATAAATACTAGGGATGCTTTCCTGTTGTCGGACGGTACGCAATGTTTAAAAAAAGATCCAGTCCGTTATTAATTGTCAAATTATCAATTGGTGGCGCTAGTGTGCCTTACCCTTCGCCTTAAGTACTTATACCAAAATTATAAAACACTAGCGGCCCGTCTATGCTACGCACGGGTGGACATTTTTTTTTAATATAGCCTATGTTACTCAGCGCTAATGCAGCATTCTAATACTGAATATTTTTTTAAATCGGCCCAGTAGGGTTACTCTTGAAACACAATTGCATTAATCAATTTCCAATCACAAATCTAAAAAATGTCTAGGGGCACTCTTAATAGCGCCACATTGGAATTAAATTGCGTGGAAATTGAGTGAACGAATTATTATCAAGATGGGGCGTTCCGAAACTGCGAAACTTATCCCAACATCGATACATAAATCGCATTTGGAATTTGGAATTGTATTGATATTGAGTTTGCGTTCAAGATTAGCCTACTAGTAGTTTTGAGTTTATTCGTTGCAAACATACATACATACAAAAATACAAAGGTTTCCTCTTTATAATATTAGTAAAGATTATGTACTTACACCACAAACTGTCATATTTCTTCAATACACTTTGAACTTTATACATATAGGATATGGTTGAACATTCATTGAAGTTTAACAGTTTTTATACAGCGCGATGCCGCCCGTCGCCGCCGCCGCCACCGCGTCGTGCAATCAAAAATGTAAGGTCTCCACGGAAGACCAGCGTTGTAGTGTTTTGTTTACTGCAACAAATGCTGAGTAGAGTCCCTTATAGTACACATTTCTTCAATGTTGTTTTGTTTTACGTAAGAATGTACCTATGTAATGCTGGTAACTGTATTCCTACTCTGTGATAATAAATGATGATGATGATGATGATGATTATTGATCCGACTGATTACGGTCATGGCGACCACTTCGACTTCTATTCGGTATTCTCTTTGGTGTCACCGATTTACTGTGGCAACTATACCGTTGCGAACGAAGAAATTGATATACCAGGGTTGTGCTCTATACCAGGTACAGACATGTACCTGGGCGCTTCTCCCCACCACCATGGCCCGGTCAATCCGAGCCGAGGTCCGAGCCTTTAGAGGCGCCCTCGGGTTGTTCCGCTTCCCGATCCGATCTGAACCTCTCGGATAATCTAGTAGGGCATGAGGACACACACTAGTGCGTGATGCCGTTCCCTCTATAAAACCTCCGAAGGTGATTCGTTTTACATGGCTTGAAGAACCCTTTAAGTTGCTCGACACCCCCAAAAAAACCCGGTGAAACTGAAAATGCCGTCTGAGGCAATGTGCAATCTCTCCAAAAAATCTAGTCGGTATGGTCTTCGGTCTTTTACTGTGGCTACTGAAATAGTAGCCACAGTTTCGTTGCGAACGCCGAAATTTTGTGAATCATTTGTCGTACCACCAAAATATGGAATGCTCTTCCAGAACACGTTGTTCCTCCTTCCTCCAACGTGGCGTCCTAATGAGGTGTGAAGAAGCAACTTGTGGGTCGGCAAGGTGAGGACGGGTGGTGAGGCACGATCCTGCTTCTCTAGCTGTCCTCGCATCTGGACTCTGCGTCAGCTTAACAAGAGGGAGGGAGGAGTCGTTTGCAAACCTGTCTATAAAAAAATGTTTGGCGTCCAGGTCCTGCCGAGGCGGCGAAGCATGCGAGTGTAGCCGCACGAAGGCAGCATGCAGCTGCCCGTGACGAGGTGGCTGGCGTCCCTCAACGATGGCGGCATCGCCAACCAGTTCTTCATGGCGCTCATGGGTGAGTTGGTAGTGACTTTCGTGGCTGAGAAGTTGGTAGTGGCGACTTTCGTGGCTGAGAAGTTGGTAGTGTTGATTTTCGTAGTCGAATAATTGGTAGTGTTGACTTTCGGGCTGAGAAGTTGGTAGTGGCGACTTTCGTTGCTAAGAATAGGTAGAGTCATTAACTTTCGTGGCCGAGAATGACTTATGAGACCAAAAAGTTAGTTGGTTCTCATGGATACCTTTGTGTGGCTATCGTGGCTGAGAAGTAGGTAGTCTAGGTAGTGATGACTTTAGGACCGAAAAGTTTTTTTGCTCTTATGGGTAAGATGCTAAAGGTGGCTATCAAGGTCGAGAAATTGGTAGTGTTGACTTTCGTGGCCGAGAAGTTGTGTTGACTTTTATGGCTGAGAGTTTGTGACTTTAGTAACCGTATTGGAGGAGCTCGATGATCGTATGATGCAGTGGTTAACGCACTCAGTCTGAGAAGATTAAGCAACTTTCGCTAAGGCCGGTCATCGGATGGGTGACCAAAAACTTTATCATTTCGAGCTCCTCCGTGCTTCGGAAGGCACGTAAAGCCGTTGGTCCCGGCTGCATTAGCAGTCGTTAACAACCACCAATCCGCACTGGACCCGCGTGGTGGTTTATGGCCCGTTAGAAGGCTCGTGCCCCAGCAGTTGGGACGTTGATGAGCTGGTACAAGTACATTGGTAACTTTATACTGTTCCAGCACATTATTAATGAGTGTTGCGTGTTTTGTATTCGAAACCGGCAGCAACATTCAAATTAAGTTGTCAATATTTAGATCTCGTCGTCAACATAACAAATTGACTGCCAAAATTATAATAAAATTATCATATACCTACACCTCATTTATTATTCCACAAAACGTTACGTAACGTTACGGTACGTAAGGTTGTTACATTATTAATTAGCTCCTAAGACACAGGCTGTAAGAGTCATTTTATCTCAGCTGGAATGACATATAGAGCTCAATGGCGCAGACGCAGTGGCTAATACGCCTAGTCTGCGATTGCTGAAATACTGTACTTATATATAGTAACTTTCGCAAAGGCCAGTTAACGGATGGGCGATCAAAAATGTATCATCTCGGGCTCCTCCATTTTTTTGGAGAGAAATTGAGATTGATCGATTGACTTGATTGCCTCAGACGGTATTTTCAGCTTTACCGGGCTTTTTTGGGGGCGCCCGCCGGGCGGCGAGAAACTTAAAGGGTTCCTCAAGCCGTGTTAAACGAATCACCTTCGGAAGTTTTCTAGAGGGAACGGCATCGCACTAGTGCGTGTCCCTGTGCCCTGCTAGATTCTCCGAGGGGTTCGGATCGGATCAGGGAGCGGAACAACCCGAGGGCGCATCTAACGGCTCAGACCTCAGCTCGGGTTGACCGGACCGTGGTGGCTCCTCCGTGCTTCGGAAGCACGTAAAGCCGTTGGTCCCGTCTGCAATAGCAGTCATTAAGAACCACCAATTCGCACTGGGCCCACGTGGTGGTTGGTAACGTCCCGTTCTTCCTGTGGTGTTCAATCCATTGAAAGGCCACAAGCCTTCCTTCCCAGCACTCCCAGCAGTGGGGACAATGACAAGAAAATGAGCTGGGGATGATGATGATGTGCTTGACCAGCTTTCATTGTACGCCAAAATGAAGGAACAGTTCCGAGATAAAAAGAACGAGAAAAACGCATCTAAACAATTGAATTTACCTTGACTTTGAACTACAGAAAACATAACAAACAAACCTACTATCTACCCATTGTTTGTTAATGCTTTTCTTCTATTTTTTGCACAATCTTGCCCATAGAATTTTTTCAGCCAAAATCTTCAAAATGTCTGTGTATATTAGTTTATGTATGTATGTTAAATTGTTATTGAAGGTTTAGTGTGTCTAGCTAGACCAACAGTGTTCAACAAAATAAAAATAAAAAACTAAGAGATCTCTACAAACAGTGAGTCCCGCACGACAAATTCGAAGTAAATAGCCTATATACTGTCCCACTGCTGGGCAAAGGCCTCCATCATTAAAATCAAGTCATCGCTACAATTGATGGGTATTGGCTTAACACCACGCTTGCCAAATGCGGGTTGGTGATGACAAACCCGGGCTATGCATCGAAAAATCCGAAACACACTTTGCCCGACCGGGAATTGAACCCGGGACCTTCGGGTACTGGGTCGAGCGCTTGCCACTCGGCCACCGACGCGTTATTCGCAGTACCAGTGACTATTTTGATACCTACTGAAAATATCAAAAAGGTTTAAAACTTTTTAATTATAAACAAAAGAAATTGAATGAGGACGAAAGCAAACTACTAAGGGTCGATTCGACCAAGCGAGAGTAACTTTTATTCTTAGATTAAATCGTCAGTTATTCGAGAGTAAATCGAAATTTCGTTTTACCATGCACTATTCTCGGAGTAGCTTGCCTTTTCGGGAATAATCACTACACCACCGTCCAGCGTGGAATAACAGAGATAATCCGAGAGTATTTTAATGGCGTCCGCGTACCACATGACATTGACATTGACAGCTACAGTTATGCTCTAGACGACAAAATATAAGGTCACTTTTTATCAACTGCAAATATTTTGAGGATAAATTCAACAACATAATATGAACTATTTTTATAAAAAAACCTTAAATTTTGATACGCTAGTTTTCAAGAAAAACGCCAAAAGACATTTCGATTAAAAAGAAAAATCACAAGAGCCGAAACAGAGAAGCCGCAATGCCTTCACCGCTTACACGTGCCCCTAGTTTCATTCAAAATAGCCGACAGAGAGGCCGGTCTTAAAAATATTACAATTTTTGTGTCAGGAAAAGTAAAAAAAAACTAGCCTGAATTTTTTTAAATGCAAGGGCCTTATTTCTCTGATATAATTAGATGTTTTATCAAAATATTTGCAGTTGATAAAAAGTGACCTTATAGAGTTGTCAGGACTTTGCTTTTTAAATAGTTCGTTTGTAGAACAATGGCCATTGGCCGGATAATACGTTCATTCACCATTCACGTGCTATTCACTCAATAATGAAGAATTACAATTCCAAGAGTAACTAATCTGATTGCGTGGATAAATGACCATTCCTTTACTCGAGAACAAAATCGTGGAATATATATATTCTTGGTATAGTTAATATTTAATTATATTTAAATATATTGTTAATATTTAATAGTTAATTTATACTTGGTATAGTATAGTTAATCTTGTATGAATTCAAGTTTGATCGAATCCACCCTTAGTATACTAATAAGTCTAACACTTATGAATCGCCTAAGTCTTGGCTTAACTACTACCCGGTCAAGTTAACTCGGCACCTGGCTCGAAAACGTCGCTTACACTCAGGTGCCGACTTAACTTGATTGGGTAATAGTTAGGCAAAGACTTAGGCGATTTATAAGTTTAGTGCAAACGGGTATAAGTATCATAGGTATACGTTTATTATCCCGACGTTTCGTCCGAGTTACATTGCGTCGGCCATGTCACGGGCTGACGGGTTTTTTAGAATTGGACTAGTAATTCCAGAGATTGCCCGCCTCAAACAAACAAACAAACAAAGTCACAAACATTACCTCTTTATCAACAGTATAGTAAAGATATAGATGAGTGTAAGTTAAGTAGTAGGTACTCAGTAGTCAATAGGCGTTTGTCTTACAAATCTAAGCTGTATAGTAAAATATTGCGCTATTCATTATAAAATTAAAGAGCGCAAAGACATGTTTATTAAAAGATTCTTTTAGATGTTTACAAAAGACTTAAATAATATTCATATTGCCTATTGTTAGTACATAATTAATGATGCCTGTGTACATAGGTACACGTGTTTACGACTATAGTAAAACTAATAGTACTTTTACTATACTTACTCATACAACTGATCCTAACTTAGAAAACGTGTTCAAAAAATATCCATTAACGGTGTTTTGTGTCATCTCTGTATCACATAAGGTTGACTGGTAGAGAATGACTCAGGGATTAAGTCCGCCATGTAATATAATCATAACAACAATAATAAATTTATTTATTTGTCTCTGAAACAGTAATATAATGTTATAGGCACAAAAAGAGACATAAACAGAAAACTATGTAAGTTTTCTAAACTAAATAAAATTTTAAATAAAAAATTCAGAAGTGCATGTTGATTTGTGCTTTTTGTGTTACCTAAATAAATAATAATAAATAAGTAAACTTTCCTACACTCACACCAATATCTAGCCCAAGAGAAGCTTCGTTATGAAACTCGTTAAATGGTTACTAAACAACGGATAAACATACTTAAAACACTTAAATACATACTTATTATACATAGAAAACACCCAAACCCAAGACAACTTAAAAAAACAGCAAATTCTAAATCGACCCGACCGGGGATCGAACCCGGGACCTCAGAGATGGCGACACCATGAAAACTGGTGTACAAAACACTCGACCAAGGAGGTCGTCATTTCAAAAAGAGAAGATATAAATAGTTATTTGTGCAACAAGAGAGCAAAGTCGTTTTTTGCTGCGAGTGCTGATTTTGAATCCTGAGCAAGCGAAGGATTCAAAGATTCCAAAGTTAAATCCTGAGTGTGGCGAGGGATTTAAAGGCACGAGATGCAAAAAACTTTGCTCTCGTGTAACACACATAACTTTTCACTTCAGCAGCGAGAACACTTTAGTAGATAAAATATATTACGTAACATTATTGAAACTAGAAATAAATATTTACAGGTTAAATATCAGTTTTATTTGCAGTATATACTTATTTTCATTTAAATACAACAATAAGTTAAACATTCAATAAATTACATTAAAAGATATAATTATCTTTTTGCAAAATTTCTTTAGTTAGTACGAGATTCCGAACGTGTTTGTCTTTGAGGTCGAATTCAAAATTGAAACTTCGAAAGGACTGGTCTTTGTCTCTCTCTCTTTCTAATGGCGGGAAAGAGATAGAGTGTGAATGTTTCCAATTGTATGATTAACCCAAGGCTGAATAAGATATTCGGGGCTTTCTGAAAAAAAATATTAAAAAGTTACTTTGTCTCACTCAGTGAGCAAAATCGCATTTTGCTCACTGATTTCAGGCAGCAAAACCTACATGTTTGAGCTACTGAAGTGAAAATTAAATTAAAAACTTTATTAAACTGTTTACCGACTTAAGTTACCTGACTGTACATTTTAATTACTACCCCAAGCAGTTTTGAACGTAGTAGATTAGTTTTACTACTTGCTGCACGCTCTTTATAATCACGATTGACATTCGTTTCACCCGAAGATAGATCGTCTCTAATGAGTCATAAGAAAGGTATGTTAAGGGCACATACTTGTTATCAATTTCTTTGCACAGCTGGTAACTTTGATGAAGGTTTTATACACAACTAAGCCAACAAAAGGACTTAGATACCACAACAGATGATATTAAAGCTACTGACGCTTGTTATTTTATTTATTGATTATCTAAAGAAAACTACGGTTTATTATTGCACATAAACACACATACAGAGAACAGTTTACAAACAATGGTGAGCAAAGGTGGACTTATCTCTAAAAGAGATCTCTTCCAGCCAACCTAAGGTAGAATGGGAGCATCATGTTTAAAAGGAAGCGAAAAAAGTGCAAACAAAAATATCTCAACTATGAATAACAATATTAGGTACGTTACATACAACACATATACTACGATATTCTTAAAATTACATAAACATACATAATAATACTACATAAATATGAACATATACCTACATATGATAATAATAATAATAATAAACATGGATATAATATAATGTCTATCATTGCTTCATTGCGATGACATACTTAAATGACAGAAAGTGATCCTTGACTTTCTTTTTAAAAGATATAATGGACGAACTATCCTGGATGTCTGTAGGAAGCCTGTTTCATAGCTGCGCTGCTCTGACCGTAAATGAATTTAGGAGGTAGTTAGTATTGACTTTAGAAATCTCAAGCGTCTTTGTTATTCTAGCACGTCTTGAGCAGCAAGGTGGGGGCAGGAGTTGGAAACGAGTACGAAGGTAAGAAAGAGAATTAGGGTCACTAAAGATGTTACAGAGATTGGAAAGGATGTGCACATTACGGCGATGTCTGATCGGTAGCCATTTTAATTCAGTACGAAAGTGAGAAACATGGTCATACTTTCGTAAGCCAAAGATAAAACGTATGTCCAGATTTTGCAGACGTTCCAGTTTTAGCAGTTGCTCCTCAGTCACATCTACTGACACAAACAGTTTACTAAGTTTTAATAGGTTACAAAATATAATATACAAAAACCACCTTATAACCACCGGCGGACTTCTTGAGAGAATTTGTAAAGTGACGTTGCACTGTTTTGTTTCATTTGCCAACGCTCTTGCACACTCACTAACACTTAACGGTTAATAATCCACCATTATTTCATATTAATATTCGATATAACACAAATTTTAGAAAATAAATCAAAACCGCAGACATGACTCTTCACTTTCCCGCCAAGAGTGACAACAGCAGTTACTTAATTAAAACATTAACATTTTTTTATTTTTTTTATTTTAATTTAGTTATTAATATCAAAATGAGAATAGAGTGTACTCTGTGTATTTATCTATGTCAAGTTTGTAATAGTCTATGTAATGGTATCATCATCATCATTAGCTCATTTTATGTCCCCACTGCTGGGGCACGAGCCTTCCCTATGGATGGATAGGGAGAACGGGCCATAAACCACCACGCGGGCCCAGTGCGGATTGGTGGTTGTTAACGACTGCTAATGCAGCCGGGACCAACGGCTTTACGTGCCTTCCGAAGCACGGAGGAGCTCGAGATGATACATTTTTGGTCACCCATCCGATGACCGGCCTTTGCGAAAGTTGCTTAACCTCAGCACTCGCAGACCGGGCGCGTTATCCACTGCGCCACGAGCTATTCTGGATAGCTGTACATACAAGTATTGGTATATGGTTTATAAAATTAATTTTAAGGTGAAGGGTAAGGCACACTAGCGCCGCTAATGGATTTAATTTGATAACTGCTAAACTGGATTTTTTTTTAAACATTGCGGACCTTCCGACACTAGGCAAACATCTATTATTTAGTAATTGTGCACTACTTTTAGGTTTGTTTTTGTATTCATTCGCTAACACCAACAGTGGCCATTGTTTGTGAATAAATGCGATAGCCCGTTTTGTGAATAAACCACGCAACAAAAAGTAGTGCACAATTATTAAATAAATACTATGGATGCTTTCCTGTTGTCGGACGGTACGCAATGTTTAAAAAAAAGATCCGGTCAGTTAGTAATTGTCAAATTATCAATTGGTGGCGCTAGTGTGCTTTACCCTTCGCCTTAAACCCAAAAACTATAACCGAGAAACTGGTTAATAAACACTCAGTTGATGGAACAATAAATGTGACGTCATAAGTCGCTATTCTCATACAATTTGTATGAAGAAACATAATTGGACAGGTAAAAAAAAAAACAAAAAAAAAACATAAACATGGGGGCCGGAGACAAAGCAGCTGGTCAAAAATTTAATGCTCGCCTTATTGAGGCTTCCGGTGACAGGGAGGCTGGCAGCTACCTTTGCCAGCGTATTAGTTTGGCAATCCAAAGGGGCAATGTTGCCAGCATTCTTAGGACCGTTCCCATGAGCCCCCAGTTGGAGGACATCTTTTATTTATAGGTCTTTAGTTTTTAATTTCTAATTATTTTTTCTCTTCTTTTTTTTAAAGTTAAGTTCTGTATTTAAGTTTGTTTATTTTCATAATTTATTTGTCTTCATTCATTGTTTTATATGTAAACTTGACCTTGCCATTAAATCGATATTGGACAGGTTAAAAGGGCTCTCTAGTAAATAGCCATTAAACTACCCTATTTTTTTTTCATCAGCAGTAGTTTAGTTAGTAGATTACTAGTTTAGAAGGTTATTAACTGTTTGTTACAATTTCATTGTATTCACTTAAACAACGACTGAAAAAAAGATAAGTTTTAACCAATTCCTTATTTCAGTAGTCTTTGTGCGTGCTTATTAGTTTTTTTGTACATTGGGTATATTTATGCAAGTCGAGTTTTTTATCACCATCCGAACCTTCTGAGATGACTCCCGTGATACACACGAACAACTTTTACTATTGGACCAACTTCCTAACTCGAAAAAAAAAGCAGCTGTTCCATACGAAACATCAATATTCATTCGACCAAAATGTATGGAACAGCTGATTTTTTTTTCGAGTTAGGGAGTTAGTCCAATAAAAAGAGTTGTTAGTTTGTATCACGACGGGAGTCATCTCAGAAGGTTTGGATGGTGATAAAAAAGTCGAACTGTATAGGTATATTATATGATTAAACATTAAAGTTAACATGTCTAAATAAATCCTTCTTTTTTAAACTTGGTATATAGCGCACTATTTCTATTAACTTTCTACCATGTTTCATAAGGTGAGGGTTATACGAGTATTATAGTAACCTATCGCATTCACATATGTGCTGGGACTAGGGTTGCCAACTTTTATTAGAAGAAATAGAGTATATCTAATTTCAAAGGAGGTAAATAAAGAGTACGGACTTACAAAAAAGAGTATTATTTTTTTTATATTTTTAAAAAGGTATTTTTTGTACATTTTGCAGCACATAACAATTTTTCATGGTTTTTAAAAGAATTGCATGAGTCCAAACATTCTAACTCTAAATTTATATAGATCAATAACTCTTTTGGACATTTTTGGTTCTGATAATGGGTTTGCATAATAATATTACATGACTGGCACTAGTATAGTAAACATTGTGTAAAAAAGAGTATTTTAGCATACTCTATTAGTGTTATAGATTATAGAGTACGCCTACATGATATAGAGTATAATACTCTATTTTAGAGTACGGTTGGCAACCCTAGCTGGGACTGGGAGGACACATAGCCCTAATTCTATGTCTACCAACAAAACAAGTACCTACATCATTATGTCTGAGATCGGTGTTTAGTCTTACCACAATAAGTAGCGAATGTGTTAATACAGGGAGTCTCGCGTGATTTCATTACATTAAACAATTTCTATACGTCCTCCATACATACACATCCGCTTTCCACTCGGCGGCCGTTCGATTCGTCGGCACCGTTGTATCGGGTCGCAGTTCGTCGTATGTAGGAAGTGACGGTAGTTTTGTTTGTAAACTGAGCGAGCTGTTCAGAACCTGCGTGGTTTACTCGAAGGTTTTGGTTAAGATAAGCCTTTCAGTGAGTTCTTAAAGCAACCAACCCAACTTGAGTGAACCCAAGATTTTTTTTATACTATCTAGTAAGGTGGTGTTCAGACCCAAATATAAAAATTCACAGATTTCGCAGTCCCCGCAAAAATCGCAGCATTGAAAATGAATACAATTTACGAAAAAAAAAACATTTTATTTTAAATAACACAATTCCAACTTGAATGCACTTCTCGCCTGCATCCGCATCTTTTGCCACCATTACCATGACGATCGGTCAATAACCAAAGAAGCTACGTCACTTTTTATATACGGAAATACCCGGTTTTCTACAATATCAAATCTAAAGGGACCACCTACAGGTCACAACTATTAACCGATTTTCAAATTTTTTTGTCATTTTGTAGCTAAACTAATACCCTAGGACGCTTTTTTAATTTTTTCTTGTCGGTTTTTTTTTTATATTTACAACTTGGTATTCAAACACCCCCAAAAACTCGATTTTTTTTACATTTTTCAAAATTTCAAAAACAGTTTACAGCCGATTTTTAATATTCAAACGCTCACACGTGTCTCGATAAATTCCTCAACTCTTGGTACTATTTCCATCTCGATTCTCCCAAAATCCTCGGAGTTATAGTCAAAAATATGTTTTAGGCGTTTTGCATCTGATAAACATTTTCAATGGTAAAAATATTTATTTTAGAATAAGTATCCGCCTTTCTTTATTTACGAACAAACACATTTGACTTACCAGGAAAATAAAATTTGCCGTGATATCATTCCTTCCGTGATAAATCTATGTTTCTTTGCAATCAATATACCTATAGGGATAACTACTCGCGTTCCATAGTTAAACAAAGAATTCTAACGGGGATTAACACAAACTACGTAATTAGTAAAAAGGTATCATGAGTACCTTCTTTATACGTATTTCGTGAAACGTCGGGTATAATGAAGGTATGATACCTTTTTACTAATTAGTTGTGTTAATCTTCAGATAAATTTATGTTGTGTTTCAGTTGGAAACGTCTGCAACTGTGACATGAAGAATTCAGTTTTCTTTCTAAATTATACCCCTTTTCTTTCTAAATTGCTCCCTGATCAATTATTTGCTTTACGGTAGGTATTGCTTAGAAATAATAATTGGAGGAGCTCGATGGCGCCCGGTCTGCGAGTGCTGAGGTTAAGCAACTTTCGCAAAGGCCGGTCATCGGATGGGTGACCAAAATTTATCATCTCGAGCTCCTCCGTGCTTCGGAAGGTACGTAAAGCCGTTGGTCCCGGCTGCATTAGTAGTCGTTATCAACCACCAATCCGCACCGGGCCCGCGTGGTGGTTTATGGCCCGTTCTTTCTTTCCATCCATAGGGAAGGCTCGTGCCCCAGCAGTGGGGACATAAAATGAGCTGATGATGATGATGACTAATTGACACTTACATTTTATAGACCCTGTCAGGCAACTATATGAAAAAACCGGCCAAGTGCGAGTCGGACTCGCGCACGAAGGGTTCCGTACTTTATGACGTATACCACTTTGGAAGTGTCTCTCGCGTAAACTATTCAGTTTAGAAAAAAAATATATTAGAAACCTCATTATCATTTTTGAAGACCTATCCATAGGTACCCCACACGTATGGGATGAAAAAAAATTTTTTGAGTTTCAGTTCTAAGTATGGGGAACCCTCAAAATTTATTGTTTTTTTTTCTATTTTTGTGTGAAAATCTTAATGCGGTTCACAGAATACATCTACATACCAAGTTTCAACAGTATAGTTCTTATAGTTTCGGAAAAAGTGGCTGTGACATACGGACGGACAGACAGACAGACAGAGAGACAGACAGACAGACATGACGAATCCATAAGGGTTCCGTTTTTTGCCATTTGGCTACGGAACCCTAAAAAGAGCGTCTTTATTGCATTAAGCGCACCGTGTGTATAGTGTTACGTATCTAAATGAGAATTTTCCTTGGTCACCTCAAATGTCAGACGTACTTTTTGCCAGTAAACATTGCAGCAGGAACAAACTACTAGTACCTATATGCATGAGACACGCGACTTGCGATAAAGCCATTGCCACGCTTAAAGCGGAGCGGATACAAAGCGTTTTCAACAAACAAAACCCTTCGGAGCATCTAGTAGGGCACGGAGATAAGCACCAGTGCGTGATGCCGTTCCTTCTAGAACACCTCTGACGGTGCTTCGTTTCATACGGCTTGAGGAACCCTTTTAGTGCCTCGCCCCCAAAAAAGCCCAGGAAAGCTGAAAATGCGACTTATTCGTCAACTGGCATGACGAATAAGTCGTTTGGCCAAGTGACAATCAGCAAACTAGAGAGTTTCGCGTTTTTTTGAGAGCAAAAAAAACGCGAACCTCCGAAGTCATATTATAACTGTCACTTCGAATAAATGTTCAGGGTGTCAAGTGCGAGTTAACGAAAACGAGAATTTGTACGACAAAATGTTAACTCTTCTCGTATGCCGCCAGGAGGCGCTGTTTCAATGCCATACTAATTTTCGTTATCGTAAACGTAATCGAATGAATACGGATACTAGGCACCCTGAATTTTAATTTATCACCCTTTCTGAATTATGGATGGCAACACAATGACGATGAATGATGGAGTTCGATGTTAACGCGCCCGGTCTGCGATTGCTGATGTTAAGCAACTTTCGGAAAAGCCGGTTATCGGATGGGTGACCAAAAAAGTCTCATCTCGAGCTCCTCCGTGCTTCATAAGGCACGTAAAGCCGTACAATGAGCTGGTGATGAACAAAACGATTGATGTGGATTGATCTCTCTCTTGAGGAGCTCGATGGCGCAGTGGTTAACGCGCCCGGTCTGCGATTGCTGTGGTTAAGCAACTTTCGCAAAGGCCGGTCATCGGATGGGTGACCAAAAATTTTCCACCTCCAGCTCCTCCATGCTTCGGAAGGCACGTAAAGCCGTTGGTCCCGGTTGCATTAGCAGTCGTTAACAATCACCAATCCGCACTGGGCCCGCGTGGTGGTTTATGGCCCGTTCTCCCTATCCATCCATAGGGAAGGCTCGTGCCCCAGCAGTGGGGACATTAAATGAGCTGATGATGATGATGATGATGATGATCTCTCTACTTTTAGCATAATAACTGGTGGATTATCAGTGGATTACCAGCCTTACAGTGTCTCACCTCGTTGGCAACAGGTTTACCCCTTTCAAAACACGATACTATATAGAATAACTGATGACAGGAAGCAGGGTCAACTAAGTTCAGGCGCCTAGGAGTATCGCGGGAAGCCACGTTACGTAGTTATGTCTATTTTTATCTTTCGAAAATGTACAGTAAGGTAAAGCCACCATAGAGCACGCACTACCAAAGAGAAGTAGTAGAGCAGTACTACTAGTGAGCTTGGGAATGATGAAAAAGAAAAGTTTACTTTTACCCTATAAAATTATGGATATCAAATAGCCATTAAGTTTATATATAATAATAAATTCAATGGGACGAAATGCCGAATGAATAGTAATTTACTTTTGAGATTCAGTGTTACGTCCCATTATTGGGACGAAAAAGCCGTAGGATGAAACACAGAACGACCCAAAATTTTTACGCGACGACGACGACGTGACGTGATGCCCGAATCCTGCGTGAACCGTTTGAGAAGCTAATGATCTTTACGAAAAACAACTCCGCGTTTAGCCTGCAAATCTTTGAAAAAATATTGTGAAGTAATTAGCCGTGCAACAAAAAAAAGGTTGTCATATTTTAAGTTGAAACTTAAATAATATTTAAGTTTCAACTGTCAGAAACTGTCAAAAGCTTTTTAAAAAAATCTGTCCCACTCTCATTGAATAATATTAAATCTGTTAGAAACTACTTGCCGGTCTGTGACATAACGTGTGCATGTTGCCAATATGGTGGTATGTTGTAATGAATTCCATGAATGTATGTTTCCCAATAGGTATAATATACACAATTTCCCTGTGTGGTGCCGGGGACAAAGAATTGCACCACCCCATCTCTTCCCGTGGGTGTCGTAAAAGCCGACTGAGGGACCATTCCAGAGGATGGGCAGCAGCATCTCTCTGAGGTTAACTCTCAACTTACTGCGATCGCCAACCCGCCTGCCAAGCGTGGCGATTATGGGGAAATCCTCTCATGTATCCTTGGGGGAGGCCTTTGTCCAGCAGTGGATGTCTTTTGGCTGAGATGGTGGATACATAATTAGTTTTAAAAACCTCATCTAATTTAAAAGCGGTCTTATTATTTGGTAGTTAGAGCCATTAAAGATAAAAACTGTAGGATGTCATATCACCTAACACTATTTTTTTTCCTGTCTCACATTATCTTGTCATGCATTCCATCTTAGATAAAGATAAAGATAAACAAAAATGTGAGAATATTCATCACCATTACGTTATATCATGACAAACTAAGAACTGATTTCAGGGACACTTATATAATAATGAAGGTGATTTAGAGAAAAATATTTTAATGAAATAACACTATCATATCTTGAGATTGTACTATGACAAATGTGGAACAACCCTATCATAGTGGTAGCGTCGGGGTTTTTGGTGAAACCCATCCTTATCCTATATTCGTCATAACAACATCCTTTAAAAATATTGGTTTTGTTAGAAGAACAACAGATTTGGAACGGATGGCTACTTATAACCAAAAAACACATTACTACAAAACTTAAACAAAGGCTAAATATGTGTTTAAAATATTGTGTATTTGTCTAAAAGTATTAGCTAAAAAGTGACAGCATGTGTTTTAAGCAGTTTCTAACTTTAGCTATTGTTTTATGGTAAAGCAGCTTTTGTCTTACGATCTCACAAAGAAAATGCCGTGCTTCAAAAGGCACGAAAAGCCGTTGGTCCCGATTGCATTAGCAGTCGTTAGCAACCACCACACCGCACTGGGCCCCCAGCCCGATCCGATCCGAACCCCTCGGAGAATCTAGTAGGGCACGGGGACACGCACTAGTGCGTGATGCCGTGATGCCGTTCTCTCTAGAAAACCTCTAAAGGTGATACGTTTCACACGACTTGAGGAACCTTTTAAGTTTCTCGCCGCTCTCAAAAAAGCCAGGTGAAGCTGAAAATGCCGTCTGACGCAATCAGCAATGTCTCTCAAACGTGTTTCGGATTTTTCGATGCATAGCCCGGGTTTGTGATTACCAACCCGCGTTTGGCCAGCGTGGTGATTAAGCCATTACCCATCAGTTGTAGTGATGACTTAATTTCAATGATGGAGGCCTTTGCCCAGCAGTGGGACAGTTATAAGCTATTTATTACGTGTGATTAAGCCATTACTTGATATCAATTATGGAAGCCTTTGCTTTGCAGTGGGAGTACATATAGATTCTTTACTTTATTTTATTTTACTTGCTTGTTAATTAAAACATAATTTTCCTCTTTTGGTAAAGTCTCACTTTTCCTAACGAATCACAGGTGCTATTTAAGCAAAGTGAGTTTTCATAGTAACGTTACACACACAAACATTTGCATGCAAAACACACGCACTGATCTACCGAAAATTTCCTGTGAATTAATGAACACAACGCTCTGTCACAAAATAAGAAGGCTGCAGAAAGTAAGCTTAATTCAAACGCACACATAGACAACTCATCATAAACAATACGATCCGAACCTTTTTTTTTTGAGAGTTTGCTGTTTGCCTTGAACGGCATTTTCAGCTTTACCGGACTTTTTTGGGGACACTTTACCCTTTAGGGTTCCCCAACCGTGTAAAACGAATCACCTTCCTCGATCCGAACCCCTCGGAGAATCTAGTAGGGCACGGGGACACGCACCAGTGCGTGATGCCGTTCCCTCTAGAAAACCTCAAAAGGTGCTTCGTTTCACATCATCATCATCATCATCTGGACATAGGCCGGACTTGGAGACAAGTGCACGCCACCGAGCACGGTCCGCGGCTACTCTCATCCAGCTCTTGCCAGCCATAGGGCTTGAAGAAACCATTAAGTTTCTCTCAGCAAACTGTCTCCAAAAAAAAGCTGCGCTGGGACTGTGTGTTACTGTGTCGAGAATATCTACCTACACTATCTAAATATAGCAGACATTAAATTAAATATAAAATAATAAAAAAATATATAATATATATATATATTTTTTGACGCCGTATTTTAGTTTTGTATTAGTTTTAGTTACTTTAGGTTAATATAGCATTAAATAGCGACAAAGCTACAATGAAACAAAAGGTTAATTCCGCGAGCAAAAAAAAGTCAATTTAAAAAAAAAATTGGCGATAAAGACACAAAATGAATAATCATTGTTATTACCTACTGAAGCCTAAGTAACATAGTCCTAATTAAAGGTCTATAATAATATTAACAACCGGTATTGAGTTTTAGAAGTAATACATTTATTAATAAGTGAAAAAAAAAGCTTACTTTCTGTAATCTTTTGGGGTCTCCTTATTATGTGGCTCTATACTTTGGTTATGACCTTAAGCCACTTAAAGGTTGAAAGTACCTACTTATAATTACCATAGTGTGTGAGTTGATTTCGTAATAATGGTGTTCGGTAGACAAAATAATGGTAACTCCAAATACTAGTAAAATTACGATAAGGTAATAATGTATACGTATCATCATCATCATCAGCTCATTTTATGTCCCTACTGCTGGGGCACGAGTCTTACCTTTGAATGGATAGAGAGAACGGGCCATAAACCACCACGCAGGCCCAGTGCGGGTTGGTGGTTGTTAACGACTGCTAATGCAGCCGGGACCAGCGGCTTTACGTGCCTTCTGAAACACGAAGACATGGGTTTCTGTGTCGATACCTAACCGTAAGCGACAATTTGAGGACGCAAATCGAACAGAATTAACTGGGGTATCTCAAAAATCTAGACAAAAAGCATAAATCAAAAAAATATATCATATATCATAGGTAAATGAAGCGTCTCGTGATACAAAAACACAGATCTCATTATAGAAAATAAAATAAAATAAATAGATAGATAATGCTTTTGTTACAACACTTTAAAACATAAACATGATCAAAAAAATAAATCATTCACAAAGTTACAATTTGGCGGTCTTATTGCTTTTAAGCAATTTCTTCCAGACAACCAGTCGGATGGAGAGAGCTAATAAACTGTAAGATCAGAGGTGAAACTATTAAAACATACTATATATAAATTAACCTACTTAAACATAATAGTACTCGCAGGTTTTTTTTTTTCGAGATTGATTGCTGATTGCCTCAAACGGCATTTTCAGCTTCACCGGGCTTTTTTTGGGGGCGGCGAGGAACGTAAAGGGTCCCTCAAGCCGTGTGAAACGAATCACCTTCGGAGGTTTTCTAGAGGGAACGGCATCGCGCACTAGTGCGCGTTCCCGTGCCCTACTAGATTCTCCGAAGGGTTCGGATCGGATCGGGGAGTCTCAGGTAGGAAAGTAGCAGCTTTGCAGCAAGACAGGGTTAATCGGAAAGGTAATTTTTTTACGAGCTCTTATATTTAGACAACATCGCATACATTACAAAAACACAAATTTTGAAAAAAAATCCACGAGCAGGATTTGAACCTGCACCCTTCGACATACCGGGTCAAGTGCTCTCCCAATTGAGCTATCGTGGTTCTAACCAGCCCGAAATTATTCAACACTATTCACTTTTACTTCAAAAGTCAAAGGCGCCCATTGTCAACAACTACCGTTATTAACATCAAAATTTGTGTTTTTGTAATTTGTTCGTAACAAAATTTGCGTTAAAAATTATATAAACAAAAACATTTTATCGCATACATTGTTGTGATCCATGATTGATGAAGGTAAGTAGCTAAAGCACTCGTTTCATGGAAATCAGAAACAACGACGGTACCACAACCACCCGACACACACACAGACCCGACACCATATCGAAAAGGTCGTTTTCGACATTAACGCGACCAGGAATCGCACCCGGAACCTTAGAGTTAGCGCCGCCCAAAGTCGGTGCAAGCCACTCAGCTACGGAGTTCATCAAAAATGCTCTTATTAATTGCTCTTTAAAATTATACTTAACTAGCGGCCGCCTTTTCACCCGTGTGGTTCCCCTTCCCGTGGGAATATCGGGGTAAAAAGTATGTGTTAATCCAGGTTATAAACTATCTGTATGCCGAATTTCATCCAAATCCATCCATCCGTTGCAGCGTGAAGAAGCAACAAATATACACACATACACACAAAATTTCGCATTTATAATATTAGTGTGATACTCTAAGGGCTGATTCTTCAATCGTCAGTTAAAATTTATTCATTGAATAACTTTGACATAAGTCATTAATTATATCAAAGTTATTATTCAATCTGTCAAGATTCTCCTTAGAAAATATGTCACAATGATAATATTATTCGTTGGATAAAACTTATCTGAGGATTGAAAAATCGGGCCTTTTGTCTGATAGATAACCTTCAGTTACTCGTATTCCATTGCATTGTAATGCCATCGTCGGTTCGTTAGCGACATTTTAATGAGTATTATACCATGCGAAGGTTTTGTTTTTCAATAATCAATTTTATGGTTTCATTTTTAGGGTTCCGTAGCCAAATGGCAAAAAACGGAAACCTTATGGATTCGTCATGACTGTCTGTCTGTCTGTCTGTCCGTCCGTATGTCACAGTCACTTTTTTCCGAAACTATAAGAACTATACTGTTGAAACTTGGTAAGTAGATGTATTTTGTGAACCGCATTAAGATTTTCACACAAAAATAGAAAAAAACAATAAATTTGGGGGTTCCCCATACATAGAACTGAAACTCAAAAATTTTTTTTTCATTAAACCCATACGTGTGGGGTATCTATGGATAGGTCTTCAAAAATGATATTGAAGTTACAAACATATTTTTTTCTAAACTGTATAGTTTACGCGAGAGACACTTCCAAAGTGGTAAAATGTATGTCCCCCCCCTGTATCTTCTAAAATAAGAGAATGATAAAACTAAAAAAAATATATGATGTACATTACCATGCAAACTTCCATCGAAAATTGGTTCGAACGAGATCTATTAAGTAGTTTTTTTTAATACGTCATAAAGTACGGGACCCATCATGCGCGAGTCCGACTCGCACTTGGCCGGTTTTTTTTAAATACAATTTCCATTCAATCAAAGACTGTATGGCGACATAATCTTCTTTATATATTTAATGATTCCGTACGTATGTCGGTAAGTATGTCACTGAACTCCTCCCAAACGGCTGAGCTGGATTTGATAGAAATTTTGTGTGTGTTTGAGTCGCCACTCCCACGCTGGCCCAATCGTGGACGGTGGGTTTTAACGACCGCCATCTACGACAACCACAGGGACTAACGGCGGCAACATGCCTTCCGAGGCACGGAGGAGCTCGATATATGTATTTTAATTCATTGACCCGGCAACCCGGCCGGCCGGCAGTCGCAATTGCGACAATTTACAATTTATCGCTACCAAAACACATATTCGTACGGAACGTACCTAGCACAGAAAAAAGAATAATAAAAAGGAAAAGAAAGTAACGATACTTCTGTCAAACAAACCGGTAAAAAATTGTAACTTTATGCTTGGTATTGTTACTTGGCGGGCATTTTTACCGGTAAATTAACTAAACCGCTCTACGAGGATTGGAAAAAGCGCATTTAGGTAACGAAAAAAGTAACGATACTGTTCTAGGAGCTCGATGGATAACGCGCCCGGTCTGCGAGTGCTGAGGTTAAGCAACTTTCGCAAAAGCCGGTCATCGGATGGGTGACTAAAAATGTATCATCTCGAGCTCCTCCGTGCTTCGGAAGGCACGTGAAGCCGTTGATCCCGGCTGCATTAGCAGTCGTTAACAACCACCAATCCGCACTGGGCCCGCGTGGTAGTTTATGGCCCGTTCTCCCTACCTATCCATAGGGAAGGCTCGTGCCCTAGCAGTGGGGATACAAAACGAGCTGATGATGATGATGATGATGATGACTGTTCTAGATAACGTTATATCTGCATTACCGCTACCAATTTACCTTTATAGAAATAACATTACTTACTGATACTAATAATGGACATTTTAACGGTATCAAGCTATTATCATCTCAGCCAAAAAGACGTCTACTGTCGGACAAAGGCCTTCAAGGATAAATCAATTTGAGGGGAATTTACCATAATCGCCACGCTTGGCAGGTGGGTTGGCGATCGCAGTAACGTGAGAATAATCACAGAGAGACGCTGCTGTTCATCCTCTGGAATGGTCCCATAGTCGCCTTCTACGACACCCACGGGAAGAGATGGGGTGGTGCAATTCTTTTTCCCCGGCACCACACGGGGGTGTATCAAGCTATTTTACTGGGTGCCAAGTGTGAGTTTTATTCGCAATTCAATCACGTTGACCAAAACGAGAATTTGTATGGCAAAATGTTAACTCTTCTCGTATGCCGCCAGGAGGCGCTGCTTCAATGCCATACTAATTTTCGTTTTCGTAAACGTAATCGAATGAATACGGATGGTAAACAAAACTCACACTGGGTGTCCCCAGAGCAGGTAGGCTACTCTTGACGCAAACTCAATCTCAATACAATTCCAATGCGATTAATATGTATCGATATGGGGATAAGTTTCGCAATTTCGGGACGCCCCATCCCGATAATAAATTGTTCACTCAATTTCCACGCAATTTAATTCCAATGTAGCGCTATTATCGCTTTAAGAGTGCCATTTGAATTTTTTACATTTGGGATTGGAAATTGATTATTGCAATTGTGTTTCAAGAGTAACCCACCTGGACTGGCGCGACAATGTCACCGGGACAAGGAAATACAATCCCTGTTCTATTGTTAGAAGTATTGAAACCGCAAAAAGACTGACATGTGCCACAACGTCCGTATACGTTGTCTAGGTACAGTCACGTTCATAAATATATTACCAACCATAATTGAGACACGGGTCATGTGTAGTGATAGTGACCTAGTGTCTCAGTATTTTACAGACGCTATACTACCTATCAAAACTGTCAAATCTAAACTTATCTATACTAATATTGGGCCCTTACCTATGAAATTGTCGTTATTTTTCTCACTTATTAATAGGTGTATTACTTCTAAAAGACAATACCGGTTATTAATATTGTTATACACCTTTAATTAGGACTATGTTACTTAGGTTTCAGTAATAACAATGATTGTTCATTTTGTGTCTTTATCGCCCTATTTTTCTTTTATTGGCTCCTTTTTTTGTTTGCGGAATTGACCTTTTGTTTCATTGTAGCTTTGAAGTGACGTGATTTTTTTTCTTTTTAATGTCTGCTATATTTAGCTAGTTAAACAAACAACAAATATGACATGATTGATTGTTTATATTAAGTAACAGTATTAAATTGTGTTAAGTATAAAAATGTCAAGTTATATGCAATGTCATCATTATGTTAAAAATTAAATTAATAAGTACTAAATTGTGCTATAATGTCAAAAGTAAGTAAGTAAAAAAAAAAAAATTCATGTCAAAATTTTATTCAAGTACCTATCATTTGTTAAGGAAAAGTCGGTAAGTCTTTCCAAGTCTGAGTCTAAGTCTTCGGTTTTGTAATAGACTTTGTCAATAAGTAGAATTTATAGTCTTTTCTTGAACAGATTAATTGGTGACATTTTAATATCATTCGGGATATTATTAAATATTTTACTAACCATACCAAAGAAACTATTTGAAAATAATGTAGTTTTATGTTTATTTACACTCGTGACTGTACATTATGTTAAAACCGCCGCAAGCCGCAGCGCCTTCCATTTTCTACTATATGAACAATGCTACGTTTTTTATACCACTATTGAGGTAAGCATATAAGAGAATTCATTATCTGTCATGATTTAAAACTAAAAGTATAATATAGACCCATGTGTACTATCATACCCCAATCACCTTATTTATTAAATAGAAGAGTGCGGCTGCTTATCTATTTCATTTTTATTTATTTATTCATTATTTATTTATTTATTTCACAATTTTAAAAAAGTTGTTATTTTTTGAACCCACCCACTCTGACATACCGGTGTTTTTTCGCAACAAATGCGCATTTTCTTTTTTTTTCAGCGTTCTTGTAACGCTATTTTAAGCAAACAGTGTCACTGTGCAAACTTGTATAAATCATCTCAAAGTTAAAGATAACAATTGCATTCTGCAAACAGGTTTTATGCGTGAAATCTTGTTGCGTTCTCATCTGGGTCGGCAGAGTTTAAATACCATTAAAAACGATTGGATGATGGTGGTGTAAGTACCTACCAGTGGCGAAGAGTGGAAATTTAAAGAGGAAAAGCCGCCTTTTAAAAAAAATATGCAATCCAAAAACATAGTACCAAAAACAATACCTATGGATGTATTCAAAATTATCTTAATTACATTTTATATTAAGTACTTTAAATCATCTGATTTTATCAAATGTGATTTTAATTTGCAACTTGACTAATGTGATATTATTAGATAAGCAAATTGTTGTTTCACCGACATTATTAATAAAGAGTTAAGTATATTTCAAAACTAAGACATTGATCATGAAATTTTTCAAATAATTTCATGTAGACACTTATAAACATTTTTATAATAGGTTAGCTTGGTATCTGACTGTACTTTTGATAAAAATATTCAACTAATAAATTTTATCGCACTAAAACAAAATCGGGCGCCTCCACCACGGGTGCGTCACACACCGGGGCCTAACCCACGAACCCGTAATTTTAATACCAAACTGTTGACCGTTGTGTGTGTTAAATGGATGAATGAAAGTAACATGTTGACCATTATCTAAAGGGAAGCCAATGGGAATCGGGTTGTATGGAGTCTTCGTCACTGGTACCTACTTAGTCCTCCTACCAGGCTAGGCATTACCACCTCATCTTAATAGTAGCATTATACACTTTTAAACATCTCCCCACCCCCAAGACCCGGTCAACCTGAGGGCTCGTTCAGTGTTTCGTCCCAAAACACGTTCGTCCCAATGGGACGAAACACTGAATTCAAAAATATATTATTTTTTGTTCTGCGATTCGTCCCATTGAAATAATTCTTATAACATAATGAATTAATGAGATTAAGTACCGTCAGCAAGTAAATGTAATAAAAGACATAACATTAGTTTGGTAAAAATGTCTGTATTTAAAAGGAAATCAACAATAAACATGTTTTTATACTTAAATCATATTAAAAGTAAATACAGTAAGGTTAACAAAAATAAAGGATTTATTGTAAAAATAGTAACTTTTTAAGTTTTAATCACATATTTGAGCGGTAATTCGTCGCAAATATTAATGTTAAAGTTATGACTGCTTAAACAATAAAAAATCCCACTAATTTCACTCTAATATGACAGAAAAAATCACACGTCAATAGAAAATCTTAACTACTATACTACTCTCAACTACTATATTAATAAGAAATCACAGCTTACAATCACAGAATCAAATATGTATTATCAATGATTTTAAATCGGTCTTAATCTAAATATTTATCTTAAAAAAATCAACACTTAAGTTTTAATCACGTATTCTTCGCTAATATTAATTATACATGTGTCTATGACAGTCAAAACAATTTAAAAAATCCACTAAATCAAAATACTTATTTGTAAAAAAACTTAATTATGTTATTGATGAAATTAACGTTTTCACGCGGAAAAATTTACAACGGTAGTTAGTAATATAATTTTATTTATTAAACTTTTTTGCTGATATTACTTTGCAAAAATTTTGCTTAGAAATGCGGAAAAAAACTCAATGGGACGAATCCAGAACGAAAAATATATTTTTTTTTAATTTAGTGTTTCGTCCCATTGGGACGAACGTGTTGTGGGACGAATCACTGAACGAGCCAACCTGAGCCTTTATAGGCGCCCTCGGGTTGTACCAATCCGAACCCCTCGGAGAATCTAGTATTGAACGGGGACAATCACTGGTGCATGATCCATTCCCTTTAGAAAACCTCTGCCGGTGCTTCGTTTCACACGGCTTGAGGAACACGTTAAGTTTCTCGCTGCCCCCAAATAAGTCCGGTGACACTGAAAATGCTGATTAAGACAATCAGCGTAAAACAATAAAATACAAAAATCTTTTGAACTTTCGCTTTTCAAAGTTATCAAACAATATAAACGGGGATTAACGCAAGCTAATTAGTTAAATGTATCCATAGGTGTCATAGTTAGTAATGTAACATTGTTGCGTTCCAATAGTTAACAGCGTCTCGTACTACTCATTGACTATTGTGAAATAGTCTCTAACAGTGACGTAATAAGCACGTTTTCGACTGAACAACTGTAGGTGCCAAGTAATCATTAATGATAAATGATAATTGACGTCTATGAGTGCGGCAGTTATTGAGAAGAAATCCTTTTGGTACTTAATGTAAATTAATATATTGCATCACGTGGGCCCAAGTAGGGTTACTCTTGAAACACAATTGCAATAATCAATTTCCAATCACAAAACTAAAAAATTTAAATCACACTCCTAAAAGCGATAATAGCGCAAAATTGGAATTAAATTGCGTGGAAATTGAGTGAACAAATTATTATCGAGATGGGGCGTTCCGAAATTGCGAAACTTATCCCAATATCGATACATATTAATCGCATTGGAATTGTATTGAGATTGAGTTTGCGTCAAGAGTAGCCAACCTGGCCGCCTGTCGTAAACTTTATAAAACATCCATATACTTTTAAAGTCAGCACTATAACCTGCTTAGGTAGTTACACTAAAATTCATTTAAATGTTAAAGTGTCCTATGATATTTTAGAATTTTCCCAATATTTTTGCAACGCTGTAAAAGAAAAGGCGTTAAAATAATTGGCCCTCAGTGAGTTTTTAGCTGGCTCTTTGCAATACAAACTAACGGTTGCAATTCCATTTCTCGTAAAGACCAATTTACACTTCAATAAGTACAGTAGCGAGTTAAGAAATCAGTCAGTTAAGTAACAAGTTGTAAGTTGTAAGTAGCGTCCAAACGTAGGCGAGTGAGTAAGCATAAGTTGCCGTTCCAACAAGAAGAAAAATTTATAAACTTTACTTTACTCGCCCGTCTACATGCCCCGGGTGCGGGAAACGCGAGGGAGGGGCCGACTTCGCACTGGACTAGCCGAAAAATAGGATCGCGATCTATTCAAATCAACTTAATAAACCACTTACTACTTAACTCGCTTTTGC
This sequence comes from Eudonia mercurella, assembly GCA_963082485.1. Lineage (NCBI taxonomy): Eukaryota > Metazoa > Arthropoda > Insecta > Lepidoptera > Crambidae > Eudonia > Eudonia mercurella. The sequence goes on from OY720043.1 coordinate 5,666,817, forward strand.
CGTTCAAATGACAACAACAACTTAACTCGCCGATGTCGTAAGTTAACTCGCTACTGTACTTATTGAAATTTAAATCGGGCTTTAGGGAGGGAGGGACATCAGACGAACTTTTATTATTGCAACATTTTACTTTACTATTTCCACTTTATCCTTCTGTGATTTAATTGTATGACTATTTTTATTATTTTGTGCTTGTTCTGAAACCATGTACTGTAACACTTACCGCAAATGAAATTTAAGACCATCGTTCGAACCGATATGGCGACTTAGAGCTCATCATCATCATCCATCATCAGCCTATATTAGTCTACTGCTGCACATAGGCCACTTCATGTGCACGTCACTAAGCACAATCCGCGGCTACTCTCACCCAGCTCTTGCCACCTTGCGAAGATAGTCGTTCCACCTAGTGTGAGAGCGTCTTACACTACGTTTGCCAATACGCGGTCTCCACTCGAGAACTCGTTAAACCTAGAGCTGAACATTGCATCTAAATAAAGAATTTCAAATTGACAGCAAATTTTCTTTTCAGTGACCATCCCAGTGCTGAACTTCGGCATGCTATTGGGATGGCAGTCTCCCATGACGCCGTTGCTGCAGTCCCCCGAGGGTCCGGCGCCCGAGCCCATCTCCGACGAGACGCTGTCCTGGATGGCAGCGCTAACCTTCTTCCCCCCCATCTTCTGCGGCTTCCACATGGGAGGCCTCATAGATAGATGGGGGAGGAAGCTTTTTACTATGTTGACGTCGTTGTTTCTAACGGTAAGTCTTCAGAGTTCAGGCAGTATGTATTGTGCAAACTTATCAGTCAAAAAAATAATGATAACAGCTGAAATTGTTTTTCACGAGTTGGTCCCATAGTAAGAGTTCTGCAAAACTATGAGCAAAGTCTAAAGATTTTCAGGTAATTTAAATATGTTATGTATATTATAATATACATATTATAATAGGTATTAACTTATTATCTTGTTATTGTAACGTGTTTACTAGTTTTGAGTACAGACGCCTACACATCAGACTATCCAAAAAATGTTCTACCATATACAATATGTCCCGTTTCCGACCTCAGAGACTTTAAGGGTTGATTCTTGGTATCATTTTATTTATTTAAAAAAATAAAAGTAGGTAAACGGGCCGGTTTTTTCAGTACCTGGCACGACAGATTTTTTAAAAAATATTTTGGCTTTAAACCTAACATTATTTATACTTTAAAAAAAGGTTTGCATGAAAAAGTCATAAGTAACAATATGCCATTTTTAGACAGTTTGAAGAGCTATGAAAAGAATCTATTTTTATGAGCATAGGATATCCACATCCGACGCTATAGCTATTTTAAGGTACACGTTCTTATGGACATTAATTAAATATTAATATGGCTGCCATTGCTAGGGGGTTGGAGTTGCACCCCTACTTTTATTTATTTATTTATTTATAATTTATGTACACACAAATGAATAAGAAGGGAGAACATAGTAAGAATAGATAAGTACAAGGGCGCTGCTTATTTCACATTGAAATTTCTTCCAGCTTTTTTTTTTAAATAAATAAAATGATGCCAAGATTCAACCCTTAAAGTCTCCGAGGTCGGAAACGGGACATATTATAAGACATAAAGTTCAAATTCTATTGAGGAAATTAAACAGTGTAATGCGCAAGCGTAAGTACCTTCTTGGCAGTATTCTCAATTAGTCACCGGTTTCTCAAAGACATTTTAATGCTCCCGGGGATTTTTCGGTTACCGCAAAAAAAGTTTTTTCTTGAGGTAAATGCTAATCTACAACGTGTAACAGGTTAAGCGCACACCCAGAAAGTAGTTTGTCATAAATCGGCTTCTCAATCGATTAAAAATATTTAAAATATAGGTAATTTTTTTTTTTCAAAACTTATTAAAACTTGTTGAAATTACAGTCACTCCCTCGTTAAATAGTTAAAACAAACGATAATAAAACGTAAGTCAATGCAATAAGGGGCTTTTTAAAATGCGGTAGGTCGGTAGGCTAAAGCGCTAATATGCCCATACTGTTTGCCCTCGATGAGTATAACTAATAACTTAAATAAATCAATTTAATTAAATAAAAGTAAAATTATTTTGCACGTTTTTTAATTATAATTAAATATTTTAATTGGGGTGTCTGAGGATGTGCGCTCATTCTGTGACATGTTGTATAGGTAATTTTTGAGGCATATCCTCCCAACAATAACAAATACTTTAATTATTATTAAAACCGTTAAATGAATTAGTTTATATTCCTTGACGAGTAAGCACTTGACCGTCATCTCACCTAATGATAAGCAATGATAGGCCGGTGGAAGCGAACTAAACCCAGAATCCCCAACTACTAAGATCTGACTATCTTATCTCTAACTGTTGGAACAAAATACTACACAACAAACTACAAAAACTAGTAAGAATAGCGGCATAAGCCACTAAAGTGGTATTATAAAGAAATACTTTCATAAAATAGTCTTTATGCAATGTCGCCTTCTGAGATGATTCTACGACGACCCGACTTTAAGGAGTTACTTTATTTAAATTTAACATTTTTCCTTATCATCCAGACGGGTTCTAAACAAAAGAGAATTCAAGTAAAAATGTTTACGTTGAATTTGTAACATATACGTGTAACTCGATGGAGGAGTAGCTCGATAGCGCAGTGGTTAACGCGCCCGGTCTGCGAGTGCTGAGGTTAAGCAACTTTCGCATAGGTCGGTCATCTGATGAATGACCAAAAATTTAGCATCTCCAGCTTTTCCGTGCTTCGGAAGGCACGTTAAGCCGTTGGTCCCGGCTGCATTATTAGTCGTGCCCGCGTTCCGCCCGTTCTCCCTATCCATCCATAAGGAAGGCTCGTGCCCCAGCAGTAGAGACATAAAATGAGCTGATGATGATGATGACGTGTATCTTTTGTTTCAGATAAGCTGGTCCATCACACTGTTCTCCCTGCGGCCGTGGGCGCTGATCGCGTCGCGAGCGGTGGCCGGCTTCGCCTGTGCCACGTGCTATGTCGTCACACCCCTGTACTTGAAAGAGGTCAGTTTTATCTCTTTATCAGGATGTCCACTTGGAAGTGTATGAAGCTGATGTGGTCGTCCTTTATATTATGTTTTTTATGTGTTGTAATGGAAAGTGTCCTTCTATGATAGATATATTGGCATTGGCCCTTAACAACAACTTTTTTTTGTGGATGCCTTAGACTTCTATTGCTTCATAACAATAGCAGTCTAAGACATCCGCAAATATTTAGAAATGCATGAACTTATATATGTACATAGCAATATAGCCGTTATAGAGGTAATAAAACTCCTGTATCGAGTAGTAAAAACTTATGTGCCAATCATAATAATGCTATAACTTTAATAGGATTTTCTTTGCCAATTTCATTTTATAGAACTTGGAATTTTATTGTTATATTTTTTATTTGCATTATAATAAAAAAGCCGCTGGATGCGAGCAGCACAAAACCGGTCGTTGCGGAGATCCTTGGGGGAGGCCTTTGTCCAGCAGTGGACGTCTTTTGGCTGAGATGATGATGTTGATGATGATGATGATTATAATATATATATGATATAATATTGTATTACCGGATCGCATTGGTTATTGGCCACTGAATACTATTTAACTGCTTTAACGAAGACGGTTTTAACGAAGAAACCCACACATTTTACATACAACTTCCTAGTGGCACCAGTGATCGACAGGGACCAGTGATCGACACTGTTTTCCTTTAATCATTAAAAGAAGGGATCAACAACTGGTTTTTGACTATAGCAACAAGACCATCACAGACCATCTACTTAATAGCTGTCATCTTAATCTATCTTATATAAATAAAAATGAATGTTGCTAAGCGCAAAACTCGAGAACGGCTGAACGGATTTGAATGAAACTTTGCACATAGACAGACCATGACCCGGATTAGGACATAGGGTACTTTTTATCCCGGTAACAGGTTCCTGTGGGATAGTGTAGTCTTCGCGAACGAATTCGCGGGCGACAATCTATATAAATAAAAATGAATGTTTCTAAGCGCAAAACTCGATAACGGCTGAACGGATTTGAATGAAACTTTGCACAAAGACAGATTTTATGTCATTACTTTTGTTAATATTTTTATGGAGCAAAAAATTAAAGATGTCTACTTCTCAAATAACACAACAATCTCCATCAAATCAAATAAAACACGAATCAAATAATTCTTGACATAGGTACACCTTTTTTTATTTCTAGTAAGTATTCACTTGTCTTCGTCTGTTTCATTATTACGAGTAAATGTTCGAATGGGCCTCTGATTCCTGTTCTTTCTACCATCAGATCGCGTCCGACAAGGTGCGCGGTGCGCTGGGCTCTCTCTTCATCCTGGCACAGAACCTAGGCTACCTGCTCATCTACCTGTGCGGAGACCTGCTGCCGTTCGCGGCGGTGATGTGGATGTGCGTGGCAGTACCTGTGCTGCATCTGCTCGCCTTCCTCATGATGCCGGAGACACCTGTATTCCTGGTTAAGCAGGGCAAACTTAAGGTAGGGGTTTTTAACAATTAATACTTTTATTGGAACTGTAAAGCTTTTTCAATCTAGTCTTGTTTGTAGACACACAACAGAGTAACCGGCCCTTTATGGACAGCCATGAGAGTATACAACGTGTAACAAATAGGTGTGGTCAAAATGAAAAGATCCAAAGTATATTCCATCTAGAACTTGTATATGTTGTTATTAAGACATAATTATTAACTTTAATTTGTCATGCAATGGTCAATGAAATATTATAATTGTGAAGTGATGCGCGTCAGGCGCGCATAAGTAAGCAGAGGTGATCATAAATGTAAGTACACAGACGTTACTAAACCACTAGGGCTGTGACTTGTTTATTTTTATGTGACGTCACAATAGAAATATTAAATAAAAAATTGCATAATACATTAACACATCATCATCATCATCAGCTCATTTATGTCCCCACTGCTGGGGCACGAGCCTTCATAGGATGGATAGGGAGAACGGGCCATGAACCACCACGCGGGTCCAGTGCGGATTGGTGGTTGTTAACGACTGCTAATGCAGCTGGGACCAACGGCTTAACGTGCCTTCCGAAGCACGGAGGAGCTCGAGATGATAAATTTTTGGTCACCCATCCGATGACCGGCCTTTGCGAAAGTTGTTTAACCTCAGCACACGCAGACCGGGCGCGTTAACCACTGCGCCATCGAGCTCCTCGTTAATAATCGTGACTCAGTAACTCTGCATACAAGATCTAAATCGGATACACTTTGGATCTTTTCATTTTGACCACACCTATGTGTTATACGTAAGTATATACAGACAACAGTCATTTGTTTATTATATTATACTGCTGACTTCTTAACTTTCTGCAACAATTACCCATTGACAGTTGACACATATTAATGAACATAAGGGGGTGATAATTGTAATAAACGTCACCTGAATCACAAAACCGCATTGTTGTTTTACTTAAGTACGTCATAATGTTAAATTTATTGATAATTCATGTAATTTACCTAGGTATTCGCTGATACTGACGCGCTATACGCTAACACTTTGAAGTTGTTACAAACATACATACATTTTCCCTTTGGAGAAAATGTATGTATGTTTGCAACGAATAAAGTCAAAAACTACTGAACGGATTTAAAAAATTCTTTCACTATTAGAATGCTACATTAGCGTTGAGTAACATAAGCTATATAAAAAAATGGGGTTATGAAGTTCGCCTGGTCAGCTAGTTGTTAAATAAAGGGAGAAAAGAAAGGGCTTTCTGTATTCCTTACGGCTAGGCACTTGGTCCTTATTTCACCTGCCGAGTGCGAGTTTCATTCGCCATTCGATCACGTTAATAATAAGAGAATTCCTATTGAAAAAGAAATCTACTTGTATGCTACCAGAAAGCGCTGCTTCAATGTCATACAAATTATCGTTTTCGTTAACTTGATCGAATCGCGAATAAAACTCGCACAAGACACCCAGGTGTTAAGTGACAATAAGGTTAAGGGGGAAGCGCACCCGAAATCCAATCCAATCCTCAACCACTATGGATAATAAAAGCGTCGTGAGTTTGACTACTTCCTTTCATTATTAAATACGAAATCCTTAAGAACCGAGCAAGTACTGAGAAAGTCCAGTGCCTTGAGTACTTAGTATTTAGTACAGAATCCTAAGAAACTTATCTCTTTAGCCTATTGCTGTTCACTGCTGTTTCCCCCCCCCTAAAGAGCGCCAACCCGGTCCTGCGCAGTCCGCATCCGTCCATCGCCCGCCATCTTTTTCAAGTCGCCGGTCCACCGCGCAGCAGGGCGTCCTTCCCTCCGTTTGCCTTAACGTGGTCTCCACTCTAGGGAATGTCTGCTCCAACGTCGGTGACCTTAGTTCTCTGCTAAATAACTTCGTTGCTAAATTCTATCCGCCAGAGAAACCCCAAGCGTCGCTCGCTGCATCGCTTCATAAGCGACTTTGAAGTGGCGGACCAGCCTTATCGTGTGTGTCCACGTTTCTGCCCCGTACGTCATTACAGGCAGGACGCACTGATTGAATAGTTTCGTTTTCAAGCACTCGGGAATCGATGACTGAGAAGAAGCCCAAACGAATCCTCCTATCCGCCTCTTTCTTGAAGTTGTGCCTACCCAGTTGTATAGTTTGGCCAAGATAGGGAAAATGTAGCATTATAGAATTGAAATTCTTGAAAACTTTCTTATTGACATACTTTGAAACCTCAACTAGCTACTCAACTACAACTATGCTGGTACCAGCTGGTATCAAGAATAGATTGACGTTGACAGTATGAAGTTCAAAATGTTTCTTATACAAATTATACTTATGTACAGACACTACAAGTACAAGTACTACTATTATATATAAACAATGGGAAACTATATTTTCTCGGTGGATATAAAAGAATTGGTTCCCATAATTACATGGTACAACGTTGTCAACATTAAGTAAGTACGTAATGACTTTCTGATGACTTCACTGCGAAAATTAATGTATTTTTTTTTTTATTTTTTTTTTATTTTAAGTGTTAATTGCTGCACTTAAGCTGAATTAAATATTTATATAAAATACAGTGAAAAAAATAAATGCCTACCCGACCCAGCCAGGACACTGGGCCTGACCGTTATGCTGCCGGGAAAGCTGACGTAAGCACTGAATTTTTCCACTGCTTTTTGATTTTTTTAAATGCTTTAGAGCAACATTAGCGTCATCTATCCAACGATCATTGCAACCGATGGACATGCAGATTCATATTTGCAGATGAATACCACCAATTTGATAACACACAGTAGAGTAAATTTTTTACTTTTTTTATTTTAAGTGCTAATTGCTACACTTAAGCTGAATTAAATACTTATATAAAATACAGTGAATAATTCAGTGCTTACGTCAGCGTTCCCGGTAGCATAGCGATCAGTGCAGCCGCCCGGATTGCGGAAGACCCAGGTTCAATTCCTGACTGGGTCGGGTGGGCGTTTAAATTTTTCACTGTATTTTATATAAATATTTAATTCAGCTTAAGTGTAGCAATTAGCACTTATAATTAAAAAAAAATTTACTATAGCGTTGTGTTATCAAATTTGTGGTATTCGACCACAAGGCATCCTGGGTTCAATGTCTTAAGTCAAATTGTTTATTCAATGTAAGCACTCGTACCTACTAAATAATAATTAACTGTAAAATTTTGTTTTAAATAAAGAACTGTTCCAACCGTAACTTAACCTTAAGTGCTGGCATGAAACTTCGAAAACTTATTATCAACCAAATTGCAATTTAGTACAATTCTGTACGCATTAATACATAGTTAGTTCTGCTAGTTTTCTTTCTTGAAAATCTTGAGCTATGCGTGGTACGTTTAAATACTCGTAGGCAAATGATGTTATTGAACTATTGTACCTACCTACTTGGTCAGCTTGTGACATAGCTCCATCGTATCAAAGACTGTCACCACAACAATGATATTAGTAGCTTTGTTTTCTTACACAATTTGAGTTAAGGGGGTGCCGCGCGGAATTTCGAAAATTTAGGTGTTTTTAAGTCACTGGTGCTAGGCGCTGAATAGGTCATATACATTAAAAGGACTAATTTAGGTTAGCTTGATCCTTTTACAAGGCCATGGTTGTCTTGAAATTTAAAACAAATACCCAGAAACTGCATAAACAATACGTAAAAGTAATGATATCTAAAAACTTATTTCTTCAGAAACTTTGTAAATATAGCACAAATTAAACAATGATCCGACATCAAAATGTTTGTATTGATATTCCGCAGGCCACTGTTGTCTTATTTTTCAATTAAAAAATATGAATATGAAAATATTAAGACTTTTATTATTTTTTACCCAAATGCCTATGATTTTACGAAAGTAAACATTGCTCTATTTAAATCACTAGCCTACTCTGTACAGATATCAGTGTGCGTGCGTATTCGTAATCGTGCGCCGTTGTCACACCACCTGCCACGCACCGCTCGCTCGCTATGTTAAAGAAACTTGAAACCGGGTGAAGTAACGTTCTTCCTTACTTCTAGCTTGCTTTATCATATTTTTCCATGGTGCGAGAAAGGAAGATTAATGTGGTTGTTTGCGATCAAGTACCTACTTTGGCCGCAGTATCTTCAAGTTAGGAAATTATATTGTATCTGTAATTATTTTATTAATCAAAATTTTCAGGAAGCCCGCGAAGCGTTGGCCTGGCTTAGGAACACGACAGTTGACGACAAGAACTTAGAAGAAGCCATTCAGGAGTTCGAGAGAGAGGAGGAGTACACGAAGTCTATGAAGCAGGCTAGCTTTATGAGCTTAGGTATGTAAAAATCTATGGTTTATTAAACGGGGTAATGATTTGTCTACCAACCTGTCTAATACTGAACAGGATGTAGGTATTGTTGTATATTCCACTAACTTGGTTTTCATCATTCTTGATGGAGTCGACAAGATGATAGATGTTGTACGTCAATTGCTTCGAAGACCCCCTGGTAGAGTCTTTGTCACAGAAGAAAGACTTTGTACCGAGAAGAAGTTGCAAGAAACTCGGCTGTGTGGCGGTGGCTAAGTCTAAGATTTCGTGACTACAATAGTTTGTAGAAATAGAAATATAATTTATTGCCAATCCTGTAATAGAAGTAGTAGTTTAGTATTTAGTCTACCCGTTTCCTTTACAGTGCAAGACAAGACCCGGTTCAAGGCGTTCCGCATCGCCGTGAACGTGATGCTGTCCCAGGAGACGTGCGGCTACCTGGTTGTGCTCACGTACGCCGGCTCCATCTTCGAGCAGGCCTCGGAGTCCATCAACCTGAAGCTCAGCCCCAACAAGCAGACTATCGTCGTGGGCACCCTGCAACTGTTGGGCTCCATAGTCGCTAGCTGTATAGTTGAGAAGACTGGGCGAAAGGTAATAAAGTTTTTTTTATCTTACGTGTAAGCAGTGATGATAAGGACGAAGGAAGCGTACTCCATTCGGAATCCTCAACTACTGAGGCACTGGCTATCTTATCTCTAGCTGCCGGAATACAACAATACTATAAACATTGATGTTATGTCAACATATTTAGATAAGATGGTGGCTAAAACACGGTTAAAACACCTAAGTGGGATTGTTGAAATTTTTATGGATTTTCGACATTAAGTCAAGGGGATAAAGTTTAAACTATGATGTCCAATGTATTGCCAGAGCCCTAGAAAGGGTAAAGACAGACAGCCAAGAGTGCAAAAATTTATATGGCATCCAAGAAGTTGCAAGTTGGTTATACAAGCTTCCAATTATACGTTAAACTTTACTATATAGTTAAAATAGTAAAAGTAACTCGTAATCAGACACGCAGCAGTCGTGGCTGTGATAGTCACATTGTAAGTAGGAAGACGAAAAAATGGCACTCGGATCGGCCAATCCGAAACCAGAAGACTTCAGGCTCTTCGCTCTCAAAGACGTTGCCAAATTATGGCATCTATATTTACAGAAGAAGAAGAGTAAAAATATAGGGTTGCATAAATATGCTGATGGGCCAAAATAGTACTTGGAGAGGGAAACCTCAGCAGGCCCCACAAAGATAAGATAAGATAGCAGGTAGACTTGTGTGCTACAGCTCTACCAGTTTGTCCTGGCAGCAACCGGTACCATCAGCTTAACCTACTTTTTGATAGATAGAATATTGTGTCGGGTTGAAAGCTTAGGGTCTTACAAATAAACATAGAAAGAGCTGCGAATAGTTATTCCGTGTTTTGTTCCTGTCACGTAAACTTCATTTCAAATTCGAGTAAAAGAGACAAAACACTTTATTTGTAAGGCACTATGTTTAAATGCTTCTTTATCTTTTATCTTGGCTTTCCAGTGGCTGCTAGCAGGCACATCCTTCGCGACCGGCCTCTCCATGCTAACGTTAGGTGGCTGGTTCTTCCTGACTGCGGCAGGCACGTGGTTGCCTGGCTGGTTACCGGTGCTGGCAATGTGCCTCTGCATCTTCAGCGACGCGGCGGGATACCAGCCCGTACCCTACGTCATCATGTCTGAGCTGTTCTCGTTCCAGGTAAAGTATGAAGTATGAAGTGACTGATTTTGGGAATCAAATGTCAATGATGTGATAGGCTTGTGTTGATCACTTCTATCATTGTAATGATAGAAGTTGGAGCAACTTTTTTCTATTGTGGAGGTCAAAATCAAAAACGTAAATGGTCAGACGTCATTAAACCAGTCGCAAGCCTTTCTGGATTTGAGGAGGATTGGAGAGAAGTCCAGCAGTGGATAATGCTGCACTGAAACAGAAGTGAAGTTAACTGACTGAGTAGTGGAGGCATCTCATCATTAAACGACTGGTTTCTACTGACTGTGGCTCCTTGTTTGAGGATAGACCAAGTTTCTCACCGCTCATAAAACTAGTTAAGCTCTGTAAAGAACATAGGGAGGCAATAGTCACACTTACCTCGCTTTCACCGCCAGCCATACTTTCTCTTTCTTCTCATCAAACGTCATGCTGTCGGTGTCACTCCACTTACAATGTTTATACTTATTCCTTAATTGTTGTTGTCCACAGTACCGTGGCATAGCTACCTCCCTCATCATATCCGGGACAGCGCTCAGCGACTTCGTCCAGACGAAGGCATACGACCCCCTCCTCAAACTGCTGGGGATCCACTGGGTCTTCATCATGTTCTCTATGATATGCTTCATGGGGACTTTCTACACAGTCATGTGGGTCCCAGAGACTAAGGGGAGAACAGTGGAGGAGATATACCAGATATTGGAGGGGAAGAAAGAGACGAAAGATGCGGAGACAGGGAAGGAAGTCAGTAGACTATGAAGGTTAGAGAAGGAGACTTGACGTTTATCATTGGACTTTTATGTAAATGACCTCAAGTCTTCTAACTAAATAACGTGTCAATAGTGAGTGAGTGAGTAAGGCCTGAATTTGACAATATACCTATAGGCGAAGGCCTATCAAAATAAGCCTACTGACACATGACTTTGGACGTTTTAATAGCATAATCCAATAGCTTTACGAGCTATGACTACTTTGACGTGACGATGGGTTGAAGACTCCATTACTTGTTACTCAAAACGTGACGTAATTTTAAACTGATGCTTTCTTATTTTTGTTTCGCCCACGTTTTGTAGTGAGACAAAAAGGAGTTTTTTTTTTCTCGAGTACTTATTACTAGGCTGCTGTAAGCTGCTAAAAGAGTTCTTCGTATAAAGATAAACAGGAAACTGTAACTTAATGTCTTTCCATTCTTTTGAAAAACGTCTAATAATAAAAAAATATTATAAAGATGTCAAAAATTTTATTTTTTATTTTTATCTATCTGTCTAGCAAAATACTCTTATTTACTAACTTTTCGAAACCTGCCTACAAACTTAGGTAGTATATGGTGTAGGTAGACATTTGCTAAAAAAGCAAATGCAAAAATTCAATCGTTGACCAAGTCACGGACGTTTGCTAGTAATAAACAATAAAAAAGCATCCTAAAATGTTGATTTTAGGATGCTTTTTTATTGATGTTATGAATGTTAAGACATTCATAACATCAATAAAAAAGCATCTTATAATATCAAAATTTTGTTAAAGTTACCTATACCTACTTGTACTTTGTAAAGGCTTGTGTTTAAACGCCTGCCAAAAATGTATCAATTCTACTACCAATAAAATTGGAAACGCTTACCAAAACGGATAAATGCTCACCAATTTGTGTTTCCTAAAATATTATAAAAAGGATACAATTTATATTTTTATTAAACGCAATAAAAATATATTAATACCTTTTAACTGCATTTCAGACCAAATATGTTATTTTGTCACCAAATTTTATGCCTCGAGTTTCAATTTGGTAATTTTTGCTTTCTGCTGTCTAATAAAAAAAATAACCTCAATCATTTGAATAATTGACCTACAGGAGTAGGGCAGCTAGTATCCTCAATCATTTGAATAATAAAATTTGGTGAGCATTTATCCATTTTGAGAAACAAAAATAATATTTGTACAGTCATTTAATTTATTTGGTACTTAGACTTAGGGTCTAAAAAATATTTCTGGTGAGCGTTTAAATTATACCCCTTTGTAAAATATGAATCGTATTAATATTTCACCTTCTTTCCATTACTGGTGCAAATATTAAGTGCCTTACAAATAAACAAAGAAATAGCTCTGATATACCGTGTTTTGTTTTTGTCATGTAAACGACATTTCAAATTGGAGTAAAAGAGACAAAACACGGAATAACTATTCGGAGCCTACACTTTGTTTATTAATAAGCCCCAAAGGAATTTATGTTTTAATTAATCTTTGTTTATTAAAATTTGTAAGGCGCTAAGAGTATTATCATTCTTATTTCTTGTTATGTTGTAATAAATTGTGATTTGTACTTATTAATCCATGAGTTGTACTTAACTAAATCCCAGTTGTAAACTATGAAATACTTAAAAGTTGTTTTGGACCTTTTACCAATTCCTAGGATTAAAATAAGATGTGTGTCTGTCATACGTAGCTCGCACAACTAACTGTCCTACCTAATTTTTGGTATTTTTTCAATACAAACATTTTCCAGCTGATAGTTTGAAAACTATCACTGTAACATATAGAAGCGGTCTTTTTAAACACAGTTGTATATGTGTACTTTGTTAAAAAGTCCACTACAATAAGTTACAGTGATAGTTTGAAAACTATCAGCTGGAAAACGTTTGCACCGAAAAAAATACCAAACATTAGATAAGACAGTTAGTTATGGGAGTGACGAATTATAAGAAGAAATAGACAAAACTTACGGATATGCTATCTGACATATTGTAAGAAGTTGCGAATCTGACAGTCTGTGTGTGTGTTATTTAAAATAAAATGGTTTTTTTTCGTCTGTCTTAAGTTTCCAGTGTGCGTTACCCTTTATTTTACAAATTCTGTAGAATGATAATAGGCTACATTTTTAGTCTTGTCAATATTTTACATTTCTTCGAGTTTTACTTCTATCTCTTACATTATGTATCATAGATCTGTATATGTAAATGAAATGATGTACATTTTGACCTATTTATTGTGATAAAAAATGATATTGATTTGTTGATAAGTTTATTATGTATGTACCTTTGCCATCTCATTCCATTGTGATATATTATGACGAATTATTAGCTAATACTATATGTACAAGATTAAAAAAATACATAGATTATTATTTGTTTTATATATTTGTTTGCCTCCTTCCTCCGTGCTTCGGAAGGCAAATAAAGCCGTTGGTCCCGGCTGCATTAGCAGTCGTTAACAACCACCAACCCGCACTAGGCCTGCGTCGTGGTTTATGGCTCGTTCTCCCTACCCTTCTATAGAGAAGGCTCGTGTCCCAGCAGTGGGGACATTAAATTAGCTGGTGATGAAGAGCCTTAAAAGCCTGTGGTGTTGGAGAAGGATGCTTAATTGGACTTGAACTAGACAGACGTTTTTATAGAAAGTTAGGCATGCATTACTGCCATACAAAAGCGAAAATATCTGCGCTATTAAAGCTTACAAAATTGTAATAACAATAGCTGGCGTTAGCTGCAAGCAGAAATATACCTTATCTACACGTATCGAGAGTTGAAGACGCTTTACCCACCACGCGGTCTCTGGGGAAGAGGCATCTAAGCTGTTCTCTGAACATTTTTCATCGGTCTTTGTGCGTAATGATGGTAACTTAGATCCAAAACCTGCTGAGTTGCATGTTAATTATCCTCGATCATTTATACATGTAACTACTAGTGAAGTTAGCAAGACGAGGCGAGGGCCTCGCCTTCAAAGCGATCGAAAGCGAGAGTGTTAGGCGGTTGGGGGGCTGGTATGGCTCTAATCTGCCTAATTAAGCTGAAGCAGAGTCCAGACGCGAGAACCGCTAGTGGAGCCGTATTCTGCCTCACAAGCCGTCCTCACCTTGCCTATACCCGCAAGTTGCACTAAGGCACTGGCTATCTCGTCTCTAGCTATACAATACTACAAACATTGATGTTATGGCGACATATGTATATAGATAAGATGGTGGTAGTAGCTAGCCAGGCGGACAAACAAGCCTTCATCAACAGCTCATTTTATGTTCCCAGTGCTGGGGCACGAGCCTTCCCTATGGATGGATAGGGAGAACGGGCCATAAACCACCACGCGGGCCCAGTGCGGATTGGTGGTTGTTAACGACTGCATGCTAATGCAGCCGGGACCAACGGCTTTACGTGCCTTCCGAAGCACGGAGGAGCTCGAGACGATAAATTTTTGGTCACCCATCCGATGACCGGCCTTTGCGAAAGATGCTTAACCTCAGCACTCGCAGACCGGGCGCGTTAACCACTGCGCCATCGAGCTCCTCCTCCAAACAAGCCTTACCACCAACCAAACCGAGTACACAAACATTTACCCCCCGCTGGGAATCGACCTCGAAACCTCTGAGTTTGAGACCGGTGATCTTAGCGGTCAAAAGTGTCAAAACTATCGGTCAGTCGGACTGATCTTTGCACAAACGTCTCAATACTACAAGCAATAGGCAATGCATAACATCAGATAGAGTAGAAATATTTGCCTAACCGTCTTTAAAAAAAACCACTTTTTTCGCCTTGCTATACACATGTGGTCACATATGTAATTAGGGTTGCCACCTGTACTATATTATATAGTATCGTACTATATTGCGGTCAATTGTACTATATATTATAGAAATATAATATAGTACGAAAAATACTATATTTACATTGCTAACTCCACTGCTGCACTTTTTTGTATAAACATCGTCTAAATTGGAACATACCCGTAGTGAGTAGTGACGCGTTGTGAATTTTAGAACGAAACGCACTCACGAAGCCTAAACACGGCTATGCAACGAAACTGGTGTGCAATAAAGTGATATAGGATTGTAATTTGTATATAATGTTTAAACATGATAAATGAATGAATGTGTACTATTTTTTTTCCAAAATTTCCCAAAAGTACTATATTTTGGCAAGGTTTTGAGAAAAATACTATATTTCTTCAAAAAAAAGGTGGCAACCCTATATGTAATCCAACTTAACGCATCTTTTTATTTAAGATTCAGAATTAGATTAAAATTTATTCGGAGTGTATGAAGTTTGGATGGATAAAATCGGAATAAAATATTTGGAAAATATAGAAATATTGCCTTACCGCGCGCGGGCTCATAAAAATACAATTTCATCAGCAACGTATTTATTTCACTATAGTAAGTACCTAAGTGCTATACAAATAAATCAGTTAGGTACTTACGATAAGAAAAAATATTTCGAAACCTTTTTTAACAACTCGCAAAATGTTAATGTGTCATGTTGCTGCTATAATTTTTGTCGGATTATTCGTATCTTCAACTGCTAAAATAGCGGATAATGATGATGCCTATAACGGTAAGTATCTAGCAATCGAACGTGCAACCGCGATTTAAGTTGAGCAACTTTCGTAGTGTCAGGTCACGGAAGCACATGGTTAAATTGTTACAATTTCCGTCATTAATATTATGATCGGATGTTAATGACGGTAGTTGTTGACATTGAATGGGCGCCTTTAGCTTTTAAAGTAAAAAGTAAATAGTGTTGAATAATTTCGGCGGGCTGGTTAGAACCACGATAGCTCAATTGGAAGAGCACCTGACCCGGAATGTCAGAAGGGTGCAGGTTCAGATCCTGCTCGTGGAAATTTTTTCAACATTTGTGTTCCTGTAAAGTTGCCATTTTTGACTTATGTGCTTTAGTCTGCCGGCCCTAGTAATGTTTCAGTCACTACCCTACCTATTTTTTTGTTGTTATTGTATGACGCCTCGGTCTCGGTGGCGGAATGGCAAAGCGCTCGGCCCGGCACCCGAAGGTCACGGGTTCTATTCCCAGGTCGGACAGAGTGTGTTTCGGATTTTTTGATGCATAGCGCGGGTTTGTGATAATCAACCCACACTTGGCAAGCGTGGTGATTAATCCAATACCCATCAATTGTAATGATGACTTAATTTCAATGATGGAAGCCTTTGCCCAGCAGTGGGACAATATATAGGCTATTTAATTACTTCACTTTACTTGATACCAATAAATGTTTTTTCTTTCTGCTCTTTCTTCTTTTACTTACTTGTCCTTTGAAAACAAGCAAGCGAAAACCAATAAGCACATTAATTTTCATTAAAATCGATTTCGTATTGAACATCGGTGATCCAGATGACGATTTAGAAGAGCTGGAGGGACGCCGCCACAACGAGAAACCAATCCTGCGCATCAGGAACGAGCAAGGCACTGCATTCGAGACCAGGGGAGCTTTGCGCATTCGAGGAGGCACCGTCGCCGACACCAGAAATTTCCCATACATGGCGGCCATCATTATTAACGGGCGGCTGTGGTGCGCCGGCGCAATTGTCGACGAAAACTGGGTCGTCACTGCCGCACATTGTCTGAACTAGTAAGTCAACAGTCCTACCAGTATATAGCAGAACTGGGTTCGACTTCAAGGGAACCCTGCGCATTCGAGGCAGCAGCGTCACCGACACCAGAAACTTCCCATACATGGGGGCCATTATTATTAACGGTCGGCTATGGTGCGCCAGCGCAAAGGTGGACGAGAACTGGGTCGTCATTGCTTGAATTAGTAAAAATGCTCGCGGCAAACCAAAAAGTCAACCGCAAAACTCTTAATGAAAACCTTTTGATATTTTCTACACGCCTGGGCGTGTGGAAGAAATCAAAAGAGATCAAAGAAGAAGAATCTGGGCGCTGGCGTCCTGCGCGTGTCTCCGATGAAGTTGCTGCGCCAGTTCGTGAAGGTGCGCGTGGCAAAAAGTTAACAGCAAAACTCTTAATGAAAACTTTTTGATTTTTTCTCCTCCAGCCTGCATCAACCTTAATGTTTAGGTACTTCTGTTATTTCTGATTGAAAATATTGTCTTGTGTTATGTTCGCTATTTATTATTTTTTTGTTTGTGTGTCTATAAATGTTTTTCTCTCTGTCTCTCTGTCTCTGTCTGAGAAAGAGAGAGAGAGTGGCAGAGCAGGCTAGAGAACCAGCATGACCCTTAATGAAAGCTTCTTTGATTCCGCACACCCAGCGTCCTGCACGTGTCCCCAATGAAGTCACTGGGCCAGTTCGTGAAGGTGCGCGTGGGCACTCCGCGGGCGCACGAAGGCGGCCAGTTGGTGGACGTGGTGGGGGCGGTTCGACACCCCAAGTTCGAGGAGGAACCGGTGCCGCACGCCGACGTGGCGCTGTTAAAGCTCGCACAAAACTTAGGTAAAAGAATAATGACGTTTTTTTGCTCTTCTAGACAACCTCTTAAAGTGCTACCTAAGATGCAGACTTCATACTGTAGTTTAGAGTCTTTGCCGAGTTTTGTTGACCATTCAACCACGTGTTTAACCATAATTAACCATCTAATGTGATCTAGATGTTAAGACCGGTATCTCAGACCCAGCGATCCCGGGTTTGATTCCTAGCGGGTGGTACATGTTCGTGTACTCAGTTTGGTTGGTGGTAGGGCTTGTTTGTCCGGCTTATGCCCAACTCGGCACGTTCCCAACTCGACACGCAAGATAAATACCTAACAAAAACTCCCAACTCAGCACATTTCCATAAACGCTTAGAGAAAAAACAGAAAGTACAGTCAGAATGATAAGTAGAACTTTAAAACCGATAACTATTAACTTCTAGTAAAATAACCTCCCAACAGTGTAAATACCGGCTCCCGGTATGAAAAAGCACCCTCTGTTCTCGTTTTTATATTGTACGTTTATTTATTATATATGTAAATAAATAATTATAGAAATTATTTTGTTTTCCTATTAAGGCTAAAAAGTTAGTTTAGTAAGAATAAAGATCAACGTAGTCAAAACTATGATTTTATACTATTAAAACTAAGAAACGCCTGGCTAGCTACCACCGTACAGGAAGTTTTTGTATGATCCGAATGCAAAAATCTGAAACTATAAGATATAGCGAAAAATACACAATTGAGGCTTGTTTGTAGACAATTTTGATACATAATTAAATACTAATGATATTTAATTAGATTTTAGAAAAAAATATTTTGTCGGGAAATTTAACCTGTTTTTTTTTTAAACCACCCTGTTGTATTACACCAACCAATAGTGTTGCTTATAAGAAGCAAATTCTCTGAAATACGAGTGTCAAATGTCAAATTAAAGGAAAGAGCTAACTTTTAAGTTTTAAGTCAGAAAAATCCGAAACTTACTTAGAATACATCAAGTCGATTCGCTCGTATTTCCGAAAGTTTACGGTTGTGTAGTAACTTGTAATAGCAATTATTGTAAGTCTAATTAAAAAGTACAGTTCTTGCGCTAGCGTTTTGAAAAGGGCAACAACTGTCCATACAAATTGACTATAGCCCTTTTAATCTTCCCCATTATCCTTGTCAGAGTTCAACAACTTCGTGAACCTCATCAAGATCTACGCGGGCGTCGCCGAGCCCTACGCGCAGAGCTTCATCGTGCTCAGCGGCTGGGGCACTACCAGGGTACACACACTACCTGAAATTCCTCAACAATTTAATTGTCCTAACTCATTTTCTTCTTCTTCAGCCTGACGCCGCCATCCACCGCTGAGTAAACCTCTCTTTTTACACCCCACCTGTCTCTGTTGGCAGTACATACCTGATTAATCTAAAGGCAAAAAAGGTTTTAGGTTTGCAATGTTTATGAGTAAAAAATTCGTTCCATATTTAAATAATACGCCAGATATAGATTTTCATACTTACATTTGCTGGCCGCTAAACGCGACAGCTATGGATTTTCATACAAACATTGCTGGCAGCTGCTCGCGTGTATCTGGCCAGTTGTCAAAATAATGACCTCATTTCCGGGCATCAAAATTGTTTGGATCCTTTTTTATGCAAATTGCAGATTTCACAAACGTTAAAAAATATAAAAAAATACGTATAATGTCGTACATATACATTAAATTAAATAAACATTGTTTCATACATTTTAAAAAATTCAAATATGGTATAGCCGCCGAAATCTGTCAATGCATGTCAATCTTTTTTAATTTTTCATTGCTTAGGATCTTAGATTAAAAGCTTAGGATACAATCTCTACAGCTAAAATAAAACATTGTTTCAAAAATGGACTCGGACGAAACAAAGTAATAATTAATGTTTTTAAAATTTTTATATTGAAATCGGAGGTGCCGTATAAGATATTAATGACGATAGTCGTCGTAATTGGAGGTCCAAGAAGGCGGGGACTTTATTTTGTTTTATTAGCACTATCCTCAGAACAATATTTTAGCTTTAGTTATTATTCTGAGGCTTTATTCGTCTTTAACAACTTTATAAAAACGAAATGGGTATCGCTTTTTTGTGAGTGCCGAATGAAATGAAAATGAATGCCATTCTTCAAATGGCATTCATTTTGAGACCCAAGATGGCGAACGTGATTTTTTTAATAAAGTTATTAAGAGAATTGCTTTTGATCTTTAGTTTTTTTGGGTCCGATTATTAAAAATGACATCTGTTTCGAAATCCAAGACGGCGGGCGTGATTTTTAAAAAAAATATCTATTTTAGGATTTTCGTAGGTGCCAATTATGAATATGACATCCATTTCTAGATCCAAGATGGCGGACCTGATATTAAAAAAAGTTAATATGGTATCGTTTTTAAGGTTTTTGTGGGTGCCAATTATGAATATGACATCTATTTCGAGATCTAAGATGGCGGACGTGATCTTTTTTGAAAGTCTATATGAGTAACGTTTTTATGGTTTTCGTGGGTGCCAATTATGATTATGACACCTATTTCGAGATCCAAGATGGCGGCTGTGATTTTTTTTTCAAAAGTCAATATAGGTATAACTTTTAATGTTTTCGTGGGTGCCGATAATGAATATGACATCTAATTCGAGATCCATAATGGCGGACGAGTTTTTTTTTAAAGTCAAATGGGTATCGTTTTTAAGGTTTCCATAGGTGCCAAATAAAAAACATTCTATTTACAAGTCGAGCGAGCAAAAAAACACCATTGTTAGTTCAAAAGAAAGTCGATGTGCAAACCTGAGATACAATAATTTTGACGGTCATATTCTTTTGGCGTGAAGAGTCGTAGTCGCCTAGTTAAAGGAATTTTTGTATAAATCTTTTTATCTAAGTAAAAAAAGTTTTGTCTCCCTTTTCAAGCACATTGCGCGCACAGAGGACTGTAAGACTTAGCATAGTTAAAGTTCATAGGGAGACGGAGTGCAATATGTGTTTCAAAAACCTTCGAAGGATATTAAAAAATGCGGACGATTTTAATCTGTCAAAGTCAAACACATTTTTTTAATTGTCATGGCCATTGGTACCTACAAACCCTTCAGCCGAAATAGTAAAGACCTTTTAATAACAATTACGGTAGAATATTGACCACAGGGCGACCACTAGTATTTATAAAACGTCATTTGCCATAACCAGGGTTCGGACACAGCGTTCCGCGACCACACGTCTGACCTGCTGACAGCGCGGCTGAAAGTGCGCTCACAGCACTACTGCGTCGACGCGTACCAACTGGTCAACGGGTTCCAGTTCACCGACGACTTCTTCTGTGCATCACTGAGGAACGGCACGAGGGACGCTTGCCTGGTAAGACTTTTTTGTAGTGAAGAAAATGCATTAGGCATACTCGTACCTCTGCGCCCGGGGAGACACGGATTCACCGCCATACTGTCTCGAATAAATTTGGTAACTTCTTTGTTGCACTTCCAAAAGATGGAATCTAATAGCAAACGTTTTCCTTTCCTATGACATGGGGTCCTTTAAACGAGGCATGAAGAGGCACTTTGTTGGCCGGCAGAGCCGGTGGGGTGACTGATGCTGTGTTGTTACCACGTTGCACCAGTTGTCTTCGCGTCTGGACTCCATTTCCACTTAACATCAGGTGGAGAGGAGTTATTTGCCGCTATAGCTTTTTAAAAAATCACAGATTTCGCAGTCCCCGCAAGAATCGGAGCATTTAGCAATTTACGAAAAAGAAACATTTTATTTTAAATAACACAATTCCAACTTGAATGCACTTTTCGCCTGCATCCGCATCTTTTAACACCATTACCATGACGACCGGTCAATAATCAAAGAAGCTACATCACTTTTTATATACGGATATACCTGTTTTTCTACAATACCAAATCTAAAGGGACCACCTACAGGTCACAATTATTAACCGATTTTCAAATTTTTTCGCCATGTTGTAGCTAAACTGATACCCTAGGACCCTTTTTTTAATTTTTCTAAAGTTGCTTTTTTTTAAATATTTACAATTTAAATAGTATACAAACACCCCCCACAAAAAACCCGATATTTTTACATTTTTAAAAATTCAAAAAAAAGTTTCCATCCAATTTTCAAAATTCAAACGTTCACACGTGTCCCGATAAATTCCTCAACTCTTGGCACTATTTCCATCTCGATTCTTCCAAAATCCTCGGAGCTATGGCCAAAAATACGTCTCAGGCGATTTGCATCTGATAACCATTTTCAATGGTAAAACAATTTACCGGTTTCTCTTTTTCCTCCCGCACAGTGGGTCCAATTTCGGATTTGCGGACGTAGGACTTTTTTGTTACATATCATTATTTTCATTATGCCAATCGATAGCCCTAATTAAGGCGATCAAGTCTTATTATGGCAATTTTTTTGTAGACATAATTTTTTACGAGATAAATTGAATATTAAAAAAAATGTATGGGACGATATGTGACATGCTCTGTAAGTCTTGGCAGATCTCAGCTTGATATTTTGTAGGATTAATCTATGGGTGTGTATGTATAATTTTCCAGATAAGCATATAAAGCTGCCTTAGGTACTTTTTCTAATTTTTCTTAAAGATTATTTTAAGTACTAAACTCCAAATAGTTATAAAAAAACTGGACAACATGAATATTATGAATTGTATATTAATTAAATTAATTATCAACCAGACTATTACCACAGATTAGTTAATAGTTACTACTATTACGTCAGGTGACGACTTATAACAAAATTAAAACATGCAAAAAGTTAATACAAT
The DNA here is from genome assembly GCA_963082485.1 of Eudonia mercurella. NCBI lineage: Eukaryota > Metazoa > Arthropoda > Insecta > Lepidoptera > Crambidae > Eudonia > Eudonia mercurella. The sequence goes on from OY720043.1 coordinate 5,689,288, forward strand.
ATATCAAAATTGAGTCTTTAATAGGTTTTAATTTACAAAATTGGTTTGTATTCTTCCAGCTTAAGTAGTAACAATTGAATTACTCTGTGTCGCTAATATCACTTATATTGCTTATATCTATAAATTCAGGTTCTAAAATAAACTCAAGAGGATGACTCTCTCTCCTGAAGCTCGGAATCTTTTGATGCTTACTACTTAAGATATTTTTGAAATTAAATTAAATAAGTGATATAGAGGAGCTCCGGTCATCGGATGGGTGAACAAAAAATTATCATCTCGAGCTTCTCCGTGCTTCGTAAGGCACGTTAAGCCGTTGGTCCCGGCTGCATTAGCAGTCGTTAACAACCACCAATGCGCACTGGGCCCGCGTGGCGGTTTATGGCCCGTTCTCCACATCCATCCATAGGGAAAGCTCGTGCCCCAGCAGTGGGGACATTAAATGAGCTGATGATGGTGATGATGAAGTGATATTAGCGACACAGAATAAGCTGCAACAATACAAACCCATTTTGTAAATTAAAACCTACTAAAGACTCATCATCATCATCATCATCATCATCATCATCAGCCTACACACTTCCACTGCTGAACATAGGCCTATTACTGGACATCAATGTAGCAACCATACTCATGCCTCAACGACATATTTTTTTTTTAAATAGGATATTGACAACAATGATAATTCCATAAAAATGAAATCGCGTTACAGTTATTTTAAACATCGACCTATCTCTTATTTGGCATACATTTCTGTAACCTTAAATATATAGGTAAACACTGAATTGACGAAACAAAACAGTGACGTCATAATTTGCAATTTTCCATATAATTTCTATTCTATTTCTGTATTCTAATTATTATTCTAAAAATTTGTAAAAAAATCGTTTTGACACCTGCTAAAAAGCTTATCTATTGACTAACATATAGAATAGTTGACTATGATACCCTATTTGCCTTCTGATTCACACTATGTAAGCAATATTTTATTTATATATTTATTTATCTATTGGGAAACAAACAGCGTTACAGTCATACAAATAATAGTGACACTTAGTTCTTACACAAGCCTAATTAGTTTCCACTTTCATATAAAACTATTGTTGAGAAAGGCAACGTCGTTGCATGCTAGAATACAAATTAATAAAAAGTAAATTAAATAGTAGGTGTAGCCAGAAATATTATTACATTACAAAAAAAAATAACTTAAAATTTTGAATTTACAATATTAGGTAAGTAACTTATATAAGTTGTACACTGTTATTTTTCATTTTTTTTAAATCGATTTAAATTGACGTAGCTTAAGATTAAAAATATTGATGTGACCGTACTTCAAATTATAAGTTTTTGTTGTTCTTGGTATTAATCGATTGCTTGCATAATTCGTCTGACACATAATAATAATAATAATAAAAATAAATGTTTCCCACACTCACACTAATTATCTAGCCCCAAGAAAAGCTTCCTTAAGAAACTCGTTATATGGTTAACTAGACAACGGATAAACATACTTAATATACTTAAATACATACTTATTATACATAGGAAACACCCAGACCCGAAAAAATATAGAAAAACAGGTATTTCTAAATTGATCCGACCGGGGATCGAACCCGGGACCTCAGAGATAGCGACACCATGAAAACCGGTGTGCAAGCCACTCGACCAAGGAGGTCGTCAAAGGTAAACACATAGGTATAAGGTCAACACATAGGTACAGAAAATGTATTACAATTCCGCATGTTCGCCCTAGGGCATCTAAGTAAAATATGCAAATAACAATGGCACTAAGCTACCAATTTGCCGTTAGTTCGACGCAGGCGCACCGGCAATCCAACAGAACCGTTTAGTGGGCATCATGAGCTTCGGGCCGGAGCGGTGCGGGCATGAGTTCCAGCCAGCTGTCTTCATCAAGGCGTTCTATATAAGGTACAGTGACTTCAGGCTGTAGTTTAGAGTGTGTGTGTTCTTAACCGCCTTTTTGGTCTAGTGGTTAATACCACCGGTTTAGACCCAGAGGGCCCGGGTTCGATTCCCGGCGTATATGGGGGTACATGTTTAAGTACCCGGTTTGGTTGGTGGTAGGGCTTTGTCCGCATGGCTAGCTACCACCATCTTATCTAAATATGTCGCCATAACATCAATTTTTGTTGCTTTGTTGTTTCGGCAGCTAAAGATAAGATAATAACCAGTGTCTCGGTAGTTGAGGTTTCCTCCTCCGGTTGAGGGAACCTCAACTATCGACCCGTAAGATATTTAAAAAAATACATCATTAACTACATCTACGTCCATAGAAAAATTGGACATATCCTTTAAATTCCGTAGACGTTGTAGTTCGTTTAAAAAAATTTGATCGTGTGGTCGATCGAACAGTTTTTTGGGGTTAAGACTACTAATTAATAGCTAACCCGGCCAAAGTTTTATATTTATTTTATAAGTTTTTTTTTGTTTTTTTTTGTTTGTTTTTATACATACATATATATTTTATATTATATATATTTCATATTTTATACGTACGCGGCCGCGGGCCCAATGCTGATAAGTGGTTGTTAACGACTGCTAATCCAGCCGGGTCCAACGGCTTAAGGGGGTGCAGCGCGGAATTTGAAAATTTACGTGTTTTTAAGTCACTCGTGCTAGGCGCTGAATAGGTCTTATACATTAAAAGGACTAGTATAGGTTAACTTGATCCTTTCACAAGGTCGTGGTTGTCTTGGAATTTAAAACAAATACCCAGAAACTGCATAAACAATACGTAAAATAATGATATCTAAAAACTTATTTCTTCAGAAACTTTGTAAATATAGCACAAATGAAACAATAATCCGATATCAAAATGTTTGTATTGATATTCCGCAGGTCACTGTTGTCTTATTTTTCAATAAAAAAACATGAATATGAAAATATTAAGACTTTTCTTATTTTTTACCCAAACGCCTATGATTTTACGAAAGTAAATATTGCTCTAATTAAATCACCAGCCTACTCTGTACAGATATTAGTGTGCGTGCGTATTCGTAGTCGTGCGCCGTTGTCACACCACTGCCACGCGCCGCTCGCTCGCTATCATAAAGAAACTTGAAACTCGCAGTTTTGCGTCCGCACTGCACCCCCTTAATTAGATGATAAGTTTTTGGTCACTCATCCGATGACCGGCCTTTACCAAAGTTGCTTAACTTCAGCAATCGCAGACCGAGCGCGTCTACCACTACACCGTCAAGTTCCTCGATAATGATGATGTAATTTCAACAGAGACTTCGTGAAGTCGACAATCTCCTCCTACAAGACCACCGCTGACCTGATAGAAGCGATGAGGGAGGTGGACCCGATGGTGCAGCCGTACGTCAAGCCCGTAAAGGAGCAAGTAATATACAGACCAGTGGGCGTCGACAACCAAGAGTCCACCGTGCCTGACGTTCGCCACGATTAGACTGACGGATCGAAAACTGAGTTTTTATTTATACCTGTGTTGAGTACCAGAGCAAGATTAATTCCAAATTCGAAATTCAAAATGTTCTTTTCAGTTTATAATAGTGATATTGACAACGACAATAACGGAGATTCCAAAAATCAGGAAACAATATTAAAACAATGTGGCAAATGATAAAAGATGAAACGAATAGGAAAGTAGGCGAACAAAAACATAGCATGAAATTAAAAATTAATAATAAACTAATCGATAACCCTAAGCAAATAGCAAACACCTTTAACGTTTTTTTTCTTCTATTAGTAATTTACAAATAAACCAGATGCAACAATCTGAAATACAAAATAATAAAAATGAAAATTCTATTTTCTTACGCCCAGTTGAGGCTCGTGAAATATATACAATAATTAAAAACCTAAAAAATATTTTTAACGCATATTTTGTTGCAAACAAATTACTAAAACACAAATGTTGAAAAAATTTCCACGAGCAGGCGGGCTGGTTAGAATCACGATAGCTCAATTCGAAGAGCACCTGACCCGGAATGTCAGAAGGGTGCAGGTTCAAATCCTGCTCGTGGAAATTTTTTCAACATTTGTATTTTAACCTAAAAAATAACAATAGTTTGGAATCGACGAAATACCACCAAAAATTAAATTATGTATGTGCAATTGAATTAGCCTCCCCTTACTCGGAATTAATAAATCAGTCTTTTACCAAAGGTATTTTCCCAAACTCCCTTAAAATATCATTAATTGTACTTTTATATTTTTGGACTGTATCTTTATATTTTTGGAGCTGATGGGCATAATGTATCAAAATCAAAATTATTGAAAATTTTAATGGATTTTAAGCTCTATGTACGTTTTTGGAGATGGCAGTACTAGATTAAAATAAAGGAATTGATGGGATACAATTTTTGGAGCTAGCGGTAGGTACTAAGCCGTTAAAAGTGTTCTACCGGTATCAAAAGATTAGGTATGCTCAAGTGATTCCGTATACTTCAACATAACTTTGTATCCAAGTACCTACCTAACTAGGATTTACTTTAGAATCTCAACTAACCGAGAAACTAAGATAATTATTTATTTATACAACAACATTATCCATATCCGTTATCTAAACTTCTAACGCTAATTAGCGAAGACGCCATAAAGTTGAAATTCCAATAAAACTAAGCATTGTCAACTGTACGTTGACCTTGTTGAATATTCGTCACACAAAATAAACAGCGCATACCGCACTAAAATTGCTAAGCGATTTTCGACTTTAATACAGTTGGTAATTGCATTCGCAACGGTGTTTCCGAGTGTTGTTAATAAAATTGTGGACGTGCGTAACTGTTTGAAGGTCTTCTATCGCTCGTTCAAAAACTTTATCAACGAATATTTAAAACAATTTTTTTTTAACAAATGTTTGGTTCCATTTTACAAATGAAGTTTTAGCAAAAGCACGGTCCACAATTTATATATAGGTGCCTAGGGTAAGTATAGTAGACATTATTATTATTATTATTTGTCAAATTTCGATTTCACGACGTTACTTATAAAAAGTACTTAGTTATTTCGTAATTGTGATAAAAATCGAAATCTTTTCGTAGAAATATAGAATTTATAGAATTCGCAAAACAAAATTCTACGTGTAGGTATACTTTTTGACATTCTGGGTGCCTAGTCTGAGTTTTGTTCACTATTCGTATTAATTCGATTACGTTTACGAAAGCGAAAATTAGTATGGCATTTTAGCAGCGCCTCCTGGCGACAAACGAGAAGAGGAGTTAAAATTTTGCTATACCAATTCTCGTTCACGTTAACGTGATCGAATGGCGAATGAAACTCGCACTTGGCATCCAGATCTTAACACAAACCGATCCTTGTTTATTTTATTATTATTATTCTAAATTATCTTTTATTATTTTCACATAATAAATTAATATGTTGCACATTCCTGTAAAATATAAAATCAAATAAAAAAGTTGTCGAAATGCACTCTTATTTTTTCGTTATTTTTATTATAGTAGGTATAGGAATGACAAAGTAGTAAGAAAAATGCCTATTAAAAATTAAGACTATAAAACAAACAAAGAAACATATTGAGTGACGTTCTGAAACGGTTGCAAACAGATAGATCTAATTTTAAGATTTTATATTTTATTTTGAGAATGCAACTTTTTTTACTCTCTTTTAACAGTGTGTCAAATGAAAATTTGAGATATGTTAGTTGTGACAAAAAGATTGTCATAATGTTGTTTGGTTAGACATTAGTGAACCATTCGAAGAAATATGAAGTTGTGTACATATTACATCACATGTGCGAGCGACGTATGGTTAGTTAGTTTGCATTTCGCGTGCGCCGTAGACAGAACAATCTCACTGTTGTGCCTGCTTACAATACAATAAAAAACTATTTTGTTTAACTAACGCGAGGTGGTAACGGAGTGGCATAAAAAAAGGTTTATTTTAATAATTCCATAGACAATAATGTGTCATGATGAATGAAACCTGCGAGTTTTTGAAAGTTTTAAGCGGCGCGGCGGTGAAAAGTAACCTCAAATTGGCTTGTTATTTTTTTTAATTGACATTCGTATCACGTCACGGCGTTCGATTGCACAGCCAAGTAATCGTTGCTTGCCGATAATATGAATGAAAACGTCCGTAACAAAAGAAGAAATGCAGGAAGGCAAATTTTCACAGCAGTATTAGGTAAGCATATAAGTGAGAAGTTAAGAAACCAAAGCTGTTTATGCAATGATGAATGAATGAATGAATTAATGAATGAATGAATTAATAAATGAATGAATGAATGAAGGCAGTACTATGGGAGACTGATGTTAATTAAAATTTTAAGTGGTAAGCTGAAATGTTTTTTACGATAATTATCGGTACAGTAAGGCCGATACATAATGTACCTACTTACAACTAACTCAAATCGCTAACAATTTTTTAACAACACTACAATTATTATTAATATTAAATAGAAGAAAGAAAAATGATAGGTACGGATTTCATTCTTCAATTATGAATAATTAAAATACTCTTAGATACCTAACTACTCACAGATAAGTCTATGAAGTGTGTGCAAAGCTATCGTTAAAACAAATAAAAAATCAGGTATTTTACTTAAAGGGATACCCCGGACACACATTTTTATATTTTAAGGTACAATATGAGTAAGCTAAGTAATTTTTTATAGTGTTAACATAAATAGATGTTAAGAAAATTAAAAAAAAACGTTAGTAAGAAAAATATAATTTTATAAAAAATCTTCATACAACACGTCAATTTCATAGGTAAGGACCTAATAATAATAATAATAGAGATTTGCTCAGGGTGCCTGGTGCGAGTTTCATACGTCATTCGACCACGTTATCGAAAATGAGATTTTTCGTTTTCGTTTTCGTAATCGAATGAGTACGGATAGTAAACAAAACTCACACTAGGCACCCAGAAGCCATGAGCTCATATTCATAGCAGTTTTACTGCAACGTTGCGAAAACGGGACGCGTGTATGAGAGACTGCAGAAGCTAAGCTTTACACAAAAAGCTCTAGCGGTATTGTAGCAGTGTACCTATACAGTGAACCGTTCACATTACGTAATTGTATGACATATCAAAACAAAATATATCAAAAATGATTTAACCATCCTGCGCGCATTGTATATTTCCATCCCATTATCGACCACTTCGAGACCACCACGACCGGTCAATCCGAGCCGAGTTGTTCCGTTCCCCGATCCGATCCAACCATTCGGAGAATCTAGTAGGGTACGGGGACACGCTTTAGTGCGTGATACCGTTCCCACTAGAAAACCTCCGAAGGTGATTCGTTTCTTATTCACAATAATTCACATTGTGAATAGCATTTTACATTCTTATTAAAAATCATATTAGCAAATAGCATAGCAATAGCGCCTAGCATGCTAAAATATGAAAAAAAAATTTGCATTAATTTCCATTACTAAGCAGTGGTGTTGCGGTTGTGAAAAATTAAATGACACGCATGGAGCCACACAATAAGGAGACCCAGAAGGCAAGCATTATACATAACGCGCTCGAACAACGCAAACGAAGACCACCTCTCACGGACAGAGCCGTCTTTAACCTATTGGAGGCCCTGGTAGGCTACTCTTGACGCAAACTCAATTTCAATACAATTCCAATGCGACTAATATGTATCGATATTGGGATAAGTTTCGCAATTTCGGAACGCCCCATCTCGATAATAATTTGTTCACTCAATTTCCACGCAATTTAATTGTAATGTAGCGCTATTATCGCTTTTAAGTGTGCTGTTTGAATTTTTTAGATTTGTGATTTGAAATTGATTATTGCAATTGTGTTTCAAGAGTAACCCACCTGGGCTGGGCACTTACGGATAATGGAATCCTTATGCTACGCTACCTATATTTTAGTAAAACAGGCAACAGGAGTAGATAAGCAAAACTCTAAATTTATTCAACTGGTATTTTTATTTATTTGAAAGAAAGAAGAAAGAAAAGAAATAAATTATTATTATTATTTGCAACCAGATAGAGTTGCCAGTGTTAGGCCCCTGGCTTATTTGAAGTAAAAAGCAAGAAAAGTCAATAAGTTAGCAATTCTTGTTTCGCAAAACAAATATATTTATCGGTAATATCGATTATCGGCTAGTGATCTGGTGGGTTACTCTTGAAACACAATTGCAATAATCAATTTCCAATCCCAAATCTAAAAAAATCAAATGGCACTCTTAAAAGCGATAATAGCGCTACATTGGAATTAAATTGTGGAAATCGTGGAAATTGAGTGAACAAACTATTATCGAGATGGGGCGTCCCGAAATTGCGAAACTTATCCCAATATCGATACATATTAATCGCATTGGAATTGTATTAAGATTGAGTTTGCGTCAAGAGTAGCCTACCTGGCAGGAACAAGGGGGCCCCAGCGATTGCGGGTCCCTAGGCACTTGCCCAGAGTGCCCAATGGTAAAGATTGGCCTGCTCAAGGACACGGAGTCTCGCAACAGCTGTGCTCCGAGCCTGCGCAAAGGGTCTATGTGTGCGTTGCTCGAGCGCGGTATGTGTAAAGCTTGCCTTCTGGGTCTCCTTATTTTGTGGCTACAACACTGCTACAATAGGTACAATACCGCTTTAAGAGCTTGTCGCACGGAAGAATTAATAGTTATCGTAGCGGCACCTTGTCGATAATTGGATTCTGTCGAACACTGGTGCCTAGATGGTTTATTCTTCTTCATCGCATCATTGTCCACTTTTAGAGGTACGCCTCTCCATTTCTCCGGCCCTCCTTCAATTAGCCTCATCGCTAGTATATCTATAACAAACCTGCTACAATACTGCTTTAAGGGGGGTGCAGCGCTGACGCAAAACTGCAAGTTTCAAGTTTCTTTATGATAGCGAGCGAGCGGCGCGTGGCAGTCAGTGGTGTGACAACGGCGCACGACTACGAATACGCGCGCACACTAATATCTGTACAGAGTAGGCTGGTGATTTCATTAGAGCAATGTTTACTTTCGTAAAATCATAGGCGTTTGGGTAAAAAATAAGAAAAGTCTTAATATTTTCATATTCATATTTTTTAATTGAAAAATAAGATAACAGTGGCCTTCGGAATATCAATACAAACTTTTTGATGTCGGATCATTTTTTCATTTGTGTTATATTTAAAAAGTTTCTGAACAAATAAGTTTTTAGATATCATTACTTTTACGTATTGTTTGTGCAGTTTCTGGGTATTTGTTTCAAATTCTAAGACAACCATGGCCTTGTGAAAGGATCAAGCTAACCTACACTAGTCCTTTTTAGTCCGGGCGTCGGCACTGACCGCTATGCTACCGGGAAGGCTGACGTATAGATGACGTATAGACGGATAGATGGCGCACTGTGCCGCTAAGCGGCACAGTGCGCCATCTATCCAACGGTCATTGCAACCGCCATATACACGTGTATCGACATTATACGGAATACAGCTAAATAAAAAGCGACAATATGCTAAATGGACATTTTGCGAAAGAGGCATTTTGCGAAAGAGACATTTTGCGAAAGAGACCTTTTGCGATCAGTGGACATTTTTTTTTTTTTATTTATTTATGGCAACCAGCAGTCATTTCTACAATATAGTCATATAAGTTACATGATGGTTCCAAAGAAAGAGCTATAGTGCCTATAACGTATTAAAATAATCTTAGTTATTTGAGCCATAAGACAAGACAATACTTATGTAATTAGAACAACAACTAGTCAACTAACAATAATAATAACAAAAAAAAATCTTAGCTATGTACTATGGTGGTTACATTGATCAAATTCAATTACAGAAACAAGCACAGAGAACAGTAACTAACAAGATAATTAGTCACAACTCAAGCTTTCTGAGAGAATAGATTTTAGCTTAGGTAACGACGTACTAAATAGCTCTATATCGGTGTATTCTTTATTGTAAGTGTTAGTGGAACGGAATACAAATGAGTTACGCGTGTAATTGTTACGGTATCGTGGGGTGGCGAAGAGTTGTGTTGTGAGAGACATTTTGCGAAGTAGACATTTGCGTCTGAGCCGTCTGATTCAATTGTTGTTATAGATTAAAATCTGTTACTGACCCCTATTGTAAATTATTAAAGGAAACAAATGTCGACCACTGGTTCCTGTCGAACACTGGTTCACACCTTACTACCTCGTAGTGGCATGGCATTTTATTGGCCACTACATGGCTTTGATTAATTCCTTCCTGCATCGCGCTATAGCTTCGTCTTCGCCGTTTACATAAGTACCTAGCCAATATTTTATGTTAATTTCATTCGTACTCACACTCACATGGGGGTCAGGTTCGGAGTCATTTTCTAAATACACCTTAGCTATGTTTATTTATTTTATGATTTATATTGCATAAACTCTGTTCAATATATTTATTTCCCTTTTCTATGTTTTTTATTTGATATTATTATTATAATTTAGTTTATTTTTATTTGCACCCATTTTTATTTTTTCTTAGTTTTATTATTTTTCGCCCAAGGTTGCCTGGAAGAGATTGCTTGTTAGCAATAAGGCCGCCTATTTTGTACTATATGTTTTTATCAATTTGTCAGTATCTGTTTTTTTTTGTGTGCAAATAAAGTTTATTATTATTATTATTCTTATTACTACATTTATAGGTAGATTGAGTTTATATTATGCTTTGACGTAGGATGACGTTATCTACACGATTGAATACTTTTTAGAAATCGGTTTAACTAAACTGTGGAATGAGCTGCCATCCGAGGTTTTCCCATTGAGCTACGACATGGACTCTTTCAAAAGGAGTCATCATCTGAATCTTTTTTATATCCCCACTGCTGAGGCACGAGCCTTCCCTATGGATGGATAGGGAGAACAAAGGGGTGTTAATCGGTTTTTCTTAGGTTGGCCACACAAAAGCAACACCTCTGATGTTGCTGATGTCGATGGGTGGCGATGACCGCCATCACCATCAGGCGGCCCGCCTGCTCATTTATAAAAAAGCTCGATGGCGCAGTGGTTAACGTGCCCAGTCTGCAATTGCTAAGGTTAGGCAACTTTCGCAAATGCCGCTCATCTGATGGGTGACCAAAAATGTGTCATCTCGAGTTCCTAAGTGCTTCAGAAGGCACGTAAAGCCGTTGGTCCCAGCTGCATTAACAGTTGTTATTAACCACCAATCCGCACTGGACCCGCATGGTGGTTTATAGCCCGTTCTCCCTATCCATCCATAGGAAGGCTCGTGCCCCAGCAGTGGGGACATATAATGAGCTGGTGATGATGATGAACATAAAAAACCACATTGAACCTCCCATCGTTTTTCCATTACACCTTTGCGTAGAAGTAGTTCGATTGTGTTCAAATTTACAAAACACAACATTTGTTATCCTCGCTACCAACCAACGACTGATATAAAACCCATTAACCCTAATAAGCTTACCTAAATGTCAACGTAGTTTACTTGAATACCTACACTAATCCTGTCATAGAATAATGCCTATCTTATGTTTACTTAATATGGACACTTTATTCGTAATGTTTAATGGGCTAACGATTATAAAAGTAATATAATATATGGACCCGGCGGACTTCGTACCGCTTTGACAGTTTCCATTCATTCCCGTTGGAATATCGGGATAAAAACTATCCTATGTGTTAATCCAGGTTATAAACTATCTGTATGCCGAATTTCATCCAAATCCATTCATCCGTTGCATGCAGCGTGAAGAAGCAACAAATATACACACATACACACAAACTTTCCCATTTATAATATTAGTGCTATGATATATGTACCTATGTTATAGCTACATATATCATATAGTGCTATGATATATGTACCACATTACACACACACACACACACACACTTACACACCCACCCCCACACATTCTCATACCCACACACATACATATATAGTATATTCATAGGTATATATTTACAAACATCTATTACACGAACACTCGAACACAGTACAGTATATCTATACTCAAACAGGTTATCTGTTTATCATTTGTTTCGATCTGTTTTCTTTTTCATAAAAATTTGTTAATTAGTTAATTAGTACTTTGTTAAAATAAATAGTTACTATTTGCAGGGAGGGCCTGGCGACCTGTAGCCCAGGTTTCCTTTTTTCTGAAACCTTTATCAGGCATCAGTCTCTCACAAATATGGGATGCTGTTTAAATTTTTAGTAAATAAGCCTTACTCAAATGGACCTATTTTTGTGATGGGAAAATAAACATATTTTATTATTACTATATTATGTAAAAGTATCCATATCCAAAATGGCAAACAAAGTGAGTGGTAAAGCCACGCTGCGTTGCAGCACGAAATGGGCCGACTCGCCCGGCGTAATACCACCCTCTCACAGAAAGTGAAACAATGGCACTCGTTGCTGTTGTGTTTCGTCTGGTGACGACGACTGCTGTTTTCTTCAACCCATCTTGGGGTCGGTTCGGGCCTCTAGACTTGGAGTCTCAGCCGACTTCGGCACGGCAGGGGTACATTTTTTTTTAACAGTTGTATACTTTTACTGTTTTTTTTTTGTATATTTTTTTATAGTTTGTTTTTTTTTTCTTTTTTTCTTTTCTTTTCCCCACACTGCATGGCGGTGCTGGTCGCCTTTCCCTCCCCCTGCTGCAGCCCTCGGCGCGGTCAGCCCACCGGGTGAGACAGCGTTGGCCGATGACCAGTGAGCGCCAGCGAGCGGGCCGCGACTTACGGGGTATGGCAGGGCAGACAGCAGACGATTGGCACATGTAGTCAGTGTTGGCCTTTCTTTGGAGCCGACACAAAGCTCAACTTAATGCGCGGGGCTTGTGGCAGTGGCTGGGGTTCTACCCCCTGTGTTGTTTCGCTTGGTGAGTGGAAGTACCGGAGGCCCATCTCTCACCCCTCTTCTCCCAATTCCTACTTCCTCCTCAAGATCCAACTCCTTCCTCAAGGCCGGCAACGCATCTGCGATTACTTTGGTTTTGCGGGTGTCCATGGGCGGCGGCGATTACTTTCCATCAGGTGACCCGCCTGCTCGTTTGCCTCCTTTTAATATTAAAAAACAAAGTAAATAAGTTACAACAAAGTTTTTTCTGAGGTAAGCTATCCTACAGTATGTTCAAAACATCGCTGATCAAACAGGGCTGATCGCCTGATCTGTACTAGATATACCTACTAGCGATGACGCTAATTAATTGGAGGAGGACTTGAGAGGCGTACCTCCAGCAGTGGACAAAGATGCACTGAAGAAGAAACCATGTAGCGTAGTGGCTCCAGTGTTCGACAGTTACCAGTGATTGACACTTTTTTCCTTCAATCACTAGAAGTAAGGGTCAGCAACTGATTTGTGACTTTAGCCTTTATCAGCAGTGTCCTACAGGATAACAAACAGCGTTACGTTAAATAGATCATTAAGTTTTTATTTAGAGTATCTTGAGTGTGTCATGCTCTCTTTATTGTCTCTGCGGTGGTGGTGCGTGCGTCGGGTCGTTACGTTCCCTATCCTAAAATATGGTTGAGCGAAGCGATGGCTGATTCATATGTCATACTCGTGAACGGGTGCCGCCTGTGGAAGCTGTTCTGCTCTTGCATACTTATCTTATTTTTAGTATTATTCACTATAGTTTGACTTTGTTTTTCTGAAACAATTTTTGACTTTAACGAGAGTTCTGGTACTGTATGGCATTGTGGAAATTGAAACTTTTAACTGATGTTTGATTACCTGAATTTGTTAACTTATATTTTTTATTTTGTGTTTTTTTTTACATTTGTGGTTGTTTTCTATATTTTTGTGTTTATTTGTAATGGAAAGTGTCCTGCTATTATAGGGCATTTTCCAATATTTTTGACTTGAAAGTTGCTGAGTTTCTTGCCGGTTCTTCTCAGTACAAGATCTTCCGCCCAGAGTAGACTTACGATCCGATGACATTCACAAGAGCTACATGTAGCCTAAACTGAATAAATGACTTTGAATTTTGAATTTAGCGACAATTTAATACAGACCACCTGTTTCCTTCATCCAGTAAACTACAATTAAATTCTGTGTGATTTTTTGGCGACGAAAACTGGTATAACTCTGAGCTAAAGTGTCACACATTGGTGACACAACAATACTGAACTCACTCGAAGCTGGCGCAGCGACCCAAAGTGAGTCTTACCCTCCGATAATAAAAGCCTCCATCTGTTTTTGTCGTACGCCACGTCCTGCCAGTCATAGCTGCGTGAAGTTAAGCACTAAACCTTAGGTATATCTCTCTCTCTCTTCCCAACTATATATATCCCACATGGTGGTCGAGTCAGCCCTTCTTACCTTTTTTCTCCACTTCGCTCTATCCTCGACATCCTTTTTGGTAACCTGACAGTCCCTTATGTCCTTTTGCACTACATCCTTCCATCTTGTCTTGGGTCCGGTCTTGAACCGGGGACTGAAAGATGCAGTGCCAAGTTCCAAACGTAATCGAAAGACCTCCTCTTCACATGTCCGTACCTTACAGCCTACTTTCTTGCAGCTTCTCGGCGATATCACGGACTATATTAAAAACATATAAAACCTATTTTGTTGCAGCAACAATCCCGACCTTCACATATGGCATCCAGATCGGTTGGCTGTCTCCCATGGGGCCGCTGCTGAAGTCAACCTCCACACCTGCCTCCGAACCACTCCAAGACAATGACATCTCATGGCTGGCCACCACACTGCCCCTCGCGGCGATATGTGGCATCCCTTTCTTCAGCTACAGCTCCGATAGATTCGGGAGGAAGATTTGTGTTATAGCCGTCTCTTTCTTATCTTGCGTAAGTCATATTATTTAAAAATTAAGGTTTCCCTTTCTTCAGGTACGGAGGAAAGTTTGTGTTATCGCGTATGCCTATCTGAAATGTACCACTATCGTCATCATCATCATCATCATCATCTTCAGCCTATATTAGTCCACTGCTGGACTTAGGCCTCTCCAAGTGCATGCCACCGAGCACGATCCGCGGCTACTCTCATTCAGCTCTTGCCAGCCACCTTTCGAAGACCGTCACTTCACCTAGTCTGAGGGCGTCCTACACTACGTTTGCCGATACGCGGTTTCCACTCGAGAACTCGTTTACCCCAACGATTGTCGGTTCTGCGGCTAATATGACCGGCCCACTGCCACTTCAGCTTGCTGATCCGATGGGCTATGTCATTAGTTTCGTTCTCTGTCGGATCACCTCATTCCGAAGTCAATCCTTTAGAGAAACTCCGAGCATAGCCCTTTCCATAGCTCGCTGAGCGACTTTAAAATTTGTGAACCAGCCCTACCGTGAGTGTCCACGTTTCGTCTCCGTATGTCATGTCCGGTAGGACACACTGATTAAAGACTTTCGTCTTTAGACTTTGTGGAATAGGCGACGTAAAGACCCGACGTATTTTCCCATATGCTGCCTAACCTAGCTGTATCCTTCTGTTAGCCTCTTTCTCGAAGTTTTTTCTACCCAATTGCTTTTGCATTGGGCCCGCCTTTGCCGCTACTATTTACGCTACTATTCCTTCCTCCACTATCGTAGCAGCACCTAATGTTCAACACTTTCAGCCAAGTCTTTACACATTTTTCGCCGCTTAATAATAACATAGATGTTCATTAAAATTTTACGGATGACTGCTAGGAAGCAGGTGGTCAATGTTCAATTGTTTCTAAAGACTAATATTAATTGCTGACAAGGAAAAAACACTCTCGAACCAGTGTTCGAGAGTGTGTTTCTTCCTTGTTCGCCTCTCCCCCTCGGATCGCTGAGGTGCTCAGTCGTATTTTTGGTGATCCTCTATTTCGTTTATTTTCTCACAAAATAATTAAATAATAAATTGAAACAGTGAATATTCGACCAAGCTACCAGGAGCGCAGCTACTACTGAAGATTAGCGGAAGCGAGTGAGTGAGACATACACCTGTGTGAGCGGGAGCGCTATACAATCTCTCAGTGCCCCTTAACTCGTTAGTAGTATAGTTCCAACTGTGTCTCTTCAGTCACGGTGCCTCCCATTAAATGCAGTGGTGATAATTATCTCCGCACGTAAACAGAAAGTTTGCTGACGGCTTTTGAGTAACTATTAGTCCTACTGCGGATTTTTAATTGTTTTACTTAAAATATGCCTAAAGTGCAACGTACGCCGCCGCAATGTGGAAATTCCTCAACTTATATTTTATCTGATCGTTCCCCTGCTCACTACGGCTCAGACTCGGACCTGAATTTATCCTCTACGGGCACAGTTAAACACGATAGTGTTATTACTATCACAAAAAGGGCCAAACGCCGACTCGCGGATACTCCGGGGCGCTCGGACGAATTCATATGCGAGTTCAGGGATATGTTCAAACAGCTTCATTCCTATCAAGAGGCTAAGTTCACTGCATTGAATTTATCAATAAATACTCTGATTGATCAAAACACTGATATTAAAAATAAAGTGGATTTTATGTCCGCACAGTACGACATCTTAGCAGGCAAAATTGAGGCAGTGGAGAGCGAGAATCTTAACCTCAAATCCCACATCAAGTCCTTACATCAGAAAATCGACATTCTAGAAAAAGATTCGAAGGCCTCTTCAATTGAACTGCGTAACGTGCCGAACTTGGAACATGAAGACAAGCAGTCTTTGATCACTATCATCCAAAAGTTAGGCACTGAAATCGGCTCCACATCTCCAATTCAAGATCTCGAGATACGTAAAATTCACAGAACCAAAAACAAGGCTATTGTTGTGGACTTCACTACTACCATCAGAAAGGAAGAGCTTGTTCAGAATTATAAGCGATATAACAAAGAAAAGCGTCAGTCTAGCCTATCCCCGCTAAATTCTGTAGCTCTGAATATCCCGGGACCGAACAACTTGGTGTTTTTATCTGAGGTTTTAACAACTAAAGCCCGTCGCGTGTACTACCTTGCTAGAGACCTCGTGAAAAACCGAAAACTACTGGCTACTTGGACTTCTTATGGGAAGGTGTACATCCGAAGAGCAGAAGATCAACCTCCCGAGCGCGTGAGCGACGAGAACGAACTTATTAAAGTTACTAACAACGTTTAAAAAGGAAAAAAAAAGTACTTTGTTGCATGCTTTAATTTTAAGAAACTATACTTTTGTTTATAATTATATATATCAATTATTTTACACTTATTGTATTTTTACAATAATTAAGTTACTTCTTACATGGTCAAAAGTTTTAAAAGCAATAATACGAGAGAAAACTTGTTAAAATAACTAATACCTTTAAAAAATACCTTATTGCACGCTAAAATTTTAAGAAAACTTACTTTTCTTGTTTTAGTTTTCTTTATCAAACATTTCACATTGATTATATTTATACACTTATTAGGTTACTTTTTACACATTTCAAAAGTCAAATACGCACAATATTCAATACGACACTTCATTTATACTTATAATAAACAATTCAATCGCTATCTTACTAGCTATTAACTTGCGTAACTTTGTAACATGAATTTGCGTGATGAAGTGGATAATTTTTCAATATCACAATCAATCCTATGTAGCCCAGAGAACGCCAAACGTTTTATACTACATCCATCCGAGTCTCTTAATATACTCTCACAAAATATTAGGTCAATAAATAAAAACTTTCAAAATTTTGAAACACTCCTTGCGCGTATTCCTTTTGAATGCGATGTCTTGATTCTAACCGAATGTTGGTTACCATGCTATACCAACACGTACATTCCTTCACTACCTAACTACACACTTAGTAAAACCACAACTCATCTGAATCAGAGTGACGGAGTTGTAGTGTACGCCAAATCAAACTTGTTTTCCACTACTGATGAGCCCGATTTTGAGTCTTCCGCCTCCGGTCTGATTATAAAGTTTAAATCGGATACAGCGATCCTCTGTATATATCGCTCACCTTCATTACAAAATATTGATACCTTCCTCTCTTCTCTGTACGCTATTCTTATTAGACTTACAAACTTCCACACTGTTATTATTGCAGGTGATATCAATATTGACATTAAACCTACTTCCTCAGACCCCCGACTCCAAGACTATTTAAACTGTCTAGCGTTTCATGGCTACTTACCAGCTCACACATTGCCAACCAGAGACAATAATTGTCTCGATCACATATTCATCCGCTCTAAGCTGCCCTCTACCACGTTAGTTCTACAAGCTACAATTACCGACCACTGCTCGCCCTTACTCTCAATAAATAAAAAACCCTATAGAGTAAACTCCTTAAACACTCTCACCAAAATTAACTTCGTTAGCCTTGATTTAGCTATAAATAACATTGATTTCTCTCTAATCCTAAATTCTGATGACCCTAATACGGCTACAAATAACTTAATTGCGTCAATCACAGGAGCCATAACATCCAACAGCACCACTCGTAAAATTTCCTCTAGAAAGAAAATTCTTAAGCCCTGGATCACTGCTGGCCTCTTGCGATGTATGAGGACTAGAGATAAACTTCACAAATCCCATAAAAGATCTCCTGGCAATGAAGTACTTAAAGTGACCTATCTTCGATATCGTAGTTTTTGTACAAAAATTCTTAAAAAAGTTAGACGACAATATGATACACAAGAACTGAACAAAGCCCGTAATAACCCTAAACAATTGTGGGATAATATCAAAAGAATCACAAACACAGCAAAATCATCTGTGCCATCGCCTAAATTACTTACTCTTTCTTCCACACCAGTGCAGTCTTGTAACAAAGTAAACAAATACTTCGTGAACATAGGAGAAGAATTAGCACAAAAATTTTCTAGTGAACCATCAGATTCTCATAAGTTTCCCCTGCCTCAACATCCACAGTCCTTCATTCTGACCGAAACTGATGCTAAAGAGGTATTAAATACAATCCTCTCCCTAAGAACCAACGCTGCAACAGGTGGAGATGGCATCTCTCCAGTTATTTTAAAGAGATATGGCACTATTTTGGCGCCTATCCTGGCACACATATTTAACTTGTCCTTTCTCAAAGGTGTCTTCCCTGATGCATTGAAAAAGGCAGTAGTTCTACCCATATTCAAGGGGGGTGATGATAGTCTAGTTACTAACTATCGTCCAATTGCAATACTCCCAGCGTTATCTAAAGTTCTTGAACGCATAGTTGGTGACCGGCTTGTCACCTACCTTGAGCACTTCCACCTTTTATCACCACAACAATTTGGCTTCAGAAAGAAGAGGTCTACATCTGATGCTCTCCACGATCTTCTTGATAATATTGTAAAGTCCTTGGATACAAACAAAAGAGTTCTTACTGTATTTCTAGACCTCACCAAAGCCTTTGACACGGTTCCAACTAGTACTCTCCTAATAAAGCTCGAGAGGAAGGGTGTCAGAGGTCCTCAGCTTGATTTTTTCCGGAGCTATCTCACCGGCAGGTCTCAAACTGTTAAAATTAATAACAATGTTAGTGATGAGCTACCTATTGACTACGGGGTGCCCCAGGGCAGTATCCTTGGCCCAACTTTATTCCTAGTATTTATTGATGACCTTAGCAATCTTAAGCTACCTAATGGCCACATTGTTTCCTTCGCTGATGATACTGCTGTTTCTTTTTATGCTGACTCGTGGTCTGAGCTCCAAATTGCTGCCCAAAACGGGATCGAAAACATCTCTCTTTGGCTACACACAAATAAACTAACCTTAAACACTAATAAAACCAAATTTATCACTTTTTCTATCAGCGCTGGCTCTCAACCCACTATTGTTCCTTCTTTAATAGTCCATTCTTGTGTCAGCAACATCAACTCTTCCTGTCAATGTCCTCCACTCTCACAAGTTGATACCATCAAATATCTAGGCGTAACTCTCGACAAGTACCTAAATTTTAAGCACCACATACAATCACTCTCCGGCAGGATGCGTAAACTTATATTTGTTTTTAAAGTACTTAGACATGTCGCAAATCCTACAGTCCTACAACAAGTCTACTTTGCCCTATGTCGCTCACTAATAACGTACTGTATCTCTTGCTGGGGTGGTGTCCCTAAGACTACGATGAAACCTTTAGAAGTAGCTCAACGTGCCATCCTTAAAGTTGCAACATTTCGTCATTTACTTTTCCCAACTAATGAACTGTATAACATCTGCAAAGTTTTAACTGTTCGGCAACTGTTCATACTAGAAGTTGTTCGTCTCCAACACCGAAACACTCCATATACTAAGATCCGAAAACGACGTAAAGACAAAATCTGTGCCGTTCCGTCTACGTCCTTCTCTTTTACGCAAAGATTCTTCTACTACTTAGGACCTTCCTTATATAATAGAATCAATGCTGAAATCCCTATTTACAATCTCACTTCCTTTGAATGTAAAAAGGGTGTTCGCTCTATTCTTCTCAGTAAAAATTACGACCAAACGGAACATTATTTATTCACATACACTTAATTAACTAATTCATTCTTTTGTAACATACATTATCTTATTATTATATTATATACACACTCGTTTGAGTTCACACTCACACACACACACACACACACACACACACACACACACACACATCCACGCGCGCGCGCACGCACACACACGCACACACACACACACACACACACACACACACACACACACACACACACACACACACACACACACACACGCGACATTACCATTATTATTATTATTATTTTCTAATTTTTTGTATTATTTTGTTTTAGAAGACGTGTTAACTTTTATCTACTTCCTGTTCATTACCGAGGTGGTGAGAGCCTGATGACCTGTACTACTGATATATTAATATCAATCACAGGCGTCAGTCTCACACAAACTATTATATAATGTACATTGTTAAAAGTTATCATGAACTGTATACATGTGTTTGTGTGGAGAGAATAAAGCTATTATTATTATTATATTATATTATATACTAGTGTGCCGTCTACCCCAGGTATTCTGTAACAAGCGAAATGTTTTGTATTGGCTGCCTAAGGCAGGCAATGCCGGTACAGCGATGTGTGAGTGTAGGGAGTGTGGGTAAAGTATGGTACAACTTACCAGGATGGGAACCCCGCGGCTGGATGAATTCGGTGCAGGCAATGATGGGGTCTCGCCGGTAACGGTGCTGGTACACTATGATGATCCAATATTGTGGCGGTTTGGTTGAGTCGCGACGTGTCGCTTCCGATGGTGCGCGCGCGCGCCATGTGCAGAACGACGTCACGGGCGGTCCGATCGATCCACTCTACACAATTGGGCTGAGGGTTGCGCGTCATATATAATTTCTTTCTATTGATTGAACACGAGGGCGCTGTGTTCCATTTTCTCGTCTTGGCGTGAACATGTTTTAAGAAATAGGTAAGTACCTATATAGATAATAAAACGTGGCTAATTCGTAAGATTTTATTTTAATTCTAGATACGAGTATTAAGAAGCGTCAACATTTAACTCAAACTTAAGTATCATTTTGTTACCAAGTTATTTCAAAAAGAAACAATGCAGATATAAATTGCTTTGTTGATATTCCCCTGGCAGTAATTTTAATAGCAGTCATAATTATACACTATAAGTGCTATTTAGCATGATTAGTTTATTCGCGTTGAGTTGAGGTACATATTATTTAAATAAGATTTTTTGTACCATGGATTTCCGCAAAATAACGCCTGATTCCATTAATTATAATGCGACAGGTTCCTTACTGACTGTAGCTATTGATCAATAATGACAAGTTTTCATCCTACTAATTATGAGCATACTCTGTAAATGTATAGGTTCGCCTAAAGTCCTTTCTTAAGGGGGTGCAGCGCGGACGCAAAACTGCGAGTTTCAAGTTTCTTTATGATAGCGAGCGAGCGGCGCGTGTGACAACGGCGCACGACTACGAATACGCACGCACACTAATATCTGTACAGAGTAGGCTGGTGATTTAATTAGAGCAATGTTTACTTTCGTAAAATCAAAGGCGTTTGGGTAAAAAAAAAGAAAAGTCTTAATATTTTCATATTCATGTTTTTTAATGGAAAAATAAGACAACAGTGACCTGCGGAATATCAATACAAACATTTTGATGTCGGATCATTGTTTCATTTGGGCTATATTTACAAAGTTTCTGAAGAAATAAGTTTTTAGATATCATTATTTTACGTAATGTTTATGCAGTTTCTGGGTATTTGTTTCAAATTCCAAAACAACCATGATCTTGTGAAAGGATCAAGCTAACCTACACTAGTCCTTTTAATGTATAAGACCTATTCAGCGCCTAGCACTAGTGACTTAAAAACACGTAAATTTTCAAATTCCGCGCTGCACCCCCTTAACATCCTCAAAGGATTTCTAGAAGGGATGGCATCACGCAATCATGTCTCTGTCCCCTACAGGATCCTAGGAGGCGCTCAAATCGGAATACAGCTTCATCATCAGCCTAAAACTTATACAGCTATAGGCTTATCGGAATACAGCTTACAGCGGCGGTATTCCCAGACGCAGACCGTTACGACTTAAGGACCTATAAGAAACTAGCTTACTCTTTCCTCAAAGGCTGGCAACGCATCTTTTGATTTCTTTGGTGTTGGACAGCAATCAGCTGTCCATCAAGTGCCAACTCGTTTGCCATCTCTTACATAAATAATTCAAAGAACCCCTTCTAAGTATTTGTTATTGATGCCGTGGTTAGTGAGCGGGACTGACATAACAATAACAAAGTCCGGTAACGCTGAATGTCGCCTGCTGCAAAAAAGGCAATTAAAATCTTAATAAAAAATTACAATTGGTTTTAGGGTCTTTTCAATTCAATAAATTGAGGCTGTGCTGAGCTCCAAAGCTACCTCGCATGGATCTGTAAAAAAAACACAGCCCAACACCTCAATTAAAGTTTTTTTTTAACAGATATCATGGACCCTCAAGATATCGTCAGTGACCGTGCCCTCCCTGATCGCGGCACGAGTCATCGCTGGCTTAGCAGCTGGCGGTTGCTTCGTCGTCGTGCCGGTCTACATCAAGGAGATATCCGAAGACGAGTGGCGAGGAGCGCTGGCTTCCCTCACCATGACGGTGTGCAAGATTGGAGTGATCTTTGTGTACGCGTTGGGGATGTTGCTATCGTACACAGCTAACCAGGCTGTGTATCTGACGATTGCTGCGGCGCATGTGGTGCTGTTCTGCTTTATGCCGGAATCGCCGAACTTTTTGCTAAAGATTGGGAAGGAGGAGGTATGTCTATTTCATTGGCACATACGACCTCTTTTTGTAATTACCATTCAAATTTCCTCAATAGACATTGAACTTTATGTATATGGCATATGGTTGTATATTTATTGATGACATTTTACAGTTTTGAATAGGTTAATGTGAAGGCGTCTGTACCTCCTTTTTTTCTTTTAGTTGATGGCTTTGTGCGATCAGCACATTTAGCCAGTGTCAAAGTAATTTTTCTTACAAGTAATACATACCTAAATAAACAATGTTTCTTTCCTGTATGATGATAATGAATGATAATAGAATTAATAATAGAATTATGAGAAATGAGAAATGAGGGTATAACCCCTCGAGTATTTCAGTAAAGATGTGGGGCTTTACTAAGTCCTCGGGCGGACTTCTTGAGAAAATTTGAGAAGTGACGTTGCACTGTTTTGTTTCATTTGCCAACACTCATGCACACTCACGAACACTTAACGGTTAATAATCCACCATTATTTCACGTTAATATTCGACATAACACAAATTTTAGAAAATAAAACAAAACCGCAGGCATTACTCTTTACTTTCCCGCCAAGAAGTCCCTGTACCTACTTATTTTAAACAAAAAAAAAACACTTTTAATCACTTTTTTCAGAGAGCAGCGAAGACTGTAGGCTGGCTGCGTAACGAGAACCGTCACAGCAAGGTGGTGGTGGATGAACTGGCCAAATTACGCGAGGAGCAGCGGCTGATGGAAGCCACTCCCGCGGTCACCCTCAAAAGTGTCGGTAAAGTACGTCCCACACATATATCCCCTTTACCTGTATCAGCTACATCCCGATTGGTAAACATCCCGTTTGGTAAACATACTATTCGTAACATACCTTTTGGTTTACTTCAACTAGTCTCGTAATCTCATCTCAACTAGTATGTTTGACGCCACGCCAGCACCCTGGAGTTACCCTCAGAAGTGTCAGTAAAGTACGTCCCACACGTCATCTTTGCATGTACCGGGTACATCATCACCAGCTCTTTTTATGTCCCCACGAGGAATACCTTACGGGGGGTATTATAGCCCCTGTACCAACAGCGTGACACTCAAAATATAACCTTAGTGTAACGTGACTTTAGGCTTATTATAAATCTCATTATGTGGCTAATGGATGCCAATAATTCTGCATACACCCTTAGAAGTGTTGATAAAGTACGTCTCACTCATTTCCTTAGCCTGTAGGTAGGACTGTAACTGCTGGACAAGCAAAATACCATATGCAAAAAAAGTCAGCAAGTGTCAAGCAAGTTTCTCCCTTACAGCCCTATCAAAAAAGGACATTTTCCATCACAAATAAAAACACAAAATAACAACATGTCAAAAAAACAAAAGAGAAAAAATAATAATACTTACATACCTAAGTTTGCAAATTTACATCAGTTACCAGTTTATTATTATTATCTCTTTTATTTATTTTCTTTCTTAGAACTAGATTTTTACAATATTTTAATATAAAAACAATAAAACATTATAAAAACCTAATCCTATAGTACCACCAGCAGCGGGGCAGGGCCCAAGCTACCGGTGGTCAGGGCTGCAGAGTGAGGAACCTTCTGACAATACGTGCCGTGTCAAGGAGTACTGCCTTTTGCATCTGACCCTTGACCCAACCTTTCAGCGAGAGCCTCTCTAGGTGTTGATCGAGGCTCTTCGCTATCAGACCGTTTGCCGAAACGACTATCCGTACAATAATGGTAGAATCCACATCCCACATGGCGGTAACCTCGTGAGTCCAAGTCAAGGTACTTACTGAGCTTGTCCTTCTCGGCTTTCACAATGTTATACAGTACTAATAAAGGTCAAAAATTGTCTAAGAAAAAAAAACAAAGTTAAACAATAGTTAATAATAATAAAAATAATAGTATGCAAGAGCAGACCAGCCTCCACAGGCGGCACCCGTTTACGAGTATGACATATGAATAAGCCATCGCTTCACTCAACCATCTTAGGTAAGGTAACGACCCGACGCACATGCCACCACCGCAGAGACAATAAAGAGAGCATGCCACACTCGAGCTACTCTAAATAAAATATAGTTTCGGACATTCCCATATGGGATTACTCATACTATTTATAAATGAAGCTCGCCTCTTCTTAAACGGATCTCGATGACGTAGTTGTTGAGAACAGATTACAGATTGCCCACAAACATTTCCAGAAAGTATTATACCTAATACTCACATGTCAGTGGTAATAATCGTATGGACACATAGCGAATTCCAATGACATCATTGAATGATTCAGCTGCGGTCATTCTGGCAATTGATAAGCCAATATAGATGAAATCGCAGTCTTCAATCATCAATCTAAAGTTCATTCTATAGATACCTATTGGCCAAATTTATAGTCATTAGACATACCATAAAAATAGCAATACCTGTTTATCATGTACGAGTTTTGTACAGCATACCTACGATCACGTTAACGAAACTGAGAATTTGTAATTATAGGTTATTTAGTAGTTTAGTACATTCCACAAAGTTCGTCACATTTTTGTACATTCCACACATTGAAAGTAAAGTCACATGCCTTAAGGGGGTGCAGCGCGGACGCAAAATTGCGAGTTTCAAGTTTCTTTATGATAGCGAGCGAGCGGCGCGTGGCAGTGGTGTGACAACGGGGCACGACTACGAATACGCACGCACATTAATATCTGTACAGAGTAGGCTGGTGATTTAATTAGAGCAATGTTTACTTTCGTTAAAACATAGGCGTTTGGGTAAAAAATAATAAGTCTTAATATTTTCATATTCATGTTTTTTTAATTGAAAAATAAGACAACAGTGCTCTGCGGAATATCAATACAAACATTTTGATGTCGGATCATTGTTTCATTTGTGCTATATTTACAAAGTTTCTGAAGAAATAAGTTTTTAGATATCATTATTTTACGTATTGTTTATGCAGTTTCTGGGTATTTGTTTCAAATTCCAAGACAATCATGACCTTGTTAAAGGATCAAGCTAACCTACACTAGTCCTTTTAATGTATATGACCTATTCAGCGCCTAGCACCAGTGACTTAAAAACACGTAAATTTTCAAATTCCGCGCTGCACCCCCTTAAAAAATATGTGTAAGTTCGCCACAGGTCCAACTAAATTATGACAAATTTACTTCGTAAAAATAGAAGTGTGGCAACACATACTTTTTTTCTGTGACGAATTTACTTTGTTGCAAATGTAATGTACCATAACCTGTATGTAAGTATGGCATCCACAGGGATCTCCACAACGGCAACTACCGGCTTTGTGCTGCTTGCGTCCAGCGGCTACCCGCGACTAGGGTTACCAGATGGAAAATTGAAAAGTCCTGAGAAAAAGTATGATTTCAATAAAAAAAGTCCTGAGATTTTGTCGTAAACGTAATTTGCAACTCTGTGGAAAAAAGTAACTGATAATCTAATGTTGTTACTGATATTTTGCAGTTACTAGGAAAGTCAAAAATGGTAAGTAGGTACTTTATTGAAAAATCGAGAAATTCTGAGATTTCCAAAATCCGGCCGCAATCCTGTCAGGAGCCTAAAAATCCTGAGATCTCAGGTCAAATCCGGAGATATGGTAACCCTACCCGCGACCATTACCAGATCGTGGCTCCATCTCGTTGGAGGCCTGCCTACACGGTTTCTTTCGGTACACGGTCACCACTCAAGAACTGTTCGGCTATTAGTGCTACGAGGAATGTGTCCTGCTAACTGTCACTTGACCTTAGCAACTATGGGCTTTGTCGGTATCCTTAGTTCTACGGATCTCCTCCTTACTATACCAATACCATACTTACTATATATAATACACGAATTTGTTATTTATTTTCAGTGAACGACAAAGCCACCTTCTCTGCACTCCGCATGACTCTGATGCTGATGGCGATGCAGACCCTGTCCGGATGCTTCGCACTCATGAACTATGCGGCGGACGTGTTCCGGCGCGCCGGCACCGAGTGGAGTCCTAACACGCTGACGCTGGTGATGGGATCGCTGCAACTAGCAGGCTCGTTCTTCACCACTATGTCCATTGAGAAGTTTGGAAGGAAGGTCAGTACTTGTAACAGTATAAACTAATAGGCGCCTAGTGGTCGAAATTCAACCGTAGTTCAACAATTTTTGGTTTGGTTTGGTTTGGTAGACAGCCATAGGGTATGTTCCGATATGCACTGCGAGCACTGAAAGGTGTGACGTCAATTTAGTATACTGCGAAGCCGTTCCTTTATAGTTAGCTATACTCGTTACTGTTTAAAACGGAACGCAGTCCAGTATACTGTCATCCATGTCATTTCTGGACGCTGTTGATCACGTGATCAAAGCACTGAGAGCACCTTAACTCGAAAATGGCGACGATTTATGACGTCATATATTTCCCTAGGATACTGCGACAGTATACTGTCAGTCCATAACGGAACAAATTTCTCACCAGTAAGAGCACTGGACAGTCCTCGAAGTGTATATCGGAACATACCCATAGACAGCTTCAACAATGACACGCACGTGTTCCAAACGTCAACTGTTAGTTTAAGATCATAGATTATTTTTCTGTGGAGATTTCGAGTCGCGTCTGTATCAACAAACCTGCAACGTTGGAGCTCCTAAACAGCGCCAAGTTATAACCGATATTACATCACTTGACATTTAGGAAAAATTAATCAAAAATTAAACCTAAACGAATATGACTAGGTTGAATAAGAATAATATAATATTATGAATCAATCGCTGCAGAATGTCCAGACAGACAGTCCTGAGGCGGCCATTTGACTACCTACTAAATTAATGAAAATCTATATATATAAAATTCTCGTGTCACAAGTTAGTTGCCATAGGTACTCCTCCGAAACGGCTCGATCGATTTTTATGAAACTTTATAATGTATATTCGGTAGGTAGGACAATCGGTCGAAATCTATTTTCTCTATTTTTGACGACCTCCTTGGTCGAGTGGCTTGCACACCGGTTTTCATGGTGTCGCTATCTCTGAGGTCCCGGGTTCGATCCCCGGTCGGATCAATTTAGAAATACCTGTTTTTCTATATTGTTTCGGGTCTGGGTGTTTCCTATGTATAATAAGTATGTATTTAAGTATATTAAGTATGTTTATCCGTTGTCTAGTTAACCATATAACGAGTTTCTTAAGGAAGCTTTTCTTGGGGCTAGATAATTGGTGTGAGTGTGGGAAACATTTTTTTTTTTTTTTTTTATTTTTCATACCCTTAATTGATAAGAGTGATCCACCCCAAACATTTTTTTTTTTTTTTTGGTTTTAAATATGTGGCATCAAAAAATACATACAACCCTATCACCAACCCCTTTAGATCAGTTGCCTCCGCCAGGCGTCTACCGTGTCACTTCTCACCCAGTAAACATCACGGAGTAGGAATGACTATCAATAAGTCCCAAGGCCAAACGAGCACACCATGTTTTTCACACTATACGTGGCATGCTCTCGAGTGGGCAAACCATCCAGTTTGTTTGTGTTGGCTAAAGATGGGCTAACAAAAAATATTGTACACACTGTAGCATTAATGGATTGATATTGTTTGTTAGTGTTATTGTCGTAATTAATGATATATATATATATAGGAATAAATTATAATCATCATCAGCTCATTTTATGTCCCCACTGATGGGACACGAGCCTTCCCTATGAATGGATAGGGAAAAAGGGCTTTTAAAACACCACGCGGGCCCAGTGCGGATTGGTGGTTGTTAACGACTGCTAATGCAAGCGGGACCAACGACGTTACATCGAGCTCCTATGTGAAATAATGGTGGATTATTAACCGTTAAATGTTCGTGAGTGTGCATGAGTGTGGGCAAATGAAACAAAACAGTGCAACGTCACTTTTCAAATTCTCTCAAGTCTGCGTGAGGGCTTAGTAGTTAGGAGGAGTTCGATGGCGCAGTGGTTAACGCGCCCGGTCTGCGAATGCTGAGGTTAAGCAACTTTCTCAAAGGCCGGTCATCGGATGGGTGACCAAAAATTTATCATCTCGAGCTCCTCCGTGCTTCGGAAGGCACGTAAAGCCGTTGGTCCCGGCTGCATTAGCAGTCGTTAACAACCACCAATCCGCACTGGGCCCGCGTGGTGGCTTATGGCCCGTTCTCCCTATCCATCCATAGGGAAGGCTCGTGCCCCAGCAGTGGGGACATAAAATGAGCTGATGATGATGACGATGATGAAGAAAAATTACTTTGACACTGGCTTAATGTGCTAATCGCACGAAGCCATCAACTAAAGGAAAAAAAACTTTAGCTATTGTTTTGTGGTAAAGCAGGTATTGTCTCCCCAGATTCCCCTGGCGTGCAGTGCCCTGGTAGCGTCGCTGTGCATGGCTACCCTCGCCACTGGTTTCCTGGTGAGCACGAAGGCTGTTCCATGGCTGCCAGCGGTGGCTGTGTGTCTCTGCATCCTGGCGTATGGAGCGGGACTAGCGCCCGTCCCCTTCGTTATCATGGCTGAGGTGTTCACGTTCCAGGTAAGGTGGGAGGGAGCCGGTAGTAAATACTAGGGTAGTGGTACCAATGGTCGACAGGAACCAGTGATCGGCAGGTTTTTTCCCTTAATTATTAAAAAAACGGGTTCGTAACTGATTTTAGTCTTTAGCAACAATTGAAACCATTAGCTTTCTATTGAAATGAAACAACTTTTACGGATCTACTCGCGTTTATTTTACACATTACTTTTTAATGTTTATACTGACGTTCAAACCCTTTGCAGGGTCCGTGGTCACAGGGAGACAGGTGTTGGTAGTCTCATAATTAGTTAGTAGCTTGTATACCTCATTTAAATTTAATCAGGTGCGTTCCGTTTTACGCAGAAAGAGCTTACAGTATCTTTTGGTCTGGCAGTATGGTGTTGGTGCTGGGATTTAATATTTTTTATGTTGGTATCCCAGGCTGATGGTAGATTCCAACCATCTTTTCTATTGAAATTAGGATGATTTTTAATTTCAATAGCCTCGCGTAGGTGTATGAATCGTTGTTCTCTCGGAGCTCGAGCGCGCGAATACCAGGCACAATAGAATTTTAATTGTTATCGGCCACCTGGTGGTCGATCGACGCTCAAGGGCTAGCAAGTATTTGTGGTTTATCAAATTCGATGTAATGGTTGGGCCCCTCTACAGCATCAGCTTTCTAGCTATCCTCCTGTAAAAATTCAATTAAAATAACTAAATAACTAAACTTAAAGTAACTAGCTATGTTATTTTTGGACGACGAAAATTGTGTCGACAATGGTGCCACTTGGTACCCTATATGTATCTATGCTAATAATATTGCGGATCTTTTGGATACGTACTTCAGAAAAGGTGTGGAAAAATGTATATAATATGACAAGCTATATCTTCTATACTACCTTATAAATCTGTAGGCTCTGTCTGTAACATTACAAAATACAAAACAGAACAGAAAAATTGCAGCAAGCATGTGCTGCAATTTTTCTGACAAATTTTGGGATAAATATTCGTTTTAGGACACCAATTCTACCTACGATTTTTAAATTTTTTGTCTGTCTGTCTGTATGGTGTGCGTCAGCACAGCTGTGGCACACTGGAAAACTGATTTTTTAACTATGCCAGGAATTAGTCGAAATTAGGCGCCAAGTTTCAGAATTACTCGGTGTCGCGTTTAAAAGTTATAAGTAATATGGGGTTATTCCCAGTGGCCCCCACCGGCATCGCCCCCACTGGGGACAAATGGGAATTCGTAAAAAAATATGTCCCAGTTGCCCCCTATGGCTCTTTTGAGGGGGCAACTGGGAGTATAAATTTTAAATTTTAAAACGTCCCAGTCTCCCCCACTTGAGACGCCGTAAAGTATAACTAGATATTATTTCATAATGTTGCTAGAAATGAAGTGAAAAATGTAACAATTGTTTAAATATTGAATAAAGTGTTTCTGAATGCCTTATATAAAAATATATTGAGGTAAAACAGTAATGTTGTGGTGAGTTTACGTATTATGTATGATTTTATTGGCTGCTATTTATGTATATACATAATTATGTACTAACTTGTGTCTTAACTTTAATTAAAAATAATCATTATACTATAGTTTTATTTTAACTAAACTAATATTAACGAAACTTATTTTGAAAGAAATATTTATAAAAAGTAAAGTTGTTCTTTTTTATGTAATTTTAAAATGGTAATTAATATAAAATTTTAAATAGTTACCTATCTCAATTTGATGTAACGCATACGGCATTTATAAAAATGAGTTTATTTATTGAACATTATTATATTGCTTAATTTGACACAAAATACTAATAGTAGATACTTTGCAATATTGTCACGATATGCTTAGATTTGATTTTTTATTTATTCCATAAGACATTATTTTTTCCACAAGGCATTCAGAAACACTTTATTCAATATTTAAACAATTGTTACATTTTTCACTTCATTTCTAGCAACATTATGAAATAATATCTAGTTATACTTTACGGCGTCTCAAGTGGGGGAGACTGGGACGTTTTTAAATTTAAAATTTATACTCCCAGTTGCCCCTTCAAAAGAGGCATAGGGGGCAACTGGGACATATTTTTTTACGAATTCCCATTTGTCCCCAGTGGGGGCGATGCCGGTGGGGGCGACTGGGAATAACCCGTAATATGGCTCTTAAGGTCAGTTACTCAGTATGTGAGTGAGGATTTCTGGAGAAGCTCGCTTCCTTTTTAGCGTATGTAAATATTATAAAACTTACACATGATGTACTCATGATGTTACAAATCTTTATATATAGTATAGCGATACCTATAAATTTTACCATGTTTCTAATTTCAACAAATAATATTGGCTGCAACTGCAACTATGTATTGTCCACAGATGCGCGCGCGCATGGCCGGCGTTTCAATGGCGTTCTCATTCTTCTGCAGCTCCATGACTGTCCTTTTCTACACGCCAGTAGCCAACCAGCTGGGAGCGCACGTAGTCTTCTATACCTTCGCCGCATTCACCTTATACGGGGTGTTATACACAATCCTATGGGTCCCGGAGACCAAGGGCAAGAGTCTGCGCGAAATACAAAGCTATTGGAAGGAACCCGATCCAGTATTTGTATGATATAGGTAACTTGATAATACCTTTAATGTACTTAATTGTATGAGATTACGTCGGCCAAAGAATACGCACAAGCAAAAGTATATAGAAGCGCTTCGCAATCAAACAAAATGAAGATGGGATCAAGATTGATGCGGCATGATCGTTTTTATCATAGACTAGAACTTTACTCGTTATTTCGTCAGCGTTGATTTGGAATTTTAAAAACAATACTTTTTTTTTTAAATAATATATGTTGGCCTATGTTACCCGCAAGGAATGCATTCTATGAGTGAAAGAAATTTGAGAATTGGACCAGTAGTTCCAGACAAACAAAGTCACAAACATTACCTCTTTATTAATAGTATAGATTTAAGTTATTTTGAGGCCAATATTTTGTTTGTCGATCACCGGCGACTGAAATGGTGCTAAAACAAATAAAACACAAATTCAAAATAAGCTTACTGTCATGTTATTTGAGCATTGTTTGATTTTGAGTAACATTGTCAACATTTCTGATAGATTATTATTATAAAAGTTTGAAACTTTGATTTGAGATTTATACTGTAAAGCGATTGTACTTATTTTAAATTATACAGGTTTACTTAAAAGAGTAGGCCCGAATTTAAATATTTTAGTTTGTTACCGTCGAATTCAACTTTTAGTCAATTAATAAAAAAATTACAAATACATATTGTTATCAATATATTTCTTATATTTAATCATATTTAAAATTATATTAAAGACAATTATAATATATTTTTGATATTATCATGTTTTATTATTGTATGCACCTTTTAACAATCTTTTTTTTAATATGTAAACAAAAGAGCGAGCGTAGTCCATACAAAAACAAAAACCGACAGCGCAGACGCAGTTAAAACTTTGAATTTAACCTAGTTATTACATTTTAATTCTTGCTTTAGAGTACCATTGTGCATTGCTTTCTAAAGTTTACGCGAACACTACACATTGAAATGAAACCATTTTTACGTGGTTTCCCTGTGACCACGGAGACCCTGCAAAGGGTTCGAAACGTTAGGATATAAAATTTAATGTGTTAATTAAACAAGAGTGTATCCGAAAAAAAGTGTTACCATTCCAAGACAATAGTGTTGCAAAAGTATCGATAAAAAATCGATAATGCTATCGATGGTGCCATCTAAAGTATCAATACTTTCTACTACAGGCCTATCGCTTAACGAGACGGTTTCTGAAGTAGCTGCGCGGTGCAGGAGAGGTGAGTTTACGTAGGAACACTGACTTGCGATACGGTGACCGATTTCTAGTTAATTGCGTTCTTTCTATGACAGTGACTATCACTTCCGTAGCATAACACGCAATGTGCCGCGTCGCAAACCGCTCGTACTCGTGGCCCTACAAAAGCTGCCACCTCTCCCGCATCGCGCAGTTACATCAGCAGCCTCAGTTAAACGGTAGGCCTGTAGTAAAGATAAAAATAGTGCTGTCAAATTATCGATAAAGCCATCGATGTATCGATATTAGCTACTAGCTTTTTATCTCGACCCCAGTACAACCGTGCTAACAGGCAATAAAATAAAAGACAACAATAATTATTTATTATTTTATTTTAATACATAACTACAGAGAATCATCACTGCGACGGCATAGCATCGTCGCGCTGTTACTCCATACGTTTTTGGTAAACTTACAAAACAATTTTCAATCGATACTATGTGGTTTTACATATTAAGCAAGTTGTGACGGTAAGAATAAATATTTAAAAAAAAACATTTCCAACCTATGTTTACGGAGAGTCAATATAGAATGAACTGAGGTGGTACTGTTAAACAAAATATGTGAATACTTAATTTTTTACCTTTATTTTACATACTTTTTTTTTACTAACAAGACTTCAACTTATTTAAATGTAAGTAAAAATCCGTTGTCAAATAGTTGTAGACAACGTCGATTCAAGCGTATGAGTAAGTCGGTACCATTACCCATACTGAAGACGATAAAGTTAAATCTTAATCAAAACTTAGGCAACATAAATTCAAGAACTCAATAGGTACCTATACCTCTAACTCTTATAAAATATCAATGCTATTCACCTCAAAAAAATTATAGCATACAACACTAAAAGAATGTTTCTAGAATTTAAATTAATATAACTACATCACACAAATTACCATAAAGGGAACTGTAATGGCATTATCAACTAAAAATCGGGTTAGGGTCTCTCTCCGCCAAAGCTGAGCGAGGCAGCGGAACAATGAGCGTAGAAAAACTCATTAACTCACCTTTTAAGAATGAATGATTGAATGAATTAATGAATTAATGAAAAAATTAATGACAATGAGTGAATGACAACAAATAATTTCCATTTGTGGATTCCAAGCTCACCGCTCACTGCTTCAAACTGATTTGTTAGAAAGCCAGACTTGATCTTTGATTGGCATTACGTCAAACTGTTGGAACGTTATGTTTTACTACAAAAAAGAAACAGTGAGTTATTTATAAAAACGTCAATAATCTATTACAGCTATTACATTTAAATGACCACTCAACAGTGATATTGGTACACTTGGAAAATACTTTTATTTATCTTGATTTAGCGTAAATCCTGTAAACATAATAATTTTTTTAAACAGGATTATTGGGAAATTTTGATTTAAGACTGGCTAAGCTAAATTACATTAAAATAATAACATTTTTATAAATAAAAATTATAATATTACGAACTTAAATGCTTTAAGTGGACACTTAAGAATTTTGTATTAATTCATTGTATTTTAAATCTTACAAAGAAGTTAATAAGGTTTGATGTGAATCGTATTTCGCCACTGTCAAAGGTTAGTTAAAAGAGTTATTCAACAGTTTAAGAATACCGATCTAAACGAACACAAAAATAAGTATTATAAGAAAACGCCGATGTAATACAAAGACCCTATATGACAATCAAAAATTCCGACCAGCCGAATTAAATTATAACTAAAACAACGTTCAAACAAACATGTAGATAGTGAAACTTATGTTTAAAAAAAAACTATAATACAGACTCTTCTCTCTACAGCTTTAATTAGCTTTTCCGTCCATTTCCGTATGCTACATTATAAAATAAAGATGGTTGATTAATATAAAAATAAGTTGCGTGTAGGGGAATTTTCTTTTCAACTCAAAAGTTGGCAATATTAATTGGTTTTAGATGTCCTCCTCTCCCCCCTTTCCCCACCTACACTGCTTCGAAATATCGTTCAAAAGTTATATTCCCAAAATGATTTAATAATAAATTGTCAACACAATATATAGCATTAGCATAGGAAATCACGATTTAAATATTTGAGAAATCAGATTTCACTTCATTGAAACACAAAAAAAATACATTGCATTCATAGTTTACTTCAAAAGGTGTATTATTACCGAGTCACGTTGACCATATTATTGTTAAAAATAACAAGATACCTCTGTTATTTTATTGGTCATAACACAAGTTACATAAGATTTATTTACTTGTCCGTACACCTACATGATTACAATCCAAATTAAAATATATATGTGAGATAAAGTCCCATCAAATGAATTTAAAAAGTATTTGGAACGGACGTCATATTTTATATATATAAATAGATACAAGTTACTTTCGCATACTATGATCATTATGAGAAAATAACATCAAAAGGACCTTGGAGGTAATTAGTACATTCCGCACAGTCAAAGGCAGAGATTGACGGACACTCCAAATTGAACTCTATCTGCAATAAAATAGGAAATCTGTGTGTGTGTGTGTGTGTTTCAAGTTTGACCTACAAATGCAATGGAAATGCAACATATTTGGTTAAAATGTTCGCGGAACATCATAATTTGTCTTACACGTAACATTATAGGTGCTTTTATTACTTAGGAGAGTAACTTCTTGATCAATCTGCAAGGCTGTATTCGACTCATATATGCTCATTCTTATATGCATAAACAAAGTGTATGATAAAAAAGTATTTATTTCACACCTAGCGTAGGTGTAAAACCAAACTATTATTGGTTATCTATCTAAAAACGTTTATAACATAAAATTAAAAATGGACATAATACACGCATTTTGAGTTAAAAACAGTCTTGCAGTTGACATCAAACCTACCTTCCATTGTCAAACTTTTAAAATATTATTTCTGGTTACTCTAAAGACCACCTTCCACAGTCACATCCGAAGTTTTACGACTCAATAATCATTTTCCCATGTCAAAAATGGGTTTATTAATTAATAGTTAGCTAGTTAACGATTACATTCATCAACCACAAAGCTTGATGTCACCTTATTCTTAATCCGTACATACCGACCAATGGCGACCGTCATCGGTCGTATAATCAAAAGAAAAATATATATCTTAAAACCTTTTTACAATATCTGATAGAAGTTCATTACCAATATTATATAATTCACTGATTCATACTCGTAGACCCGACTTCCAAACGTTAACGCCGTGAATGGCATAGCATTTGAAAACAAAGACAATGTCGGTATACATAGAAGTTTTATTCGATATACTGGCAGTTTATAACAAACATATTGGCCCAGCGACGAGCAAAACACCGCTCTATTTACATGGAAAAACTTGAGAGAGTTTAAAACATGTCAGTACTTAAATATATGTAGGTCGGACTTTTCATGTAAGTATGTAGCTGAACAATTACCATTACGTTACTTTGTGTCCGAAATACTTTGTTACCTTTGTTACTTATATGCGAAGAGAACATTTACAAATTACCCACAAAAAAGTGCGGGCGCCTACCAGCAATAAATTGTATCAATTCACAATGAACGAACAGGTGAGGCCTCGCTTTCATTGTGACACTGACCCTTTACAAAGTATGTTTTATTGAATAATACATACAGACTATCTTTTCTTGAGAGTTGGCGATAGTGCCATATACATAC
Source organism: Eudonia mercurella (assembly GCA_963082485.1). Taxonomy (NCBI): domain Eukaryota; kingdom Metazoa; phylum Arthropoda; class Insecta; order Lepidoptera; family Crambidae; genus Eudonia; species Eudonia mercurella. Next base: position 5,726,273 of record OY720043.1, read on the forward strand.
TAAAACAGACAGTCAAAGATGGCGGCATATGACAGACCACTTATTAGTACAATTTGGACAACGTTCTAATATAGTCAATATGCCTGTATGTATATACAAGTAGAGCGTAACGGTACATCCACTCTGCAGTTACTTTTTGTGGAGCAACGTTTCCAACATCCGATAACAAAGAAGTAACTTGTAGTTAGTATATGTTGCCGTGTTAAGTAACAACGCCTAACTTTTGAAAACATTTAACATTTGATAACAATCGATAACATTTGTTACATTTGTCCGTTGCCAGCAAAAGTCCGTCAACATATGCCGTGTCCGAAACTTTGTTATATTTAGTTAATTTATGTTATGTATGCAATAGCAATATTCAACAAATGGCCGCAAGAGTTGAAGTATATTACCTAATGTTATCGTATTGTATTATGTTGCTACACAAAGTAACTGCAGTGTGTGTGCACCATTTGATATTATAGAGCGGTGTGTGTGTACGTACAGTATCTCCGAGTGGCGTTCTATGTGCGAGTAATTCACTCGCTAATGGTGCGTTTGGCCGGCGCCTCCTCCAGCTCTGTCTCCGGTGGTTGTCCCAACCCCGGCAGTTGGATCTGGGTGTCTGATGCCTCGGACGGCTGGTGGCAAAACGGTGTATCATATTATTTATTGCATTTTGAATTTCAACCAATAATACACTTCTCATCAGAAAAATCGAAACACCTTGCAAGTTTATGTTTTGTAAGGATTATCAGAAAAATGTGTATATTAAGGAATATATGTCAAATGTCGTTTAATAGTATATAATATAAGGTTTTCAAATCCTAATGTTAATGTTCTAAATTCAAATTAAATTTTCATAGGTTTCGTATTTTGTTCAACAAGTCAAAGGCCGGCAACGCGTCTGCGATTCCTCTGGTTTTGCGGGTGTCCATGGGCGGCGGTGATTAATCTCCATCAGGTGACCCGCCTGCTCGTCTGCCTCCTTTTTATATTAAAAAACAAATTTAACCCTGTATGGAGTATGAAAGAAATTGATAAAACAACACAGTCTTATTACTGCTTCCATACGATTCTTCATCGATTAGAAATTTCGCTTGTCATGTAATGGCCAAACTGCCAGCTATACAATCATGTAATTTTTTTCATGGAATGAAAACTCTTTTGTGTAGAATTAGGACAGAAACCATAAAAACGGGGAAGTGTTTCGATTTTTCTGATGAGAAGTGTATTACTAGATGTACGTAGCAAAAATGTATCATACTTATGCCACTAAATATCTTGTAACATAAGGTAATATATAATATAAAAACTAGATACAATATTTACTAGAATAAATCAACCAGCCTCAAGAAGCTCCAGTGGAAGTCGAACCCACGACCTTTGGATAATCGGTCTAAAGCTTTGACTGTGAATGCTAAATTCAAAATAATAAAAATATATAAACACTATTTTTATTTTTAGATAAAAGACATTAAATTATATGCTGCTCATTATATGTTAAATAGATTGTACTTAATTAAGGGTTTACACTTAGCCGTTTGATTTTTTTATACTGCTGGTTGTGTTGTAACAAATTATGGCTGTCGCCTAAATTGTGCATCGGAATAAATAAATAAAATAAAATAATATCATCGGTGAGCGTGCGAGACTGCGTAATAGCGGTTTGTAAAAACCACGTGTCTGATTTTGCACAATTTTACAAAAAGATGAACAAACTCTAATTTTTTAATTCAAATAAACTCAAGAAAAGTGCTTTTGCGTTGTCCAAACGTTATTTATTAACTACCCATTCGGATGTAGATTTTTAGCCTTCTCCACAAGGTGCGCAAGAAACTGCACATATTCAATAAAAGATTTAGCTACCTATTTAATGTTAACGACATTTAAATTTTGGCTATTCAAATATATTTTTCCAACTGAAATTGGTAGCTAATTCTTTAAGGCAAACAACAACAAAAAAATATATTTAAATGACCTCTAGATAGATACCTACCTACCTAGATATTAATTTTTTTTGTTTTTTGCAAAATTGTGCAAAAGCAGATACGCGATTTTTACAAATTGCTCTTACGCGGTTTCGCACGCCCACCGAGACGATATATTGAATTTTCACAATCAAACAGATAAAAACACAGAGAAACAACATGTTAATAAAATAACGAACATTAATTGACTAGAATAAAATTATGTTTTTTGTAAATATAATATGAAAGTTACTAAATCCCAGTATTATTAGTGATCGGAATAGGTAGGGCTAATTCACCTAAAGTTCGAAGAACATATACAAAAACTAATGGAGACTTCTTTATGACAATATTTTTTTTCGGAACAACTGTCCGGGTTTCCGGACATCACTTGAGAACATTAAAAATTAATGTAATCAATACAGTAATTGATTTTATTACTTATTTAGTATCCCGGAATTGCCGAAAATAAGTAGACACGTTTTTTATTGTTTTCCAAAATGAAAGACAATCTCGTCGTTATTATTGGATTAAACTTATTTTTTGCGCGTGTCTAAATCTATTCTTGTCTCGCTCATGTTTTGCAATACTTGGGCAGCCTCGAATTTCTCGGAAGTCGAACATTGCTGTTCGTTTACCAGTAATCTATAATAGCGAGATTGTCTTTCATTTTTGAAAACAATAAAAAACGCGTCTACTGATTTTCGGCAATTCCAGGAAACAAAAAAGTAATAAAATCAATTACTGTATTTATAATATTACTTTTTAATGTTCTTATGCGATGTCCGGAAACCCGGACAGTTGTCTCGAAAAAAAATATTGCCATAAGAAAGTCTCCATTATTTTTGTCCGTTCTTCAAACTTTAGGTGAATTAGCTCTACCTATTCCGCTCACTAATTATTACCAATATTAATCCTAACTTATTCATTTTTATTTACGTTTTTTGAATTGTATATGAGTCATCAACATCATGTAGCGTTTCTCGACTATGTTGGTCATAGCCGACTAACGAAACGTTACGCGTTATTGTAATAACACGTTGTTGCACTATCATTGTGTTTACCTTAAGATCAATGCTTCCAGAACGTCCAGTGGGAAGCTGGTAACAACATGACAAGTGAGTTACTAGCGACACAATTGAAAGGCCAATTACCAAATTACATCATGCAATAAAAAAGTGCAGGTAAAAATTTAAAAAATTAACCGCCTCTGTGGTCTAGTGGTTAAGACCACCGGTTTAGACCCCGAGGTCCCGGGTTCGATTCCCACATGTTTGTGTACTCGGTTTGGTTGGTGGTAAGGCTTGTTTCTCCGCCTGGCTAGCTACCACCATCTTATCTAAATATGTCGCCATAACATCAATGTTTGTAGCAGTGTTGTGTTCCGGCAGCTAGAGATAAGATAACCAGTGCCTCACTAGTTGAGGATCCCGGGTGAAGTGCGCTTCCGTCATTGGCCTTATCCTCACTTAACATCAGGTGAGATCAAGGAACTGTGCTTACCCGTAAAATATTAAAAAAAATTAAACAAGCAGGATCAAAGTAGGTACGGCCAGATGCACCTCAAATGCGTACTTGTACGAACAGGTACGAATACGCACGATACATCCCGATCCTCCGACTACTATGGCACTTCGCACACTAACGCACTTTTCGGATTTGTCGGCACAGCAGCGGTGCTACATTAAGCATGCTAGGATGGCGAAAACATAGCAGCGCCTGCACTAAACACATCATCATCTCAGCCAAAAGACATGTCCACTGCTGGACAAAGGCCTCCCCCAAGGATCTCCACAACAACCGGCAGGCTTATTACCAAAAAAAAAGACACAAGACACAAGACACAAGTACAATTGCAACGCGACTGCTTTAATTAGTAATCAGCCTATAACTGTCCCACTGCTGGGCGTAGGCCTCCATCATTGAAATCAAGTCATCGCTACAATTAATGGGTAATGGGTAATGGTTTAATCACCACGCTTGCCAAATGCGGGTTGGTGATCACAAACCCGGGCTATGCATCGAAAAATCCGAAATACAGTTTGCCCGACCTGGGAATTGAACACGTGACCTTCGGTGCCGCTCTGCCACTCGGCTGCTCTAATTGCGGGCACAAATCACTCAATGTATGTAAAATATTACATCCAGTGAGCCAGTGACACAGTAGTTGAGGAATCCTGGTAAAGTACGCTGCTACCTTCGGCCAGCGAAGGGTAAGGCACACTAGCGCCGCTAATGGATTTAATTTGATATCTGCTAAACTGGATTTTTTTTCAAACATTGCGGACTTTCCGACACTAGGCAAACATCTATTATTTACTAATTGCGTACTACTTTTAGGTTTGTTTTTGTATTCATTCGCTAACACCATTGTTTGTGAATAAATGCGATAGCCCGTTTTGTGAACACCACGCAACAAAAAGTACTGCACAATTATTAAATAAATACTATGGATGCTTTCCTGTTATCGGACGGTACGCAATGTTTAAAAAAAGATCCGGTCAGTTAGTAATTGTCAAATTAACAATTGGTGGCGCTAGTGTGCCTTACCCTTCGCCTTAACAAACAGGAGCACGGCGCGGTGATAATGAATTGAAATTATGTGGTAGCCAGATGAGTAGGCGTGTTTCTAATTTTTTTATTTATAAAAATAAAACTCCCCTCCTTCCTCCCAAGGAGATAACCTTTTTGAATTTAACGCGTTCGCAGTGTGTATCTACCCTCATTCCACTAACTTTTTATTACGTGACGCACACAAAGCCTCTATTGACCGAGCATGGTTTGTATGGAAAAGTTAAAAAATTATCTCGTTTTTTGACCTGTTTCAAGGGGAAAGTAGTTCAGTTTCATAGTCTGATCTACCCACCTGCGGGAAAACAACCACTAAAATCTCTCGGTGTATAATGGAAAAATTATGACATTTCACAATGTATTTCATTGTACTTATAATTGGAGATCAAATCGCCCCCCATTACCTAAATATATCAATTACAGGAATAATGTCGATGCCAAAATAACTTCCTGATTTGAACTGTTTATTTCTTGCGGAAACAAAAAAAATTTGATACGTAACATGCTTTTAACTTACCTTATTTTTATTTCGATATTTTTACAAAAATAATTAAACTGCATTGGTGTGTAAAAAAGACGTTAGAATTTTTGGATATCATTTTGTGGAGGTAATAAATAGGTTTAAAAGAGTCCTCTTTCAGAGATTTCGAATTACTTTCAAAATATAATTTCTTTCCAATCATCATAATTTCGTAAGCGATTAGAATCGAATAGACGTTTTAAAGAATAAACGGCACTAATTAGAAAATTTGACAGAAAAATGACAAAAGCGACTGTGCCTCGAAACTGACGCAAAGTACGTGTGAAAGGATAGTTTGATGTTTACACAATACACTACCTACATGTATACAGCTAAGTAAAGCCGCAATGTATGACGAACCTAAATAACGTTACTAAACGATAATTATGGTGGTAACGGTAATTATGGTATGGTGGTTTATGGCCCGTTCCCCATATCCATCCATAGGGAAGGCTCGTGTCCCAGCAGTGGGGACATAAAATGAGCTGGTGATGATAATGATGATGATGATCAAGGCCCGTTCGTTAGCTTTGTGTAAATTACAATTTGAAAAAAGACAGTGTTGAAAAAATCCACGAGCAGGATTCGAACCCGCACCCCATGACATGGCGGGTCAGGTGCACGGTAGTGAGCCACGTTGAGCCACGATAGCATAGTTGGTAAACTATGCTATCGTGGCTCCATCCAACTCGCCGAAATTAATCAACACTATCTACTTTTACTTTGTAAGCCAAAGGAGCCCTATTCAATGTCGACAACTACGTCATCAACATCCAATTTTAATATTTTTACAAATATTGAAAGATCAGTTAAGGCGAAGGGTAAGGCACACTAGCGCCGCTTATGGATTTTATTTGATAACTGCTAAAATGGATTTTTTTTCAAACATTGCGGACCTTACAACACTAGGCAAACATCTATTATTTAATAATTGTGCACTACTTTTAGGTTTGTTTTTGTATTCATTCGCTAAGACCAACAGAGCCATTGTTTGTGAATAAATGCGATAGCCCGTTTTGTGAATAAACCACGCAACAAAAAGTAGTGCACAATTATTAAATAAATACTATGGATGCTTTCCTGTTATCGGACGATACGCAATGTTTAAAAAAAGATCCGGTCAGTTAGTAGTTGTCAAATTATCAATTGGTGGCGCTACTGTGCCTTACCCTTCGCCTTAAGTTAAATTGTAATTTGTTCGCTACAATATTTGCGTAAAATTATATGTAAATAATTCGTGTAAATTGTTATGAGTACTCACCTCGACGTCGTTGGTGTTCTCCGGGAGTGGTTTGGGGCGTTTCTTGTTACGGGGGTTCGGGTCTGCTGTCGTCGCCTGCCGTTTAGGCTGGAACTGTTGAGACACGTTTTATTTTATTTATAGTTATACGGTTTATTTATATATAATATATTTTAATTCGACATACGTACATACACTCTTACGTCCTTGTCCAAAAATCAAACGCCTCTGTGGGGTAGTGGTTTAGACCCAGAGGTCTCGGTTTCGATTCCCAGCGGGGGGTACATGTGTGTGTACTACTGTACTCGGTTTGGTTGTTTGGAAACAAACATTTATTGACCACAAGCACCAATTAATATATAACACAGAGGACACACATGAGAAAAAATAAGATAAAAAAGGTAAAATATAATAAGGTAAAATATTCAAAAAAACAAAAAGTGTTATGGCTGATTTACACTTTTTATGTTGTTAAGTAGGTAACTACATTTTAACTTATTTTTAAGTGATTAATTGCATGTAAACACAGAATTTACGACTTCATTACGTTGTTGATCGTCCATCTTGAGTGAACTAAATAGCTTAACTACTTAAATACGTATAGACATATACTTAAATATAAGTCACTTAAAGTTAATTTAAAATTTAGTTACCTACTTAACAACTAAAGGAAGGGGGGGGGGGGGTGCCGCGCGGAATTTCGAAAATTTACGTGTTTTTAAGTCACTGGTGCTAGGCGCTGAATAGGTCATATACATTAAAAGGACTAGTGTAGGTTAGCTTGATCCTTTCACAAGGCCATAGTTGTCTTGGAATTTGAAACAAATACCCAGAAACTGCATAAACAATACGTAAAAGCTTCGATCAACAATACACTAGATATCGCCTCACGAACTAAAACAAATCTCAAATGTGGCATTGGCTGACTTTACTATAAATGGAGAAAAACTATCCTAAGTTTTGATAATTTCAACCTAATTTATACTTTTTTGCAAGGAATAAAGCACAGTTTTGATTATTATGACACTCACTTACGATCTTACGTCGAAAACGACAGAAAGAGATAAGAAATTGAAATAATCACTTGCGTATTTAAAAATATATACAAAGACCCTTTACATCTAAATTCGACCTTATTACATAAAAATAAAACAGCAAATAGCAGACACGAAGTGTTACTTACTTCATTTCGAATTTTTGCATTATTGACTTTACTTGCTCCGACAGAGTATTATGGAGTCGCACTTAGTAATTTAATTTTTGTTTTAAGGAAGTTATTTTTAATAAAGAATTAGGTTTATTTTATTTTATGGCTTATGCATTTGACTGCAAAATGGTATACAAAAAGCAATTTATTATACTTTGCATACATTTATGTAATAGTAGATTCAGTACAAATTATATTGATTATACAACTGATATTGAACTATACTACCTTGAGCGTGGTTGGAATACATGCTTAAATGAAAGAATCCTGATGAGAAATTGTAATATAAATAACAATATAATCACAATCAAATTGTTTTATTTATGTAATAATATACATAATTTGAGGTGGTTTTCATATAAAGAACAATAAACCAAATTCAAATTCAAATTTAAATTATTTATTCGTGATTCACAGCACAGGTAAGTCATTAGGTCTAATTGTATTAATTATAAGGTTTCACTGCGATCTGCCTTATCGGCATACGAACAATATAAAATAATTAAGGAAACAATTAGAAATAATTGTACATTAACAAAAGGTAAAATAATTCTAAATACATGTATAATCACAATAATTCAAAACTGTAAGGTCATTACTCCATGGTCATTTGAGAGAATAAAATAATTAAAATTAAAATCATAAAACAAAGTAAATATTACGTAATTAATTTAATGAATACCTACATGTCATTAACAGCAATATCTAACCGGCTTGTACGTAGACGGCATAATGCATGAAGTAAATTTAACTTAAGTCCTCGCGCGCCCTGTGAACGCACGGTCGTACACAAGGTGGCCCGCTAATTATACCTACAGCGCGGGATGGGTTAATCACTTAACACTGTTATAATTATCATTTATGCATAAATATTTGAATCATTTAACAAATTGATAAGTTCTATCAATTACCTTTAAATAGATTAAGCTTATTAAATAGTTGTCTTTTGAATTTGTCTTTTATTTCAGCATTTTCAACTTTGCACAAATAATGTAGCCTTACATCAACAAAATGATTCGATCACTGATTTTAATAAGTCGGTTTCATGATTGTGTTGGCTACTTCCAAAAAACACATCTTTACCAATAAATAACTTTAAAACTGTTACACAAATATAATTTTTATTATAAATCCTTTTCATAGACTTACCTCCACTTACACGAAGTAAATTTCGTATAATACCTTCAGTTTTCATTTTTTGAAATGTGTTGAGCAAATTACAGAATTTTTTAGGTCTAAAAAATCCTCCTGTCTCTCTTCCGCTACATTTTGCACATTGAAATGGGTCGCCAGTAGAAGTACCTATCTATAATTTTTTTTAAACTACTCCATAGATTCACTATTCCAGAGCAACTATACGTTGGCCAAACATTAGCAAATGTTGGCGCGTGGGTTGGTTTTAAGAATTAAAGATTGTTATTTCATAAAAACAGTTAGGTATTTTATTATTTATGTTATGAAAAAGCATTTACTTACCTAAAGTATGATATTCCTTCCGATATATTTTTATTTCGATAGTTATTTTTACAGTTTTTGAATACAAATTGAGGCATTGTGGTACGTTATCACGTTGGCGCAGTCAACAGCGAACTAAATAGAAATAAGACCCCACTTTGAATGTGAGGCGTTATTCGCTCGGCCGTTTTTGACACCCTGACCGGTTATCTAGTGTATTGTTGATCGAAGCGTAAAAGTAATGATATCTAAAAACTTATTTCTTCAGAAATTTTGTAAATATAGCACAAATGAAACAATGATCCGACATCAAAATGTTTGTATTGATATTCCGCAGGCCACTGTTGTCTTATTTTTCAATTAAAAAATATGAATATGAAAATATTAAGACTTTTCTTATTTTTTACCCAAACGCCTATGATTTTACGAAAGTAAACATTGCTCTAATTAAATCAACAGCCTACTCTGTACAGATATTAGTGTGCGAGCGTATTCTTGTCATGCGCCGTTGTCACACCACTGCCACGCGCCGCTCGCTCGCTATCATAAAGAAACTTGAAACTCGCAGTTTTGCGTCCGCGCTGCACCCCCTAATATGTACGTGTAAATCAGCCTTTAGACAGGACATCGAAATCATCAATTTTGTGTATACCCGTGATTCATCTCTCTCTACTCCACCCCAAAACACGTTGGGAGTGCTGACTCGTATGAAATAAAATTAAATATTTTTACTATTATTTTTTCTAGTCTAACCCACCTGCCGAAAGATATTTTCCCGAGGCATTAAGCCCTTTCCCCTGTACGTACCTGCAATTCGGGCGGCAGGAACACGCGAGTATTGACGTGGTACTCGCCCTGGTGCGCGAAGTACATGGTGGGGATACGGGCGTCCGAAGGGAAGTCGCGCATCTCGAAGCTGGACGAGCGGGACCAGATCACCGACATCGCTAAGTCGCACGTCGCCCACAATTTCTACAAACACAAAGAGTAAAATACTTAAAAAGACTAAAATATTGAAAAACAATTGCATTTACAATGCTTATATGTACTTACTTACAAGATCATTTTTTTACTAGAAAATATCAACCAGTCTCTGGAAGGTCAAGTGGGAATCCATTTCAATCATCGTTTAATATTGTATGGCTCACAAGAACTTAATGGAGCAGTGGTAAGCGCGTTTGATTTGCGATAACTAAATTTAAGCCACCTTCACAATGGCTGGATAACGAATAAGTGGCCAAAATTTATCATCTGGCGCTTCCTGCGGCAGGCATATAAAGCCGTTGGTCCCGGCTGCATTAGCAGTCGTTAACAACCACCAATCCGCACTGTGCTGTGCTGCGTCACCTGCGTGTTAGCATACGACTAGCCTGAGACTCGTGATGATGTGATGATGATGATGATGATGATGATGATGACTCACATAGTTGACAGCGTCGTCGGTCTCGTTGAGGGCGTCCTTGTGGTTCTTCATGCGTTCTACGAGACTCTTGTAGAAGCCGTAGCAGTAGAAGTCGTTGCGGGTGATCAGCGGCTCCAGGATGAACCATAGGCAGTTCTTCACCACCTGGGGGAGATTGCATTCGAATAACAGCTATTCATGAGGAATAATTTAATGTAGTTAGAGAGAAAAGCTCTGGCAAATCGGTTATCTAAATACCTACTTTTATTAAAAGTCAAAATTTTCAAAGTCAATTTTTATGTTTTAAAAGTTTCAAATTTTTCAAATTTTTTAATAAATAAACTTAGGAAAAGTACTTTTGAATGGTTTTAACATTTTTTACCTACTACGTCGTCGGGACGTCTTTTCAAAGAAGGAAGTATTTTCAAATAATTCATGATAACCTCGGGAGCTCGATGGCGCAGTGGTAAACGCGCCCGGTCAATGGCCGGTCATCGGATGGGTGACCAAAAATTTATCATCTCGAGCTCCTCTGTGCTTCGGAAGGCACGTAAAGCTATTGGTGCCGGCTGCATTAGCAGTCGTTAACAACCACTAATCCCCACTGGGCCCGTAAGGTGGTTTATAGACCTCCTCCCTATCCATCCCCAGGGAAGGCTCGTGCCCCAGGAGTGGAGACATGAAAAAATGAGCTGGTGATAATGACCATGTATCCTAGCAAGTAACCAGAAGTCAGTCATTACGCTCTAGGCGCTAAGCCAGGCGCCTTTCAGTGCGTACGTAGCCTAAGGGTCTTACAAGTAAACAAATAATAAGCTTCAAATAGTGATTGCGTAATCTAGGCGCTCACCAGATGTCAGTCATTACACTCTAAGCGCTCACCAGACGTCAGTCATTACACTCAAGTCGCTCACTAGACGTCAGTCATTACGCTCTATCACCAGATGTCAGTCATTACGCTCTATCACCAGATGTCAGTCATTACGCTCTAAGCGCTCACCAGACGTCAGTCATTTCGCTCAAGTCGCTCACTAGACGTCAGTCATTACGCTCTATCACCAGACGTCAGTCATTACGCTCTAAGCGCTCACCAGACGTCAGCCATTTCGCTCAAGTCGCTCACTAGACGTCAATCATTACGCTCTATCACCAGACGTCAGTCATTACGCTCTAAGCGCTCACCAGACGTCAGTCATTACGCTCAAGTCGCTCACTAGACGTCAGTCATTACGCTCTATCACCAGACGTCAGTCATTACGCTCTAAGCGCTCACCAGACGTCAGTCATTTCGCTCAAGTCGCTCACTAGACGTCAGTCATTACGCTCTATCACCAGACGTCAGTCATTACGCTCTATCACCACACGACAGTCATTACGCTCTAGGCACTCACCAGACGTGTCATTGTCGCATGTCGCTCTATCATCAGATGTCAGAAATTACACTTTTGGCACTAAGCCAGCCGCCTGTCAATGCGTACGTAGCTTGAGAGTTAGACGATAAGCCCCCAGTGGTGTACAGTGTGGTAGTACGGTACCTTGAGCTGCGGCACGCTGTCGTAGGCGGTGAAGGCGGGGTCGTGCGCGAGCACCGGCACCGCGAACACCAGCATGTAGTCCGGCAGGATGTGCGGCAGCTGGCTCACTGCGCGCTCCACTGACCAAGCACAGATAAGATAAGTTAAGAAAAAAATTTATTGCCATAAATTTCTGTAAATATGTACATAGCAGGTGTTAAGCATATAATAATGGGAACAAACAATTTACCCTAGGCGGGCATGCAATTTTTAGTAGGTAGGTACCAACAAAAACACAAATGTTGAAAAAATTTCCACGAGCAGGATTTGAACCTGCACCCTCTGACATACCGGGTCAGGTGCTCTTCCAATTGAGCTATCGTGGTTCTAACCAGCCCGCCGAAATTATTCAACATACTTTAAAAGCCAAAGGCGCCCATTCAATGTCAACAACTACCGTCACTTACATCCGATCATAATATTTTTACAAATATTAAAGATCAGTTAAGAAGTAGGCAAGCTATTTATAAAATGTTCAAATAATTTTTAACGCAAATTTTGTTGCGTACAAATTACAAAAAGTCAAATGTTGAAAGAATTTTCGCGAGCAGTTTTTGAACCTGCACCCTTCTGTCATACATTTGTGTTTTTGTAATTTGTTCGCAACAAAATTTGCGTTAAAAATTATTTGAACAGGTACCAACAAGTTTTCTGGATATCCACCATTAGGGCGATTTTTCTGTGCAGGGGTCAGTGGCTATTTTGTTTTTGACAAATTTTCTGGATCACCATTAGGAATCTTAAGAAAGAAATTAATTTCTATTTAAGCTTTAACAATGAACTAAAACAAATGGCTTTGACAAAAAAAGTCGGAATTTTTACTATTGGTTATTCTATGGTCATCTTCATGGTAGGCGGAGTTAGCTACGATCGTCACGTTAAGGCAAAAATGTTTTGTAATTAGATATCCTTAAAATTTGTCGATCGTACATGTTACATAGAAACAGCCACTATGCTGTTTTGTACCGAAATAATCTTTTAAATTAAATTTAAAACAGCTTAAATTTACTGAGGGTTTCTTATCTTCACACACAACATACATGTTACAATTTGAAAAAAGTCAAAGTGTTGATATAATTTCACGAGCGGGATTCGTACCCGCACCCCATGACATGAAGGGTCAGGTGCATTACCAACTATGCTATCGTGGCTCAATCCAACTCGTCGCAATTAAGCAACACCATCTAGCAACCAGTCTCAGGGAGCTCGAGTCGGCAGACTTATTACCGAAAAAAGTAACTAGTTGTTAATTGTACAATGAGCGATTTTCTGACAGCCCAAATTAAAAAATTAAAATAAGTTCAAAAAAACTCGATAGATGGCGTTTTATTAAAGCCGAGCCGTACATAGAGGCTGTAATAAATTGTGCAGTACACAGAGTGAACTTTTGCTTGTCAACTAAAAAAAATAAAAAATGAGTATTTTCATTTCAGGACCTATTATTCCTATTTTCCACAATTTTGTTCACAGTTCTTTTATTTTTAAAAGGCAATGGAATAAATATTACGCAGCCATACACGTGCTCTCCATAGACTCGCCTTTTACTAAGCGCCATCAATGAAGTCATTTGGAACTAATTTCTTTCTTTTTGGGGGGGGTCGGAAAATAGCCCTTGCAACGCGACTGCTCTAGTTGCGGTAGATAAATTGGTATTACAGACACAAATCGCTCAATGATCGCTTGCTTAGCGCATTTGCGATTAAAATTTATGTAATAGTTTACATATTATTATTAACAAATACTCTATGTGGGCAATGGACTCTTTGACAATGAGTGCCTTTTTTGAAAGTGTCTGCGCACCAACGAAAGTTTGTTTTTGCACCAAAAAAAATTTACAGTTGAGTTTAAATTGGATACAGGCAACAATCAGTTGCTCCAACTGCCTGTCTGAATTACCTATAATAATGATAATATATTATTGCTACAAAAAAAAAAGTAAAGTCTTTCATACGAATCATATTTTTATAAGACAGCTTGGCTCTAAACCATTCCAAGATATGAGCGATTTTATACTGGAAGTTTTCTGAAAATACGAAACTATGGGAAATAGCGAAAAATACGCAAAGGATTCTCGGGGCAGATTTTGATATAAAAAAACAAAAAAATCTTAGATTTTAGAAAACATATTTTTTCTGTCAACCTTTTTTTATTTAAGAAAAAACCTTTATTATTGCCAGCCAATAGTAAAGAAAACAATATGAAAAATATTTATTTTGTTTTCTTATAACAAACAATTATATAACACATAAATAAAAAACAATTTAACGTAAATTCTATTATGAGATACCTGCCACTGAATGAATAAATAATCAAATCACTGTGTTAGTAAATTAATGTGATGAGAACACAATAATGAAAATAAATTAAAGTAAGTAACCAAGAAGAAGCGCGTAAAGGAGTACTATCTTTCCGGTTGAGTGTGTTATAGTTATTGTATATATGTTTCATTTGTGTCGTAACTATTTTATACTTTGTTTGTTTCTTTTGTGCACACTTTTTCTACCTTTCTTTGTGTCTTCTCCTTCTACGGGCCTGCTGGAAGAAATTTCAATGTGAAATAAGCAGCGCCCTTGTACTTGTCCATTCTTACTATGTTCTCCCTTCTTATTCGTTTGTGTGTACATAAATTATAAATAAACAAATAAATAAATAATTAATAAATAAATGCCTACAGACTTCACTGGCCTACCATTAATAAGATTGGAGAAGGGAGGCGATTTTTGAACCGGTGTCTAATTCTCACGCTATGATATCAATTACGAGTGCTCCGTTTTCTATTATTCAAAGTCACTGGTAACACTTATCATTGCTACCGAATATTGTCAAACGTTGTTACGGCGTATAAATATACTGCTAGCGCCATCTGTTGGCGTACGGCGAAAACGACTACTGGTGTCAAGCTTGCATCCATCACGGCCAGCGTGAAGCGAGGAGTGGAGGCGAAGCGACATTCATTTCTGCGACTCAAATCCTAATCGTCCTAAGCGTTAAACTTCTACAAATTAATTATTGTATTCAGATTTTGAATTATACGTTATATTAGAAATTTAAAATAAGACGAACCATTGAAATACTCCTGGAAAGCCATCTCTCTAAAGCAGAATAGACGAAGCACCAACAAACGTTTTTATTTAATAATCAATTTATTAAAAATACAAAAAAATATATATTTCATGTCACTTTTACTTTCAAGATTAAAGGTGAGATTCAGAAATCGCCCGCAAGTTGCTTCTTCGCACCTCGTTATAAGAATTAGAAGAACAAATTCAAATTTTGTTAGTAAGTTAGAAAAGTAACCTACACATTGGCTCACCCTTGGTGCCGACGGTGATGTTCCGTATGTACTCGCGGCGCCGCACCACGTCCGCTAGCATGTATTGGCGGACTTGCGCTCGTATGCGGCGATCCGGTTCTCGGCCAGCTAGTGCGTACATGCCCATGAAGTCTAACGGCAGGCACTTGTTCGGTATACCCTGGGAAGAGGAGTGTCACAATAAAAGTACAATATGATACAGAAAAAGAAAACGTTTATATTTGAGAATGCAGTGTGACTCTCGACTCTTTTAGACTTGTTTTTATATATAAAACAAATAGACTATGAATTACGCACAATTTATAGGGCACTTGTATATAAAATATTGACGAAAAATTATAAATAGTAGTAGACACATTCATACAAATCAAAAATTTTATTAAGAAACATCTTTTTCCGTTTTTCATCTTTTGCCAAATGGCAAAAAACGGAACCCTTATGGATTCGTCATGTCTGTCTGTCTGTCTGTCCGTCCGTATGTCACAGCCACTTTTTTCCGAAACTATAAGAACTATACTGTTAAAACTTGGTAAGTAGATGTATTTTGTGAACCGCATTTAGATTTTCACAAAAAATAGAAAAAAAAACAATAAATTTTGGGGGTTCCCCATACTTAGAACTGAAATTCAAAAATTTTTTTTCATCAAACCCTTACGTGTGGTATCTATGGATAGGTCTTCAAAAATGATATTGAGGTTTCTAAAATCATTTTTTTTCTAAACTGAATAGTTTGCGCGAGAGACACTTCCGAAGTGGTAAAATGTGTGTTCCCCCCCTGTAACTTCTAAAATAAGAGAATGATAAAACTAAACAAAATATATGATGTACATTACCATGCAAACTTCCACTGAAAATTAGTTTGAACGAGATCTAGTAAGTAGTTTTTTTTAATACGTCATAAATCGTAAACCACAATTTACCTTTCATTCAATCAACTCAAATATATAAAAAAAACATTTAATTTCATAAATACCACGAACTACAAGAACTTTTATATTATGTTACTTGCTGCTACGGAACCCTTCATGGGCGAGTCCGACTTCGCCTGCAAATCAAAGTATCCCAAACTGTAAAACTTCAATCAATGTTCCACCATATGCCATTAGGTTTAAAGCTACATGCCTATTGAGGAAATTTTACAGTTTTTTGGTAGTATGATGTGCACGCGTGTACGTTGTGATTTAATGTATGGTAGTTTCAAAATTTTGGCATTGTGCTACCGATTACAAAATATATTTAAAAAATATATTAAGGTCAGTGAGAGATATTATGAAATACACATACCTTTGATAATCCTTTGTGTAGCTTCGATGCAAAAGCTTCTCTAACATGTGGAACGTCATCCTAAAAATAAATAAATATCAATCAGTAAAAGTTTTGTGTTCAAAGTTATAAAAGGTCATTTAGCAGACTTGTATCGAGTTATGTCAAATTTTAAAGGTATTTTCATGCTATAATTGACCATGTTTATGAAGGTGTGATTGCAAATTTCGCAAAGGTCGTGAGTGACCAAAAATTTATCATCTCGTGCTCTTCCGTGATTAAGGCAAAGGGTAAGGCACAGTAGCGCCACCAATTGATAATTTGACAATTACTAACGGACCGGATCTTTTTTTAAACATTGCGTACCGTCCGACAACAGGAAAGCATCCATAGTATTTATTTAATAATTGTGCACGACTTTTTGTTGCGTGGTTTATTCACAAAACGGGCTATCGCATTTATTCATACACAAAGGCCACTTTTGGTGTTAGCGAATGAATACAAAAACAAACCTAAAAGTAGTGCACAATTATTAAATAATAGATGTTTGCCTAGTGTCGGAAAGTCCGCAATGTTTGAAAAAGAATCCAGTTATCAAATTAAATCCATTAGCGGCGCTAGTGTGCCTTACCCTTCGCCTTAAGAGGGCACGTAAAGCCGTTGGTCTCAGCTGCATTAGCAGTCGTTAACAACCACCGCACCGCACTGGGCCCGCGTAGTGTTTAATGGTCCGTTCTCCCTATCCATCCATAGGGACGGCTCGTGCCCCAGTAGTGGGGACATAAAATGAGCTGATGATGATGACCAGTTCGTGAATGTGTGATAACAAAAAATACTTTTTAAAATGACCATCTTTTGAATAATTAACATAAAAAGAAAATACTTACAATCATGAGATGCGAGAGGTTGTAGAACTGTTCGGCGGTGAACTGGTCGCCGACGCCCTTCTGCTCGCAGATCTTGAGCATCGCCGCGCCGGCCGCCAGCCGAAGGTGCGCCATCTCGGCTTTGGACAGCTGGTTTTGCTGGACAACGGAAAATAAAACAACTATTACAAATAGTTTTAAACTATAAAAAAAATATAGAGCATAAGCTTTCAGCGCCATGAAAAAATATGCTAAAACACTCTTCGAACGTTACGTCTATCAAAAGCCATACTAAACTTCCATGTATATCTACAGAGATGATGGATGAGAGCAGCAGCGGATCATGATCGATGGCGTGCACTTGGATAGGCATATGGGTAGTATAAGGCTGATAATGATGATGATGTATATTTAAGGCTTTCTACCAGTCCTTTTAAACGTGTAGTCTGTGGGTCAGTTATACGCTGAAGACTATCAACGCCTTGCGGGTGCAGTACAACCACGCGTTCAGTGTGTTGTTGGGGCTGCCACGGTACTGCAGTGCGTCAGGCATGTTCGTAGATCCTCATACCATCAATGTTCATCATCATATGCCGTCCTTGGTTATAGAGCAGCCTCGATGCAAAGCAGTGTTCGTGGAAGTCATGACATTCTGCGCGTTGTGGCAGGACGAATAGACTGTTCAATTATGAAGTGGTGGGTCGGCTGCACGTAACCTAATATTAATTATTCTGTACCTTGAAAATAAACAAAGAATAAGCTCCGAATAGTTATTCCGTGTTTTCTTCCTGTCATGTAAACGTCATTTCGAATTAGAGTAAAAGAGACATAACACGGAATAACTATTCGAGCTTATTCTTTGTTTATTTGTAAGGCACTATGGGTATAGTTTTTTTTTTTGTTATTTATCATCTAAACACCACTACACATTTACAGAATTCACTAAACATGCACACTAGTTTAGGCCCAAGACACCGCACCCGTAGAACAAGAGTACGACGAACCGGTTCACACGCGCTCTATACCAGGTGGTGGTTCTCCCCACCACCACGTCCCGGTCATTCCGAGCCGAGGTCCGAGCCTTTAGAGGCGCCCTCGGGTTGTTCCGCTCCCCGATCCGATCCGAACCCCTCGGAGAATCTAATAAGACACCGGAACAAGCACTAGTGCGTGATACCATTCCCTCTATAAAGTCTCCGAAGGTGATTCGTTTCACACGGCTTGAGGAACCCTTTAAGTTTCTCGACGCCCCAAAAAAATCCCGGTGAAGCTGAAAATACCGTCTGAGGCAATCAGCAAACTCTCCAAAAAAAGTTATTTAATTTTTTTTATTGTAAATGTTGTTAAAATTTCGCTGACTGAATGTAATTAATTTGTATTGCTTGTATGTATTTGATATTTATACTAAGACACTATTCGAACGTATGCATCTATGTAAATCTTTTCTAAAACTCCTCGTGTACCTGTAGCAAGTCCCCCTTGTGCACGATGAACGCGTTCAGCATGCGGAACGTCTTCTGCGCCGACAGCTCGTCGCGCTTCAGGCCGAGCAGCCAGCGCGCCATACACTTCAGCCCCTCCAGCTTGCAGCGGGTCTCTTCGGGCAACTCGTCTTCTGAGCACCAATCGCTGCTTGGAGCGTTCGCACCGCCGCCGCCTTCGCGGACCAAGAGCTCTTTTACTATCTGTGGAAATTGACATTACATTACATTATTGTTATTATACAAAAAAGTGTGAATAGTTTTTTTTTTTGAGAGAATTTGCTGAATGCTTCATGCGAAATTTTCAGCTTCACCGGGCTTTAATTAATCTTTTTACGCAATTCCTTTAAACATAGAAAGATTCATAAAAAGAGGTTATTGGTTTGAAAGAATTAGAACTTAGGTTTTTATGGGATACCGAAATGTAAAATGGCTATTAGGAAATGTACATAAATAAAATAGAAAAAAATTGAAAAAAAAAAAAGATTTTCCAGTTTAAAAAAAAATTAAGTACAATTTGTTATTTATTCGCATCAAAATGTACCTTAACTTACATATACTTACAATAACGTTCTTTTATTAATTACTGAAATGTTTAAATGCTCTTAACATAAAGTGGTATTTAACCTGCCATCTGCCGCGAGCACTGATCAGTGCCATAAACAATTAAAATTCTATTGTGTCTGTATTGACGGTAGATGACAGGTTAATGGATCCCCCTACCTTCCGGGAAACGATGTTCTTGATGTGCACGGGGAAGTTGTCGGGCAGGTTGTGCGCGATGTGGCCGAGCGTGACGATGGCGGTGCGGTAGTGCTCCGAGTGCGGGCTGAGCGTCGCCTTCAGCGTGTCCAGGATCTCCGTGAAGATCTGGGTGCGCTGGTCGGGCACGTTCACGAACAGACATCTGGGGATACCAATATAATTAGCATATTATTACGGTAAGGAAGCGAAACATATGTACAGACCCGTGCACATTTTTCTTCAATATATGTTCAACCATAAGTCATAGACATAAAGTTCAAAGTGTATTGGAGAAATTTGACAGTTTTGAATAGTCTGATTTGTAGGCATGTGTACTAAAATATTTTCTAATTATGTATATCGGAACCTCTTAACCTATTTCTGTTGATGATGTGGGTTTCAAAATTACATAATTATATTAACTCCAATTTATCGTCAATTTATCAGCAGTTTCACAAAACTTTTACAAAAAATTTAAATGAAGATTAAAATGTTCAAAATTTTCAAATAATTTTTAACGCAAATTTTGTTGCAAACAAATTACAAAAACACAAATGTTGAAAAGATTTCCACGAGCAGGATTTGTGTTTTTGAAGATTAAAATATTAGGTATTAATTAATACAAATTAAATAAAACAGAAATATATTACCTAACAGCATTTTTGGCTTGTTTCGGCGTGCCGACCTCAGCGTACGCCTTGCACAATGTAATCAGTCTTGGGAACAGCGTTGGGCATGCTTCACCTGGAAACAATGCATGTTGTCAGTGATTTATTGTGATAGTCAATATCATCATCATCATCAACTCATTTTTATATCCCCACTGCTGGGGCACGAGCCGTCCCTAAGGATGGATAGGGAGAACGGGCCATAAACCACCTAAATGCTCAATATAAACAGTGTTAAAACATCAAGTGAAAACATCTTGCGATAGGTGATAGTAGCGATCTGGTGAGAGTAGGAGCAGATAATTAGTTACGTTACGTAAGTGGTAGGTGGCTGCAGCAGCGAGGAGTCACAGCTGGTGATAGTGGTGCGGGTGATTACCTGCAGCAGCGAGGAGTCGTGGCCAGTGGTGATGAGGGTGGTAGTTACTGATCAGGCGGTATTTACCAAATGGTGGGTGGCTGGTGAAGAGTCGTAGCTAGTGGTGATGGTGGTGACAGTTTTTTTATCAATGAGTAGGCAAATGACTCCGTTCTACCGGAGTAGTTAGTTACTTATCGGGCGATATTTCCCAAGTGGAGTGGAATCCCAGCTGGTGGTGTTGGTGGTGGTGGTGGTGGCGGCAGTAGTGGTGACGGTGGTGGTGTTGATAGAAGGGAGTGTCATTTACTAAGAAGCGATATGTGGTACGTTCTCGCTATCCAGCTCTAGCAGCAAAGAGTGCCAGCTCGTGGCGGCGGTGTATGTTTGTTTGCTAAAATAAATGAATATATACTCACTGAGGAGGCGATATTTCCCGAGAAAGGTGAGCGCGGCCAGTATGTGCGGCGCCACGCTCTCGTCGACCAGCTCCAGCAGTGAGGAGTCATTGCTGGTGGTAGTTACTTATCGGGCGATATTTCCCAAGTTGTGGCTGGAGCATTGTAGAAGTCCACGCTGGTGGTGATAGTGCGGGTGATTGGCTGCAGCAGCGAGGAGTCGTAGCTGGTGGTGGTGATTAGGGTTATAATTACTTATCGGGCGGTATTTCCCAAGTGGCGGGCTGCTGCAACAGCGAGCAGTCACAACTGGTGGTAGGAGTGCGAGCGATTGGCTGCAGCAGCGAGGAGTTCCAGCTGGTGGTGGTGGTTCCTACCTTGCGGGTCCATATTCTTCTAACTACTTTTAAGATTACGACGTTGGTATACTAAAATACGAAGGTACTCACTGAGGGGGCGGTATTTCCCGAGGAAGGTGAGCGCAGCCAGAATATGCGGCGCCACGCTCTCGTCGTCCAGCTCTAGCAGCGAGGTGAGGCGGCTGAGCACGTCCTCGTGCAAGAAGTGTGCGGGGAACACGAACGACAGCATCACGAGCAGTTTCAGACCGCGCTCGGCGCACTTGTCGACGTCTATGCCTGTTGTAGAGTTTGAAAATATAGTAAAAACAGAAAAAAAATGAAGAACTTACCAATATAGACAGACACCTGTTGAAGGTTCGAAAACATAAGAAAAACAGAAAACGAAGAACGAAAAAAAACTTTTTTTTTTTTGTGAAAAACTATCCGTTACTGTGTGATTGACGCAAAATGTAATATTATTATAATGGGATTTTCAAAATGAGCACTTTGCAGAATTCACACATAGCAGAATGAGCACTACGCAGGAGTTACGCTTTTTAAGATACTATGCCAAATATTGCGAATAAGCAATAAAACATTTGAAAAAAAAATATCTTTATGTCATAGGCACTGCACTTTAATAAACGTGAAGTGCTCATTCTGCGTCAAAAAAGCTTATTCACAGAATTTATAAATGTAAATGAGGTTCTTTTTTTATTTATCTGCAGAACCCAGTCTTCAAATTAGCCATTAATCATGTATATTTTACAAAAAGAATTAAAAATTATAAAATTGAATTTTGTACAAAATAATTTAAAAGATTTTTATTTGCGGAATCATAATTAAAAAGATTTGACTGTTTATATAAAAATTTAAGCTATTACTCCAATATTAGTTTTAGATCACATAACATGATAAACATACCGCATTCCTCAGCTATAGTAGTCTCGGACCCCTTCACCGCCCCTTCCACATAGCCAACCAGAATCAACAGAGCCTCGTGGTCAATCATCACAGAGCTCACTCGCTCCAACAGCATCTTCACCGTGTTGTAGTATAAGTTCGTCATCACTGGTTGGCCGAGTTTCTTTAGCACGCTTGACTGGAATAGATACGATTATTTACATATAATTTTACGGAAATATTGTTGCAAACAAATTACAATATGAAAAAAGACAAAGTGTTGAAAAAATTCCACTAGCAGGATTCGAACCCGCACCCCATGACTTGCCGGGTCAGATGCATCTATGATGATGGATCTATGATGATTGGAGTTGCACAGGCCGTGGTCACGAGCTGAATTATTGCGTTGCGTTAATCTCCGTTAAATTCTTTGGGCCTTACCAATAGAGACAGTATAGGCCTGGAATAGATATTCCATGTTTGTTGCCGTTATGTAGTTCATGTCAAAGAGTAAAAGAGACAAAACACGTAATGACTATTCGAAATAAGAATTCTTATGCTATGTTTATTAGTTCAGTTTGATTTAAAGTAGTATTTATACTTGCACTAAGCTAAACGGTGAAAAATTATACATTTTAGTGATGATAAAAGTTTTTTAAACACTTATGTATTAAAAAATACATTTATTCTGAAACTGTTTTGCTGGTATGTATATCTTGGAGTGGTTGATATTCATCATATTCTGGCGATGACGTTAATGCGATGCGGGACATCATAAAACAACGTACCACATCTTACCGGACGTTATCTTGAAGATGCGAAATCATTTATTTTGTATTTGAAAATATTTCTGTATTTTTTCAGACAAACTGTTTTATGGTCTTATACTCCACATTTATGTGAAAACACTTTATACCAATAATGTTCTATTTTATTATAATTTGGCTCTAGTATTAAGTTTATTAAGACAGTGTTAGCTAAAATTATACTCTATCCAGATAACCGTAAGTTTCATTTAAAATTTTATTTATTTAAAATTACATACAACTATCTTTACAGGTTTCTTTTTTTTTTACCCAATACAATAGTGCAGCTATAATAATAATAAGACTTAAATACACAACAATATACTTTACACTTCAACAATCAATCAAATCAATTTTTCATAAACGCCAAGATATTGTTGATCACTTATGTTCATTCAAATAAACTTCACGTTAATTGTACTAAGGAGTTAAGGACTCATATTAGAAATGTTACGTATAAAATACTTACAGTGGTACGAACGCAGACTTCACAGCTGACATTTGGGTTAAGTATAGTCTCCATGCCTTGCAACATCTCCGGCGCCTGTTTCATATGCTGCGAGAACTTATTCAAAAACTCCTGCGCCTTCACAGACTCGGGCAGGAATTTAGAGCTTATGTGCAACACTTTAGCGATCATTTCCTTCTGCACGGCGGGAGTGGGCGGTTTCCTATGTAGCTCCACCCATTCGGCCACAGTGCGACGAACGGCCAACTGATGTTTCTGTAACTCTATGAACGCTTTCGTCGCGTTATCGTCCACATTCGACATTAGGTAATAAAGTTTCTTCATGCGCACCGCAGCCGGCAACGTATAAGGTACAAGCGAAGTGTTCAACAGTCTCTCCACCAGCAATCTGTCTTCTAACGCGGTCATATAGTAACCGTGCAGTATTTTGTCTTTGATCCATTGTACCGCCTTCTCGGTAGCCGGAGGCACGCTCTCCTCCGTCAGGAATTTCTTGTATATCATAGCGAGGCCGGACATCGCCTCTTTTCTAATCTTAAACTTCTTGTCCAGAGTCCTTTCCCTGACGAAGTGGAGTAAGTCTTCAGACTCCGCGACGGCTTGGAAGTCTCTTTGGGCTGTAGCGATAATCGCCATGACGACTTCGTAGCGTACTTGCTCGTGTGCGTCGTGCTGTCTCATCTTTAACGTCTCCGTTATGTCTTTTCTTAAATCGGGGTGGTGTACCAGAAAATGCATGCAGTATTGCACGCATTTGATTCTTATCGGTACGGAAATATCGTTAAAGCGACCTAAAAACGCTCGCCATAGAGCCGGGTATTGCTTGGCAAGCTCGGAGCCGGGTTCGGAGAACATTCTGGCGAGTAACGCCACTCCGCTAAGTCTCTCTTGGAACTGCGCCGACTTGAGTTTGCACTCGAGTTGTGGCAACACTGATAGTAAAAGCGACGGGCAACACTGGTTCAACTCGTAGATAAGCTCGAACACTTTTGAGAATATCAGGAGGTTCTTCTCGTCTTTGCCAAGTAGGAGGACGTGATTGAAAAACTGTAACAAATGCATAAATTTTATGTGAATATAAGTCAATTTTTACCCATCGATTGTTTGATTTCAATAATGGCTAATTGCTAACTCTTACTTCAAGACTTACTTATAATAACAAAGACAAATCTAAATTAAATACTTATAAAAATAAAGTGAAAAAATTAAAACTACCTTTTTTCACTTTATTTTTATAAGTATTTAATTCAGCTGCAGTGCAGCAATTAACACTTAAAATAAAAAACAATAAAAAAGACAAATCTATTATTGAAATTGTTACATTAAATATTCCAGAATAGTGATGATGAACCCTTTAAGAGCATTGCAATGTACGCATTACAAATACGTAATAACAAACACCTATAGAACTTAAAGGATATCAATGTATAATAAACTTCTGCTTTGTAATATAAATTATACAAATTCGTAATTTTCCCAACTAAATTAAATATCTGGGAATCGAACTGGGACCTAGAGACCGGTGGTCTAAGATCAAATAGACTGAAGCAAGATTACAATAGCACAAAAGATTTTAAATTATAAGTACTTAAACATGTCGTAGTAAGATGACTGTATGCAGTTATTTAACACTTTTTGTTTCTTATGTAAAGGTCATTATGTTATGGTTAGGCACTGTTCAATATTTTGAAAATTTGCAAACACGTTACTACTAACTAACCAGTCACGTTAACTAATAAAAACCTAATCAAATAACGCAAAACGTTAAGTATTGTAGCGACTCCTTGCTCGGGCATGCTTACTGGCAGTCGCCGTGGCCTGCGTTCAAACCAAATTAAGAAAAGGCATGGAAGTAAAAAGAAGAGCATCGCGGACATTCTTTGACGGGCCGCGACTACGAGTAGATTATTGTTGTTATGTTGGGTAAGGCACACTAGCGCCACCAATTGATAATTTGACAATTACTAACGGACCGGATCTTTTTTTAAACATTGCGTACCGTCCGACAACAGGAAAGCATCCATAGCATTTATTTAATAATTGTGCACTACTTTTTGTTGCGTGGTTTATTTACAAAACGGGCTATCGCATTTATTCACAAACAATGGCCACTGTTGGTGTTAGCGAATGAATACAAAACCACACCTAAGAGTAGTGCACAATTATTAAATAATAGATGTTTGCCTAGTATCGGAAGGTCCGCAATGTTTGAAAATCCAGTTTAGCAGTTATCAAATTAAATCCATTAGCGGCGCTAGTGTGCCTTACCCTTCGCCTTAAATTAATACATTTATTTAAAACGGTAAAGCGTTTTTCTTCAATAAAAACTCCCGGTACCTCAAGTGACGATCCTTCTGATTGTCACAGTATGCAAATAAATTCGGTGAATCGTTATCAGCCAAAGACTAAAATATATTTTCTTTTTCACAACTAGTTTCATAGTCTAGAAGTGATATTGACTACAGAATATGAATCAATAATAGCACTTATTATATCTTATTAATAAGGTGCTAGTTTAGTCAATTAGTCAGTAATCAATATCTATTAAAAATGGCCCTTAACTCTTGTACATAACGTTCTAGTCTCATCTGTTGTAAAGGCGAGCTTACTGCAGAATGTCGATTAAAAATGGCACTTACCCCTTGTATATAAGGTTCCAGAGTCTCGTTTGTCTTGACGATCAGCTCCTTGGCCAGCGCATAGGCATGCTTGTGTTCCCTCTTGTTCGGCTCGACCAGATTAATAAGGATCACGTTGAGAAGCTCGTTGGATACCACGTCGGACTCCGTGATGAGTGGACAGAGCACGTCCAGCATGAAGGACTTCACTTTGGTCGAGTGCTCAGTGCTGTTAGGAGGTATTATGTGTCACAATATAGTAGTTAGTAGTTATATATACATACTGTCCCACACCTGTGTAAAGGACTATATCATTGAAAGCAAGTCATTGCTACAATTGATATTTATTGACTTTAGCATCACTGGTCACGTTAGAAGAACGCTATCTCGCTAGGACAAGACACACGCTTGTAGTTTTTTTTTAAATATATTTACGGGTAAGGACAATGCACACTTGATGTTAAGTGATGATAAGGCCATTTGGTGGAAGCGCACTTCACCCGGGATCCTCAGCTAGTGAGGCACTGGCTATCTTATCTCTAGCTACCGGAACACAACAATGCTACAAACATTGATAGTGAGACTCCAGGTGGAGCGGAGCTGATCGAAGCAAAGCTGTGTGGAAATCAACCAAGAGTTCCTTAGTGCAGAAGCGACATTAGAATAAAGGAACTCTGTTGATTGAGTTCCACACAGCTCTGCTCCGCTAAGCTCCGCTCCGCATCAATGAAGTCTCACCTTAACACCATAATTGCCAATGATCACAGACACACCACAGTATGTGGTTTGTTATTGAATTAAGATTATGACACTTGATTCTATGCTTTGTTGGATTGTGCCTTTACAAACATAGTATATTGGATTAACATATAAGACAATATTTTAACCGGGACACAACCTTTTTCTAACAAGAGTTTTAACTTTGTGACCCACTCACTTCACAATCCTGAACATAAGTGAGAAGAGTGCGCAGAATATCTCCTGGCAGTCCTCCAGCTCGAAGCACATGTTGAAGGACTTAACGTAGGCCAAGTTCTCGAGCAAGTAGAAGTAGCGCTTGAACGCCGGGTCCTTCGGGTCCCGGAGACCTTGCAGCTGTCTGATGAGGAACAGGAATATCGTCTTCACCTGAGGACAATACAAAAATAAAGTATTTGGTCAATTAAATTTTAAATTACAAGCTGTAAGTAAGTGAAGAATAGAAAAATAACAAGCCAAGTGACAAATACATTCGTCGTTTTTAAAATTATTAAAAGATGTCAATGCTTTTAGAGCGCTCATAACTTTTTAATTTTGCAATATTTTATAAAATTTACTTAAGGCGAAGGGTGAGGCACACTAGCGCCACCAATTGATAATTTGACAATTACTAATGGACCGGATCTTTTTTTAAACATTGCGTACCGTCGGACAACAGGAAAGTATCCATAGTATTTATTTAATAATTGTGCACTACTTTTTGTTAAGTGGTTTATTCACAAACGGGCTATCGCATTTATTCACAAACAATGGCCACTGTTGGTGTTAGCGAATGAATACAAAAACAAACCTAAAGGTAGTGCACAATTATTAAATAATAGATGTTTGCCTAGTGTCGGAAGGTCCGCAATGTTTTTTTACCGCCTCTGTGGTCTAGTGGTTAAGACCACCGGTTTAGACCCAGAGGTCCCGGGTTCGATTCCCAGCGGGGAGTACATATTTGTGTACTCGGTTTGGTTGGTGGTGGGACTTGTTTGTTCGCCTGGCTAGCTACCACCATTTTATCTAAATATGTCGCCATAACATCAATGTTTGTAGCATTTTTGTGTTCCGGCAGCTAGAGATAAGATAGCCAGTGCCTCACTAATTGAGGATCCCGGGTGAAGTGCGCTTCCACCAAATGGCCTTATCATCACTTAACATCAGGTGAGATCAAGGCACTGTGCTTACCCGTAAATATAAAAAAAAAAAAAAAATGTTTGAAAAAAAATCCAGTTTAGCAGTTATCAAATTAAATCCATTAGCGGTGCTAGTGTGCTTTACCCTTCGCCTTAATTATAATTTTAGAGTTAGGAGACGCTAGGAGACTCTTCGAACTATCTTATTAATACGTTAACACTGAGCTGATTGCGCCAAAATATACACGTCGCGGCGACGGATGTGTCAGGACTCATCAGCAAGAAGCTAGCCAGGGGAATATGCTATTCTTGGTACGAATGGCGCTTTAATCGTGTACAACTTAAGCATGTCATTCTGTGTTACAGGAGCAATGAATAATTGCACTACGAAATTTTCAGCCAAACGCCGTCGTACCTGTTATGGGTCATTTTACGGCGCTTCTAGTGAGTACACCCTAAGCACGTCGGCGATGAGCAACTGGACGTCCACCAACGGATGCATCAGGAAGAACTTATCAGCGAATAACAAGCCAGGGGAATCAGTTATACAAGTTTGTTACCTGTTCTTGGTCCTTATACGGCGCTTCTGGTGCGTACACCCTGAGCACGTCGGCGATGCAGCAGGCGATGAGCAACTGGACATCGCGCGATGAATGAGTCAGAAAGAACTCGTCTGCGAGGTGCAGCGCCAGGGGAATGTACTGTTGGTACATGCCCTCATCTTGGCCCAGACCTTGGAGGGTGTGGGCCAGTACCTGTACAATGTATAAAAAGAAATATAAATAAAACGAAGTAGCAACTAAGGCAGTCGATCGGTAGGCAACGCAACGGTGATAGAAAGAACGCAATGAACTATGTAGATATCCGCTCGTTGCGTCCGTCGTCCGGTAGTAGTGACGTCATAGCCCGCTATTCCCATTAAATTTCTATGAAAGAAAATCGTTTGTCGGGGACTTTTACGGATCTAGATCCATAAAAGTTGTTTCATTTCAATGTGTAGTGTTAGCGTAAACTTTAGAAAACAATACAATGTTATGAATTTGTGTGTAATTTGATAAAAATGCACCATTCTCGAGATATATTTATTTCAAAGATAAAAGATAATCGGGCCTAACTCCTCTAATACTAACACTAGAGACTAACTTTTGGCGATGGTTCGTACCTTATTAACCCTACAACGTATAGTAAAATCTTATTAACCTACTATAAGTCGTTAATGAATTATGACACTTTAAAGGTGACCAGCTTTAATTGCTTTAATTTAAACGTAAATATGACAAGTCGTATGACGAAAGAAACATTTCTGATTATTGTACATTACACGCTCGTTCAAAACAAAGCTGAAATAAAAAGTGATTTTTAGTGATCCTTGATTTTATCTAAGTAACTTATAATAGACATTTTAGATATCCCTGACACAAAATATAACGTATGTATATACTAGATAAGGTAGTGGTGGGTGACAGTAAGTAGGCATTGTTGTTTTTCGTCGGTTAGAGATAAGGTAAACAATCCCTCCCTCCGGCGCCAGGGGTCTACTTCTCAAACAGTCTATTTCGCATCATTACCCACTTCTCTGTTTGACTACTTCGCTAACTGCCTACTTAGCAAACAGCCTGTTTCGCATTCCGCCTACTTTTCAATTGAACTACTTCGCAAACTGACTACTTTTTTCTTTAATGTCATCTTCGGACAGTTAATAACATAATAGCAATAGAATGCACATTCGTTACCTCCTTGCTAGAGGAAATTACTGGCCACTTTATTTTTGATATATCCTTCATTTATTTTCCTTTAATGACAAATAAGATGAAATAATGTCATATCAATGTCATTGTGTATTCAGTGCGTTAGTTTAATAAAAGGGAATAGTATTTTTACTGTTTACGTAATGGATTTGCAATTTACTAAGAACCAAGTCGGTCGTCTTTCCTTGTTACAAGAAGGCTACAGGTACAATTTTGAAAAAACAAACAAGTCTGGCAGTACACTGTGGCGCTGTGCCAATCGTAGTTGCTGCAGTAGTACCATTACATTAGACCAATCCAAAACTAAAGTCCTCAGATCAAGCGACAAGAACCCTCATACGTGTTTTCCCGATCTAAACAGAAACAGAATTCTATTGGCTATAGAAAAAACAAAAAGTGATGTCTGTGTTAATTTTGATCCAATCCAAAAAATTTATGAAGGTAACATTGAACATTTAAAACTTGATTGCTGTGTTCCATCATTTTTGTCAGTAAAAGATACGTTATATAGAGCCAGAAAAAAATTTCTAAATACCGATCGTTTAATATTTTCAAACATCCAGGAAGTTTACGTTCCTAGCGGTTTGGCGAAGAAATTTTTAATTTGTGAAGACGGTGATATAGAAAAAATTTTAGTTTTCTCTACACCCTTGGCGAAAAAACATATAAAGGGAAAACCTGGCAGGTTTTATGGTGATGGCACGTTCCGTTGTGTACCGTCACCGTTCTATCAATTATACACTATCCATTTTGATTTGGGTTCCACGATTGAAAGTGTTAACGTGAAACCAATTATTTATGCGATGTTACCTAACAAAAGTGAAATAACATATACACGCTTTTTTGAGATCCTAAAAGAAAAATTAAAGGTTGAGATGACAGATTTTAAATGTGATTTTGAAAGTGCGGTTATAAACGCTGTGCAGACTGTTTATCCACAATGTAAGGTAACAGAATGCTACTATCATTTTCAAAAAGCCATTTGGAGAAAGTATAAGCAATTAAAAATACAAGGCCATGGTGGACGAAAAATGGTAAGATGGACCACACACTTGCCTTTATTGCCGTCACATTTAATCAAAGAAGGGTGGAGGGTTATTTTGAATAATGTCCCAGAGCTTACTAATCCGATTATGGAGTTCAAAATTTACTTTGAATCCCAGTGGCTGAGAAAAGTTTCTGCGGAGATCCTGAGTTGTGCACACCAATTGCATCGTACAACAAATGTTCTAGAAGGTTGGCATAGGCGTCTCAATGCCAGGATACCTAAAAAGCCAACTTTCTTCTCATTTGTTCATAAACTGCGCAAAGAGGGAAAACATTTAAATTTTCAAATTCAAAGATGTTTGTTCCACCCTTTGAAAAAAAACCGCAAGAACTGTGATATACAATTTGATCAAAAATTAGAAAAACACGTGTGCCAATTAGAAGCTAACGAAATAACAATTATAGAATATTTACAAAAAACTGTTTATATGCGATTAAAATTTAATTAGTGTTTTTAAGTTTTTCTTTGTTATTACATTACAATTTAAGTTTAATTTCATTTTAAGTTTGTTTGGTTAATAAAAATAATATAATACAAAACGTAATGAATAATTTTCTATTTATCAGTACTTTGTTCGTTCTTTGACAAGTAGGTAGTTTGCGAAGTGGTCTCTTTGAGAGTAGGCGGAATGCGAAATAGACTGTTTGATAAGTAGGCGATTTGCGAAGTTGTCTCCACGAAAAGTAGTCAAAATGAGAAATAGACTGTTTGAGAAGTAGACCCCTGGCGCCGGAGGGCAATCCCTTAGTAGTTGAGAATACCCCCGGGTATGCACATGGTACAGTTTTAACTGTACAGACGCACA
Organism: Eudonia mercurella; assembly: GCA_963082485.1. Classification (NCBI taxonomy): domain Eukaryota; kingdom Metazoa; phylum Arthropoda; class Insecta; order Lepidoptera; family Crambidae; genus Eudonia; species Eudonia mercurella. Next base: position 5,757,900 of record OY720043.1, read on the forward strand.
TCAACCTATCCAAAACTGTCAATGTTCAATGTATGTATGTATGTATGTATGTATGTATGTATGTATGTATGTATGTATGTATGTATGCATGCATGCATGCATGTATGTATGTATGTATGTATGTATGTATGTATGTATGTATGTATGTATGTATGTATGTATGTATGTATATATGTATGTACTGGACCGATTTAAAAATATTTCACCATTAGAATGCTATTAGCGCTGAGTAACATAAGCTATATTTAAAAAAAAAGAAATACGTTACGAAATTCACCCGGTCAGCTAGTCTTTAATAAATATTTAACCATATAAATTATATTCTATTCTATTCTATTCCATATGCCATATGTAAGTCTATTGAGGAAATTTGACAGTTTGTCATAGTTTGTGATATGCACGCATGTGTACTATTTGATGAATAAGGTCAATGTTAATGAGGTAGATAAGTTTGAGATACTATAATAACTTAATACCTTGTTATTAAAACTTCACATTCTATGTAGCTAAATCAGTTGGTTATCTTTCTGCCACCGGCATTTGCAATGAAATACGATTCCTTTCGAAAATAATATAAAGCTAGGATCACAATAACGTTTAGAACGTGTGTAAATGTGACGTCGTCAACTTCCAATAACTCCAGAACCGTACAACGGTTGATACGAAAATTGCAAGTCGACCTACCAATGTGCAATTGTGCATCAAAAGTGCTTGAATGGCAATCTAACTCGATGATTTCATAAGTGCACGGTCGTATATCAAAAGCAGGATGTAATACGACTCATCCCTTCTACATAGCGTAAGATTTGTCGATATTCATGTAATTCAATTCAAAATGATTTATTCAGTTTAGGCTACAAATAGCTCTTGTGAACGTCATTATGCCATGACTTACTTACTTACAGTTGCAAATAGAAAGTTTGAATTTTAAAATGGTGCGATTATAGTTCTTTTTTAGCACGGGTAAGCACTTAGCTTTCATCTCGTCTGATGTTAAGTGATGATAAGGCCGAAGTTGGAAAAGCACTTTACCCAGAATTCTCAACTACTGACGCAATGGCTATCTTGTCTCTAACTGCTGGAACACAGCAATGCTACAAACATTGATGTTATGGCGGCATATTTAGATAAGATGGTGGTAGATAGCCAGGCGGACAAACAAGTCCTACCCCCAACCAAACCGAGTACACAAACGATTACACAACATGTACCCACGCTGGGAATCGAACACGGAACCTCTGGATCTGAGACCGGTGTGGTGACCACTAGACCACAGAGACGGTTAAAGTTACACATATTTAAAGCTTCTTAGTTTTTTTAATGTTCAGTGCCTTCGGCGAGTTTTATTCTCCATTCGATCACGTTAACAAAAACGAACATTTATATGGCATACAAATAAGGCAACTATGGCATAAAAAGAAGTTCGCAAAGAACAGATATCGGATCATCATCATCATCAGCTCATTTTATGTCTCCACTGCTGGGACACGAGCCTTCCCTATGGATGGATAGGGAGAACGGGCCATAAACCAAAACGCGACGGGCCCAGTGCGGATTGGTGGTTGTTAACGACTGCATGCTAATGCAGCCGGGACCAACGGCTTTACGTGCCTTCCGAAGCACGGAGGAGCTCGAGATGATAAATTTTTGGTAACCCATCCGATGACCGGCCTTTGCGAAAGTTGCTTAACCTCAGCACTCGCAGACCGGGCGCGTTAACCACTGCGCCATCGAGCTCCTCATCATCGATCATCGAGTTATCGGATCATCGAGTTATCGGATAGGTGACCAAAAAATGTTTAGCTTCTCCGAGCTTTGGAATGCACGTAAAGCTGTTGTTGGTCTAAGCTGCATGCAGTCGTAACAACCGCCAATCTTGAATTTTTGAGTTTCAGTTCTAAGTATGGGAAACCCCTAAAATATATTGTTTTTTCTCTATTTTTGTGTGAAAATCTTAATGCAGTTCACAGAATACATCTACTTACCAAGTTTCAACAGTATAGTTCTTATAGTTTCGGAAAAAAGTGGCTGTGACATACGGACGGACAGACAGACATGACGAATCCATAAGGGTTCCGTTTTTTGCCATTTGACTACGGAACCCTAAAAAGTAAAGATAAATCCGCGCCCTGTTTTTGATCTGATCGCCTATCCAGCACTGGTCGTCGCAAAGTCCCTCATCTCTGAACATGTTCGGAAACCAACCCTGATAGAAAAGTATAGTACATATTTAATTCTAAAATAATATGCGTTTCACGTTACAACGATAAGATTGATAACATCAACTACAAACGGATGTTCTGAAATCGTAAATTATGTATGTACATATCTATCATTATAACTGATTATGAGTATCATCATTATTTTGACTCTATTTATATTTATTTAGTGCTTAAATTAAACAAAACCATCAAGAACTAACATTCGAAAACTTTAATTATATCTTAATGTACTCAATTCAATGGAACACACAATACATATTTTAATATTTTGAATAGATACTAAAAGTGTAAGTAAAGTTATTTTAAAAAACTTAATTGCATTGAATATTCCAATCCAATTATAATCAATTTGAATTGATTACATTAAGATAAAAACATTGAACTATTTGCCTAAATTATCCAAAATTAGAGATGATAATATATAAAACGTTTTCATTGCCAATTATTTAAATATTTACTAACGCAAAACGGTACAAAGAAAAAAGTGGCTATCGCGAAATAATCGCTCAAAATACAATCATAAATTATTCAGACTGAGTACCTACGTTACAAAGTAGGTCAAACTGAAATAGGTAGGATGGGCAAATCTTCATGTCATGTCAAAGTGTCCACTCTTCTTTGAGCACAACAGGTGTAAAAATAAATAGTTTTCAGCAAAATGTGTACGAACGTGTTCACCGCAAAATAAGGAGACTGCAGAAGGTAAGCTTCATACAAACGCACGCACACACATAGACAATCGCACACACATAGACACCACTCCGACTGTTCCGAGATCCGTGTCGTGTGTTTTGGCGAGTTTGCTGATTGCCTCCGACGGCATTTTCAGCTTCACCGGACTTTTTTGGGGCAGCGAGAAACTTAAAGGGTTCCTCAAGCCGTGTGCAACGAATCATCTTCGGAGGTTTTCTAGAGGGAACGGCAACAGGCGCTAGTGCGTGTACCCGTGGCCTACAGATTCTCCGAGGGGTTCGGATCGGATCGGGGAGCGGAACAACCCGAGGGCGCCTCTAAAGGCTCGGACCTCGACTCGGGTTGACCGGGCCGTGGTGGTGGGGGATAACGTGTCCGTGAGAGGGTCTACGTATGCGTCTTTCAAGCACGGTATGTATTAAGCATACCTTCTGGGGGTCTCCTTATTTTGCGGTGTCCTCTGTCGCATTCACACATGTTATTCACGAAACTCGAAGGTTACGCTTGCTACTTACGCCATACAATACAATTTCATAATAAACATACATTAAATGAGTTGGGAACACGAGTGTCAATATCAGGCACGTATGGCGTCACTTTACCGTTTTCTCGGAATGTCTCTTTTTTTGTATTCAGATACCTAAATGGTTTGTTTACATTTATGAAGGTGTAATTAATAACAGATGTGCTGGCCGACTTTGACGGTCGTGCTATGATCGGAATGCTGCTGCAACTCTCCAGCGCAGCGGAGCGGTTTGTTTTGGGATCGGTGACCAGCGGGCGTAAAAGGCATTGCGCCATTTGGTACCTAGTAGCAATTTTTTTTTTCCATATTATCTAAAATTTTCATTTGTTATTTATTACTAGCTGACCCGGCGGACTTCGTACCGCTTTGACAGTTTCCATAATTGAGTTAAATATATATCAATGGTTTCCATGACAACAAAACAAACAAATCATTTTGTATTGGAAAATTAAATTGTCGTTTTTAGTATTTTATTTAATATATTTTTTTTAAATATAGCCTATGTTACTCAGCGCTAATGTAGCATTCTAATGGTGAAAGAATTTTTTAAATCAATCCAGTAGTTTGAGTTTATTCGTTGCAAACATACATACATACAAACATACATACAAAAATACAAAGGTTTCCTCTTTATAATATTAGTATAGATGATGCATATTTTATCCAATTTATACTTCTCATCTTTATCATAGCAAGCTAATTTTATGTCCTCAATGTTGGGGCACGAGGCTTTCCTATGAATAGAGAACGGCCCCAAACCGCCACGCGAGCCCAGTGTGGATAAGCGGTTGTTAACGACTGCTAAAGCAGCCAAACGGGACCAACGGCTTAACGTGCCTTCCAAGAAAATCGAGATGGTAAATTTTTGGTTACCCCTCCGATGCGAAAGTTGCTTTTAACCTTAGCAATCATCAAGCTCCTTGAATTTATTTATACCTTATTAATTCTAATTTGTCGTGTGGAACCTATTGATAGGTGCCACACGGCAATAGTTTGATTCTGAGCATGAAAATAATCACAAGGCACGTCAGCAACCTGAATGCAAACCCACCTTAAGTCTCCGGACCAGTTCATCAGGGCCGAGGTCATCGGTTATAGGTCGGCAGCCTTGCGGGTACACTATTTCCGCCATGCTGCCAATCTGTTAGGATTTAAAAAACATATTTTACTCATATTCCCGCATTATTAAGATAAAAGATAAAAAATATATAAAAAGCCTTTGACTCCATATCCTACCAATACAATTTCCTTAATTACAATTTGTAATTAGGAGTTAGTTTGGTTAGTAACTGTATTATTCACAGTTAGTATGATAGTATTTTTAAAAATCTGATATGGATTCCTTCTTAGGTTAAGGCCTCATCCAGCATTTTTGATTTCTTCCGATTTTTCCCGACTTCCCTGCCTGCCATTTGGGCGATATCATCGGCCCCTACCAACTTTCCTAATAATCCCGCACTCTTATACAACATTAGTAGGTTTCTATTAGGTACCTATTTAGTATAGGTAGAAGCCACAGCACAAGACCGCGACGCAAGTCCTTACTGCAAGCACTATGTCCCTGATAAGGGATCACAGGATTTCATCATCATCATCATCATAGGTCTAGGTATTTATAGTGTTTACCACAGACAAATAATAGTTCTTGTGGTTGGTATTTACTAACAAAATGAATGGATCGTATTGCTGTGTATTATTTATTATTGTAATTTTGTTGTCATTTATAATAAATTAATGAAAATAAATAAATAAAGGTACCTTTAGTTTTATACCTTTTTAATTACAACCAAGCAATTATTCATACCAAGCAGGTAATAAACTTAACACATTATTAATACCTACTGTACTTAATTCATTTTCATTGAACAAACTTTAAAATATCATGATTTGCAAAATAAATAAACATGAATATCAATATAAACATCACCATCATCATCTCAGCTAAAAGACGTCCCCTGCTGAACACAGGCCTCCCCCAAAGATCTCCACAATGACCGGTTTTGTGCTGCTTGCATCACAAATGAATATGAATGGTCTAAATAGTACTTACTTAATCATTTTAAGACCAAATAGTACTAAATGTCAGTTCAGATTGACACACATTCTTCATCCTGTGCTCTCAACTCACCACTATTTACCTTGAACTAGTTGTCCTATAGATACTTTGACATTTTGTACATTTGACAATAAGTTTAACCTTAAAAAATCTTCTATGATAATAATAAAGTTTGTAAATGTTTGTAAAGTTTGCAAAAAGGAGAATGTTCATGTGCAAATGCCTGAATCTTGTTGTGGGATTCTAGGGGATGTTTATCATGATGATAATTAATTCATTATTAATAATCTAATTCCTAAATGATGTAATTCCTAATAACCAAATATCCGTAACTGGGAAGACGAGACAAGAAAGGTTGTAGGAGTAACATGGATGATAAAAGCACACTACAGAGGGAAAAATTCAGAGGAGGCCTATACCAGGCTAGCAACAACTGTAATCAATGTTGTCACCTTTACCTAGTACTCAATAGTGACATCATGATTGTAATATTTGTGTACCCATTACAAATTAAGAAACTTTGCATATTAGCAACAGGAACAACACCTGTTGAACTGGGTACACTTGTAGAAGTAGGATGCAGAGGAAATTGGATATGTTAACAGGTGGATTTTATTGTTCTTAGCAATTTTGGCCAGTTATAAAATGCTTTTTTATATAAGCTCGAGATAGAGGTTTAATAACAATGGTGATTTGTATGGTTTATTTGTTTGAATTTTATTGTCATAAAAATATTTGTCTAACATGAATTAAATGACCAATATCCTTACAAAGTCATTAGTTATCCACTCTTTCAGATGTAGTATGTATTTACATACACAAATTATTATAAGCTTTAAACTAATCTTTTGTCTGAACAAACAAATTAGTAAAACAATTATTATTAGTAGTTTAAACAATGTTGTGGTAAAACAATAGTAATTCTTATCTAAACAGCAAACTCTGACCAAATCATAGTCTGCTACTTTCTATTATAGTAATTGAATTACTTCAAAAGGGCCCCATACATACAACTTAAATAAGTAGCAATATCTTTATTTGTATTTCTCTTTCTTATTTATTTTAAATAAATGTAAATGCAATTGAAAGAGGTTATTTCTTACTTTGCACATTAAATGCTCAGATATCATATTTTAAAAGAGAAAGGAGCAGATCGAATCTCTAAGAGATACCACTTTTGCAATCAAATAATCCAAATCACAATAATTTTAATCAAACTAATAATTCCGTGCTTTTGAAAGCACGTAAAGCAAGAAGCTGCATTAGCACCAATCTGCACTGGGCCTGTGGTATCTACATACATAGGGAAGGTTCATGCCCCAACAGTGGGGACATCAAATGAGCTGATGATGAGGTTGGTGGTGATGGTGGTGGTAATTACAATATATGTACTGATTTATATGAATAAGAAACTTTTTCTGGCCTGCACAACACATAACAATAACACATACAAAAGGATACATGGACAAGTTTATGATTTGAATTGTCTCATGTAAAATCATAAAATCTCAGTTTGTAACACCTATTCATTGCATAAATAGTTATGGTTTGGCTTCTGTTCATCTTTTACATAGTTTATATAAAAGCTTTTCATTTGATGTTAAAGTTTATATTATTCTATATTTTTAAAGCAGTTGTGATATAGTTACTTACATAGAAAAGCAAAATGAGTTTGAATGCATTAAGTATGTCTTTTTAATAAGAAATGCTTGTGTATTAGACCTTTATCTATAATCACAAGGCAGTTGGTATAAAACTTAGCAACATCTCATTTTAATTTTATCAAAATGAAAACCTGTTATGTACTACTGTAAAGCTGTTGTTAACACAAGTTAAAGTACCAATTTTATGTACCAAGATGTTTTGTTGATGCATAAAAAATAATGCATTTATTGATAGCCACATCAGCCAGGGGTTGGTTTCAGATGTCTAGATAAAAATCGCATGCATGAAGCCTATTTAACATCACTTATGGGCAACAACATACAAAACATAAGTTTCTCTATGCATACCAGATGAATATTTTAAACTATTGAATGCACATCTGGTGCTTATGGATCACCAAATAACCTCATTGGTGTTCACCCATTATGTTGCCAAACAAATTCCGTCATTTGCTTTTATACTGATTTACATGGATATGGAGCTTTCAAGAAACATGTACAGGTAATTTAATAAAAAGTTCAAAATTTAACAAATTATTGAGCAAGAACATCATTGATTATTACATAGTCTACCTGATGCATTTGATAAACGCAAACGAAATGCACTTGGCATTGGCAGATCGACTACGATCACAATTCGATTAAGGTAGACCCATTTTTTCTTGTAAACCAAACATCAACTTTCGAGGTTAATTGCATTCACATTTGACAAATACATCATTGTAACACTTATAATGTTATAAAATCATGAAATATACAATACATGCCGATAATGGTTAGGATACGTACAAGAAGTCATAGACGTGGGCCTGTGTTTCTCGCCTGATGTTTACAAAAATCACCTCAGCACACCGAAACAAATGAAACAATCACAGTAATAACATAATCGTTCCATTAACTCGCCACTAGAATATAAATCATATGAATAGAGAAAGGTCCCAATGATCTAAATACATAGAAATTTCTTGTAATAATTTCTTCTATCTTGTGGACGCCAAACTGCGGGAAAAACTACAGCGAAGTTGGCAACGTTAGACGTGCAATTCAAGGTCATTTATGTGTCTATGGTAAAACCTGGCTCTATGGTTGCACTTGTCTATTCAAGACGTTTAATAGCCAGTGTTGGCTAATTTCGAAATTTCGAATTTGTAGAAGTACATGCCACGTACATGCTATGTAACTGTAGATATAAGGTACAGGCGCTCCCTAGACAGAGCAACTTTAGTTGCAGAAACTCTCAACTTAGATAAAAAAACTATAATCTTTTTGAAAAATTTCGTTAAATGTTGCCAGCTAAAGCAACAGTTTACGGTTGCCGCAATTCTAAATATCTAGACTTTTCAAATCCATAGTCAGCAAGCAGTGATTGTCAGTTGGGGAAACCATATAACTCTACTGTTTGGGGAACCAGCAATTTGACAAAAATACACAATTACACAGTTATTAGTTGCGGCCAGGGCTTGATACCGGTACCAAAAATACCGGTAAATAACGGTAAATACTGGTATTTTTCATAACGATACCTCGGTATCGGTACCTTAAGGAATACCGGTATTTGACCTTTAACCCATTTAAACCGACAAGGCGTTTGTGGTTGTAAATAAAACTTTAAAAGTATCACATTAGGGTACATCTATATAATACTTTTAGAGGTGTTTTAACACCCGGTCGGACTAAGTGGGTATAACGATATCAATATACCGTTATTTAAAGGTAAAATGCCGGTATTCGTTAAGGTACCGATACCGCGGTATCGTAATGAAAAGTACCGGTATTTACTGTTACTTACCGGTATTTTTGGTACCGGTATCAAGCCCTGGCGCCACCCCGGACTCGATTACTATGCTCTTTCGCTCGCACTTATGTAAACGCCTATTTGCTCTCACTATTAGAACACCCAAATTATACCAATCAAATGTCAATACCTGTATAATCGATACCGGTACCAATTCGAGTATCAGTACTGTATCAAGTTAATTGGAACCGGTATCTGTAAAGTACCGGTATATTAATACCGGTATCAACTAAAGTACCGGTACTATATCAAGGTCTGTATTACCGGTATCTGAATATACCGGTATTCCAAGCCCTGGTTGCGGCAATGTAAAACTAGTTCAAGCATCGATTGCAGCCATTTAAAACTGCTGTCGATCATTGAAACTCGCAAATAGAGTTGCTATGTCTGCGCAGATACTTTAGGTGGAATATGGAAACAGCTAGTTGCGTATATTTTATTTCTTAAATATTCACCTCCTCTCGTCGCACTCGATAAAGCAACTATCGACAGGGGGCCCCCTGAACTTGCTGATCGATGGCGCAGTGATTAATTAGTCTGCGATTGCTGAAGTTACGCAACTTTCTAAAAGGCCGGTCATCCGATCCGATGGGTGACCAAAATATATCAATTCGACCTCCTCTTTGGAAGGCACGAAAGCAAGTCCCGACCCCCGGCTCTAATCCACACTGGGCCAGAATGGTGATTTTATGGTCTATTCTTCCACCCAAAGGGAAGGTTCGTGCCCAAGCAGTAGGGATATATAAAAAGAGCTAGTGAAGATGATGGCATCTAAGCCGTTAAAATAAGGTAATGGTGATGAAAATAAAAGTGCAAATTTTACAATTTAGTATGAACAGTTTATTTGTAAGCCTTATTTCAAAACATTTTCTTACAATAAATTGAAAAATAATTAAGCAAGTTCCACCATTCATATAATAACATTCTTAATTTACAATTTGTGAAAGCAGCCTGTACATCATTTATTCTCTTAATATTTCGATAAAAGCAGCTCAAGCGGCAGGTTGTCATTTTAATAATACATTCTTAATTAATTGCAGAGATTACAAATAACATCAATTGACGAAGAGAAACGGTAAGGAATGGTAACGTGACACCACCGAACGGCTGCCAACGCTCTAGGTACTAAAATAAGTAAATTATAGTTACAAGATATAAGTGCTATTCCATAGGGAGAGATGTTGAAAACAGTATCCGAAATCAGTTTATGTAAACCTATATTAACAAAGAGTTATTGAGATCTATGATGCCATTAAAACTTTTTTAAACATAAAACTAACTTTTTAAAGGTGTCCAACTTTAAGGTTAATACCTTACAATAGTAAAAAACAAAATTGTTTACTTTCTCTAAACACTTCGGTATTTAATAGGTACTTAGATGCTACAATAAACAATCACAATTTACAAACTTAAGATAAAGTATTATCCATCCATGCAGTGAGAGGGTTGACATGAACTATGTTATAGGACGCGTGCATAATTATGGCCTCGGCATAAATCATTATGGCCACCCAGTCAAAATAACAAAGCACAGTAGAAAATATAGAATATGTAGGTTTTAACTAAATTACATTTATACGCATCACCATACATATTATTAGGTTATACCGACAAGTAAAAACTGTGGGGGTGTTTTTGTTTATAATACGAAATTGTTGTATAAGAGTTTAAAAAAATATATGAAACGCCTATTATTATTTTTTGTCTTTTTATGTAAATTGTCCATGTACTGTGGTCTAGTAATCATTGTTTTTTAATTAAAAGAAAACTTTATTTAATTTATGCGTTCAATACTTCACTTATATTTATTATATTAGCTTTTCAACTTGTTTCAATTAATAACAATGAATATAATCTCACATTATTGAAAATCATTGTAACAAATTACCTATAGCAACACTAATCTAGTTCAAGCTTCCGGAAAGATCCAGCGGTTGAGTGTATATTTTGAGTTATATCGTTCTTCTCTAGAGCGTACAAATCGACGGTCATGTCATCTAAAGCTAATAATTCTTCTCTGCGCATCAGCAAGTTGCGTTTGAGCTCTTCAATCATATCTCTAAGAGGTACTGCGCCTCCATACTCCTTCGGTAAAATGGAAGGATCGACGTGTTTCGTCAATTCTTCACTTGTGCGATGGAACTGAAAATTGAAAGGAAACATATTTTTATTTTGAATATCGAAGGGAAAAAAAAAAAAAATTTGTACATAACTTCTAATTATAACATTTTTAGAAGCATTTGTATCCTATTGGTATTTATATTCTTTCCATTCAGTAACACTTATCATTCAATGTCTAATAGTTAAAATAAATATTTAATTCAAATTCAAATTCAGTTTCTACAATATACCTAAGTAAGTAGGTTCCATTTTATCGAAATGCAAGCCAACGATAAATACTTTGCAGCAGCTCTGCCTGCACTGCATTCCAAACATAATAATTGTCTATGGCTGGATGTGCGTAAACAAACAACAACACTTCCGGTTAACAAAACCATTTAAAATATTTAATGGTAAATAAAATTGGTTATTTTAAAATATTTAAAGTTTTATTATTACCATGACTCGATCTTTGAGTTTGTCGCTTAGCAGTGAAACGGCGAACTCGAAGAACCTAACTCCGTAATGGGGTATGTTGACGAAGTGCGTACGTTTGTGGCGCATAGGAGTAGAATTCTGCAACAACAACAAACATTAAACAAAATTAAAATAATGCGCCAAATTTCATTTAGGTTTTTATTGTACCCTGTTACCCAAAGTTATGCTAATACTACTGTTTTTTCCCTAATTTTTGCTTGCTTAAGCTTGCTATCTTGGCAAAGTAGGTACAATGTTGCTAGTTACAAGTTTTGGAAAGATAAATTGAAAGAGCCCTTCCATTCTCATCGTACTCGTTTATGTGTCATCGGGATGTGAATCAACCCTGGAGCTTCAGTTTTTATATTATGCTGCTATGCCCTGAAATATCAGCGAAGTTATAATACCTCAGTGAATGACAAAGTTCTATTACGTCGTCGGTCAGCTACCAGAGGCTTGACGTGCGGCAATTGCATGCCCGCCTCGTCGTTGACGTGCTTGTAGCCCAGCAGCTGGAAGCGAGGCTAGCTAAGAGACCCAAGAGAGTACTCCTCATTATAGTCTCCTGGATGCAGTTCAGCTTGATGCGGACGTCGGTCAGCAACCAGAGGCTGACTTGCGCTTATGCATGCCTGCCTCGTCGTGGACGTGCGTGTAGCCCAGCAGTTGGAAGCGAGACTAGCTAAGATACTCAAGAGAGTACTCCTCATTATAGTCTCCTGGATGCAGTTCAGCATGATGCGGACGTCGGTCAGCAACCAGAGGCTGACTTGCGCTTATGCATGCCTGCCTCGTCGTGGACGTGCGTGTAGCCGAGCAGTTGGGAGCGAGACTAGCCAAGAGACCCAAGAGAGTACTCATCATTATATTCACCTAGATGCAATTCAGCATGATGCGCACGTCGGTCAGCGGCCAGAGCCTGACGTGCGGCATCTGCGTCCCGCCTCGTCGTTGACGTGCTTGTAGCCCAGCAGCTGGAAGCGAGGCTAGCTAAGAGACCCAAGAGAGTAATCCTCATTATAGTCACCTGGATGCAGTTCAGCATGATGCGGACGTCGGTCAGCGACCAGAGGCTGACGTGCGGCATCTGCATGCCCGCCTCGTCATTGACGTGCGTGTAGCCCAGCAGTTGCGAGCGAGGCTCGTCCAGCAGTAGTTCCACTATCATGGAGTGGACGCGCGCCATCACGCAGCTGTCGAACACGTGGGGATCGAAGCGACCTGGAAAAGACGATGGCAATTCAAGATTTGTTAACCGAATACTGGAATACTTTTAGCTTGATTAGATCTCTAGACTCTAGCTTTAAAATATAGGTAATTATAGTACAGAATAAAGACACTAGATTATAGTCGTTACCATAATTTGTAAAACGCCTTAATCCTAGAATCAAACTACATGATTGTTTAATTGCGCTGTTAGGTGTAAAGTCACAACAACGATGAAATAATCAACTGTACTACCTGTACTTTTAAAATTATTTGTGACTAGTTGTCGCCCGCGACTTCGTTCGCGATGACTACACTATCCCACAGGAACCTGTTACCGGGATAAATAGTATCCTATATCCTAGTCCGGGTCATGGTCTGTCTATGTGTAAAGTTTCATATAAATCTGTTCAGCCATTTTCACGTGAATATGCGCGGTAAAATAAACAAACAAACAGATAAACAGACAAACAGACTATTAATTTTTTATCTCATCATCATTTAATTTTTATGTATAATTTTAATATATGTAATAAAATTTATTACAGAACAAAACTTAAAACAAAAAAAAGAAACAACTTAACTGAACTTAAAAAAAACCAAAGAAATAAAAATAGCAAATTAAAAACTAAACGCCTAAACCTGCAAAAGGTCACTAAGTTATAAAGCCACATAAAATATATTTCACCTGTATGATACACTTAGTTATGCAAATAAATATTTTGATTTGATTTGATTTGATTTGACAAAAATTCTAAAAACTGTTGGAACGTGTTCTGTTATCGATAAATTTATTTGTGATATATTTCTGGCGTCGTAAAAGAAAGGAAGAAAGAATGCCTTAAAGAAATATCAGTGGTTACAGCAGTTATTTCATCCAGGTTCTGCTCTTTAAAGTTTAAATTTTATTGAATTCTGCACGATAATGTCGCCGCTTAAGTCTACCATGACCAATAGCTCTAATAAAAACTTACCCATACAAGACAGCACCACCCTTCTCCCTTCAGCGTCCCTCCTAGGCAGTGGCACCAGGTACCCCGCGTCTATGACTGCAGCTATCTTCGGGTCGAGGGGATCCAGCTTCTGGAACCAGTGAGGGTACATCTGCCTGATGGTGAGGTACCGCTCCAACATGGAGCACGCTTGCGGTACCGAGTACTTCTTCGTGCGAAGGAAACGAAGGAGGAAGGGTGCGTCTGTGGACAAAGCATTTACGTAAAGTCAGTATGTGATTGATAAAACAAACAAAATGGTCAAGATTAGCTTCACAGTTAAGAAAATATCTAGGTATGCGTAGGGTAGTCGCACCTTATGTTCGACACCCCGCCCGATCCTTTAAATGTCACTACACATTTACAGAATACACTAAAATGCACACTAGCTTAGGTCCAAGACACCGTACTCGTAGAACAAGGATACGAAGAACCGGTTCACACGCGCTCTATACCAGGTACAGACATGTACCTGGGCGCATCTCTTTTCCTCCACGGCCGGTCTACCCGAGCCGAGGTCCGAGCCTTTAGAGGCGCCCTTGGGTGGTTCAGCTCCCCGACCATCGGGTCGGGGAGGGGTCGGTTTGGATCGCCAAACCCTTCGGAGAATCCAGTAGGGCTCGGGGACGCGCACTAGTGCGCGATGCCGTTCCCTCTAGAAAACCTCCGAAGGTGATTCGTTTCACACTGCTTGAGGGACCCTTTACGTTCCTCGCCGCCGCAATAATCGACAGTTTAAGATCAGTGTTGTGTGTGAAAATAACATACCAAAAATAAGATATTCATTATAGTTTTACGGTGTGACAGCCAGGAAGCAGGTATAGTCTGTATTCAAAGGTCGCTAAAGACTAAAATCAATTGCTGACCCCTGTTTTAAATGATTTTAAAGGAAAACAAGTTGATCACTTGTTCCTGTCGAGCAATGATGCCACTACCATACATATAAAAACAAATATTTGGTTGTATAGTATTTTTTTTTAATGTTTAGGTGTTTCTAAAATAGTGTAAATCACCGGTGAGATTTAAAAAATTGGTTGGTATTATGTTTAAAGGAAAGTTAAAGCTCGGTATTTTATATGTACTCAGACACCTGTATATCTACCTATCCAAAATTGTAAAATTTGTTCATTAAATGTTCAATAGTATTTATCATCATCAGCTCGAGCCTTCCTTATGGATGGATGGGAACGGGCCATAAACCACCACGCGGGCCCAGTGCGGATTGGTGGCTGTTAACGACTGCTAATGCAGCCGAGACCAACGGCTTAACGTGCCTTCCGAAGCACAGAGGAGCTCGAAATGAAAAATTTTTGGACAGTTTTGAATAAGCTGATGAGCAGGCGCGTGTGTACGTTTTAAACATTATTTCAAGTGGTATGAGTTCTTGTGGTAACAACTACTCAAAACGAAAAAAACACGACACATGATGATGACGATGCTACCTATTATGCAAGATGTTTTTGTCATGTCGCATTGTAAGCAAAGTACTTTCGAAAATATTTTTGCGGCTTTAGGTGCGCCTTTAGAATTTAGATTGTTAAGTGCCGAGTGCCTTATAATTTGTATACAGCATTAAAGCATTAAAGCAGCGAGGAGCTCGATGGATTAACGCGCTCGGTCTTTATTGCTGAAGTTAAGTAACATTCGCAAATCGGATGCATGACCAAACACTTTATGATGCTAGTTCTTGATATATAAATAAAAACAACCTGAAATCAGCAAATGACTAAATCCCCGAACACTTAATAATACTTAGGTATGACTGTTTTCACCGCCCCTAAGCAAGGTGATTTATAAGCAATTTTTAGGAGACAGTTCCCTTAGTTACTTACTAAACCGTTATTTAACATGGTTAATGAATACTTTAAAACAGTAGTGTCCAACCGGTAGCTCGCGAGCCCCTGTAGCTCGCGGCCTGTTTTATAGGCGCTCGGCGCGATTAAAATCGAATAAAGAATACCTATACCATTTACTAAACGTGAATGAACAACCAAGTCTCGCATTAACTTTTTGCTGTTGTAGTCTATTCATTTTGAAGTGTAAATTTGTGGAAATTTTCTCTGTAGTTTTTTAAAATTGCGTAAAATAATAACCATAATCATGAATACCTCAAAATTTGGGGGTTGTCATGTGCGTGAAAACAAGCACTCAATTGTTTAACAAATTAACTGAACCTAGTGAAAGTAAAAGTTAATGAAGTGCATACTTACACAGCGTGGTTTACCTGGCCCACATACCTAGTGTCGGTCCTCAACTATTTCCATGCCATCACACTACTGACACTACCATGAACCTTTTGTTAGTATGTAAGTTATTCACGAGACGTTTTGAACAAGTCGGCTAGCAGAATACCAATTCGGTATCGGTATGGTACGGGTATCTTAGCAGTTGTTTGTGGTTTGAATTGAAAACGTGTTTCCATGGCGTGTACCAATTGTAATCGTGTTATATGTAAAAGAAGCATTGTTGGTGTTTTACTAGAAAATGTGCGTATAAATTCAAAAGAACGACCTAACAGGTAATAATTGTAACCAGTTTTTTTAACCAGTTGACCTATTTAGGGCGTATTTGTAATGCTAGCTCTGTGCCTTTGCCACAGAAGAGACATTCCTTTGCTGTGTTTCTAGCCAATTCTTTTCAAAGTCTCCCGCCCCGTAGACTTACTTACCGATATGGTGTAGTGAAGGTGACAGTTGACAGTAATACGAGTTCATAGCTCAATTAATGTAGCTTACTGAATAAAACATTCGGAATTTTGATCTTAGCGGTAAGAAGCCAGATGCGATTATCAACGGTGATACATTTGTTGTCTACTTGGTTGATATTAGCATTAAATGTGTTAAGTCAGAGATAGCGAGATATGTAGCCAGTTCCTCAACAGTTAAGGAATCCAATTGAAGTACGCTAGCAGTCCTGCACCTTTGGTCTTATTTACCAGGTGGGTTGAATGAAGGACCTCATCTGCGACATAGTAAAATTCTTTTACAAGATAGAGTTTACTCAAATCAACGCTCCTATCCTAGGTGGTCAATCATTCGGCATCTTACCCTTTTCCTAAGTTACATTCAAAAATTGCCTTACCCTATCGCCGGATGCTTTTCTATAAAGTGTCTCATCTGCGCAAGTGCATGATCTCGCCAGCTCCACTCTTTTAGCTCAGTCGGGAGATCGCCTGTCTCTTTCATTTTTACTAGGTATACAAACAATAATTGACTTACCAGTTCGACACTTCTTTATCGCCGGATGCTTTTCTATGAAGTGTCTCATCTGCGCAAGAGCATGATTCCGCAACGCCGGCTCCTCTCTCAGCTCCACTCGTGCCCTCTCCCTCAGTTCGGTCGGGAGATCGCCTGTCTCCCTTTCCTTGTTCTCTTGTTTTTGAACTCGCTCATCGTCTGATAAGCGTGGTTCGGTCAAATTCGGTTTTGGCTCATGCTCTCTTCGGCAGTTGTCGGGTTGGAGGACAGAGGTCGCCATTTTGAATTATTCTGGAATAAAAAGAATTTGAGGTTATGGAAGAGTTTCATCAGCATAAGCCTATATTAGTCCTCTGCAGGACGATCACTGAGCACGATCCGCGCCTACTCTCATCCAGCTGGATGAGATCTCTTTCATGAGAAAGAGATGGTGATTAGTACACGTAATGACATATGGAAAACCTCAAGTGCCAAGCTAATTCGCGATTCAATACTCTTTTCAAAATTCTAGGAGTTATCCGAAACTATAGGTTTTTTTCTTGGTTTAAAAGTACCAACTCAAAAGTAGCCAAGAGGTGCAATTTTAGAACCAGGAAAATAATTCTTACGCTATGAATTTAGTTTGGTTAAATACTGGTAGTAAAAAACCCTGATAAGATAAATTGATAAGAAACATTATAAATAGATTTTGATATATTTTTCTGGTGCGAACATGAATATATCCTTCACGAAGTAGGTAAGAATTTATATTTGCAAATTCATAAGGCTATTCAAGATCACCTCGCTCAACCAACAAAGCAGAGCCATTCAAATATTTGCTCACGGAACGTGTAACAGCTAGGATTCTTACCGTTTACATAATCGTTATCATGCTCACGCTTCCATTCCATAGTCAAGAAGTAAAGCAATTAGTATCTACTAGTGGTCGCCCAATGGTCGAAATTTGACCGTAATTTTATTAAGGCAGCACGGATTGTACTCTTAGCAATGAAAAATTTAAAAAGATAGAATGTGAGTTTGGATTTGCATTAATCGATTTCGGTCGCTCTTCTTCCATTCCTGAATTTTTTGAAAAGAGTATATAATTGCGTGTGTGTCAAATACATGGTAGTGTGTGTAAGGTTTGTTTTATTAATTTAATGTATTTTTTGTGTGCTCAAGCGTCGAATACCCAGACACAATAGAATTTTAATTGTTATCGGCCACTTGCTGGCCGCTCGACGCTCAAGGGGATATGCATAATTTTTAAAAAAAATAACATTCTGCAATCCTTCTTTAAATAAACTATAACAGTCTTATTAATAAAAATGGCCTTACGCTAGGACTAGTTAAATCCAGATTAGCAAAGTAGTAAGTTTGACTTTACATCGTTACTAATAATCATGAAGTAAGGTTGGACTAACAATACATTCCTTACGCATGGGTTAACAGCTGATTTATGGCAACTAATGATTAAAGAAAAAAGTGTTGATCACTGATTCCACCCTACCCTTTTTGTAAACAATGAATTCGGAGAACCAAGCAACGGTACCTAATATGATCTCGGCCAACAAACAAAAGCCATCGTCATTAAGTACTTTATATAATTTTTTTTTAAATTGTTAAATTGAATAATTTTGCTTTTGTCATTTTAACTCGTTGAATTTTTATTTTGTAATTTTTATTTTTATTTTGTAATTTTTATTTTTGTTTCGAATTATTTGATACTGTTCAACATTCCTAAGTTGGTCGAAATAAACGCATTTTATTTATTTATTATCATCAGCTCAAACGTCCCACTGCTAAACCCAGACCTTCCACATCATCATCATCATCATCATCTCAGCCAAAAAGACGTCCACTGCTGGACAAAGGCCTCCCTCAAGGATAAATCATTTTGAGGGGTATTTGCCATAATCGCTACGCTTGGCAGGCGGGTTGGCGATCGCAGTAAGGTGAGAATAATCACAGAGAGACGCTGCTGCCCATCCTCTGGAATGGTCCCATAGTCGCCTTCTACGACACCCACGGGAAGAGATGTGGTGGTGCAATTCTTTACCTCCGGCACCACACCTTCCACATGAACAGCACTATTCCACCACGCTAATGTTGCCCCATGTGGTGGTGGGTTTAACGATTGCCGATCGCACAACAACCGGTACTAACGGCTTCCAAAGCACGGAGGGACTCGAAATAGTTTAAATTAGTCACCCATACGTTGAATTGACATTGCGAATGTTGCATAACTTGCAAGATTGCACCGCACGCTACTAAGCCATCGAGCTCCTCAAAAACCGATACCGAACCGATACTTATCAATTTCAAAATAAAACATAGCCTCATATTATAACTACAGGATAGTCTAGTTTTCTATTACTGAAAGGATTTTTAGATTCAGTTCAGTCGTTGCAGAGGTTATCCACGACATAATCAGTCACACAAAATAAAAACCGCTTTTTAAATATCGTGAAGATGATCATCTTTACCAGCTCTTTATATGTCCCTTCTCCACTGCTGGGGAACGCCAAGCAGGTACGCTACTCTTGAACGCAAACTCAATCTCAATACAATTCCAATGCGATTAATCATCATCATCATCATCATCAGCTCATTTATGTCCCCACTGCTGGGGCACGACCCTTCCCTATGGATGGATAGGGAGAACGGGCCATGAACCACCACGCGGGACCAGTGCGGATTGGTGGTTGTTAACAACTGCTAATGCAGCTGGGACCAACGGCTTAACGTGCCTTCCGAAGCACGGAGGAGCTCGAGATGATAAATTTTTGATCACCCATCCGATGACCGGCCTTTGCGAAAGTTGCTTAACCTCAGCACTCGCAGACCGGGCGCGTTAACCACTGCGCCATCGAGCTCCTCAATACTCAATACAATACTCCTCAATGCGATTAATATGTATCGATATTGGGTTAAGTTTCGTAATTTCGGAACGCCCCATCTCTAAAATAATAAGTTCACTCAATTTCCACGCAATTTAATTCCAATGTAGCGCTATTATCGCTTTTAAGAGTGCCATTGGAATTATTTAGATTTTTTATTGGAAATTGATTAATAGGTACAATTGTGTTTCAATAGTAACCCTACAGGCCCAGAGTAGATTGCCCGGGACCAAGAGTCATGCCTGCTACAGTGTGGAGATAATATAGTCCGAAAGTCAGCGAAAATTTTCTATTACAACGTTGACATTCAAACTTTGGCAAATGCACTTTCACTTTACTTTCGAATTAAAACTACTTGTTGCGAACCGCAATGGACTATAAATAGTTTTTTAACAAAACTTGCTGTAGACTCCTATTGACGAGATTGTTATTAATGCTATATTAACACGTCCTGGGTGCCTAGTGTAGTTTTGTTTACTATCCGTATTCATTCGATTACGTTTACGACAACGAAAAGTATGGCATAATTTTAAGTCTTCTCGTATGTCGCCAGGAGGCGCTGCTTCAATGCCATACAAATTCTCGTTTTCGTTAACGTGATCGAATTGCGAATGAAAGTCGTACTAGGCACCCCTGTTAACTAGGGATGATCGATGATCATCGATGTCAAAAGATAAAACATCGATATTGCATTATAGTATAAAACATGGTAACATCGATGTCACGACGACGACATCGTAACATCGATGTCAAGGCTGGTTCAACTATATCAACAGTGCAACAAGTTGAAAGGTTCTGCGCTTTCAAAATTATTATTTTACAGTCAATTGACAAAAAATATTGGAACTTATAATGTGTTCCTACGCCCTGATATCTCCAATTTAATAATTTCTTTTTAAATAAAAATATCGTGTGATTTTATGGTTGTTTTATTTATTGATTACGATGTTTGCAAAAAACATCGATGTTGGCTGACATCGATGTTTTGTGCTCGATAAACATCGAGTATCGATGTTCAGCTATCGATGTCATTTAGGGTTGCCAACCGTACTCTAAAATAGAGTATTGTACTCTATATCATGTAGGCATACTCTATAATCTATAACACTAATAGAGTATGCTAAAATACTCTTTTTTACACAATGTTTACTATACTAGTGCCAGTCATGTAATATTATGTAAATTATTATTTATTTATCAGAACCAAAAAAGTGCAAAAGAGCTCTTGATCTATATAAATCTAGAGTTATAATGTTTGGACTCATGCAATTCTTTTAAAACCATGAAAAGTTGTTATGTGCTGCCTAAAGTACAAAAAATACCTTTTTAAAAATATAAAATAAATTATACTCTTTTTTGTAAGTTCGTACTCTTTATTTACCTCCTTTGAAATCAGATATACTCTATTTCTTCTAATAAAAGTTGGCAACCCTAGTCATTGTCGATGTCATCATCGATGTTTTTGTAACATCGATCATCCCTACTACACTTATTCTGATACGCCTGTGTTAGGTACGAGTGTGACAGCAGTCTATCGGAGCTATGGGGATTGAACCACGAGATTTCGCTTTCAACACGAGCATATACATTTGGCTACCACCACCTCAGTAACAGAGTGGTTTTAAGGGATAACTTGATTTTAGGGGCGAGGAGAAACTTGGTATCCTCAAGCCGTAGTGGCTAGACTAAATAGAGGCTGGTTTCAGAGTTTTGGTAGGCTACTCTTGACGTAAACTCAATCTCAATACAATTCCAATGCGATTAATATGACGTATCGATATTGGGATAAGTTTCGCAATTTCGGGACGCCCCATCTCGATAATAATTTGTTCCCTCAATTTCCACGCAATTTAATTCCAATGTGGCGCTATTATCGCATTTAAGAGTGCCATTTGAATTTTTGAGATTTGTGATTGGAAATTGATTATTGCAATTGTGTTTCAAGAGTAACCCACCAGGTGAAATGGCGTCATTCATGTGGAACGATTTGAGTGACTTGAACCCACTGGCAGGCGAACGTTTATTAGGATATAGAAGATGCTTATTAAACCTGTCGTCTGCTGTGAATATAGACACAATAGAATTTTAATTGATAGGGCACTCTGGTCTTAATAGTAATAAACAGAAATATTTGATTAATAAGGTTTAATTCTAATTAAAAGCTGTGATTTTTAAAATATTAAAAAGCAGTGTTTTTAATTTGTGGTTCCATTGTACCACTCAAAACAATTATTAATTTCGAGGTGGCATGGCGTTCGGGACCACCGGTCCTGGGGGCCGACCGCCTAACTCTCTCGCTTTCGATCGCTTTGAAGGCGAGGCGAGGAGGAGGCGTCATCTTGTCATTTCGAAAGGAATATGAAAGCAATGAAAGATATTATTCGATATTATATTTCGATATTATATTAGAAGGCGAGGCGAGGGCCTCACCTTCAAAGCGATCGAAAGCGAGAGAGTTAGGCGGTTGGGGGGCTGGTCCTGATGGCCGCATCAAAAATAATTATAATTTCCAACCGACTCACTGATTAGTGCTCGCCGCAGATGAATTTTTAAAAGTATTTGTTAAAATTAGCGACTAGAAAATTGGTGTGTTTATTGTATAAATGTATTTATTTAAATCAGTGAGACGTAAAGCCGAGTGACAAATGGCCGTTTGATATTCCATTGCTTGATCAATAAAGCCATTCGGAGTCCGACAACGTACCACCGAAGTATTTTTAACGTCATTGTTCATTGGACAATTGAATTTGAACTGTAGCAGAAGGAAATAAGCAATAGTTTGATGTAATTGGAGATGATTTCTTCGCCCTTTGTATTCTGCATTCTTGGCTTTGGTCATGACCACTGATCGTGTGATAAAGGTTTCCTGTAAGAAACTTTTTCTGTTATAAATTCAGGGGATGTATAGTTTTGAATAATCGCATGGAACAAGTATATACTTAAAACGTAGAGCTTATCTCAACATGATTTATTTTTGAAAACCGGTGGAAAGAAAACTCCGTACTCTGAGTTAGGCAGGTGCACACGCCTGCACAACAGACTAAGTACCACAAACTGTCAAATTACCTCAATAGACTTTGAATTTTATGTCTATGGCATATGGTTGAACATTTATTGTTGAAATTTGGCAGTTTTGTATAGTCTGTGCAATGGCAAGATGACCGCTGAGATCGTAAATACTGCAAAGAGTACGAAACATCAGAAACAAATAATAATATACATGAGAAATTCCGCATAAAGCAGGTTACCTACCCTAGGTATTTAATTACAATATGCGGTGTGCGCGTAAATATAAAAAACTTACATAGGTACAGATCGCGCCTTCTAGTCCCCTCTGAAGTTGCTTCGTTGCGCAGCTGTACAGTCAGGCCCTACCGCTCGTCCCCGCCTTCGCCCTACTGATGCCTATTTTTTACTACTGCGACGCGAATCGCGCCAACTTCAGAGGGGACTAGAAGTTTGGCGCGATCTATACCTAGGTAGGTACTATATTATGTATTTTATCTATCTATATCATAGGTAGTCGTTAACTTTAATTATGTCTTTAATTTATAACTGTACCTAATCAGATAAATTTTGCAATTGCTTCTGGTATTGCACTTGCACGGTTTGCGGAGTTCATGTGGCCACTACACTTAATTAAAGATCTTTGTACAGCATGAAGCAATAAATATACCTAGGTAGGTAGTGGGTATGGTTATGAAACAGAAAAAAAAACAATATTACAAGACTTTTTCCACAATTTTTCTGATTGTAGGTTAATTTGTTCTTTGCAATATTTGCGTAAAATTACAGCCATTGCAACAGCAACACTGTTTAGATAACTTTGTTAGCTGATTAGCAGCGCGCGCGCAATCTTAGAGCATTCAACCAATAAGCGCGCAGTCGATGTCGGATTAGGAAAATCACACACTTGTCCATAAACGTTATATAGGTAGGTACCTACTAATAGTATTTTATAGGTATTATTCGGAACACTAACCCTGCAAAGTGATTGTGGTCTGGAACGTTAGATTTAGAATACCTACCTTGTCACTACCAATGTGAAGTAACGCGTTTGCAAACTTAATATGAAACCTTTTATTTCACGTTGTTCAAAGGACATAAATTCGCCTGCCCAAACATCACTTACACATCACATCTCCTGGCACTACCCTACTTCTTCACATTTAACAGTTTCTACGACTTCGCATTTATTATTTTGTTTTGTTTTTGACCGTTTTACGGCGGGCTGTTACCGATATTCATTTGTTGGTGCTGAGGCAAAGGCATGCATTACCGAATGAAAAGGTACGAAACAAAAACGGAACGTCCAGAACGTCACACGAGAAACGAGGCACTGCACTGCGGTCGATGCACCCGGACCACACCGTTACTCCCGAAATATTGCGACACGCAGGCTCGCCCTCAAATGTCCGGGGCCAGTGCATGCTGTACAGTCAGTGGCAAAAATCGCTGAACACTTTGTCAAGCCAAGTCTACGCTATCAGTAAAGTGGTCAGCAGCGGATTATTTATTCTGTGTAGCTTACCCTAGCTACACAGAATAAATAATCCGCTGCTGACACCGGACCGACTGCTGTAGAACCAGTGTTCGACCTAGTTTTAACCGTCAAAAATAACACAGATTTCCATTGAAATTTTACGTGATCGATCACAGCAAGGAAGCAGATACCTAGTATGTATTCAATTGTTGCTAATAACTAAAAGCAGTTGTTTAGCGATTAAAGGACAAAAATGTCAATCACTGATTCCTGAACATTAATGCCACTAGCCTAGGAGGCGTAAGATAGTTTATATGGTTGAGGATACCGAGTGAAGTGCGGTTCAACCAATAGTTTGTGTAGGGCATGTGGAGAGGAAACGGAGTCAATGCAGCACCTTCTATGTGACTGCGACTCTCTGGCTAGGAAAAGAATGGGACTCCTGGGGTCGGCCTATCCGAAACCGGAGGACTTCAGGCTCTCCGCTCTTAAGGTTGCCAAACTTATGGCATCTATCTTTACAGAGGAAGAAGAGTGAAATGATGGGGTTGCACAAAAGATCCCGATGATTCGAAGTGTTACTGGGAGAGGGAAACCTCAGAAGGCCCCACTAAGATAAGATAAGATAAGAAGTGCGGTTCCATCTTCTGCCTTATTGTCACGAAGTATTGGTTGAAATGAAAGCCTAGCGCATCTTCCAGTTATTTCTTAGCTAACTAAGGCGTTACCATTACTGCAATGTTATTGCCAGTTGTGAAAGTGCTGCAACACCAGTCTTGTTTTAACAACTGCATCAATACTTCTGCAAAAGTGCTACAAAACTGCTACGAAACTGCTTTATAACTGCTCGTGGTAACTGATGGATAGATGGTACCTATATCTCCAACCCCCTTGAGATTCAATGAAGATGGTGTTTCGTAGCGAACCTAAGTAAGTATTGCAAAACTGTGAGCTAACGGCCCGTTTAAAGAAAATAGCATACTATCATCACACTCCACTACAAAATCTTGTATGTATTTATGTGACATAACATATGAAGCCTCGTTCACATTATGTAGAACAAGATGGAGAACTCGGTTGAATTGCGTCACACATAACAATTGCTACATCGTCACTGTTGCATTATATCAACACAGCAATAAACTTAATATGGTCCTTTATGTAACCTTAAAGTTATTACTGAGTGAATGAAATATTTGTAAGTAGTTAACAAACCTTCTAGAGTGTCTTTTGTTTGAATGAGGCAAGCTGTTAATAGTACGTAGGTAGGAAACGCATTTTGTTTTTAACCTTTTACAAGGCCGAACATGTTGAAATATTTCATTGGTTTTTCAATCTTGTCTCAATTACGAATACATAAGGTTCAAAATAAGGTGGGAATATACGTCCCGCAGCCTGTTAAAGGGTTAAGCTTCAATGCCATACAAATTTTCATTCCCAGGACATAAAGGCATTTAATGTGGGTGCCTAGTGCGAGTTTCATTCGTCATTCGATCACGTTAACGAAAACGAGAATTTGGCTAAATTTTAACTCTTCTCGTATGCCGCCAGGAGGCGCTGCTTCAATGCCCGTCTACAAATTTTCGTTTACGTAAACGTAATCGAATGAATTAAGATAGTAAACAATTAAAGTCACACTACACTACACTAGGCACTAAGTAACTTCACTAGATATTTTTCGGAGTAACTTTGTATTTCTCTGGATATTATTGTTTTGTAAAAAAAGCTTTTAAAAAGCAAAAATCAACAACTTTTATGTTATAAAGAGATAATGGTCTCAAATACATGGAGACGACTGTACGCTGAAAAAAACCCCGAAAAACAAAGTGCGATAAAAAAAAGTGCAAGTCTCGCGAGGTCGATGCTCCGCGGAGGCACCGTTACTCCAGAGCGGCATCGAACCGGGAGCCGACTGGTTTGGGCACCGAAATACCCGGAAAATAGATACACATAGCACATAATATGCAGCAGAAGTATACCTACTGGACCCTGTAGAGGTTTTATAAATTCAAATTAATTTCTTTTTTTTCAAATTCGAAAACATTTATTCATTTTAGACTACAAGTCAGTGTTGCCAGTGGCCGATAGTCAAAAGTAACACGAGACGGTTCAAACAATAACATATTCACGAGAAAAGTTACATTAACTATTATTTTTAAACCTTTTTTTTATAGAAAAAGACACTCGTAATGTTATACCACTTATCGCACTTGATTACACAAAAAACTTTCTATTCCATTCTTGAAGCTTCGAAAGAAAGAAAAACAATGGATCCAATGTTGCCTAATTCAATAAGTATTCCTATTATTTTTATTATTATTTATTTATGGTCACATAAAAATAGGTTACAATAACGAAAGTGACTTCCCTGACCTCTATGCTAGGTATACTACCGGCATGACCGAGGTCAGTGCCTTCCTTCAGAAATCAGTAGTATTAAAACTTATTGATCGAAGTAATAAATTATCGAACTTAGTTTTCAAAGTTCGTTAGCTACCTTCGTTACCTCGTAAGAAAGAGAAGAAATTGGACAAAAAGTAAATAAACAAAAGATGAAACTATCTTGCGTTTCGTTTCACGATTATCTTTGTATGGTGAAAAATATTTAATTATAGGTATTACCTATACAGGTCGACTTTTTTATCACCATCCAAACCTTCTGAGATGACTCCCGTGCCGTGATACAAATGAACCGCTTTTACTATTGGACCAACTTCCTAACTCGAAAAAAAAATCAGCTGTTCCATACATTTTGGTCAAATGAATATTGATGAGTTGATCCAGTAGAAAGAGTTGTTCGTTTGTATCACGGGAGTCATCTCAGAAGGTTTGGATGGTGATAAAAAAGTCGACCTGTATATATATCAAGTTCTCAAAGTAACGTAAAAGTTACATTTTGAGTCGTGTAACATGAGATGGTCAAATGAAACGAAAAATGTTACAAAAGTAACATACTGGCAACGCTGCTACAAGTAGCTCTTGTGAATGTCACTATGCCATCGGTTCGTAAGTCTACTCTTCACTCGTCACAAAACAATTTACCTTGTTAAATAAAGACATGTTCTATGCACAGGACCCATTTGCCCATCTGCCATAACAGGATTACAGAGGCACCCAGAACGAAATTACTTTTGTCATATTGTCACATGACATCAGGACATTTAACCAGCCTTATTAAGAACCCATTACAATGAAACAATGTGCAGTTAACAGGAAAATGGACGTCAGCATGATTGATTTGTTTAGCTGTTGGAGTTCCGTGGACCCTGACAGCTATTGGTGGTTTCGAGGTAATGTGAAGGTTAGGTTAGGAAGGACTTGTGACCTGATTCTGCCAATTGAATAACGTCTCAATAGTGTGTCAGTAGCCTGATTTTAGATATTTGGACTATGTGTAAAATATTAGAAGCAGCATGATTTGCTAACGACATATTTTTTCAAATGTAGATATGTCTACAGCTAGAAAACAATATTTACAACATTTTGTGGACTATTCAGAAGTGCTTATTATTTCAGTTATTAAAATAACCAATGCTATCTCTGCACCACCCTATATTTGACTGGTAGAGAATGCCTCAGGCGTTAGGTCCGCTTTGTAATGTATGTTGCGAAAGTTTAAAATAAGAAATAAAATAACGAAGTCTTGACTTTGACATTGATTTTACTCGGTGCGAGTCCGTTGAAAATTTGACTCGTATTTCGTAATCAGACCGTACCGTAGACGTCTGGCCTGGCTCACTGACATAGAAATTATGTATAATCTTATAATTAAAAAGGAATATCATAATAACAGTACGCGTTTCGGAAGGCACGACCGGCTGCAGCTGCATTAGGTCGTTATCAACCACCGCACCGCACTGGGCCCGCGTGGTGGGTTATGTCCCGTTCTTCCTGTGTGTTTCCATCTAGTATAGGGCTCGTGCTCCAGCAGAGGGGAGTTTAAAATGAGCTGATGATGGTGATGATGATCATACACACATCGGAGCCACCACATTCAAAACATACATATTTTCGGACTTATTATCAGTTAATATTTTATAATATTGTACGTGCAGCCTTTGGGCACAGATTAGTTAATAATTACTCAAGCTAAACGCAGCATACAGCGACCTACGAATCCAATAGAACAACGCAATCAGGGGGTCGACCGCCTAACTGTCTCGCTTTCGATCGCTTTGAAGGCGAGGCGAGGAGGAGGCGTCATCTTGTCATTTCGAAAGCAATATGAAAGCAATATCGAAAGCTATAGGCTATAGCTTTCGATATTATTCGATATTTTATTTCGATATTATATTAGAAAGCCAGGCGAGGGCCTCGCTTTCAAAGCGATCGAAAGCGAGAGTGTTAGGCGGTTGGGGGGCAGGATACTGTTAGGGCTGTCGTGGCACTGCAGCGCGTCAGGGATGTTTGCGGAGGCACATACTACTACATATAAAGGTATCTGCAGAATACCAGTGCCATGACAACACGCGTTGTCACGGCTCAAACTGAGCAGAGGCCTATTGGGTGTACCTACCAAAGTTGCTGTTTATTTTTTAGTTTTATTTTTAGTTAGTTTAATTTCATTGTTTAGATTTAATTATTTTTTTGTATGTACTGGTACCCAATAAACTTTTTTCTATTCTATTCTATTCTATTCTATTCTATTCTATACTGATGACTTCTACGCCATAATAAGAAAAAGATCAGCCTCCATGCTCGCCAGGCTCCGCTCTAGCACTAGCGGTCTCCTGAGTGTGTTTAAAGACCGGTGGGATAGCCCGCTGCTGCGTCACTGGGTGAAACTCCACACCGGATAGTAGTAATGTACTCTATCTCCATATAAGTGTCCAGTATAATATTAAAAAATAAAAATAAAATAAACTTTCCTATATCTAGCCCAAGAGAAGCTTCGTTATGAAACTCGTTAAATGGTTACTAGACAACGGATAAACATACTTAAAATACTTAAATACATACTTATTATACATAGAAAACACCCAGACCCGACACAATTTAGAGAAACAATAATTTCTAAATTGACCCGACCGGGGATCGAACCCGGCACCTCAGAGATGGCGACACCATGAAAACCGGTGTACAAACCACTCGACCAAGGAGGTCGTCGATTAATTTTTAACTCAGATATTAATCTGACTTATAAATTAATGTTAGTAATTTATAAGTCAGCTTAATATTATACTAACAATACAGAACCTGTTTTCTGAAATAAATGATTTGAATTGAATTAGTGGATATAGAGAAACTTCGGTGAGACACCTTGGTGATCGTCACATAAAAATAGGTTACAATAACGAAAGTGACTTCCCTGACCTCTATGCTAGGTATACTACCGGCATGACCGAGGTCAGTGCCTTCCTTCAGAAATCAGTAGTATTAAAACTTATTGATCGAAGTAATAAATTATCGAACTTAGTTTTCAAAGTTCGTTAGCTACCTTCGTTACCTCGTAAGAAAGAGAAGAAATTGGACAAAAAGTAAATAAACAAAAGATGAAACTATCTTGCGTTTCGTTTCACGATTATCTTTGTATGGTGAAAAATATTTAATTATAGGTATTACCTATACAGGTCGACTTTTTTATCACCATCCAAACCTTCTGAGATGACTCCCGTGCCGTGATACAAATGAACCGCTTTTACTATTGGACCAACTTCCTAACTCGAAAAAAAAATCAGCTGTTCCATACATTTTGGTCAAATGAATATTGATGAGTTGATCCAGTAGAAAGAGTTGTTCGTTTGTATCACGGGAGTCATCTCAGAAGGTTTGGATGGTGATAAAAAAGTCGACCTGTATATATATCAAGTTCTCAAAGTAACGTAAAAGTTACATTTTGAGTCGTGTAACATGAGATGGTCAAATGAAACGAAAAATGTTACAAAAGTAACATACTGGCAACGCTGCTACAAGTAGCTCTTGTGAATGTCACTATGCCATCGGTTCGTAAGTCTACTCTTCACTCGTCACAAAACAATTTACCTTGTTAAATAAAGACATGTTCTATGCACAGGACCCATTTGCCCATCTGCCATAACAGGATTACAGAGGCACCCAGAACGAAATTACTTTTGTCATATTGTCACATGACATCAGGACATTTAACCAGCCTTATTAAGAACCCATTACAATGAAACAATGTGCAGTTAACAGGAAAATGGACGTCAGCATGATTGATTTGTTTAGCTGTTGGAGTTCCGTGGACCCTGACAGCTATTGGTGGTTTCGAGGTAATGTGAAGGTTAGGTTAGGAAGGACTTGTGACCTGATTCTGCCAATTGAATAACGTCTCAATAGTGTGTCAGTAGCCTGATTTTAGATATTTGGACTATGTGTAAAATATTAGAAGCAGCATGATTTGCTAACGACATATTTTTTCAAATGTAGATATGTCTACAGGTAGAAAACAAGATTTACAACATTTTGTGGACTATTCAAAAGTGCTTATTATTACAGTTATTAAAATAACCAATGCTATCTCTGCACCACCCTATATTTGACTGGTAGAGAATGCCTCAGGCGTTAGGTCCGCCTTGTAATGTATGTTGCGAAAGTTTAAAAAAATAAATAAGAAATAAAAAATAACGAAGTGTTGACTTTGACATTGATTTTACTCGGTGCGAGTCCGTTGAAAATTTGACTCGTATTTCGTAATCAGACCGTACCGTAGACGTCTGGCCTGGCTCACTGACATAGAAATTATGTATAATCTTATAATTAAAAAGGAATATCATAATAACAGTACGCATTTCGGAAGGCACGACCGGCTGCAACTGCATTAGCAGTCGTTATCAACCACCGCACCGCACTGGGCCCGCGTGGTGGGTTATGTCCCGTTCTTCCTGTGTGTTTCCATCTAGTATAGGGCTCGTGCCCCAGCAGATGGGAGTTTAAAATGAGCTGATGATGGTGATGATGATCATACACACATCGGAGCCACCACATTCAAAACATACATATTTTCGGACTTATTATCAGTTTATCTTTATAATAATGCACGTGCAGCCTTTGGGCAGGCTAAACGCAGCGGGCATACAGCGACCTACGAGTCCAATATAACAACGCAAACAGGATACTGTTAGGGCTGTCGTGGCGTTGCAGCGCGTCAGGGATGTTTGCGGAGGCACATACTGATGACTTCTACACCATAATAAGAAAAAGATCTGCCTCCATGCTCGCCAGGCTCCGCTATAGCACTAGCGGTCTCCTGAGTGTGTTTAAAGACCGGTGGGATAGCCCGCTGCTGCGTCACTGGGTGAAACTCCACACCGGATAGTAGTACTGTACTCTATCTCCATATAAGTGTCCAGTATAATATTAAAAAATAAAAATAAAATAAACTTTCCTATATCTAGCCCAAGAGAAGCTTCGTTATGAAACTCGTTAAATGGTTACTAGACAACGGATAAACATACTTAAAATACTTAAATACATACTTATTATACATAGAAAACACCCAGACCCGAGACAATTTAGAGAAACAATAATTTCTAAATTGACCCGACCGGGGATCGAACCCGGCACCTCAGAGATGGCGACACCATGAAAACCGGTGTACGAACCACTCGACCAAGGAGGTCGTCGATTAATTTTTAAGTCAGATATTAATCTGACTTATAAATTAATGTTAGTAATTTATAAGTCAGCTTAATATTGTACTAACAATATGGAACCTGTTTTCTGAAATAAATGATTTGAATTGAATTAGTGGATATAGAGAAATTTCGGTGAGACGCCTTGGTGATCGTGTGAGTTGCACTCAGTCCGATATCCGGAAGTCGTAGTTTCGATTCCCACGTCGGTTTTTTTTTATACATAGCTCGGCAAATGACTCCACTCCACCTGATGTTAAGTGGAAACGGAGTCCAGACGCGAGGACAACTGGTGCAGCGTGAAAACAACGCAGCATCAGTTACCCTCACCCTGCCGGCCCACAAGGTGCCTCTTCACGCCTCATTTGAAGAACCCCATGTCATAAAAAGGAGGGAAAACTTGTGCTGGTAGACTATTTCATCAGTGTGTTTCGATTTTTCGATGCATGCCCGGGTTTGTGATCAACAACCCGCATTTGGCAAACGTGGTAATTAAGGCAATATCCATCAAATGTCGCGTTGACTTGATTTCAATGATGGAGGCCCACCAGTGGGACAGTATGTAAGCTATAAATTAATAGAGAAATACTTCCATCAAGCTAGCGGTAACAATGCAGGTAGAGATCCATCTCAAGCGATGCGGCATGCAGTGAAAGTAAGTCCACTAGAGCAAAATGGTGCCGACTCGGTCGCAACGGTATCAGACTAGGTATCAGCAGATTAGCCAAGACATTGCCAGCGCCAATTCATTGTGAATATCACAAAATTTTAAACTCTCCCCGTTTACTGCTTACTAGCTGATCCGGCGGAATTAGAACCGCTATGACAGTTTGGCATTTAATAAATAATAATAATGACAGTTTCTACGACAACGAAACAAACAAATCGTTAAATAGTTTACGCGTGAAAGCATATCAAACAGACAAACAAACTGACTATTTTTAATAATAAGTATCCTATGTCTTTTTGATTTGATGAATGATGATTGGTTGAAAAGTTTACGCGTGAAAGCGTAACGAACAACAAACAAACAAACAAACAAACAAACGAACGAACAAACAAACAAACGAACGAATAAACAAACAAACAAACAAACTCACTTTTGCATTTATAGTGTTAGTTAGGATTCGCTGCGGTAGGTAGGTTCATGTAAATGTGCGGTGGCATCTAAGGATCGAGCGGACCAAAAGTCGCTAGTCAATAAACTAGGTACACTCCTCTTAAAATAATCATGAAGGAAAAATCACGATAGGCAACTCATTAGGCGCAACAATGAAACAGCGCTCTCAAAGGGATGCAAATAGTTGCTGATCCACTGGATTCATGTCACTAAATTCGTAAAACGGTATTTATTTAAAATCTAGAATGAGATATCTGTACTAATTTACATTAACATTATAAAGAGGAAACCTTTGTTTTTTTGTATGTATGTATGTATGTTTGCAACGAATAAACTCAAAAACGACTGCACCGATTTAAAAATTCTTTCACCATTAGAATGCTACATTAGCGCTGAGTAACATAGGCTATATTTAAAAAAAAAATGTCCACCCGTGCGAAGCAGGGACGGGCCGCTAGTCTATACTAATATTATAAAGAGGAAAGCTTTGTATTTTGGTATGTATGTATGTTTGCAACGAATAAACTCAAAAACTACTGGGCCGATTTAAAAAAATCTTTCACCATTAGAATGCTACATTAGCGCTGAGTAACATAAGCTATAATTTAAAAAAATGCGGTACGAAGTCCGCTGGGTCAGCTAGTAATTTATAAAGAGGAAACCTTTGTATTTTTGTATTTATGTATGTATGTTTGCAACGAATAAACTCAAAAACTACTGGACCGATTTAGAAAAAAAATTTCACCATTAGAATGCTACATTAGCACTGAGTAAGTAGGCTATATTAAAAATAAATAAATAAATAAAATACTATACAAAATGATTTGTTTGTTTTGTTGTCATGGAAACCATTAATATATATTTAACTCGTTCTTAAATAAAACAACGGCGTTTTTGTAATAAGTATTAAGAATAGTATACTTGATTTCATCGATGTACTTTAGCGTGCCTATGTGAGTTTTGTTTACTATCCGTATTCATTCGATTACGAAAACGAAAACGAAAATTAGTATGGCATTGAAGCATACTGGCGACATACGAGAAGAGTTAAAATTTTGCCATACAAAGTCTCGTTTTCGAATGAAACTTGCACAGGTACCCAGAATTTGTATGTAAAGTTACACCTCACTTCGTTGGTCACATGAGTGCCGAGTGCGAGATTTATTTCATTATCATCATCATCATGATAAATAGCCTACTTCTAACTAACTAGTAAGTACTACTACTTACTAGTACCTAGTACACTGCTGGACATAAGCCTCTCCAAGATTTATTTACTTTTCGCATTTATTCAATCACGTTTACTAAAAGAGGATTTATATGGCATTAAAGCATCGAATCCGGTACAAAACAACGAGAGATTTTGCCATACAAACTCATCTAAAGGAAAAAAGAACTTGCCCTAGGCATCCTGATAGAAACCTCTTACACCTCCTTTCCTCTTTTTCTTTATCTCTTCATAAAATAATCCATGTCATAGCACCACCATAGCACAATGCAGGGCAGAGGGGTGAATCTTCCATACATTGAATAATTACAAAAAAATCATGTACGGCAGCGTCATCTTCCGTAAGAGGAACCTCAAGTTACTAACTAGTTATTCATATAATGTCACTAGATGGCGGTAGTATAGATAGCATTTTAAATTAATAAGTGGCAGTGGCACAATGGAAAGATCTTGGAAAGCATGCTCAATGCTCATTCCACAAATTGACGGTGCCTGGTATAAAATAATTGTATAACAATATTTAGCTTTTTTTATATCGCAACTAGCTGACCCGGCGGACTTCGTATCGCTTTAACAGTTTCTATATCAACAATACAAATAAATCGTTTCTATGACAACAAAACAAACAAATCGTATGTTTACAGCTAGAAACATTTTGTATTGGAAAATTAAAGAAAATATTGGGGTGGAACACCCTTATCACTTAGGGGTATAAAAAATAGTTATAAACCTTTAATTATTTACTATAATCAAATTTATAAACCTATTCTCAGACCTACCGAGTATACATATATAGGTACCTATATTAAAATTTTATAAAATTTCATCAAAATCGGTCAAGCCGTTTCGGAGGAGTATTGCCGCTAACACTCAGTGGTGACACGAGAATTTTATAGAGGTAATTAGATGTGTTAAAATGTTAAACACCGGTTTGGGTGAACGATATGATACAATTTAATGACTAGCGAAACCAGTTAGTTGGTTACGAAATAGTTGGCAAGCAAAATTAAACTATTGGGATTTTTTTAGAAGTAGGTAGTCCGGTTTCTGATTTATGTATGTACCTATTCTACCTATTAGCACAGTATATTAGTAAAGAGGTAAAGTTTGTGACTTTGTTTGTTTGAGGAGGGTAATCTCTGGAACTACTGGTCCAAATCCAAAAAATATTTCACTGATGATAAAACCTCGTGGTAAAATGGCACATGGGAGGCTACATTTTATTTTGACAAAAATAAATCTTGTACGGAAAATACGGAATCAACGCGGATGAAGTCGCGTGCAAACTGCACTGCAACTAGTGACTAAAACGAATATCGGGTTTTTTATCTCAGCAATAGTAGCCGCCTTACAAAGACATTTAACTTACTAAGTATGTAGGAGATCAATTACCTACCTATAGATGCGTTTACCTGTTTTTTTATACAGAGTGAGCAATCCGAATTTCCGAAACCGTGAGGAAATCTGTTCAAGAAATCTTGTCGTCGATATAAAAAAACATGATTATTTTACACATTGATAGGTATACGATCGGAAATCTAAAACATGGTGTTAGTTAATGGGTTCACATCAGTAACGAAGTTATGAGGATCGAACCACGATTCTCAAGTTTAAGTTTAATTACGTAAAGATTCCTTGCCCGAGGAATCTAGCAACGGAGGTTTATGGAGGGACACAGATGACACAGAGGAGACGTGATTTCAGCCCCCAGAAAACCTATGATATTGGTATGAGGATTGTTCGGTCAGTAATACGACGCTACGGCTTGAGGAAACCATAATGTTTCTCTCTGCCCAAAGTACCTAGAGCATAAGAATAAACAATTGTTTATAATAAACAATTGTTTA
This sequence comes from Eudonia mercurella, assembly GCA_963082485.1. NCBI lineage: Eukaryota > Metazoa > Arthropoda > Insecta > Lepidoptera > Crambidae > Eudonia > Eudonia mercurella. Next base: position 5,793,977 of record OY720043.1, read on the forward strand.
TTCTTATGCCTACCTAGAGGTTGTTAGGGATACCTACTTGATTGAACAAGGCTTCACAGTATGATAGTCTCGCAGTACAGTTTTTCAATGTAACGAAACATCGCAGTAACAAGAGATGTCGTTGAAAGGTTTTCTAAGAAACAAAATTCGATGAAACGGCTTTCACACTTAAGTATATATCCCAGGTTGTTAATATTATTTCGACGGTCCCTACGTAAAATTCCTCAAGTGGTACATAAGTAATTTTTATTTTTTTGTTTCGAAACCTTCAGGTCATCCTAAAGTTTCGTTTCATCAAAGAAACAGGGCTAAAAATGCCATAATTCTACTCTAAATCAAACCTCGACAAATTCCATAACTACAAAATCTCCAACGTAAAACTACAGCAGTGGTAGTTCCGTAATTTTACATCGAGGAGTCAAGGACGCCCTTGCGCGCCTCCCCCGCAACTGCCACTTGCGGAACAGTTGCGCTCGCTCCCTCATGGTAATGTTTTCTTTTACTGCGTAAGTACTCGTTAAATATATAGAAACATGCCACGAAAGAGTAACATTATGGATTACTCCCAATCTGAAAATCCCGTAAGTGTTTATTACGGCTCATTATGTCCCACGTATAATTTTGTAATTGGCAGTTACAATATATATCACCATAAAACCTGCCACGTAGAAGTCGTTATGTACAGTCGCCATCAGATATATCGGAGCGGCCAAGGTGTCTAAATATTTCTGAGCAAGACTAAATTTCTATAATTTCTGCACTCTCCAAATGCCATTTATATCGTAACTACTGCAATGCCATAAACATCTAAGCATGCTGTTTTTCAATAATTTGACAACAACCAAGCTTTCTGAATAACTGACATTTCGCTTATTCTCCCGCTGTTAAATGCCAAAATTACACGACTTTTGAAAAGGAACAGATATATCGTTTGACATTACGTTACTCTTCTCGTGAATTGTCAAAATTTGAAATACGAAATTCACACACTACTTACTTGTTTCGGCGGGCTATTCGGAATGTCTACTTTTAACATCTTTAATTGCTAACCAGTGAACTTGACATCCAACGTATAGATAACTGTAACGCTTCAAGGGTCCATTTTATACCTGACACTGGCACTCGGTATTAAATATGTTTTGTGAATTGCTACACTAATATGACAAATATCGCATCATATTCTTAACAAAGACCAAGATGTAGACAAAAACGTATTGAAAATGTAACCTTAATGCTAAATCTTAAGCTATATTTTGCTTAAATGAACATATATTTGTGAACGCCTTTGTTGCTTAGATACGTTTGGTATTTTGTTCGATCAGATATTTTCGACTGGACGTATGCAAAGAAATTATTGAAAAACAGCATGCTCAGATGTTTATGGCATTGCAGTAGTTGCGATATAAATGGCATTTGGAGAGTGCAGAATTTAAAGAAATTTAGTCTTGCTTAGAAATATATGGACACCTTGGCCGCTCCGATATATCTGATGGCGACTGTACCACTTAAGCATTTTTAGTTAGAATGTTGCCGATGTAAAATGACGTATGTGACTAATAATACATAAAATGAATGTTTTTTATAATATTTTTTGTTTTTTCTTAAAGGGACAATAAATAAAAACTTCATGCCAAATTTCATTACTCTATATGCAGTAGAACTTGAATTAGACGCGTTTGAAACTTCAAACCGCTCTCCTGTAAAATTTGGCATTTGCAGTTATGTTATTTCCTATTTCCTATAAAAACTACTACCTACGATTGCTTGCTGCGCCATCTTTCTTCACTATGCCGCACCGATTTCCCGCCTTTTTTAAAACGATTCGTTTCACGCTCTTTTTGTCTGTTTCAAACTTTCAAGTAAGTATACCACGCAATCAATCGTTTTGTAGAAACTTTTAATTTTTATTTGTGTTCAATTGTTTTCCTTTTGTGTAATCGCGATTAGGTGACGCGAATTATTTGTTTCAGACCCTTTGAAAGGCACAGCATGTTCAAGATTTCGACCTTTAGTAACGGAAGGGAATTTAAAAAAAATATGCCGTTCGATATAGTGTCAAAAGTGACCCACCTCCATGTTAGTGTCATTAATATATTATACCTAATTCATTTGGTTTAAATATTCTTATTAAATAATACTATCTACTTATAAATAATTTGTCTTTGTACCGTTTTGGTATTGCAAAGTAGGTTGCATCGCAATAATGTTTCATTAATTTCGCCACAGACCTCCTCTGACTTATAATGATGACCCGATCGTGCACTTTCCAAAAAGTGTCACAAGATAAAGGTTAAACCTGGTTCAACTACAGATGTCGCAAACCTTTTCAATGTATTTTTTTACTTAAACAAAACATTGTTTCCCCACTTTCTAAGTTTCCATTGTCAGTCAGTTGTAATGCAATGCTGATTATTTAAATATAACTAGCATTGGCAAAAGCTAAATAGAATATGGTGAAACGAATTTTGCAATGTTTAGCAGCAAGGAGTTTCGCAATTTTTCAAATGTTGACAAATGTGATCGCGCTATGAAGATATAGCTAGCTGCTTACTATGATTGCGTACCTAGGTTTATTATGCGAGCGATAGTAAGACATAAAAATGCATAAAGTGTATATTTATTTGACACACACTCACACAAGTCACAAAGTAAGCATAGTAAAAATAATAAATACGAGTAACAAACAATATAACTTGTAACGAATAAATAATAAAAATTAAATGTCGTAAGAGATATCGTATCAATCAATCAATCAATCAATCAATCAATCAATCAATCGATCAATCAATCAATCGATCAAATATTTATTTGCTTAAATATGGTACAAAAATGTTCTTAGAATTAAATGTTAACCAGCATATTTTATCATATATGATGTGCAAATATTCAAAATTATATTTAATCTATTACAAATTATTATTCAAATTAATTAAATTATTATTCATTCTATTACATTATTTAAATTACTAACAAATTATAATAATTAAAATATAGCATGTCAAATATTATCATTTAAATAGTCGTTAATTGTACAATACATTTTGTTCATTATAAATTGAAATAATTTTGATTTAAATTTATACAATGTCAGTATTTTTATATCACTAGGCAATTTATTGAAAATCCGAATAGACATGCAATGAACGTAAGATGGATGATGATGAAATATTTTTTTTATTATTATTATTTTATTTTGCTTTTATTTTTTTTGTTTTATTTTATTTATTTGACCCACGCTCCGAGTCATTCCTGATGCAAAGGTTGTCTATCGCTGTTCAACGTGGAAACGCGGCAAGTGTGCTGGGCACCTTTGCACCTGGAATGGCGCGGGGAGGGTTATTTGATTGAGCAGTGGTTGTTAAAATTTATTTAAAAAGAATATAAAAATACAATTATTAGTAAAAAATGCAAGTCAGGTTTTTCGAGTTTTTTTATACCTAGCTCGGCAAATTAATCGACTCTACACCTGCTGTTTATTTTTATTTTTTACCATTGAAAATGGTTATCAGATGCAAATCGCCTGAGACGTATTTTTGGCCATAGCTCCGAGGATTCTGGAAGAATCGAGATGGATATAGTACCAAGAGTTGAGGTATTTATTTACTAAATAGGTATTTATAAGTATTTTTGATGATGTGACCTTTTTTAAATTAAATGTCCCTTCTAGAAGGTCAATAAGCTTTCTAGTCGAGAAGAATTGACAGTGTCGATGTCGGTCGCTGTCACAAAAAGTAGCTGTAGACATAGAAGCTAATTGTTTGTACACCTACGATTGAACTAAGTAAAAATAAGTTGCTAGAAGCTACATTTCCCTTTGATAAAAAAAAAAAGTAGATAATCTATACTACTATTATAAAGAGGAAACCTTTGTATTTTTGTATGTATGTATGTTTGCAACGAGTAAACTCAAAAACTACTGGACCGATTTAAAAAATTCTTTCACCATAAGAATGCTACATTAGTGCTGAGTAACATAGGCTATATTAAAAAAAATGCGGTCCGAAGTCCGCCGGGTCAGCTAGTATTAAGTAAATATTAGACAACATCACATAAGTACATTGTTCTGATCCCAAGGTAAGTAGCTAAAGCACTCGTTTTATGGAAATCAGAAACAACGACGGTACCACGACCACCCAGACCCGACACAATATCGAAAAATTCGTTTTCGACATTGACCTGACTGGAAAATGAACCCGGGACCTCAGAGTTAGCGCCGCCCAAAGTCCGGCGTGTAAGCCACTCGGCTCCGGAGCAGGCCCTTCTTTACCATTGGGCACACTGGGCAAGTGCCCAGGGCCCCGCAATCGATGGGGCCCCATTTTTCCTGCCAGATCACTAACCGATAATCGATGTTACCGATATATATTTGTTTTGCGAAACAAGAATTAGTAACTTATTGACTTTTTTTGCTTTTTAATTCAAATAAACTCTATCTGGCTGCAAATAAATAAAAATACCAGTTGAATAAATCTAGAGTTTTGCTTAAGTATCTACTCCTTTTGCCTGTTTTACTAAAATCCCCCAAAAGATAAAGGACCCCATTATCCGATCCTGGGCACTTGCCCAGGGCCTCCAATAGGTTAAAGACAGCCCTGCGTCGTCAAAAAAGCTGACTCTACCGGGTGCCTAGTGCGAGTTTTGTTTACTATCCGTATTCATTCGAATACGTTTACGAAAACGAAAATTAGTATGGCATTAAAGCAGCGCCTCCTGGTGACATGACAAGAAGAGTTAAGATTTTGCCATGCAAATTCTCGTTTTCGTTAACGTGGCCGAATGGCGAATGAAACTTGCACTACGCACCCTGAACGAAATAAACACGACGACGTTAGTATCAGTAACTACAGTGAACGTTCAGAACAGCTAGCAACAAAACCAATGACAATGGCGTTATTAATCTAAGATGACAATATAACTAGCTGACCCGGCGAACTTCGTATCGCTTTGACAGTTTCCATCATTGAGTTAAATATATATTAATGGTTTCCATGACAACAAAACAAACAAATCATTTTTGTATTGGAAAATTAAATTGTCGTTTTTATTATTTTATTTAATATATTTTTTTTTATATAGCCTATGTTACTCAGCGCTAATGTAGCATTCTAATGGTGAAAGAATTTTTTAAATCGGTCCGGTAGTTTTTGAGTTTATTCGTTGCAAACATACATACTTACATACATACATACATACATACATACATACATACATACACACAAACAAAAACACAAAGGTTTCCTCTTTATAATATTAGTATAGACAAATTACTTGACGGAACTTAATATATTACGTATACCTACGTCATCTATACTATTCCGACGCCCTTAAAACAATAAGAGCCCCACCGTCGCTATGTATGAATAATACATGGTGTTGACAAACGCATTAGCGTTGCGATAATTAGGCTTGTGCAATGAACTGGCTATGGGAAACCATTTAGCTGCGCCCGCGACTCTAATGGGAGCGCAAGGTCACTCATTTCAGCCTATAGCAAAACTTTGGACAAGTCAGCTGTGTCAGTAAAGTAAAGTAAACAGCCTATATACTGTCCCAATGCTGGGCAAAGGCCTCTATCATTGAAGTCAAGTCATCGCTACAATTGATGGGTAATTGCTTACTCACCACGCTTGCCAAATGAGGGTTGGTGATCACCAGAGGTCGGAATTAGGTAGAGTTATTTATGTACTTGCATCGAAATGTTGATATTAATATGGATCTTACCGGGATTTCTAATGGACACTCCCGTGTGGCCAACAATATTACAAATAAATAATAATAAAAACCTCAGAGATAGAGAAAACAAATAAAACAAAGATAATTTTATATACAAATTATTAGCAAATTCTCATACTTATACTTCGCCTTTTTTATAAACACGAAAATACTTTTGCTTCTAGCCTAGACTCGTGAGGTTAAAATTTAGGTTAAAAATTGATCTCGGGATTTGAGGCATATCCACTTTATTCTTTCGCTGTATGAAATCAGTGTAAGTACATACATACATAAATAACTTTACCTAATTCCGACCTCTGGTGATCTCAAACCCGCTCGAAAATCAAACACATTTTTCCCGACCAGGGAATTGAACCCGGGACTTTCGTGCATCGGGCCATGCGCTCTGCCACTCGGCCACCGAGGCGTTTTCAGTTTGTGTCAGTAAACTTTTAATTTTATAATCGTCTCTATCGATTGTAAAAAGTCTCATCATCATCATCAGCTCATTATATGTCCCCACTGTTGAGGCACGAGCCTTCCCTATGGATGGATAAGGAGAATGGGCCATAAACCACCACGCGGGCCCATGGTGGTTTAACAACTGCTAAAATGCAGCCGGGACCAACAGCTTAACGGGCCTTCCGAAGCACGGAGGAGCTCGAGATGATACATTTTTGGTCACCCACCCGATGACCAGCCATTGCGATAGTTGCATAACTTCAGCAATCGCGCCATCGAGCTCCTCACAATCACAAAGTACTAGTAAAAATCAACGAGTATTCTGGGGTAGCTCAGCGGTCAGAGCATTGGAATGGTTATTCAAAGGTCGTGGGTTCGATTCCCACGTGAGCTTCCTGACACTGGGTGATTAGTAATATGTCACCATAACATCAATGTTTGTAGCATGTTCTATGTTCTATGTTAACGGTGACGGTTTCCGCACTTAGTCCTTAAAAGGGACCATTGTACGTGAGCCATGGCGGCCGGTTATTCCAGCCAGCCCACCTCCCTCCAGAAGCAGATCAGTCTTCCTAGTCTTCGCAGGACGTCCGCGAGCGATCCCGGTGTACCGAGAGCTGCTTGTAGCATTGTTGTGTTCCGGCAGCTAAAGATAAGACAGCCAGTATCTCACTAGTTGAGGATCCCGGGTGAAGTGCGCTTCCACCAAATGGCCTTATCATCACTTAACATCAGGTGAGATCAAGGCACTGTGCTTACCCGTAAATATATATAAAAAAAAGTAAAATTTGATCTTGTAACTACATATAGGATTATGAATGCAAACATTTGAATAATAAAAACTTTTATACTAATTAATTACTAGCGACCGGCAACGACTTTATCCGCATAAGTAAGAACCACCGCCCGTGATCGCAAAAAAAAATCGAAAAATCCTTATCTTGCTATGGAGCTAACCTATTCTGAAACGGGATAGATCTTATAAAAAAATTCAGCTTTCTAGATTCAAGGGTTCGGCGAGTCAATCAGTGGAGGAGTCAGTTTGGGCTTCTCTTTATGTGTTTTGAATGATGATGGACGATGATGATTGTTGATGATTGGACTAAAATACAAAATACACAAAAAACTCTGTTGTTTGGCGGCAGAAATCGGTATGACAGTTGATAACTTGACAGATTGAGTTGTGTTTTAGTCCAATATACGGGGACCGCATTGCGAGTAATTTGCACGTGCTCGCGTGCGCTAAGGAGATCCAAATAATATAGAAACGCACGTATAATAAATAACATCGTAAGAAGTCAATGAACGCCCTAAATAGATTTGCATGGTCTTTTCTGTGCTCTACGGAATGATTTAAATTCGAGAGTGTAGCTTCCTTTTTCTTCTTTTTATGCAAAGTCCTTCCATATACCAACCTTATTTCAACCAATTTCTTAGTATTTTAAATTTAGAACAGCCAGTTCCTAAAAAACGTCAATCGAGTTTTATTTTACCTACTTACAGTTTGGGTCAAAATAACATTTGAAGAGCCAAAATGCATACAGCAACGCCCACAAAACGAAAGCACAGTCTTAAATTACGAGAGAGAGCAATCCGTTCTCACTTTCTACAATGGGCCACCACGAGTTTATAATGCACCTAGTTTTGGCGCATTCGCGAACTCTTGAAGACCTAAAGGCATAACGTGGTACAACAAAAAAGCAAATTGGCCAATTGCAGAGTAAGTTTTTTTGTCTGCACGTTGCATTAATACATGTCTAATGGTTTACCAAAAGTTTGGCTCGTTCTAGTGTGGTAATTTTATAGTTTTGTAAAAAGTTTGTTAGTATGACGTTAATTAAATTAAAAATGCTATAACTGTCTGCTTATGAAGTCTAATTAATATTTAAAAATAGAAGAACACCGTGGTAAAAAGAATGAACTACGTTAGACGTAATGAACTTTCGATGTAGGTAATGACCTTTCGATGTAATTAACATTCAATATGATGAGCATTCGATTACCTAACTGTCGTCGGTTATTGACGTTCTTTAATATTTTCAGTCATACTTACCTATAATGTAAAGTGAACAAAAAATTCATCGCAATCGGATGAATGCAATAGGAACGCTATACGGGACTTTAATACAAATAAACAAACATTCAAAAAAATCTTCCACAACTTTTCATTAACGGCTAAATGTAGAATAATGCCTATATTGAAGTTATGTGGGCGTGGGAGACTGCAGCCTGGAGCTAAGCGCAAAATGTAGACTCTCGTTACCAGATAACCAGACTTCATAATATAAGATGGAACGCGACAGCATTTTTGTGTTCCGGCAGCTAGAGATAAGATAGCCAGTGCCTCGGTAGTTGAAGATTTCGGGTGAAGAGCGTTTCCACCTTCGTCCTTATCATCACTTAACAACAGATGAGACGAAGGCCAAGTGCCTACCATAAGTGCCTAAGTAAGAAAATAAAATTTTAAAAGCGTATGTAGTTGTCATTTAACCAAGGGTGAGCTGCAAATTGAAAGTATTCGCAAACTGAATTTAACCCTCACATCACCGTAGTAGGAAGTTTATTTTATGTCAAAAAGTTGAAAACCTTGATAGGTAGTGTACCACTGTACTCAACGTTATTGAAATCCGGTGGAATTATTTTGTCATTATCATTATACTTTTTTAAATTGTCGTAGTTTTTTTTATGGCTTCGTGCGGTTTGCACATAGCCAAATTGTCGTAGTTATTCGTTAATGTTTCTTTTGTTTTTTTTTTTAAAGTAAAATGATGGTTCTATTTTTTAAATCCTCCTCTTTGGGGTGTGCTTTTGAAACCGTTGACAATATTATGTCTCACGCTATGATATCAATTTTATTTAGTGTACTCCTCCAAATTGTATTTGAAGTCAAAGTTTATTATTTGAAAAATCTCGACGTCGTCGACCTACAAATAAAAAAAATGCGTTTATTAATTAAATAAAAGAATTAGGTACAACAGTATGCATACATCATTTCTTGTAGTCCCCAAACTAGGTAATCCTGTCTATAGGGACTTACATTTGATGGTGGTAAATGTATTTTGTCTATGGTTAAGTGTACAACAAAAGAATTAAAAAAATATATTGTAAAATGTACTAGCAAATACGAGTAGACTTCTTGGCGGGAAAGTGAAGAGTCTTGTCTGCGGTTTTGTTTTATTTTCTAAAATTTGTGTTATGTCGAATATTAATGTGAAATAATGGTGGATTATTAACTGTTAAGTGTTAGTGAGAGTGCATGAGTGTTGGCAAATGAAACAAAACAGTGCAACATCACTTTTCAAATTCTCTCAAGAAGTCCACCCGAGGACTTAGTAAAGCTCCACATCTTTACTGAGATACTTGAGGGGTTGGGGGGTTATATCATTTCTCACTTCTCATTTCTATTATCATTCATTATCATCATTAATTAAAGAAATATTGTTTATTTTAGTAAGTATTGTAAGACTTTTTCATTGGCTAAAAAAATACAAGTATAATACCGAGTTACCGATACAGATTATACGACGCAAAACACTCTTTCTTAAAAAAAATTAAATTTTTAAACCAATGAATGTCGGCCTTTTGTTTCACCCCATCCCGAAGTACCAGTACCTACTCTAGCCCTACGTAAGAATATCCTTACTTGGGATCAGTGTTAGTGTAGAAAAGTGATATTAACACTGCTAAAGGAGATGCGACAGTCGAACACACAATGAGGCGGTAGACAAATTTGATTTTATTAATTAACGAAGATTTGTCAATAACAATTCTGTTTCTTTATAGTTTATAGAAAGAGGCCAGTTACTTATTATAGATTTAGCAGAAGTTGGGTGGCTACATTTAAAATCACATTTACTTACTGCGTTTGTTATATATACCTAAATGGGTAAAGAAAGTCGCTGTGTCTTTTAACAAATGTGGTAAGAGGTGTTGGTATGGTATTGGTATTTTAAATATAGGTACTGTTTCTAAAGGAGTTTTTTATACTCAGCAGTATTGGTAACTGCTTTATGCGTTGTTAGTACTGCTTTGAGAATATATAGCTTGCGAACACTCAGATGTTGACAATCTGCGTAAAGTTTATCTGTTGGGTAACGACGTGAAACATTCAACATGACCTTGAGCACTGCTCTCTGCGCTCTCTCAATCCGCAACATGTAGGATTTATCTGTCCCACCCCAGGCCGATATGCAGTGATTATTATACCTACCTATATTTCAATATGTAAATTCTTTTCACATCTAAAGATCTCTCTTTTTTTTCCTTGATGAAATTGTCAATGTTGCTAAACGAAATCGAGATTTCGTTAACGCGATCGAATGACCAATAAAACTTTTATTAAACGCTTGAGGGCCTAGCCTAGTGCGAGTTATTTTGGACAACAATACGATCACGTTAACGAAAACGAGAAATTTAAACTTTCCTTGTAGATATGACGCAGGAGGAAACTCGCACTCCTGAAGGAGTTAGACAGACTAAGCTCACGATACTTTTCAATTTGGTCACCTGAAACAGCATATCAAAAAATTGCCCACTTTCAAGATTCCGATCTTGGAAGAACCCGAATCTTTAATACGCAAGCTCTATAGAGCTCCCCGATCAGGGTGCCTAATGTACGTTTTGTTTACTATCCGTATTCATTCCATTACGCTTACGAAAACAAAAATTAGTAGGTATATGACATTGAAGCAGCGCCTCCTGGCGACATACGAGAAGAGTTAACATTTTGCCATACAAATTCCAAAATAACGTGATAGAATGGCGAATTAAACTCGCATTAGGCACCCTGATCCGAACCCTTCGGAGAACTAGTTAGTAGGGAAAGGGAACACGCTTGCGTTACCATTCCCTCTAGAAACGAAATGTTTCACGCCGCCCACCCCCCAAAAAGTCCGCTGACGCTGACGCTGATAAGGCCATACGATAAGAAGCCATCTTTAAACTCTTTTTTTAACACGTTGACTGCCGCAAAATCAGACACAATAGAAAATTTATTGTTTGTCGGTCACCGGTGACCGCCACGGCGATTAAAGACTTTAAAAAAAGCATCAACTTGACGTAGGTATCTAATAGCAAAAAATAACGAAACCACCAGTTGCACTAACCAGCACCACAGAATAAGTAATAGTATACTCCAGCACTAACAGTAAGAATGATTACTTCACAAAAATGGCGCAGGAGAAGCTACATGGCATGTCATCATGACATAATCATTCAATATGTAAGTAACAAAGACATTTAACTAACCTATTAAACCTCTTTGTGTAGTAAGAATGAAGACGAAATTAAAGATCGGGGATCGCAGGGTATCGCTTACTTTGGATAAAACCCTTGAGGAAAAACCCTGTTAAAAACACAACACAGTTTATAGTTTAAGGCGACTGGTATTTTGCTTTTATTTTTTACACAACTACAGCGAAGGGCTTGCCTTTAACTCACTCATCTCTTGAGTAATGGCAATAAGGTCCAAAATGGATGAGCGCTTCACCCGAAATCCTCAACGAAAGTGGAACTGGATTTCTTATGTTTAACTGTGTTACAACAAAGTTACTAGCATGGCGACATACTTAGATAAAATCACAATCATGCCAGCTAGCCAGTTGGAGTAAGAACAAAATGAGAATTAGGTATGACTCTTGGAATCGAATTTGGTACTCTGTATCTGAGGCCGGCGGGCGGTGGTAACCACAAGACCACCTAACGATTTCGTAAGTAAACCTTTAGTTTCGTCTAGTTTCGTATCGTTTTACGATTCTTAGGTTCTTTTCTTAAAAATGTTCAAAATAATTTTTAACGCAAATTTTGTTGCGAACAAATTACAAAAACACAAATGTTGAAAAATCATAATATTTGTAAAAATATTATGATCGGATGTTAGTGACGGTAGTTGTTGACATTGAATGGGCGCTTTTGGCTTTCAAAGTAAAAAATGTTGAATAATTTCGGCAGGCTGGTTAGAACCACTATAGCTCAATTGGAAGAGCACCTGACCCGGTATGTCAGAAGGGTGCAGGTTCAAATCCTTTTGAAACATTCGTTTTTTTCTTTTCTTTAATCAATAAGTATTCTCTTATAATTTTTTTGGCTTCTATAATTTGGTATATTGCCTGATTCTTTGTACCTTTCGTTATAGTTACATATACCTGCGAATAAAAGTAAGTAATAATCCACTCCCTTCTAAAAACATTCGATGTTAGTCACCGCACAAAACTTGGAACGCCATTTTGAAATCGGCTCTAATAATAATTATGGTCATAATTAACGGTTTTGAAACTACCTAGCTAGCAGTCGCGTCCACCGATAACTAAATACCTTTTGCAACTTATCTTTACGCAATCCCTCTCAAAATGGTTCGGTTTTCCTGCACCCGAACCGGTATATGCTACGGACGGTGACCGATATTCTCTTCACCCACTTTCATCTACCTAGCTGCACGTAGGTACACTCGTCTGCATATCAGGGTGCCTAGTGTGAGTTTTGTTTACTATCCGTATTCATTCGATTACGTTTACGAAAACGAAAATTAGTATGGCATTAGTACAGTACGAGAAGAGTTAACATTTTGCCATACAAATTCTCGTTTACGTGAACGTTAACGAATGGCGAATACCACAAGCTGTCAAATTTCCTGAATGGCTTTGAACTTTATGTAGGTATATGGAATATGGTTTTTTTTTTATGGCTCTGCACAAGCATTTAGCCAATGAAAAAGTCTTACAATACTTAAATAAACAATATTTCTTCCATGTATGATGATAATGAATGATAATAGAAATGAGAAGTGAGAAATGATATACCCCCCAACCCCTCGAGTATCTCAGTAAAGATGTGGAGCTTTACTAAGTCCTCGGGCGGACTTCTTGAGAGAATTTGAAAAGTGACGTTGCACTGTTTTGTTTCATTCGCCAACACTCATGCACACTAACGAACACTTAACGGTTAATAACCCCACCATTATTTCACATTAATATCCGACATAACACAAATTTTAGAAAATAAAACAAAACCGCAGACATGACTCTTCATTTTCCCGCCAAGAAGTTGGAATATAGTTGAACATTTACTGAAGAAAATTGACAGTTTTGAATAGGTGGATGTGCAGGCGTCTGTACTTCATGACAAAATCGTTGGTTTATTCTATATTGTCTATAGTTACTGAGGTATCCTCCTATGAGGAGGCTTTACGAAATTCCCGCTATATGCGGGGAATTTGACTTTGTTTAAAAAGATTGAAACAAATCTCTATTAAACGATATTCAGTTCTTCGGTACTTTTCTACGCTTCTAAGTATCTAGCTTAACGTACCTACTCCATGATAAAATCGTTGGTTTATGGTATAATCTATAGTAGGTTACAGGGTGGGGTATCATTTAAAGAGGTTTTACGAGTTCCCTGCTACATGGGGAATAGTTGTCTTTGTTCAAAATTACTATAATAAATCTCTATGGATCTTTAGGGTTTGTCTCATGTGTAGATGGGTTTTTCAGGGTGCTTCATTGGCTGGCGTGCCACTACACACTGCTCCAAATAAATAAAATAGGTAATCAAAGGTTAAATCAAAATCTTTAAAAAAGTTTGTCAAGTTAAAAAAAAACTAACGGAAATCTCTATGGCTCTTCAGGTTATTCCTGAGGTTTTTTTATGACTCATATTAGACAAAAATCTCTTAATTAATCAAATAGTTAAAAAAAGTTTGACGATATTTAAGAGTTGACATCTTATGAATATTTTTTTGGTTTGTCGAATGTATTAAAAAATCTTGTAGGTACCTACACCTTTTTCATGGGTTAACATTTACTTTTAAATTGTGCTTATTAAAAAACCCATATCTGTATAAGCTACTATTATTTACCATAAATATTCTTAGTTAAAAATAAAAATGTTATACCCAATGCCACGATAAAATAATATAAAAATTACCTAAATAATAGAAGATGTCCGAAAGTCTGAAGAATCTGAAGAGCTCCACAATATGTTCACACTGATACGGTTTAATTTAGTTAATAACACTTAACTTAACACTTGAAAATGAGAACTAAGAAATAACAACTAAATTATAGGCCGATGGCTACCCACCGCACCGAGTGTCGGCATAACACTGACTCAGACAGAAATAAAGGAGTCACGACTGACAACACACATTACCAATACTGACTTTCTATTAATCGTTAAAAAGTTCGCATAACACTCCGATTTATTTATGATTATTTGGTAATAACCTAATTTGATGCAAACTTTTTGAAACACTCCAGCGCGTTCCATTTTTGAATTTGAAAAGTGCCATTTGGCGGGCTTTCGTCGCACGCTGCCTGCTTGCCTGGCGACCGGTTCTTTGGTAATCTCAGACGTTTTTCTAAACTTTCTTCGACCTCGATTATTGTAGCGCTACAATTTAAGTGATTATTTGTAATGGCAATCTAGTTTTAATGGGGTCTTAACAGTTTTACTGCATAGCGAACTTTTTGTTTCGTTATTGATATTATTCAATATGCTATAACATGCAATAGAAAGTGGAGAAGCATTAGTAGGAATCTCGGTAGTCAAATTCAAAGTCAAATTCAAACATTTTTTATTCAACTAAACTTTAGAAAAGTGCTTTTAAATCGTCCTAACATTTTTATACCTACAACCCATTCAGGACGTCTATTTTTTAGCTGTGGAGAAGAATGGGCGCAAGAAACTCGCTCCCTTGATTGCCAGGCGACAGTTCTTACAACTAAGCTACCGATCATTGGTTACTACTAATTTACTATCGAGATTCCTTGCGAAAGGCCGTGGGTTCGATTAATATTAGTGTTAGAGTAAGAGCCGCCAGGAGCCGCCATAAACCACGTGAGTTTTATTATCATAATTATAAAGTTTTAAAATAAATGTTATAGATATTTGGAGAAAAGGTACCTACACTGTAAAAAGGTATATTTATTTATTTTATTTAGCAAAATTGAGTAACTATTATTTTATTTATAACCAAATAACACCCTATGTTAAGTTTTTGAACTTAAATTATTATTATTACTTATTATTATTTCCTGAGCTTTTTAAGTACATACTAAGATTAACCGTATTATCCGTCAACTGTATTTTGTGACAAATAAACAATATTTATTAATTCCTTTAATTACATTGGTAGACAGGACAGACATAGTTGTAGTAGGTGTTACTTAAGTGCCAATTATTTGTTACAAACAGAATTGCCGGCTGTGTAAGTTATTAATAATATTTTTTTAACATAAACCTACTTGCTAACGATTATTTAACATAAGTTAACATCAAGGTGGTATGTTAATTCGCACATTATTATGTAAATGTTGCAGGCAAACTATTGAATCAGCCAGTTCGTTGAACGGTTAGCTCCATAGACTATTTAGCTCGCCATAGAACTGAAATAGCTAATCACGCTTTGCCAAATAGGTTGAATAAAACGTTTAACGACAAGGCTCAACGATTGTGAATATATTAATCAATAGTAAAATAAAGATCACATGTACAGTGGTGGACTTATAATTAGAAACACTTCATATGAATTATGAAAGTTTGAAGTCCACATACAATATTCGTGAAAAATTTATAGATTCAATATTTAATAATTAATCATGCAACATTATAGCCACTCAATTAGAATACTCACAAAATACATTAAAAAAATAAAACTATCTAAACTTCAATCATAGAAAGAGTTTAAAGCATAGATAGCATATTTTCTGTTACTGGCCGCTTGGACGCCTAATTAGAAACACTTTAGAAAAGCATGCACGGCACATTCCATTTTTGAAATTGAAAAAATAAAACTTCTATCTTAGCTATTTCTATCGTTTTGGCGGCAATTGAACATCAAATTGGAATTTCGTTTACGGGTTTTTGTTCAAAATGGGCAAAAAAATAAAAGTTGTGACGCGTCAACTAGGCAAATAATTGTTAATTTGCACATTGACCAAAAATGGACGTACAGGAGAATACCTGATCATTTAAAATGTTCCGTAAAGAAAGTGTTTAATGCTATTGACCATTATAAAAGTCGCGGAACTATTGAAAATGTTCTTAGAAAGACTCGACCGAGGAAAACTTCGACCAGAGAAGATTATGCTAATCGTACGTATTGCTAAACAAGACCCATTTAAAGGCTCCAACCAGATTAAAAATTAAGTTTTTTCGCCTGATGACCCTAGAAACGTCTCGTCAAGACGGTACGCCGTAGATTAGTGGAAACAAAATTGTTTGGGAGGGTTTCTCGAAAGGTACCGCTTCTTACCAAGCAACATCGAGAGAAGCGATTATTATTCGCTAAAAAGTATGTCAATTGGACGGTGCGAGATTGGAAAAAAGTCTTATTCTCAGATGAAACTAAAATAAACATGGTAAATTCAGACGGCAAGCGCTATGTTAGACGTCCATTAAACTATGCTTTTAATTATTAATACACTAGAAGCATAGTCAAGCACGGGGGCGGCAATATCAAGGTATGGGGATGTTTTTCCGGATGTAGAGTTGGACCCGTTCGAAAGATTGAAGGTACAATGGATCAACTGCAGTACAAAAACATCTTAGAAGAGACAATGATTCCCTACTCTGACGACAATTTGCCTGTAACCTGGATCTTTCATCATGATAATGACCCTAAACACATCGCCAACAGTGTTAAATATTTTCTTAGAGAACAGCGTATTTAAGTCTTAGACTGGCCTGCAAATAGCCCTGATTTAAATCCCATAGAAAATCTGTGGTATGTCGTAAAAAACAAAGTCTCAAACAAACGTAACTCCAGTCACAACGAATCTACGAAGCTTTTGTCGCAGCATGGAATTCAATCCCACTAGAAAAATGTGTGAAATTGCTTGAATCAATGCCACGTCGTCGTTGTAGAGCTGTGATTGATAATAAAGGATACGCAACAAAATATTAATTATAATAGTAGCCTATACACAGTATCTATTAACTAAATTATGTAATGCTCAATAATTAAACCTATAAATTATTTATCTTTTATTTTTTTGTAATGTTTCTAATTAGTTGCTGGTACTTTAAAACTCATTCAGTTGTTTGTATTAAATATAATATTGAATCGGTACTTGTTTAGTTGATATTTTGTTGTTTTTTTCTAATAAATGATAAGGTATTAAACATAATTTATGCTATTTGTTGTTTCATTTCCAAATAAAAAGTATTAGGGTCAAATATCTTGTATAATGTTAAGTTCCGTTGGTAGTGTTTCTAATTATATGTCTACCTCTGAATATCTAGTATGGTCAAGCCCAGACCCTAGGGTCTTGAAGGGGATTCGTGAGGAGGAGGGGCCTACCCACTAAAAACCACTGTACATCCCCTTCACGTGCCGCTAGGGTGACTGGGATCACTGGTTTGGCAGTCACCAGTGTACACTCTAGCGGAAACATTGGTTACCCTGCAAAAGGTTTAAAAAGTTCATGCTCACGCTGTAAAAATAAGCGAAAGCAGATCCACGCTATAAAGAATATAATTTAAATCTCATTACAGTCTCATTTTACCTTAGAGCATACACAAATTTTAGAAAATAAAACAAAACCGCAGACATGACTCTTTACTTTCCCGCCAAGAAGTCCAGACGCCAAGTTATTTAGCCGAAATAGGCGTGCGGAAGTTAACGCGTTGGTCAAATGCTCTAATCTAAGCATTTCACCGACGAACGGACTAGCCGCCTTTCAAATGGCTGAATTATTCATGTAGCTGCGACATAAAAAAAATAACATGAATAAAAAAGATGTTAAAGCATATGGCACGTATCCTTGGGTAAACCCAAAACGGGTTTTAGGATCTGCCAAGAAGTATTTTAATGACCTATACCTCTACGAAAATATGGCAATTTCCATAGGACTTCATAAAACACGCAGTGTAAGAATGGTTTAATGGTGTTTAAGAAATGATGTAAGGAACATAGTCTTCCTTTTCGTGAGATATTTTGTTGATTGCCTTTAGGCATTTTCAGGACCGTACTCTTTTGGAAGCGGCGCGAAATTTAAAGGGTTCCTCACGACCAGCTCATTTTATGGCTAGTTTTTCCCAGGGGTTCGGAGTAGTAGCATTGATTTGATTTCAATTTTCAATGATGGAGGTATATTATGTTTAGCGATGATAAGGCCGAAGGTAGAAGCGTACTTCAACCGGAATGAGGATTCCTTAATACTGTGGAACTGGCTATTTTATCGGGTACTTCCCGTTTGAACAACCTCCCGTTTCGTAACCCTAATAAAATACCTAAACAAAAGTAGCGTTTCGTAAACTTTTTATGTTTCGTACATTTAGTCGCGTTTGGATAACCATTATTTTAATAATAACTGTGTATGGTACACTCAGCTCCAAAAGTTACAAAAACTTCTTCATTAATAAATTTGCTATATTTTCTCCAAACAAGTTAGGATAAACATTAATTGGGAATAACTAATGTATAAAAAAAACGCGAGTAGGTCCGTAAAAGTTGTATCATTTCAATTTGTAGTGTTCGCGTAAACTTTAGTAAATATAAATTTAAAAAATGTCGAATAGCTAAATGAGTACAGTGCTATGAAACTTCATATATTATTGCTTTCACGCAATTATGCGAAAACGGTGCACATCCCTGGTGCGCAGGGTGCGGGCTAGCCGCAACAGCATCCTACAGATGTTTGCGGAGAGGTTTGACTGTCAGTATGTTTACCATTGTGACATGGTTCACCTGACGAATGTCAAAATAATGTTTTAATTTAGTTTAATTTTATTTTATTTTATTTATTTATTTCATTTTATTTAAATTAAAGTGTAATTTGATTTAATTAATTTATAATGTATTTATTGTTTTTTTTTGTTAATAATTTAATTGTAATTTTAATTTTATTTTTATTGAATTTGTTAATTTTACTAACATAGGCTAAGGTAATTATTGTAACTAACCCAAATGAGCCATGATGCTTGAAATAAATATATTATTATTATTATTACTATATATTAGGGTACAGATTTTTAGGTATGCAGCAAATGATTGCATGCTCCTACACGCAAGCGTTTCGTCGAACTCAACGCAGAAGCTGTGTAGAATTGTAAAATTGTTCATAACTATAATGATAATTTCAATTTTCAACTAATATTTTATGACCTGTTAGGATTTGTATGTGAATTTGGTATAGTGTAAGGAGAATAAGTTATGTTTTTCTTTAGCAAATCCTATTAATTTAGCTAACATAAAGAATAAGTGCTACAATTTATTTCGCTTCCTGTTTTTGTTATAAAATGTTTTGATCAGTACAGCTTGTAGTTATAGTAAATATCATCATATATCATATTTTTATAACAATTTAAGATTTTTGTAGTTCTGTATTTTTTGTTTATTAAATCAGTGAACTGTAATTAAATTATAAAAACGTAGCTTATGCACTTGATTAGCATCTGGTCGTTAAAGATATGAAGGTACAATAAATTATAGGTTTTAAAGTTAGGTGTAATTTAAAAATTTAATTAATATTTGATTATGTACAGTGTTTGACGTTTAACTGAGACTTTATTTAAACTTAACTTATACCTAAAATTAAGTTAGAGGCGATCACCTATTGTTATTTTTTTTCTGGTCACAATAACGTTGTATTCTTTTTAATTCTGGATTAATTCAGTCAGACGAAAGAACATCCTGTAGTAAAATCTGACCTAATGCCAATACAGCTTTTATTTAAAACTAGCAGCCCGTCCCATTCTAGTGGTGAAAGAATTTTTTAAATTGGTCTAGTAGTTTTTGAGTTTATTCGTTGCAAACATACATACATACATAGTACATACATACATACATACATACATACATACATACATACATACATACATACATACATACATACATACATACATACATACAAAAATACAAAGGTTTCCTCTTTATAATATTAGTATAGATATTCCATTCTTTGATTGATGTGTTAGATTTCTTTTTCTCCAAGACGACTGTACTAAGTATTCGAATTATAAGTTGTACAAACGCTACTAAATGTATGGAATATGAAAAGTTGTCAAAACGCGGCTAAATATATGGAATATAAAAAGTTTACGAAACGCTACTTTTGTTTAGGTATTTTATTATGGTTACGAAACGGGAAGATGATCAAACGGGACGAACCCATTTTATCGCTAACTGTCGGAACACAACAATGCTAATTACTACATTGATTTTATAATGACATATTTAGATAAGATGGTGGCACTTAAACAGATAGACTTAAAACTAGCCCTAATAAAACTGATCCAAGTACCTACAAACACACTTCGCTGGGAATCGAACCCACGATCTTTAGGTCTGAGACTGATAGTCTAACTATGAACCACAGAGGCTGTTAAAAGACTTTAATTATTGTATGTAGGTAAGTAATTGAATGAAACCGGCCATACCGGCCCATCAAATAGGATGGTCACATGGAAAATTATCACTTTCCCGCCAACATCATCAAGGCCGCCATTTAAAAATGGCGCTTGCGCTTGATGCATGCAATGTACTCGACCTTGTGCTACTATTGAGGTTTCTCTCAGCCCAAGGCTGCTTGTGATGCGCATCTTCGTGCAGAGGATGTATTTAGAATACAATTTAATAGTATGCATAATTTTTTCTCACATCAACCCGCATTGTGATAACTAGTTGGGATTATATAATAATGCATACTATATTTTTTTCACATATCAACTCGCATACACTTTCTATTATACTATTGCAGTGCGATGGAATAATGACCCAATTTCTTTTGTTAGGGAGAAGGGTGTTATACATACCATGATCAACAAAAATGTAGAAAAATTTGAGTAGTTTTTGTTATAGGTACTACCTACTTACTTTTAATTTTATTATAGAAATACCTTGTTTTGTTGTCTTTGAGTATACGATTAATACGATAAAAAGGTAAGAATCTTAGGAAGAAAATCTTTAGGAGGAAGAAAATTAGTCTGATGTAAGTGACCGTGATGGTTTAAAAAGTTATGAAAAGGTTTCTATAAAATCTAAATATCTATATCACATGATTAAATATCTAACAGAGTGAAAGCTTCCTTATAGCGCGCAAAATTTACAATTACTTTGGTAGGGTTGTCACATGACTTTATGATAAATGAAACAAAGTATTTTATTTTATTTTTCATAAATTTATAAAAACACAAATGTTGAAAAAATTTCCACGAGCAGGATTGTGTTTTTGTAATTTGTAAATAGTGTTGAATAATTTCGGCGGGCTGGTTAGAACCACGATAGCTCAATTGGAGGAGCACCTGACCCGGTATGTCAAAAGGGTGCAGGTTCAAATCTTGCTCGTGGAAATTTTTGAATGAAAGCACAAGATGATAAACTTTTATTTACCCATTCGATGACCAGCCTTTGCGAAAGCTGCTTTACTTTAGAAATCGCAGATTGAGCGCAAACTACGATAATTAACGATTTAATCTCCTGCTAGATTAGTTTTTGGTTTTATTGCAGTATTTCAAAAACAACTTTAAGGGTATAGAAAACATTTATGAACTTGTCTGTACTTCTAGTATGAATAGAACTTTACATATATTTTTAAAATAGTTCCACTGCGAATTCACATAAACTATTTCTACTGACAGAGTCAGAATTTCAGGCTCTAAAACAACATATAGCAATCATAAAAAGAGAAGTTCGCTTTCTGTAAGTACTAATATGGGTACGCTATATAGACGCCAGCTCAAATTGTCATTCACAAGTCATATTCAATATCTCCGTTCCTTTAAGAGCAATCCTTATGAAATTTTGCATAGCGGGGGCACTAATTAGGCTCTAAATGTGTGTGTAAATTTCGTTGCTATAATATAAGTAGTTTTCGAGAACGATCACGTGTACGCCAGCTTGATCGTGATGGCAGCGTACACACTAAAAAAGGTCTTTATTTCTTAAACTAAAGAGGCACTAATTATTTTGTGTTTGCAATAATTACGCTCTAATTAAGCTCTAAAAGGTAGCTTAACTAGAAACGTGAAATCGACCATGTGTACGGTAGCTTAACGGACACATTATTTTGTGTTTGCGCTAATTACGCACTAATTACACACTAAAAGATGGCATAACAAGAAACGTGAAATCGACCATGTGTACGCTACCTTAGCGGACACTCAATTTTCTTACTATTCTAATAAGTCTGCATGAGATTTCATTAAAATCCTACAATATTTTACTGAAACTCAAGGGTTTTAGAATGGTGAATGGAAAGTTGAAACGGAATCGTTATTTATTATTAATGGGATGACTGACGAAGGATGATATTCCCTCCAAGATATATGGATAGATAAGATGAAGTACCAAAATAAACTATTTATCTATCTATTTTACAAGGAATATCATTTCCATTAATAATAGGTTTAGAGAATTTTTTTTAAAATAATTTACCATTTTTTATCAAAGTTACCACGAAAAATTAAAGACTAGGCTGTATGGGTTTTGAGATCTCTTTGCCATTCCTGAAAGCATGAAAGCATAAAGAATCTTTTGTTACGTCAGTGTCATTAACTGCTGTCAAGCTGTCATAATAAAGATGGCGAACTCTTCTTTCTTGTTGGGCGTAACAACCCATTCCCAACGAGTTTGTAGTCTTTACAAAAAGGCTCTGCGTAATCTAGAATCGTTCTACGACAGACGGTGAGAATATGGCTTAATAAAATACAAGCTTCGTCCAGGTTCGAAGTTACGTAATTAAATTTGATCTTCTGACCTGTTTCCCATTCATTTTCAGATTTTTCAAGATACATTTACATTACAAAGTGTTAAATTATGCTTTCTGCTAGCAAAACAAATCAGGTCCTTTTTTTTGTTTTTGTAAACAGAGTTTTTTGTTTTGATTATCTGTAGGATTATTTAGTAGGTAGTTGTCAGATATTGGTACAATAGACTTAATTTTTTATTCCGTATCTACTTTTAATTATAAGTATTTAGTTGGTAAATAGTAAAAACTAAAAGAAGCATTTAATTTAATAATATTTGATTCCAGAAATGTATATCGCTATCAAGCCGTTTTGTTGCGGGCTCGCTTCGACGACAACGCTAAAGTAGCTGACATGCGTAAAGCAAAGGAACTTCTGAAGCAGGGCGAGGAAGAGCTGTTCCTACAACAGCATCCCATCCCTAGAAAGTGTATGTATTTGGATCCTTCATTGTATCTTCATTTCACTAATTTATATGTTTATATAAGAAATAGGTATGAACATTATTCTAGGCTAGAAAGTATTTAATCCATAATGTACACAACAAGACTATATTTAAGTTTCATGAATAATGAAAATTTGTAAGACCTTAGGTTTCAATATTTTTTCATGAATTTATTAAATTAAGTTCTTACAATAGCTTATTTATTTTACAGTTCCCCTTAGCCCTGGAGGCGTAGCTTTCGAGCGTGTGGTGACTCCCCCTGACTGGGTTTTAGACTACTGGCACCCTCTAGAGAAGGCTCAGTACCCCGAATACTTCAAGAAACGTGAACAGCGCAAAAAAGAATTTGTTGCCATGTGGGAGAAGGAATATGGCAAGCCAGACCCGAAAGATCAGCATCATTAAACACCTTTGTATAGTAGATTTATTTAGCTAATAAATATTGTTAATTCAATGTGTGATTTTATTATAATCAATAACTAGCTATTATGCTAGTGATCGAATAGATAATTTACTTTCACATCACAAACTTAAGTAATATTTTATCATCACCTACATAGTCCTCTGCTGGATGTAGGCCTCTCCAGGTGCACGTCACTGAGCATGATCCGCGACTACTCTCATAAGTAAAATTTGCTTCAACAGTACTATTGAGATATTGTTAAGACTTTATACATATTTAACAGTTTAAATTAAAATCATCAATAGTTATGTAAGTTCAGGTAAATATTTTATCTACCAAATTTTTATACATATAAGTTTATTGGTGGACTGTATGTATCAATTTAACCTTCCAACTAGTACAATATATTAATACAAGTAACTTCTTGCTTGGCAACACAAAAGATAAAGAAAACACAGAAAATGTTGTCATTGTTTTATTGTTAAAACAATGTCATGGAAATATAGTATAGGTTCTTCAGGTATTTTTATTTACACAACAGATTAACAGAAGACTAGTGAAACTTTTCACATTATATTTAAAACAATCTTGATTATGCTTTATTCACAAAAATATTGCTATATTTTGTAACTCTATGGGACATATATAGAAAATAGGCCACCATACACTTAAGACATAGATACACAGTAACAGAATGATTCTATCTAAGTGCTAACAAAGCTTGCGCGTGCAAGATCAACTGATTTAATGTTTTAAAATTACAGTCTGAGCAAAAATTAAAGAATCAATCAAAATAATCTTTGTTTGCAGATTATGATGGATCTATAAAAGTTTAACATTATATATGACGACATACAGATTCAAAAAGTGATGTTGAAAGGTAAAATTATTTATTTAGAAACTAAAGAACAATTGTTCAGTTCGTAGTAGATAGGTATGAGCTAGTGCTAGGTGTAGATTTACAAATAATAAAAAAAACCCTTAAATTAAACAATAGAAAAGCATTATGTACAGAATCTTGTTCCCTGAACATTATTAATTGCTGGTTAAAGGAGTAAATGCATCGAGTAGTGGAGTCAAAAATACAAGCAAACTTTAATACCCTTTTGTTATTAAATACATACAAATACATTGTCTTTTGTTATTGGAAGTCTTTATTATACATTTCAGTTTCTCATACAAAACTTTCAAAGTTCAATATTAAATTAATTATGATGTTTTCGATGACAATGAAATTAAAATAGTAATTTCTTGTACATACTAAACTGTCTAAAAATATTTTGGAATACAAAAAATAAGCCTTATTTGACAATAATTTAAAAAGGATTTGCATATTTTTTGAACACCAGTCATTTGGATACATATAAGTATTATCTATTTCAGTATTTACCAATTGATGAAACGTATATAATTTACAGCAACAATCGCAAGACCGAATATTTGTAGGTACTCGTTTTCACTCAATACTTCGGTGAGCACGTTAATCCACTGCCAAGAGCAGCCGTAATATAAAAAAGAAAAGTAATATGCCTGGTCGCTCTTTTGAAAACTAAAAAAAAAAAAATATCACCGGTTTGTAATTATTTGTATCTTGCTTGCTTTATAATTATAATGTCTAAACATTTCATTAGTCTGGCAATAAATCATTTACAAATTCTCGTAAAAGTTAATTTACATCATCAGTGAACAATCCCAACCGATTTCAGTTTTCTATAAATTTATACTACAATAACAAAAGTGTCACTTCATTCAAACCCCTTAGAAAACCACCGGCCGCACTGACCCAAATTATCTAAAGTGTAGAAAATAATGATTTGAATGGATTGTTTAGATTCTAAACAATCCATTCAAATCATTATTTTTTACATTCCAAATCAGGATACCTACAAAAAAAAATTGAAGTATCGAAACCATAATTATAAGCTAAAAACTACTATTAAATATTCATTAGCTTTGTGGTAAATATATTATATAATATTGCTTCATTAAACTTGTATGAGAGCGCCACATTAAGTTGTAATTGCGTCACTAGATGGCGCTATATCGATCCTATACACATTTGTGTTACAGTAATCGACAGTAAGGCCTCACTTTGGATACGTTTTCGTACGGATTGAACGCGCACATAGGTTGCGTTTATCTCAGTTGAAATGCCAGTGACACAGTCACGCAACATTTATTCGTACGAACGCATGAAAAATACAAACAAGTTGGAAAATTATTTCGGACGTCGGAACTATATGCGCGTACGCGCACGTCTTGTTCACACCTACAATAGTGTGCGAGGTACACACGCATGCACATCAACCTATCCAAAACTGTCAAATTTTTTCAATACATGGTCGGGCGCCGATCAAAAAAAAGCCAAAAGTGTAGTCACGGTTAAGTTGATATATGATGAAAAAACTGTCGTATAACATAAACAAAATATATATTTATTATCAAAGGGAACGTGTTTACAATTAGTCCGAGTCATAATTTCATAACACACTATAGTTTTTTCTACAATACCATTTAAAATTGGGAAAAAATCATGAAAACGAGTGGTGTAGTTGATATCTTATAATTTATCTAAATTATTATACCTCTAATTATTTCTAAGCAATCACCAATGTCTTAACTACAAAATCATCCGTCTCACATTTTCGATTTATCGAGCGGTTTTTTAAATTATTATTTTTCAAATTCCCCATACAAAATTAGTATGGAAACGCGGCATCAAATAAATATGGACGAAGACATTTCAAATAAAATATATGACAACTGTCACTTCATAAAGTTCAAAGTCCCTTGATGAAATTAAGTTTATAAGTTGAAGCGCAGGCTTGTGTACAATAGTAGTCGGAAGATCAGGATGTACAGTGCGTATTCGTACGTGTTCATACGAAAACGCATCCAAAGTGCGGCCGGCCTTATTTTTGAACCGAAAACATTTCAGTGCCGTCATTTATTACTAAAAAGCTACCTTAATTTAACAACCGCATTAGTCCCTCGTTATATTAGGTCCTTACCTATGAAATTGCTGTTCTGTATGAAGATTTTTTATAATTTTCTATTTTTCATACTAAAGTTTTTTAAATTTTCTTAGTATCTACTTGTGTAAGTACTATAAAAATTGTAGGGCAGTGTGTTTGTTTCACTAGCTAAATATAGCAAACCCTAAAAAGAAAAAAAAGGATCTTCAAAGCTACAATGAAACAAAAGGTCAATTCCGCTAACAAAAATCAATTTTAAATAAATATTTGGGCAATAAAGACACAAAATCAAAAATCATTGTTGTTACTGAATCCTAAGTAATATAGTCTTAATTAAATGTGTATAATAATATTAACAACCGGTATTGAGTTTTAGAAGTAATACACCTATTAATAAGTGAGAAAAAAACGTCAATTTCATAGGTAAGGACCCAATATGTACCAATTTAACCTAACTTTCTAAAACAGACGTCTGCGCAACACACTATCAAATTTTTCAATAAATGTACAACCATATGCCATGGTCATAAAATTCAAAGTCTATTGAGGACATTCGACAGTTATAGTGTGATGTGCAGGCGGGTACGTAACAGTTCCAAAGTTCTAACTGAGCAAAAAAATATATACTTAACACCTTAAACGCCATTTGACCGACAAACAATTGAATTTCTATCGTGTCTGGGCCCGACGGCGGTCAACCTGTCAACACTATTGTACGGCCAAAACAGTTCCGATACTTCCATTTACGTAACATTTTAAGAGTTACCAGGGAGCCTAGCACGAGCGCGGATCGAGTTTGTAACCTACAATCTGTATGGGATCTTAGCAGCGCCCTCTAAGGACTAATTTATGTAATTATAATTACTTCAGTGCCTTACAAATTGCAGTTAAAGAGCGTTCATATAATTTACTATCCGATACAAACTTCGAAGTTTTTGTTTTTCAAACCAATCAGACTTATTTAATGAAACTTTCGTCATCGTTCTCAGCTTATTTTTTGACCCCACAGCTGGGGCACGAGCCTTCCACATAGATGAAAACATAGCAATAGTAATCATCATCATCATCATCATCTCAGCCAAAAGACGTCCACTGCTGGACAAAGGCCTCCCCCAAGGATCTCCACAACGACCGGTTTTGTGCTGCTCGCATCCAGCGGCTTCCCGCGACCTTCACCAGATCATCGGTCCATCTTGTTGGAGGTCCACACTGCGCTTTCCGGTACGCGGTCGCCACTCAAGGACTATTCCACCCCAGCGGCCATCAGTCCTGCGAGCAATGTGCCCTGCCCACTGCCACTTGAGCTTAACAATTCTTCGGGCTATGTCGGTTACCTTTGTTCTTTTGCGGATCTCCTCATTTCTGATTCGATCTCGCAGAGAAACCCCGAGCATAGCCCTCTCCATTGCTCTTTGAGTGACCTTGAGCCTTCTGATAAGGCCCATAGTGAGCGACCACGTCTCAGTCCCGTATGTCAGTCATCACTGGCAACACACACTGGTCAAAAACTTTCGTCTTGAGACACTGCGGTATATCGGACGAAAAGATATTTCGTAGCTTACCAAACACTGCCCAGCCTAATTGGATTCGACGATTGACCTCTTTGCTGAAATTGGACCTACCTAGCTGGACTGTTTGTCCCAGGTAAACATAATCGTCCACAACCTCAAGGGCAGAGTCCCCAACCTTCTGAGGAGTGGTTACGACACGTGAGTTCGACATAACTTTCGTCTTCTCCATGTTCATTTTAAGACACACTTGTTGAGAGACTCTGTTGAGGTCACCGAGCATTGTGCCGAGGTCTTCCTGGGTCTCAGCCATAACCACTATATCGTCAGCAAATCGAAGGTGAGCGATGTATACGCCGTTGACGTTGATGCCGAGTCCTTTCCAGTCCAGAAGCTTGAAAGCATCTTCCAGTGCAGCAGTGAACAGTTTCGGAGATATCACATCTCCCTGTCTCACTCCTCGCTGCAACTGGATAGGTTTCGAGCTCTGGTCCTAAAGACGGACTGACATTGTGGCGCTTTCATACAAACTGCAATGGTAATATAGCAATCTAAATATTTAGTAGAAAACATGAAAAAAAAAACGCTTATCAATGGAGAATACGCGATTTAAAATCGACTATGGAAAGTTCCAAATCGCATAAATTCCTTATTAATAAATAATAAATAGTTTCTTAACACGACCCTATACATCTCCGTGTTTTCTTTAAGCATAGGTAGCCAGTTCTCAAGCAGAGGAGCTTGATGGCGCAAATGCTGAGGTTAAGCAACTTTCGCTAAGGCCAGTCATCAAATGGGTGACCAAAAATGTATCTTTTCCAGCTCCGTGCTTCGAAAGGCACGTAAAGCCGTTGGTCCCGGTTGTATTAACAGTCGTTCACAACCACCCCTCCGCACTGGACCCGCGTGGTGGTTTACGGCCCGTTCTCCCTATCCATCCATAGAGAAGGCTCGTGCCCCAGCAGTGGGGACATAAAAATGAGCTGGTGATAATCAGTTCCATTCAAATTGTTTTAGGGTCAATACACACCGAAGTGGCAGCGCTGCCGCGGTAAAGATACGTACGATAACTCGATTTTAAGTTATATATATATTCGGAATCAGGGAATCGAGATCTTTAACTCTATAACTCGCTCTAAATAACTTTTCATGAATCCTTTAGGAACCCAATTTTTCAGTAAGCAATAATGCAATAACTAAAACTTCATTAGAATATTACTAATCAATAATACAATAATCATACTTGTGGTGTCATCAGTTTTGAACTCTGCATACATCCTAATCCTAAGTACAAACAAATTCTAAGGATAAATGCAATAACTGACTAGTGATGATAGGTTAATCATTTAAACATTCCTAATTGTGAACACTATTTCCACGATTTCAGGCCATAAGCTTCATATATTTAATTTAAGTATATTTAGAAATTGGCTCTTTATTTGTTCTTCTTTCAATTGGTACAAGTTTCATGTAGATACGTTCAGTAGTTCATGAGATACAAAAAAAAACATATTTCAAAATTTTGAGCGCGTTTTTCTCGGAAGCGGCAAATTCGAGTTGTTGTACTCTTCGTTAGCGCGGCGGTCGCAGGTCCTACCCAACTCTTTCAAGCGATACTATTCATCATTTACTATTCATCATCAAGACAAAGCTTAGATTGTTTTGACTGTGAAACTGCCGGCCGCTGCCACTTCGGTGTAAATTGGTCCTTGAGGTTTAAAAAAATAAAACTTTCAAAGTTTGTAAGTAAAGGTTATCCAATCGTAAAACCGCTCTTAAATCTAAACCAGATGAATGGTGAATGCAACTCGCGCATAGCTCTCAGTTCGAAGCCCCCTCAGTTGCCCCCAAGCGCATGGCCGCGCCCCCAGTTGTGGCTCCCGAACACACCCCCACCCCCGCCCCCAGCCGCCCGCGTGGGCACCCTCGCTTGGGGCGCAGTCCCGAAACCACCCACATACCTTGTGTCTGGGAATATCTGCTTCCTGTTAATAGAAAACATTTCATTTGATACTTTTTAGGTCTTACAAAGAAATAGGCTTCGAATAGTTATTCCGTGTTTTGTCTCTTTTACTCTAATTTGAAATGACGTTTACATGACAAGAACAAAACACGCTCAAAAAATGTTAATGGGTAAGGTGGTATATATGGTTTGTTTAACTATAACCCTATTCATGGCATATGGGTTTATTTGAGACACTTACTTAACTTACAAAAAATTCGAATAGTGAAAAAAATAACACATTTTATACAAAAAAAAATATTTATATAATTCCACAAAAAAAAACTCTGCCTATTATAGGGTTAAAATGTTCTGAATATTGGATACTCAATATTTTATATTATATCATATTATTAGATATTCAAAGACAACAAAAAATATTATAAAATTCCCGTAAATAATTTCTATAACTAGACCGCGTAACTGAGTCCTCGCCTGCGGTATGTACGCGGTAGGGCCACGAGTACGAGCGTTTTGCGTCGTAGCGAACGGTTTCTAGTTCATTGCGCGTTATACTACGGCAGTCATAGTCAGCAGTGATAGAAAAACGCAATGAACTAGAAATCCGTTTGCCGCGTCGCAAGACGTCAGTAGTCGTGGTTGAGCGCTAAGGTGCTACACACGTGATAATTTTAACAAGATTCATCTGAAGATAAGCAATTATAAATATCGGTGCCTGCCTACCTAATTAGTCAATTGTTTTGAGAAAAGTAAAAAAATATCCTTTTTCTTACTTCGCAGCCGTTATTTATTATTGAAGATTTGATAAATACAATGGTAATGAACTTGTGTACTATTTATTAAGCAAAATTTATCAATATAATAAATCAATCACTTGTATCCATATCAATATCACTGGTACTTGATTCTTCACTTTCGAAGCAGCCATCATCAGAAACATCTGAATCGTCCTGCGCGTTAATAATAAAATCAACAACATCATGTATAAGACTGTCATGTTTGCAGTATTCGTCCTCAACTTTAATTATATGATTAATACAATGCTCCCACTTTTCTACGGAATATCCAGCAAATAATTCCTCCAACATATTTTTTTTTGGTCCAGATTAGAGTCGGTACTTTTTTGTGCTAATTGTCCTTTATCACCACAGACCAACTCAATTGGGTTCAAGTCTGGGTGGTATGGAGGCATAGATGGCTTGGTATAAGCCATGGTCAGCTTTTTCTTTTCTCGAACCGAATGATAAGCTGCGTTATCCATTACTATGACCGAATTTGGTGGTATATTAGGCATGAGTTTTACATTTATCCATTTACTGAAATTCACGAAATTTATAGAATTGTGATAATCACCTGTTTTACATTTGGATTTAAATATCACAAGTGCTCCGTCTACAAATCCAGTTTGGCTGCTACAATGTACGATGATCAAACGGACTCCTTTACCGATATGAGAAAGCACGCCGTGTTCATCCTTTGATTGCCAACATTTTGAAACGTTATGAGACGCATTAGCATAAATTTCGTCAAGATATAAAATATGTCTTCCTTCTCTACGTTACTTTTTAATAGTATTTAGGTATTTCCACCTCCACGATGTTATATTTGGCTGTTCGATAAGGAGTTTCCTTTTAGATCCGCATTTCTTAAATTTAAAACCCAGATCATGTAATAATAGTCTTAAATATTCCCTGTAGCGTTATATTTATAATTGCATATCTTCAGATGAATCTTGTTAAAATTATCACGTGTGTACCACCTTACCGCCCCCCGCCCCGCGTACCTACCGCAGGCGAGAACTCAGTTACGCGGTCTAGATCCGATCCGAACCCTTCGGAGAATATAGTAGGGCACGGGGACGCGCACCAGTGCGCGATGTCGTTCCCTCTAGAAGACCTCCGAAGGTAATTCGTTTCACACGGCTTGAGGGACCCTTTACATTCCTCGCCGCCCCCAAAAAAGCCCGGTGAAGCTGAACATGCCGTCTGAGGCAATCAGCAATCTCTCTCCAAAAAAAAAAGTGGTCTAGCTATAATATGATTTGTTTGTTCCTCTGATAAGGAAGAATATCCATAAAGCATATCCTTGGGGCCTATTGTCTAACTCTAATATGTACCTATCATAATACCTTTAATTTTGACATTTGAAAGCTATTCAAGAACTTCAAACTAATTCACAAGCATCAGTGATTGAGATCACGACGCGTTTTTTAATGATGTTGAATGTCAATTTGACATTAATGTGGAATCGTCTATGCTGGCAGAATGACAAGCGAAACATTTAAAAGGTTTCGTGATAGATGTTGAAGGTCGACAATAAGCCGCCAGGATTAACAGATAGAATACTTGTCATTCTGGGAAAATATCTTATTCATTTTCACTATGTGACCAAATTAATAATTGTGTCCGACAATATTGTACTCACAAAAAAGATGGCGGCGTCAGTACAGCTGGACCACCAAACTCCTGAGGATACTTGAACTGCAGGAAGAACGACAGGTGCCCGATAAGGATGCCTAGCAGCTCCATCACACCACTGCAAGAAAGGAAAAACTATTAACAATGCACATCCCTAACTGAAGGCCCTAAATGCTGTAACTTTGCAAGGAGAAGTAGTGTTCTTTCATTACATATTCATATTCATATCTTTATTGCACTCCATAAATTACATAGATGTAAAAAATATAAGTAGGTACATTTATGGACCCTGTAGGGCACGGCAAGTAGGAAAGGCGAGGAGTCAAATTATGCTTGTATTCACAAATTTTTAATTTTTTTAGTTTATTATATTGATGGATAAAATTGGTCTTAATGGTTGGTACATAATGTAGGTAGGCATAGTGATCTCACTTGATGTTAAGTGATGATAAGGCCTGATGGTGATAGCGCACTTCACCCGGAACCGGAAACCTCAACTACTGAGGCACTGGCTATCTTATCTCTAGCTGCCGGAACACAACAAAGCTACAAACATTTAATTTTATGTAGACACAATTAGATAAGATGATGGTATCTAGCCAGGCGGACAAACAAGCCCTACCACCAACTAAACTGAGTACACACACAAACATGTACCCCCAGCTGGGACAAGAACCCCGAACCTCTGGGTATGAGACTGGTGGTCTTATTTAACCACTAGACCACAGAGGTGGTTGTCTATATTATAAGACATGGTTTTCTGGGATGAATAAGGGTATTCAAAATATTAAAATTAGTATTAATTGATTTGTATTCATTTTACAAATTATTATTCCTGACATTTTGATCTTTGGCAAGACGCATAGTCACAGGAAACCTTAATAATAACTAATAATAATTATAATTTAATAATTATAAGTGTTTCATTAAATGTGTAGTGAAGTGAAACTAGAATCAAAAAGGATAATTTGATGTGTTTCTGATAAATTTTTTTCTTGTCCTGAACGGTTACTAATTATTACATATATCAAAGGGTTGTTGTGGAGATCCTCAGGGGAGACTTTTGTCTAAGTAGTGAACGTCTTTTGGCAGAGATGGAGATGATGATGATGATGCCATATATTTTAGTGGAGAAGAGTGAAAAAAAATCTAACTAAATTAAAAGGATTACAAAAACACAAACTTACCCTCCGCTGAGGACCATGTTGAAGGCCAAGAGTACCCAGGGCAGGTACATCGCCTTAAAGCGGGTTCCAAACCAGAAGGACACAATCACGTCCTTGTTGAGCTGACACCACACATACAGCACGGAGAGCACCATCGGGTCCATGAGAATCTGACAATAAACAAATAAATGTTTTTATTATCAAAAAGAAAGAGTCATTTAAAAATACAATAAGAAAATAATATATTAGTCCCCTGATCTTCAATGTATGAATTGACATGCACTTTGAGAATCAGTGGCTCCAATAACAATGATTATGATTTTATATCATTTTACACAATTTTTTTTGTAATATAACTTTAACATAAATATAACAAGAATTGTTTTATTTTACTATATTTTATCTTCAGATCATTACCACAGAAGTACTGTTTTGTCATATTCTATAAGCAGTTGCGATTAATGGGCAATCTCTGGTAAATGTGTCCTCCATTGAACTTTTATTGAGTGTTGTCAACTCATTTGTTGACAACACTCAATAACATAGGCCTACATAATCATTTCTTTTGAGGAGCAGTTGTGACTTTCTTGCACCAAAAGTGCGATATCTATTATTTAACTAGACTTATAAAATAGATAATTTTTATGTCATACCGACAAATTCACCAATAGCCCAATGATGACGCAGCAGACCCAGTTAAACAACAGCATGTAGAAGTAATCTGCTGGCTTTCCCGCAAACATGCCCGTCTCCAATCGCTGCGAGTAGTTGTACAGGAAGTAGCAGTTGATAAGGAAGTGAAAGCCCGTTCCAGGACCAATGGGATAAAAGAATAATGCGGTGATTGGCCTCCATATCTGTAACAACAGTAATATAAAAGTAAATTCAGATTATCTCATATGAGACAATAAAGTTATAAAGCACATAAAAGTTTATTTATGTAAATAGCCTGTTTTACTGCTGGGCCTTTGCCTCCATCATTGAAATCAAGTCATCATTACAATTGATGGGTAATGGCTTAATCACCACTTAATTACCATACGTGTTGATCGACCACCAGGTGGCCGATAACAATTAAAATTCTACTGTGTCTGGTATTCGGGCACTAGAGCTCATAAGTTTATACAAGACACATTCAATTAAAAAAAATTATAAATATTTTATTATCAAATATTTTGTTGTGGAAACATTTGTATCTACCTCACAATTCTTATCACAAAGGAGCAAAATTAAACGAAAAGGTTTTGCCGAAATAACAGGGAGGGTGATCATTTAAACTTAATTTCAGTACAGAGTATTAAATATTACTAGTGATGTACCTAAAGATAAATTAAAGTAAGGTAACCATAATTATCGAATCATTGCTTGGTTCATTCAATAAGTTAAATGTTTATAAATTCCCATGACAGGTGTTAGCGGTTTGGCTGACAAACAAGCACATTTGATGCAGTTACGTACAATATTTTTTGCTAAAACTCGTCCGCCTATAGGCCAGTACTTTGACGCATTGTACTAAGAATAAGTTGTGGACCTGCATGCATAGTTTTGATGTGTTTAAACAGCATTTGGTTTGGCTAGTTGAACATTAGTTGAAGTATGTAAATAATATCTATTACAACAAAATGAAATTATTTGTAAGTAACTGCTGTGTACTGTGACTGTAGGTACTAATTGTATTCTTTTTAAACTAGTACTTTTTTTTGCACAGCTGTCATAGATTTTAATATAAAACTGCTGGTTAGTTGGAGATGTAATTATGATTACAATATAAATAAATAAATAAATAAACTAGAACATTAACATACCTGGAACTGGTTTATGAAGGGATAAAAGTCCAATATGAAATAATAATAGCTGACCAGGCCAAACCGGCCGATTATACTCAAAACTATAGTGAATGTCAACCAATAACGAGTGAAGAATGGCACACTGTTGTACCAATCTCGAAACTCAGACATTTTTAACCGTTTCGCAGATTAATTGAACATAAACACTTGATGGAACAACAGGTCTAAGTCGCAGGAATAACGCTGTTTGAAGACTTTTGCTGGTTGTGCACAATATCCTGATGACTGTTCGTTTCAAAATAAACGCCAACGCCGATGATGAAATTCAACACAAATAATGCGTAGTACACGTGTCCGGAGGGAATTTGTCCAGAAAATTGGAGATGATTGGAGAAGAATGATTTTGTTAATTTGACATTTTGACCTGGTGTTGCAAAGCTAAAAAAATATTTATTAAAACATTTGAGATCCTTCTGCTATTCAACTTGGTGATGTTACTGTTACATTTTCGTTTTATTTTACGCTGGCGTACACGTGATCATTCTCAAAAACTACTTATATTATAGCAACGAAATTTACACAAACATTTAGAGCCTAATTAGTGCCCCCGCTATGCAAAATTTCATAAGGATTGCTCTTAAAGGAACGGAGATATTGAACAAGACTTGTGAATGACAATTCGAGCTGGCGTCTATATAGCGTACCCGGGTCATTTCGCGAAACATGGAAAAAAACTATTTCTAGTTGATTAGAAATTCTATCTCATTTTTCAGTTACTTTTTTTGTTTAAGCGAGGTTTTAAACATAATTTAACGTAAGGTGACACAGTTACGAACCTTGTGTTCTAAAAACTCATTTTCTAATTTAATTAAAATTGAGTAAAACATCATTACCATCTAAAGAAAATATATGTGCACAAAACTTTCAAAATATATATTTCAATAATTATGATCGCCAAACCCGATTTTTTCAAACGTTTAGTAATCTGTATTTTACCGTAAACAACATAATAAATAGCGTTTATAATTCAGAACAGCATAATAGTCAAAACGAAATTTCAAAAGTTTGTAACAGAAATTCGTCATTACCATCGCGCTAACGTCAAATTTACTTTCTTGAAAGATCTACGTGATGTATCTTACTGTCCCCGTGCACACCACTCTCCTCAGTCGCTTGCACGAAATGTACCACAGCGCACGTCACGGTGAGTGCTCTTTAAATACTTTTTTTGTTACAAATCATATGTCCAGGAAATGGTTGTCACGTATTTCCATCATTACCGGTAAATACGTTTTCTAGGTAATTATAAATTAAGTATAATTGTTAGCATTAGAACTTATTGTGACTCCCAGGACAAATTCTCAAAAAGGCGGTCACAAAATAGTAGCGCTAAGAATTCACGATTTGTTCAAAAAAAACACTACGTTTGTCATTACCATCATCATCATTACCGTTTGATTTGTGTTGATGGTAATGACGTTATGTTAATGGGAATGATGAATTCAAAGTTTCAAAATTTCTTATTAGTAGCAATTTGTTCTATTTTACTTAAAACGTTGTTTGCTTTCATGCTTTAAAATAACCGAAATACCAGCTGGAAGTTGAATGGGTTTTTTTGTGCGTTATCTTTATTTTAATTTGCTAAAAATATTAAATTATCCGTGCTTGTCTGGATTATAGTATTATAATAGCCAGCTTTTCTTGTCAGCATTCGTAAGTGGTGAATCGAGATTATGCGCCAGTGCATCAAAAAAGCCGATTGGCCAGCATCCTGACACTTCCTTTGCATAATTAACAACAAGGTCGCTCTATTATTTGCTAAAAGTGGACATTGATCCAAACCATGGCTTGGATAGGATATGATGATCTCTAACCACCTTTTGGGGAATAATGGTCGTGGGTTTATGCATACATACTCTAAACATATTTTAACTTTAAAAATACATCATACAAAATAATATTTTATTTCAGGTAGTTGCCGTTTTCAAAAATGAAACTTCAATATTACATAGTACTACATATTGAAACTATTCATCATCAGCTCATTTACGTCCCCACTGCTGGGGCACGAGCCTTCCCTATGGATGGATAGGGAGAACGGGCCATAAACCACCACGCGGGCCCAGTGCGGATTGGTGGTTGTTAACGACTGCTAATGCAGCCGGGACCAACGGCTTAACGTGCCTTACGAAGCACGGAGGAGCTCGAGATAATAATTTTTGGTCACCCATCCGATGACCGGCCTTTGCGAATGTTGCTTAACCTCAGCACTCGCAAACCGGGCGCGTTAACCACTGCGCCATCGAGCTCCACCTACTTACTATTGAAACTATTAGATATGTGAAAAAAGACAGTGCTGAAAAAATTTCCACGAAGGGAATTCGCACCCCATGACATGCCAGGTCAGGTGCACTACCACACTATTTGCGTAAAATTATATGTATATGTAATCATAAATATAGCTTGCCTAATTCTTAACTGATCTTTCAATATTTGTAAAAATATTTAGATCGGATGTTGATGACGTAGTTGTCGACATTGAATAGGGCTTACAGAGTAATGGCTGATTTACACGTTTTAAGTTGTTAAGTAGGTAACTAAATTTAAACTTAATTTTATGTGGCTTATATTTAAGTATATGTCCATTAAAGTAATTAGTTTCCTTAGTTCACTCAAGATGGACGATCAACCACGTAATGAAGTCGTAAATTCTGTGCTAAATTTGTTATGAAGTCAAAGATGAAATAATTAGGGAAATAACCATACCCAAAAAACTGGGTGAGAAATTGAATAAATAGAAGAGATCAGTATGGCCAAGGATCAAGTGCCACTTTGTTCGAGGAGCTAGCGAATGAAGATTTAATAACAAGTATATTTTAATGCGTCACGCATGGCAGAAGACTCTATTATTTACTTGTTATCTAAAGTGGAAAATGAAATACAGAAAAAAGATACTGTAATGCGATGTGCATTAGATGCAAAATTAAAATTACATATTACAATATATTTTCTCAATACTGGCAATAGTTTTCGCAGTCTATCTCATTTTCGTAGAGTTTCTAAATCGAGTAAATATGTTTAATACAATAATCAATAATTTAATACGAACAATAAAATTGAACCCGAGCGCGTCGCTCACTACACTTCTGCATTTAACTAATATTGTGCCAGTCCAAACGTGTCAAGTGACAAGCCCCGCCCACCAACTTAACCGAAAAATAGACAAAATTCTAAATATCTTGTTTAGTTGTTAGCTAAATTTTAACTTGCAACTTGCTACTAAATTCTGTGTTTACATGCAATTAATCACTTAAAGTTAAGTTAAAATTTAGTTACCTACTTAACAACTTAATACGTGCTATAAGAGTTGGATTGAGCCATGATAGCATAGTTAAATTAAAGACCGAGATTGTGTTTGTTACGAGATTTGTTGAATTTTAATTTTTGTGTTATTAATTAATAACACAAAAGTTTAAACTTTACAAATTTATAAGTAAGTGTTTTATTTACAAGTTAGCAACTACTTATATGTATATGAAAAAAATACATAGCTATGTCTTCTAAAATAGGTATCAGGTACTTAATTATTATTTTTGCCGTAAAAGCTCGTCATTACCAAGCATTCCTAATCATTACCATCCTCAAAAAATCATTGCCATTAGCCTAACGTCATTACCATTTCTCTTATTATTTTTTGAGATCAAATATTATCTAAATTCTTGATTAAAAAAGAGTGCCTTTGTTAAGCAGATCTTACTTAATAGTACTTCTTTCGATTTTTGAAACTTTGCACGCATTTCAGATTAATTTACAAAAAGGCTTCAAAATAAATCAGAAAAAATCCAAAACGCGAATCCACCCACCCATATTAGTGCTTACAGAAAGCGAACTTCTCTTATTATGATTGTTATATGTTGTTTTAGAGCGTGAAATTCTGACTCTGCCAGTAGAAATAGTTTATGTGAATTCGCAGTGGAACTATGTAAAAAAAATATGTAAAGTTCTATTCATACTAGAAGTACAGACAAGTTGATAAGTGTTGTTTTCTATACTTTTAAAGTTGTTTTTGCAATACTGCAATAAAATCAAAAACTAATCTAGCAGGAGATTAGATCGTTAATTATCGTAGTTTGCGCTCGATCTGCGATTGCTAAAGTAAAGCAGCTTTCGCAAAGGCTGGTCATCGAATGGGTAACTAAAAGTTTATCATCTTGTGCTCCTCCGTACATCGAAAGTCACGTAAATCTGTTGGATACATTAGCATTCGTTAACAACCACCAATCCGCTCTGTCCCCGCGTGGTAGTGTAAGAGCTCCTTCAATTTAGATGTTTGTTGTCGGATGGCTGCCACAACCGCACGTTTGCACTGCGTTTCATATTAAAACGGTCGTGCGGCTGTCAAGCGACTGTTTCGGTCAGCGGACCGACACGAAACGTCTAAATTGAAAGAGTCCTAAGGTCCGTTCTCCCTGTGGTGCTTCCATCCACTGAGAAGGCTCGTGCCCAGTATGCTGAATGACGGCTCGTATGCAGTGGGGACATTAAAATGAACTCTTGACGATGAATTGGTAATTGTCATTCTTTTACAGTAGGTATGTCTTGAGTGAATTATAAATCATAATAAATTGGTGAAATTCAAATAAAATACCTTAATATATAAAAGTATTTATTTTACAAAAGAAATAGATAAAATCATAATTTATTCACATTATGTATAAAATAATCACACTTTAAACAAAAATAAAATAAATAAATAAAAAAAAGCTAATCGGCTAAACCAATAAACTTACTTTATAAAAAGTTACGATATCTCTCTAATTCTATGTAATATGATATGTCACTAATAATATTACTTTTGTGTGCGACTGTATGACCACACATTTGTTCCTAGAACTTTACATATTTTTTTTACATAGTTCCACTGCGAATTCACATAAACTATTTCTACTGACAGAGTTTTCGAGAACGATCACGTGTACGCTAGCTTGATCGTGATGGCAGCGTACACACTAAAAAGGTCTTTATTTCTTGAACTAAAGAGGCACTAATTATTTTGTGTTTGCACTAATTACGCTCTAATTACGCACTAAAAGATGGCATAACAAGAAACGTGAAATCAACCATGTGTACGCCAGCTTAACGGACACGGATTTTGGTTGCGTGCGATGGGGCCCGCCCGGGCGCCCCGCCCCGCAAGCGCCCCGCCCGCCCCGACACAGTGTGCTATAGCAACATAGAGAAATATATATATAGGGTTTATAGAGCCTTTTCGTTTAGGCAAACCAATTTGATAAAGTTCTTCGTCAGAGTTATCCATCCTTTACGTACAGTTGCACGCGACCGCGACGTCTGGCAGTACACTGTATTCAAAAGCCGTTAATGCGCTGCGACCCGGCCTGTCAATAACGTCCCACTGTGGCCCGACATAATGTGCGCGAACCTTTAGAGTTTATTATATAAGAACGATGGAGTACTACGAGTATACGAGTATAATATACAAGCTACATAGTACATAATATACCAGATACATAGAACATAATATAACAGCTATAGGGTACATTAAAAACAGGCTATGGGGTACATTATATACCAGCCACAAAGTACATAATATACCAGCTTTACGGAGCATAACATACCAGTTAAATATAAGAATTACGTTACGG
Source organism: Eudonia mercurella (assembly GCA_963082485.1). NCBI lineage: Eukaryota > Metazoa > Arthropoda > Insecta > Lepidoptera > Crambidae > Eudonia > Eudonia mercurella. Next base: position 5,835,161 of record OY720043.1, read on the forward strand.
CGATTGTGTGCTTCTGCGCAAAAGCAATCGTAGGTATTTTTGGATTGTAGTGGTAAATAGAAAATGTGGTCAAAGTTATGAGCGTGACTTGGACCGCACTTTGGTTTGACAGATTCTGTAGCTTTCTGACTTGTGTCAAATTTGTGTCAAATTCAGATTTCGCAAAACAAAACATGCCCTAAATATCTATGCCATAAATATAAAAAAAGAAGAAGAATATATTTTCGAGTCAGTCAACCACAGAGTACTCTTTGCAGTCAACTCTTGTCTCTTTCAACCGTAGTCCGCGTAGTTAGGTTTGTTTGAAATAAAGTACCGTCGAAATGAAAAGTCTAATTAAAAGATGTCTTTTGGCATCAATAACCAGAAATAACACTGTGCAATTTTGTTCCAAACCTGCAAGCGAAAATAAGCCAAAGGATGAAGGGAAAAATGATGTTTTAGAAGTCAAAAAAAGTAAGGTTATCTTTTTGTTTTGGCGTAGCGAGAGCCATCTTAGTAATTGAATTGAATAATTGCGAGAAACGTTGATTTTCGAAATGATTCTACTCCGTAAAGAACTAGGTTGATTCATTACCTATTTATAAATAGTTAAATTGGAAAACAGTATCTACTTAACCTAGTTTGTTTTTATTAAGATTATATTACTTTAACTAATATCTAAGGGACTTAAATAATATAATTAAAGTAAAAGTAAAGCTAGAACTTTTTGAATTTGAGAGTTCTCACTCATAAACATTTTTAAATAGGTATTTGCTATTCTACCTTTGGTTCGTAATAGTAAGAATAAAATTTTAATAATTAGTTATTATTTACGAATATGTTAGTAGAATAGGTACGATATTTTTTTGCAATTTACTCACCCACCGATCAAAACAGATCCAACACTGTTTGATGAGCAGGTGAACAAAGTGCTTAATTTGATACTGTTGGGGTTACTCCTCCTTCTCTTTAAAAGCAATTCTATTTTCTTTTATTTATTATCTTATTTTCGTAATGCAGTCTTCTATCAAGAAAAACCTGGCAATGAGTTACTTAATTCAAAATAAAAAAATAAAATAAGGTCTTACTTACTATTTAGTTAATAATTAAACATTTTATTTACTGTATTTAACATTATCTTATAGGTATATATTTTTTATTTGTTACTAGATATTGTGGTAGAAAAGTTTAATGACATTACCACATTAAATATTGACCGTCAACATACTCGTAACAGCCTAGATGAAGCCACACTCAGAGAAATGGCTGCCGCAATAGATGAGTTTGATAAAGATGACAAAGCCAAAGTGCTTGTTTTCAATGGAGAAGGTGGTTCATTTTGCTCAGGCTTTGACATCGAAGAGATGGAAGAAAAGGGATTTAATAACATGAAAGACGCAGCGGTGAGAACCATTTTCTCTTAATTATGCATAAAAAATTATAGCCTATGTTTAACTGTACCATTTTATTATAATATTACCTTATAGTACAGTAACTGTACTGTGATTACTAGTGATTGGATAATCGGATGCTTATTTACCTAAAGTTGAGGTGTTGGCTGTTATTGAATGCACTTTCGGAATCAACAAATTTTGTGTTTTGATTATAAAATCAAATCGGGTGTTGGTTATTTATATTATTATGTGTAGGTTAGGTATATTTACTTATGTTCAGGTGATGGCTAATATGGAATGCACTTTTTTAACCAAAAAATCTCTAGAAATAATAACTTCCTTATAATTTTTCATCTCTTCAACTACTTCTTCAAGTTTCAAAACATATCTCATCAAATTTGCTCCACTTACGTCTGTTGATGTGGAGAGATCTTTTTCAAGCTATAAGTACCATTCCACCCATCCAACTCATTTTCAACCCATATCCATTCTCCCATTTCTATCCAAAGCACTCGAGGCCTGTGTCTATAAGCAGTTTTCGAAGTTTATTCAACTGAATAACCTCGTTAGTCCTCTTCAGTTTGGTGTTAAGCCTGGGCACAGCACTGTTTCCGCTCTCCTTAAAGTGATTGGCGACATTAGACAAAGCATGGAGGATACTTACTCGTAATAGTACTCCTAATAGTATGGTAATACATAATAATTTATATTATGTCCAAATAAAGTATTAGGTAAGTATACTGTAATGCATATGCATCCTATGTATACAACATGTTTTCATTTAATTTAGTTGTCTAGTCTATTCGTAAACTGGCTGACACTTTGTACTGTTATAGTTTCCTTAGACAGTTTATTCCAGGCGTCTACCAGTCATCGTCGTTCCAGGCGTAGTCGGTTGCTCAAATGTGGGTTGTGAGAAATTATTTTAGCGAGTTTATAATCGTCCTCTCAAATGTGGGATTTTTGTGTTTGTCAACATTGGTTCAAAGCTCTGTATATAATAGCGACCAGTAAGAATTTGAATGTTTATAATATGCTGGTAATATACCTACAATCCTCTGCCCATTGAAAGGTAATATTGCTATAGGCGTTGTCTCGATGGCGCAGTGGTTAACGCGCCCGGTTTGTGAATGCTGAGGTTAAGCAGCTTTCGCAAAGGTCGATCATCAAATGGGTGACCGAAAATGTATCACCTCGAGCTAGTCCGTGCTTCGGAAGGAATGTTAAACCGTTGGTTCCGGCTGCATTACCTAGTAGTTGAAATGAAACAACTGTTGCGTTTATTTTGTTGTTTCATTTCAATGTGTAGTGTTCACGTAAACTTTACAAAACAATATGCATTAGCAGTTGTTAACAACCATCGCACAGCACTGGGCATGCGTGGTGGTTTATGGCACGTTCTCCCTATCCATCAATAGGGAAGGCTCGTGCCCCAGCAGTGGGGACATCAAAATGAGCTGATGATGATGATGAATATACATTCCTCTGCCCATTGAAGGGTAATATTGAAAGGTAATATTGTTACAGGCTCGGCTCCTGCGTCGTCCGCTATGTGATAAGACCACGATAGCCGCTGTGTCGGGGTACGCCGTAGCAGAAGGGTTTGAACTTGCGCTGGCGTGCGATCTCAGAGTCATTGAGGATACCGCCGTATTGGGCTTCCTTGGAAGGCGATTTGGTAAATATAAACTTTTGCAAACCAGAGAGTCGCAGTCACACAGTAGGTGCTGTGCTGCATTTACTCCGTTTCCTCTCCACATGCTCTATACAAGCTGTTCGCATATAGATGCATTCTGTGAAGCATTTGTTTTGTAGCATAGTGCCTCGATGATGATTACTAGCATACATACCTAAATACCTAAATTTCGACTGCAGAAAGTTTATGGATCATTCATGGGACAAAGTGTCACATCTATACTAATATTATAAAAAGAAACCTTTGTATTTTTGTATGTATGTATGTTTGCAACGAATAAACTCAAAAACTACTGGACCGATTTAAAAAATTCTTTCACCATTAGAATGCTACATTAGCGCTAAGTAACATAGGCTATATTAAAAAAATATATTATACATATAAAATACTAAAAAGGACAAATTAATTTTCCAATACAAAATTATTTGTTTGTTTTGTTGTCATGGAACCATTGATTATAATTAACTCAATGATGGAAACTGTCAAAGCGGTACGAAGCCCGCCGGGTCAGCTAGTATTATAATAAAATCCTGAATGATGTTTTAATTTTGCCCTTTGAGAAACACGTTAAGACACACGTTAAAGAAACACTTTTAAATAAAAAAGGGCTATTACAATTATTTGTAATTATTTGTAAACATGTTAACTTAATTATTGTATGATTTGGCATCGATTTACTTTTGTAAAGTCGTTACTGCTATTAAAGCTGTGGAGTTTCTTGCGCCCATTCGTCTCCACAGCTAAAGAATAGAAGTCCTAAATGGGTAGCAATATAAAAAAAAAAATTACTTTGTCTTTGACATGTTATTCAACCCAGGTGTACCGCAGAGCCTTTTCGGCGCTAGGCGGCTGACAGCGCTGATTGGTCTGTCGCGAGCCCTGGACCTCCTCATGACGGGCAAACTCATCAGCGGGGTTGAAGCTCACCAGGCGGGTCTGGCTTCCAAGCTCACCGCTACTGGCACAGGTTTGTCTTTAAAGCTTAAGGCGCTGAATTCTTTAAAATGCGCTTTTCTATGCATGTTTCCTATAAAAAATATAGCATACAACGCCAAGAAAAATATATGTTATAAAAGTAGCATCTATTTACATGATTATCTTTTTCAATTACTAAAGTCTTCTTCTGAGGGTGCCTCTCCAACTAGTGAAGGTTGGCAGTCAGGTCAGCGTACTTGGTCCTGTCTTTGGCCAGGCGAAAAACTTCAGTGGCACTCGCTATTCCCGTCCACTCCCGAATATTCCGCAACCACGACTTTCTTCTGCGACCAGGTCTCTTTCCAGCCCCTTTTCCCATCATAATAAGTTGCAAGAGTTCGTATCTGTCGTGCCTAAGCACACGACCCAGATATGCAAGTTTTCTCTGCTTAACAGTGTGCAAAAGCTTACGTTTCTGGCTGACTCGTCGCAGGACTTCCTTATTTGTAATTTTCTGAGTCCAGGATATAGACATCATGCGTCTGTATGCCCACATTTCGAAAGCTTTAATAGTCCAAGACTCGCATCCGTATAGCAGTATAGGCCAGATGTAACACTGGAGAAGACGTATTCGAAGTGGGATTGTAAGGCTTCGGTTGCAAAGGACCTATCTCATTTTTCCAAAGGCACTGCGGGCGATTTCAATGCGAGTTTTAATTTATACATCGCTGTCCCAGTTTTGTGTAAGCCAGGTACTTATATTTGGTCACCTGTTCCAGTTTTTGACCCGTGACTGAAATGCTGGATTGGGCATTAGGATTTCCGGAGATGACCATAAACTTTGTTTTGGTGACATTCATTCTGAGTCCAGCCTTTACGCTACAATCGTTAACGCGATTGACAATCTCCTGTAACTCTGCGCTTCTATGCTATGAGAACGGTATCATCGGCACTCTTCTTCAACCCTGACAGTAGCACGTTGGTCCCAGTATAGGTTCTGTATTATACGGATGTCTCTCTCGTCTAACCCGATGTCGTTGAGAAGTGCAAATAGGCGACTATGTTGTACTCGGTCGAACGCTTTCTCATAATCTATGAAACATAGAAATACATCCTGCTGCATGTCTCTACATTTCTGCACCAAAACCTTTACTCGGAATCCAAATTGACTGTCGCTAAGCTGTTCATCGCATTTTATCCTTATTCGCTCGTGAATTGCAGAGAGAAATAGCTTCAGAACCTGGCTCATTAGGCTAATCATTCGAAACTCTTCACATTTTCTAGCATTTCTCTTTTTAGGCAGTGTGACAAAAGTTGATTTCAGCCAGTCCTCAGGTATGTGGCCAGTGTTATAAATTTTATGAAGCAGCGCCACCTGGCGACATACAAGAAGAGTTGAAATGTTGCCATACTAATTTTCGTTTTCGTAAACGTAATCAAATGAATACGGATAGGAAACAAAACTCACACTAGGCACTCAGTAGGCCTCTCACAAACACAAAGGCTCCTTCTGGCTTAATTGTTACACTACACTACATAAAGGCACCATTAATCTATATTTGTAAGATTTGTTAGATGAATTTCGCGAACGCATTATTCAGTTGCAGCGAATTTTAGAATCGCATATTTTAGCAAATCAATTTTTCATGTTAGATATGTTTTGCGAACGCCTTATTTGGTTGCAACGGATTTCAGTATCGCACTTTTTAGCTAATCAGTATTTAATGTTAGATATATTTTGCGAACGCTTATTTAATTGCAGCGCTCCCCCCTTCCGCGACTGGCCCTCGCTACGATGCGCTTCGCTCGGGAAAAAAAAAATTACTTAACCTAACCAACGGTAAGGATTTCTTATGCTGACCGATTGAAGTGAAGTAAAATGGCGTTACTCTGACATTTACTGCAACTAAAAAAGGAGATCGCGAAATTAATCTAATAATAAATTATAGGATCATAAATAAAGCTTGCGCTAAAAAATACGACCCTAAATTTAGCTGCTACTGAATAATGCGTTCGCGAAATTCATCTAACAAATCATTTGTAATCTCAACCTGGTTTCCATGACTTCCAGTTTTAGGCGAATCAATGAAACTTGCGAAGTCTCTAATTAAGTTTCCCCAAAGCGCTCTGATTATGGACAAGTTGGCCGCTGTCAACTCCCAGCTGAACCCCAACAGTGAAGAGAGCATGAGGGACGAGGCGGTGATGACCAGCCTCTTAGGACAAGCCATCGAGGACATGCAGAAGGGGGCCAAGAAGTTCCAAGACGGTGAGTGGTGATACTTTAACAAGTGCAATACAAAATGCACCTTCAAAAGATGGTGTAGTCTACCAGCACACGTTTTCCCTCCTTGCTATGATATGGGGTCCTTGATGCTGTGATGCTGCGTTGTTTTCAAGATGCACCAGTTGTCTTCGCGTCTGGACTTCAATTCCATATAACATCAGGTGGAATGGAGTCATACACCGTGCTAAATATACATATAAAAAAATAAAAATACATAAACTTTTCCTTATTAGTAAAAAGGTATCATACCTTCTTTATACCCGAGTCAACCCGTGATCACGGCCGTTGTAACTCGGGCGAAACGTCGGATATAAAGAAGGTATGATACCTTTTTACTAATTAGTTTGCGTTAATACCCGTTTAAATTCTTTGTTTAATTATGGAACGCGAAAGTTTAAAAGTGTATATAAACTTTTCCGTTTTAAATACGGTGGGCTTATAAGCTATTTTAGGTTGTTACCTGTTGGTAACCTTCTTAATATGACCTTAACTGAACAGACACTATCGATTTTTAATATATTTTTCAGGTATTGGCAAGCATGGTAAATTCTACAATCTGACAGAAGTACCTCTAAAAGACTGGGAGCTTGAAGAATCATTTGAAGAAGTCAAAGTAGAGAAACATGACCCCCCGCAACCCCCAGCAAAGCCGGCTGAGGATAAGCCCAAAGATGACAAAAACAAAAATTGCGATAAGTTCTTCTAGTGCTTAAACCGTCGATGTATCTTTGTTTGTAATAATTTATTAGTATTAAACGTCTAGTCAGCTCGATTTTTTATTATGGCTTATAATTTAAAAATAATTCTACAAGGCTCACTTTGGCATAAAGTAGTGTTGACTTTATAACGGCTACAATGATCTCATTTTTAGGTCGCCTGACCAGGATTTTCAGAAAGGAGAAAAGTCCTGTCTTTGAATTAAAAAAGCTTAATTCATAGACAGGACAAGGACAGACAAAGACAAGGTCAAAAGAAAAATCTATCGTCTTTGGCAACTGGTTGAGTAGCAAGTGTTAGTTCTTCTTTGGCAACTGGTTGTGAATCTCAGTTGCCAATGTGGCCGGAGGGAAAATAGCTCTGTAATGAGGACGTAATAAAGGTACTACTACTTTCAAAAGAGGTGTAAAAAAAAATATTTTGAAAATTATTTATTGAACAGGTTATAATCATCTATTCGTCCTGCTTGCCCTTCGCGGCCTGGTACTTGTAGTGGAGCTCGCTGCAGTCCTCGTTGGAGATGTTGACCCTGTCCTTGTCGCTCATGTGGTATACCCTCACGATGCCGCCCGAGTTAGCTATTATTTATAGACAAATTGATCACGCTCTAGAAAGAGACGAAGCGACTATGCGCCTATGCGGCCAATACCTGTCTCTATTTACAGCGACTGCAGAATGAATTCGCTCCTGCAAGATTATTATGTAGGCCAATCAGCATTCTAGATACAAAAAAACTACTGTCTGATATTCTTAAGTAAAGTCCCGAACTCTAGATAACACCATAGACAAGACCCTGCCTATGAATTTAGAAAGAGAAAGGCAAAGTTTGATGTCTTCCTGCCGTATTCAGAGAATGTGTTTTTTTAAATCTATTTGTTGGGAAGATTATTGTCATATGTAATAAATTAAATATCAAATCCGCTTGCGGCGTGTACTCGTAGTGAGTAACGCCACTCTCGCCTCCCCTTCTGGAAGGCGAGGGTTCGATTAATTTATAGCCCATCAGGCTAACCCTCCCTTCCTACTACTCATCGCCTCTCGGTCTACCGAGAGGCGAGCGATCCGATAGCCTTCACTTCTTATAAAAGACCAGCCCCGGATCCGCGTAAAACAGTATTACCTCAATGCAGTAGCGCGTGAATATGATAGCATATTTTCCCCTGGGTAATAAAAAAAAAAACCAAATCCGCTGATAGATAGTGTTAAATTGCATACAACAGTTGACTCAGCTAAATCTGCTCTCCAAACTTATTATAGAGGCTACACTTAAGAGGTGAAAGAAGGATGTAGTCACAAGAATTAAAAACTAAGTTTATTTTTTAATTTATTTATTTAGAAAAACGATTATAATCTATTCGTCCTGCTTGCCCTTCTCGGCCTGATACTTGTAGTGGAGCTCGCTGCAGTCCTCGTTGGAGATGTTGACCCAGCCCTTGTCGCTCATGTGGTAGACTCTCACGATGCCGCCCGAGTACGCGTCGCGGTGCGTCGCGTGGTAGATAGCGCGGCGACCGAGCTCTGGAAACAAAATCGTTGGTGATTGTTTTCGTGATCTTAAATTATTTAATTTGAAAAAGACAAAGTGTTGAAAAATTCCACAAGCGGGATTCGAAACCGCAGACCGAGTTTTTTCAACACTTCGTCTTATTTCAAATTGTAATTTGTTTGCAACAATATTTGCGTAAAATTATATATACTTAGGGCGGCTTGCAGAAATGCCTTAAATCTAGATTTAGTAGAATTTAAACTAGATTCTTAGCTTAAACCTGATTTAACGTCTTGCACATCATCGATTCATCTTAAATCTCGAATTAAACAAACTTCAAAGTTAAACCGGCATCCAGCTGGGTTTAAGATTGTTAAAATCTCGATTTTATTGGCAGATGACGTTATTGTTTATTCATTTTTCTTTCTGTGTCTGTCTTTATTTGTGAAAATGGAGTATTCTTCGAGTGATCACGACTTGATGACGATTAGACAATGACGAGGAAATCGTGGAATATTTAGATATTTCTCCACAAGCTTCAGAAGATGCATGATTTCAGCAGTTGTGAAGTTCGGTGCCGTGATGGATTTCTTCATTCTATTCTTCTTCGAGTAGTGTACACACCGTTAAATAAAACTTTACCTACCTACGTTCGAATTGAAAAAATATTTTTGTGTTGATAATGACTTTTAACTTTCCTGCTAAGAAGTCCCCGTTTTTATTGTTATGCATACAAATTATTACTTTTTTTGTCAGTGGAAATGCTTTTCATATCAATAATAGCCATGGTATTTTAATTATATGTTATAAATGTACTGTTTATGATGTTGATGTGCCTTGAATAAATAAATTGATAAATTTATATTTCTAAAAGGTGCAGGTTTTCAATATTCTCTTCAGCCTATTGCTATCCACTGCTGAACGTAAGCCACCCTATCTTATCTTATCTTAGTGGGGCCTGCCGAGGTTTCCCTCTCGCAGCAACACTTCGACCCATCGGGATCTTTTGCGCAACCTCATCCTTTAAGTCTCGTAATCTTAATTAAGCCACCCTAAAGAGCGCCAACCATTCCGGTCCTGCGCAGTTCGCATCCATCCACCACCCGCCATCTTTCTCAAGTCGTCGGTCCACTGCGCAGAGGGCGCCCTACACTGCGTTGGTCTAAACGCAGACTCCACTCTAGGACATGTCTGCTCCAACGATCATCGGCCCTTCTGCAGACATGAAAGGTGTCGATTCTGTGAGCTACTAGAAAAATAGAAATATTCATATGACAATCTCACCCTGCGCCTCCAAGTCGGTGAGGTCCCACTTGTAGCCGGAGTCGAGCACGCCGAACGCGTACACCGAGCCAGAGCCCACCGAGAACACCTGTCCCGGCGTGCGCGTGCCCTCGCTGTCCACGTAGTACAGTTGGGCACCCTGCCACCAAAAAACGCCACAATGACTTTCAATTCAATTCAACAAACATCAGAGAACAAGCATCATCAGCATTAAGTTCTGTTGCACTTTATACAGGGTGGGAAGGAGTATACCGACAGATTGAATCCAACGATTCTAGGCCTATTTGGACAAAAAAGTAAGTAATACAATATGGCTCGGTAAAGCCTAGTTTTCGAGATATTAAATTATTTAAATAATTCACAAGTTGAAAAATCTCAAGGGTAACACGCCTTTAAATATGACGTAATCACACACACAAGTACATTTTAACTACGAATAAGTTTTTATTAAAAGTTGAGTTTAAACAGCAAAAAGTTTTCATTACGAATTGGGATAAATGGAATTAAAAAAAAGTTGTCTAATGTAGGTAACAATCACTCTTTTGACTAAGGCTTCGTTCACAAGGAAGTACTATCGATAATTATTTTTTTTGTTCCAGAAATTAAGTAAGTAAACAAGGCAGTTTTGGACCCATGTTGATATAACATTATTTACTCGTAACACCACCAGGAATCCATGGTTAAAATCTGTTGGTATGCTCCTTCCCACCCTGTATAAGGCCTTTATATAAGGTCTATTTTTGTGAGTTTGAGTAGCACAGTAAAATCCTTTGTTTTAAGTATTCGATTATGTCAAAAACACTAGTTCATAATTACATCACATTACCACATCACCTGCTTGCTCATTTTATGTCCCCACTGCTGGGGCACAAGCCTTCGCTTCCCTATGGATGGATAGTGAGTATGGGCTACAAACCAACATGCGGGCCCAGTGCGATTGGTGGTTGTTAACGACTGCTAATGCAGACCCATTGGTATAGGGTAAAGCCGTTGTCTTCCGTAGCACAGAGCAGCTCGAGTTGATAAGATTTTGGTCACCCATCCGATGACTGGCCTTTGCGAAAGTTGCTTAACCTCAGCACTCGCGCGTTAATCACTGCGCTATCGAGCTCCTCACCACTGTGCCATCAAGCTCCTCTTTATGGTAAACAAATCAAAATTTCTTTTTCTCAGTCTCAGTCTTGTTCTTAGGATGGTAGAAAAGCTATTATACACACTGAGCAGGAGACCTTTTACTGAGAAGAATCAGCATGAATCAGCAGGGTCATTTCAATTATCACTTTTTTTTAAAGTGTCACATTATAAGGAACACATAAAAAAATGTCCCCTATCACAAAATGACATTTTCCATGACTATAAGCACAAAATATAAGGACAACTGCAACATGTAACAAAAAAAAAAGCACAGAAAACAAGCATCTACATGCTACCTACATGCAGCTAATCATTGCTGTTCATTGCTGATGAGTGATGACTGAGATCCCTAGAAATATGTTATTCCTAACCAAATGGAAGCCTGCTTCTTCTGGTGGTTGGTTGCCACTCAAGAACTGTTTCCCCATTTCTTTAAACTCACCCACTTATCGTTCTCTGCTCATGTTCATGCTCGGCCCATGCCCTTGTAGTTGTAAAGGGAGATGCTCTCGCGGTTGCAGGCAGCACTGCTTAGAGTGTATACGGTCCTAGTATACTTAGTCTCTGATTATCATATGTTGACAATCACTAAAGGAAAAGTATTTTTCTCAAACTCATTTGTATATCGTAGCTGGCCAGCATCATGCCCATTTTATGTTATCTCTCTTGTCTTAAGTTGACAATCATCATTACAGTTGAAACCACTGCCGGACAGAGGCCTCCCCCAGAATGATGGATATTGTGCTGCTCACATCCAGTGGCTACCTGTAACCTTCATCAGATCGTCGATCTACCTTGTTGTAGGCCTGTCTACACTGCGACTTCATCATTTGTGTTCTGCCCCAGCAGCCATCAGTTGACAATCCCTAAAGGAACATTTCTTTAACCCTTCTGTCACAAAGCGGGTGAATTCACCCTCAGAGCAATTCCGTCAAACACCAACCGGGCGTAAACGCCCAGAGCACCACGCGACTTAAAACTTTAATATTGTTTATTTAGAGCCTACTTTTGTATGAAGAAGTTTAACTATAGACAAACTAGAATAAATTTGCTACACTCTCAACTCCTAACAACTTTATTCTCTGCGCGTTTTCAATTTTTTTTTTAATTTCAAATTTTTTTTTTGTGAATTACGTCATCGGCGCAGGTGCTGTCACTTGCTTTTGGCCTGGGATCAAAGGGTTAAACTCACTGGTTTGATAGTCAGCCAGCCTCATGTCTATCTTATCTTACGTAGACAATCATCATCTCAGCTGAAAGACGTCCAATGTAGGCATCGGAAAACAACCGGTTTTGTGCTGTTCGCATCCAGCAGCTACCCGCAACCATCACCAAATCGTTAGTTCACCATGTTATAATGCTGCTCTTGCCTAAAAGGCGTCTTACAGTGCGTGGTCGCCACTCAAGAACTAAAGACTATCCTTAAAGAAACATTTATTTCTTCTAACTCACCCGCTTATCATAGCCGGCCAGCATCATGCCCATGCTCAGGCCCATGCCCTTGTAGTTGTACACCATGTTGGCCATGAGTTTGCTGGCCGCCGCAACGGAGATGCGCTCGCGGTTACGCAGCTCGTACAGCCGGCACTGCTTGGCGAGTACACGGTCCCAGTATACGCAGTCTGCGGCGCCGCCGGCGAGTGTGCCTGAGAGGATGGCAAGGTGAGAATATGAATATTGGTGTAAAGCAGTAGTGCCTAACCGGTAGCTCGCGAGCCCCTGGTATCTTGTAATCTGTTTTCTAGGCGCTTGTAAATAAAATAGAATAAGGAAAACAGTAAGGTTAAGAGTAAATAAGAGTTAAACACAAGTAAATTAACAAAAAGTGCTTACCTAGCAAATAGTCATTGATTTCTACAATCTTTTTCATGGACTGTGAACCAATGAACTGGCCTCCTGTGGCTCGGGAGTCCACGGCAAGCAATACTCCACCCTGTAAGACAGATTTGTTTATTCAGTTAGTACTATTCGTAGCAGGAAAACAAAGAAATGTTTGGAGAAGATTTTAAGACCAATTTTACAAGATGAAATATACAACGAAATATTACTTATAGATTTTATTTAACTCATCACAGTAAAAAAAGTTATATTAGAAAATATAATAAGCATTTTACCTTGTAACGAAAGCCAAGAGTTGTGGTACCATGGTCGAATTCGATTTTTATTTGTTTTCCAGTTTCATCCTTAGTGTTGAATTGGGCTAGAGTTTCTATAGGCTGAAAAGAAAGATTTTAGTATAAAAATATGTCATTAACAACAAACTACAGCAGTTCAAGAGGCAAAATAACCTTACGTTTGCAAACGGCGGAGCTGCGAGTTGTGCACTGTTTATGAAGTTCTGGCTGTATCCGATCACGTCGTTCTGGAAGGAAGCGAGTGAATCTACGGGTTTCAAGTTGATTTTCTCGTCCAAACGGCAATAATCCATCAAAGCCATGTTTATCAACTTTAAAATTAAAACTTTCGATGAATGACAAACGAAAAACGCCGATTTCACAAAATGATTTGACAGTTTTTCATGTGACATTTGTTTTTCTTTATACTTTTATATTTTTTGAATTTTAAAAAAGCAACGGGATCTGAATAAAACAACCTAAGCAGTTTAAAAAAAATTATAGTTTTATTTTAAATTGTTCAATGAACAACCGCGTTTTGTTACAGGCTTCGCTTCCTGTACGCTTCGGAGGCCTAGGAATTAGAAATTTATCCAGTGTGGCCCTGCCAGCGTTTTTGTCTTCTGCCCATAGCACGTACAATCTTTACAGGAAGATTATCAACCCATCATTGGGTTCCGTAGAGTTGTCGGGCAAAGCAGATGCTAGTAACGCATGGTTATCCGCCTGTCAAAATTCTAGCCTACCCTTACTACTACAATCGCAGAAGCAATGGGACGAGCCGTTATGCAAGCACGTATTGGAGGGGCTTATATCCACATCGGCTGACACGACCGAGCTCGCTCGTCTCACTGCCGTCTCCGAGAGAGAGTCAGGCCACTGGCTCCAGGGTTTGCCATCTGCCAATGTCGGTACCTTGTTGGATAGGCCGTCTCTTACTCTAGCGGTCTGCCTCCGTTTAGGCGCCAGATTAGTCCACCCTCACCGCTGTGCATTTGGGGAGGCTGTTGACGAGCTTGGCCATCACGGCCTCTCTTGCGCTCGTAGTGCTGGCCGTATGGTGCGTCACTCGACACTTAACAGCATCATCCGCAGTGCTTTTGCCACCATTGGTTTACCAGCTGTCTTAGAGCCAGCTGGTATCTCTCGCAGCGATGGCAAGAGACCTGACGGAATGACCATTGGGCCTTGGAAGCTTGGCAGGCCGTTGGTGTGGGATGCAACCTGTGCTGACACCGTGGCTTCCTCGCATGTTCGCGCCACTTCACTTCATGTGGGGGCTGCTGCGGTAAGCGCAAACGGCACAAATACGCAAACCTAGGTCGAAATTATTTATTTGTTCCGTTTGCGGTGAAAACAATGGGTCCATGGGGGCCGGAGGCAAAGCAGCTGGTCAAAGAGTTAAGTGCTCGCCTTATTGAGGCCTCCGGTGACAGGGAGGCTGGCAGCTACCTTTGCCATCGTATTAGTTTAGCAATCCAAAGGGGCAATGTTGCCAGCATTCTTGGGACCGTTCCCATGAGCCCACAGTTGGAGGACATCTTTTATTTATAGGTCTTTAGTTTTTAATTTCTAATTACTTTTTCTCTGTTTTTTTTCAAGTTAAGTTCTTCAGTAGACTCTTTAAATGTGTAGGACTTATCTATTTGTTTAATCAAAATAAAATACTTAATGAAATGAAATGAAATGAAATGAGTTAATTTTTATTTTTTATGATTTGTGTGTAAAGATAGGTATGAGTGGGCATTTATAATGGTATGTGCTATTTATTTATGACCAATAGAAAAATAATTATACTTTATGCGACGTTTTTGCAGTTCTTTTCGTTGTGCTGCCATCTATAACTATTTTATAACACTATTTGTTAGTGTATTTACTACTCTGTAGTTCTGTTCTAGATGTCGCTGTGATGTAGTTAAATGAAAACATGTTTACAAATCTGGAAAAGTGAAACTATAAAAAAGAAAAAAGAAAATATAATAATAATGACTGACAACAATGGTTTCTGTAGTATTTTATGAATATTTACATTGTTTTAATTAAAATTTTATAATAAAAGATAATTACTAAATATTTTGGTTGTTCTACTCGCCGCTAGATGTCACGGTCAGGAATAACTGACAAATGAACTGCAAGTTGTAGCTACACTACAAATGTCTTAATCTAGACACGGATGGCGATTGCGATTCTACTAAGTTCAAGTCAATACCTATTAAGTTGATTGTCAAAATAACATTGTTGTTGAGTAATATTAATTTCAATTTATAATTGTAGGAGATAACAGCTGGGTGTAAATATAATAATGATTATGAACATTTTCCGACCGGGATTCGGATAAATAAACTCTTAGTCATGTCTTGTCGGCAACTTTAGGTAAATTATTAACTTCATTCCTTAACAGGTCCGTGGAAGGAACGAACGCAACGGCCGCGTTGTTTTGTGCTTCACTGTGTAACAGATCTGCTTTCGAAAGTAAAATTAACAAACTTCAAAAAAAAAAAAACATTAAAATCTAATAACTTAAATGTAAATCATAAAATTACCAAAATTATTCAATTCAGAAAGTATAAAACAATTTCATATGATTTAAATATATCTGAATCAAGCACTAAAATAAACGAAGTCAATGAAATAAATTTTCTTTGTGTTACAATAGATGCCCATCTAAATTGGAAATCCTATATAACTAAAATAAAAAATAAAATGTCTAGTTTTTTGCTATGCTTTATCTATACTCGTTGAAACCACTTCAGTACAAGAAGCACGAGCTTCGTATTTTGGCCAACTTTACCTACTCCTGACTGATTTGTTCTATGATGAATATGATAGTTGTCGAGGACAATCATCAACCAAGCGGCCGTGGCTGTCTCAATTAAATCAGCACTCTCTTTGTTTGGTGAGTCCCCGCCTGCGACAACTATCAATATTCAATGTATTTATAAATACTTATTTTTAAATACTCTGGTATCGTAGAGCTTGTTTTTTTCTTTTCAGTTTTTTCTCTTTGCAGTTATTTTTGTGTATATAATTGTTTTTGCAGTAGGGTTTTTTGTTTTATCTATACTAATATTATAAAGCTGAAGAGTTTGTTTGTTTGTTTGTTTGAACGCGCTAATCTCAGGAACTACTGGTTCGAATTGAAAAATTCTTTTTGTGTTGAATAGTCCATTTATTGAGGAAGGCTATAGGCTATATTACATCACGCTATAACTAATAGGAGTGGAACAGTCGCTAATTAACGCGGGTGAAATTATTTATAATTTCAATTGTTATTGTTAATTTAAGTGAAAAGGGTACTTAATTAAGTTTATAAGCCACCTACGTTTTACCTAGTATAAGATCTTTATGTACACTTAATATGCAATACATATGCTTGTATTTGTATTTTAATTGATTAATTAAGTAATATTTATACATACACTGAAGCACATAGGTATTTACCTAGTTGTCTATTACTTGAATATCACCGGATGTCGAAATAAAAGTAACATGAAATACACTAGGAAATATAATATTTTTTGCTTAATTAACAATTTAATTATTATGATAAAATATCGTTCAAGAATTTCAGTCAGAGTCAAAAATAAGTTACTAGTGTCCTTGAATAAGAGAATAAGGAGCATTTGTGTCTAATTTATATCATAGCTTGATAACTACCCGATCCGATCCGAACCCCTCGGAGAATCTAGTAGGGCACGGGGACACGCATGCGTGCGTGATGCCGTTTCCTCTAGAGAACCTCCGACGGTCTTCGTTTCACACGGCTCGAGGAACCTTTTAAGTTTCTCGCCGCCCCCAAAAAGTCCGGTGAAGCTAAAAATGCCGTCTTACGAAATCAGCAAACTCTCTCAGAAAAAAGTGATAACTAATCACCGGTTTAAAAATCGCCCTGAATATATTCTGTAGAATATTTTTTATTTATTCCACATGCGGAAACAGAACACGCACTTTCTAGCAATCCGAGCATCAAGTTGTTTTTTCAACACATTTCATATACCTATCAGTTTATTTATTTATTTTTGAACAATGTTTCAACAGCTTTAATGGTACAGAAAATACAGAAATTAAATTTTACCTAAACATAAGCCAATTCATGAAACACACTATGCTACTTAATAATATTAACAATATTAACGCAGGCAGTATAATTTAATCATTGCAATGTTAAACCTAATTTGCTAAATAACCAAAAATATTCAAATTAACGGTAATTGTTTTAAAATTATCAGTTTCAAGTTCACAATTGTCTTTGGTTCCGATAGTATATATTCTGTGGTAAAATTCAGCGAAGTCCACAGTTAATAAATAGCGAGGGACTTAGCAAGTCTATGATTAGGTACGCCCGCCATGAGTAACGTGACCATTTATATTTTTACTTAAAACGGGATATTACAGTGATATAAACATGTCTGTTTAATATGAAGAATTTTCTTTATGTTATATAGGGAGTGACTACCTCAGTCACTGATAGAGGAGAGTGGAAGAAACAGACATTTTACGGCGACCGCAAGTAACACGGGATCTTAGAACGTCAGTATCATATATTGTATAAGTATGTATATTTATTTATTGTATCTTAAAAGTATTTTCTGTTTTTGCAATGTATGGAAAAATGTATATTTTTAAAAATAACTATATATATATATATAGGTATATATTTATAGACAAGACAACACTTTTGTCCAGTTTTTATAGCTTTAAATTGCACCAACCATGTCATATTTACACCACCCTATGGTTGACTGGTAGATAATTTCTTAGGCATTAACTCCGCCATGTAATTTAATGTTGTAGAAGTTTTAAATAAATAAAATAATTAAGACCAGCACACGTCGTCCTTATAAAGGAAGAACAAATTGAGATATTTATGTGTCCCGATACATTCCACTGGGACACCGCGATGGAGTATAACAAAAATGGGAGTGTCCCATTCAAAACGGGACGAATGGTCACGTTAGGCATGACTCAGGTCCCCGATATTATCTGTTTCGGTTGGAGCCGATGCCATCGGTCTAAACTCTGTCATTACGGGTAGAGGGTAATGGCTAACTAATTGATAGACTTCACATAACAAACGACTTAAGGTTCTGGATAAAAAAACTTAAGAGTGTAACACCCGTTTGCACTAAACTTATGAATCGCCTAAGTCTTGGCTTAACTATTACTCGGTCAAATTAACTCGGCACCTGGCTCGAAAACGTCGCTTACACTCAGGTGCCGACTTAACTTGACCGGGTGGTAGTTAGGCAGACTTAGGCGATTTATAAGTTCAGTGCAAACGGGTGTAAGAATCTCTTCCTTGAAATGGGGGTTGAGTACGAGTTTTATTCGCCATTCGAACACGACACAAGAATTTGGATGGCATTCAGGGCCGTAGCGAAGGGGGGCATTGTGGGGCAATGTCCTACCTTAAAATACCAATGCCTTACCTTAATAATCAACTAATAATAAGTAAAGTATTGTAAAGCAGATTTAAGACGGAAAAAAATACTAGTGTATAGTGGTATCTAGTCTTACAGTCATGGGTGTAACAAAATTCCCTTAAATGCCGAATGGGGGTCATTCCACTATCAATACGAACAACTTTTACTATGGCACCAACTTTGAAATCGCAATTTAAGGGATTTTTTTTACACCTGTATATCACCCCGACAATTACATAAGTATTAACCTGACTTGCACATGTTCACAAGACAAGGACACCAGAATTCGATTGACCAGAACAGATCAAGTAACATTTTTACTTCCGCCCTACCTGTAACCACAGCTGCCCTACCTTCAAGTCTAGTCAAGTCTAGCTACGGCCCTGATGGCATTGCTTACCTGGTTTTTTTTTGGAGAGAATTTGCTGATAGCCTTAGATGGCATTTTCAGCTTCACCGGGCTTTTTTGGGGGCGGTGAGAAACTTAAAGGGTTCCTCAAGCCGTGTGAAACGAATCACCTTCGGAGGTATCATGCACTAGTGCGTGTCTCCATGCCCTGCTAGATTCTCCGAGGGGTTCGGATCGGATCGGGGAGCGGAACAACCCGAGGGCGCCTCTAAAGGCTCGGACCATGGCTCGGGTTGACCGGGTCGTGGGGGTGAGGAGAAGCGCCCAGGTACATGTCTGTACCTGGTTTAGAGCGTGTGAACCGGCTCGTTGTACCCTTGTTCTACGAGTACAGTGTCTTGGGCCTAAACTGGTGTGCATGTTTAGTATATTCTGTAAATGTGTTGTGGCATTTAGAGGATGGGGCGACGTTACCGCGTATAAACGAGATGACTATCGTGTTGTGACATAAAAAAATGCAAGCACTTGACGTTCTCCTCACCTGATGTTGAGTGATGATATGGCCGAAGGTGGAATCACACTTTACCCAGTTTCCTTAACAATTGATGAACTG
Organism: Eudonia mercurella; assembly: GCA_963082485.1. Classification (NCBI taxonomy): domain Eukaryota; kingdom Metazoa; phylum Arthropoda; class Insecta; order Lepidoptera; family Crambidae; genus Eudonia; species Eudonia mercurella. Next base: position 5,854,555 of record OY720043.1, read on the forward strand.
ACTATCTTATCTCCAACTGTCGGAACACAACAATATCTACTAACATAGATGTTATCGCGATATATTTAAATAAAATAGTGGTAGCTAGCCAGGCGGACTTAAAACAAGCTCTATCATCATCATCAATCAGCCAAACCTAGTACAAAATGTACTGGCAGCTGGTTATCTGGGACCTCAAGGTCTGAGACCCAAGGTCTTGATTAAGCGGCATTGAACCAAAAAAATCAAAAGTCAAAAAATATTTATTTCAGTCTATCATATTATATTTATAAACAGTACTTCGGAGCTGCCTAGTAGGCGTAGAATACCTGTTGCAGGAGGTCCCGCTCTTTCGTAACATATTAGTAAACTTATAATAGACTATGACAAATTATGTAAAATTAAATTACGTATTAAAGTATTTTTTTAAAAGTATTTTAAAGTAAAGTAAAGTAAAGTAAAGTAAAGTAAACAGCCTATAACTATCCCACTGCTGGGCAAAGGCCTCCATCATTGAAATCAAGTCATCACTACAGTTGATTAGTAATGGCTTAATCACCACGCTTGCCACATGCGTGTTGGTGATTTTAAAGTAATAGTTAAAATTATTAAAGAAAAAACTTAGCAACTAACATTTTTGATATTATATGTAGGTACTCATTTTGCGTGCTGGTGAAAACCATGTATATGAAAGTAAATGTTTACAGTGATTATGATTTTATCAGAAACGTTTCAGTATCTCTATAATTTAAAGAAAACAACCATTCTATCAAAGACTTTTTACCCCTTTTGAGGCAGCACCTCCTTTAGCCAAATGTAGAGTTAAAATTCTGCCATACAAATTCTCGTTTTCGTTATACGTCGTTTTTAATTTCTATTTTGATTTAATTTTAACTTTTAATTTTTAATTTTCATATGATATTTATTCTGATTTTTTTATTTATTTTATTTTGTTAATGTGACATTTTATTGCAATTTGTATGGGTGTAAGTTACTTGAATAAATAAATGAATTATTGTTATGTTACCGTGATCGAAATGCTAATAAAAATCGCACTAGGTACCGGGTCACCATAGCAACGCAATGGACCGTCGCGTGATGCTCAGCTAAGGCTGGGAGCGGCCCGGCTGATCCCGGCCTTCCCATGGACGGTGCGAATTCCTCTGACGCAGGACGGCGCTTCACCCTGTTACACCGTCACAGGTTGGTAACGAGAAATCATTCGCGAAATGTTCTGTTGAATGTAGGCAGAATGCACCACGCATTCAAACTCAAGGTATATAAAAAAAAGTAAAAAAAAATGGTTTTTCAGAAATAAGTATTTTTTGTAAGAGCTACTTCGCTCTGCGTTAATGTAGAAATATAATGACAGAAAAAACGTTTGTTCAACTGATTTTATGCGATGTGTTAATTTATATTTATTATTTTTAAGTTACCGATATTATGGTAAAAATCTAATGCTAATAATCTAAGTGACCATGATACTCGTAGTTTAAAAAGTTATATCCAAAGTGGATTATAAATATCATTAATTCAGATACTTATACAAATGTTTTTTCATAGTTTTCTAATAACTGTATACATCTCTGTCTCATTAAAATTGGTTTACTGCAAACAACTGTAGCTTAGAAATTTGTATGTAAGTCATATCAAATATAAAACGCTTTTAATTCTACAAATTAGCTCCTCCATGCTTCGGAAGACATTAAAAGCCTTTGTCCAACAGCAAGTTAAACTTCCTTCGCGTTTCATTACAGTCCGGTGTGACAGTCATCCCTAAGCTGCAATTATGAGTTTTGGGCTATCATTTCGGCGGGGCTAGGTCAGCATCCGCTAATGCGCAGTTAGGGCCCAGTCGTGACGCTCCGCATCGGCTCAGTTCACGATTCCCGAATTTATCAGACGCCACATATTATACTAATGCGCATTTACGAGAATCAGTGCTAACAGTTTGTTATTAGGACAATGGATTAGCTAATATTTATTGTTTTACTATATTTGTGTTACCATCTTCAAAACTGGCATGTAGAGTTGGTACCAGTGTTCGACAGGAACCAGAGATTGACACTAATTGTTTCCTTCAAAAATTAACAAAGAAACAAAAAACCCGCCTGCTTAAAAAATAATAAGTAACTAAATAGAAAATCAACTGAAAAGGCCGAAACAAGACAAAAATTCAACTTATGCAACATCATACATAACATGCAGTAGGAGGCATACAATTTTATGATAAGTCAAATCATTCTCACTTTGTGCGTGCCTCTGTGTGTTATGTATGATGTTGCATAAATTGAATTTTTATCTTGTTCCGGCCTTTTCAGTTGGTTTTCTATTTAGTTACTTACTTATAATTTTTTACGCAGGCGGGTTTTTTGTTTTTTTTTCAACTTAATTTTATTTATATCTTTTTAGTTAGACAAATTTCATGATATGCCTTTTTGAAATCCTTGTGTTGAGCCCTCTAATTTGATACCCATAATGTAGTATTCGAAAAAAAAATGTTTTTCACCAACTCCAATGGCGTCGCACAGCCGCCATGTTTTTTTACGTCATCTAGCTAAGAACACTTGGACAGTTAAGACGAATCTAACGATACCTCAATTATGTAAATCCGTTCAGTGGTTCTGGAGATATGAGGTAATAAAAATATTACATACAAGATAGGTGCGAAAAACAATACCCATCCTTTGCAGTCGGGTAATTAATAAAAGTAGCGGTCAGCAAATGATTTTGACTTTGAAACATTTGAAACAATTGAATATTATATAAGGTTGGCAGCTACGTCTGCCAGCGTTAATACGCTTATTGCGATTGCAAAACTAATGTTTGGCAACCCAAAGGGGCAATGTTGCCAGCATTCTTGGGATTGTTCCAATGAGCCCACAGTTGGAGGACCTCCTTTATTTATAGGTCTTTAGTTTTTAATTTCTAATTGTTTTTCTCTGTTTTTTTTTTTTTCCAAGTTAGGTAATGTTTCTTTTTGTTGTGTATATAAATAAAAATATACTTATATATAAATAAAAGTATACTTAGGCGGTGCTTACGAGGCTTATATTGAATATTTAGACCGTTTGCTTCGTAGCTGGCATCGAGTAAAGTTTCAATGAGTTACTTTATTATTTTTGGCGACGAAAACGAAAACTACCAATACCAATGAGTTACATTCTGGCATTACCAAATTGCCGTAAGGAATTTTAATTCAGATTGAAATTATTTTTAGAAGCTCCTCCATTCTATAACATCATCGAATTTATGACTAAAACTTTGGAAATGAATTAAATAATATAAATTACATTAAGTTTAGTATGTGCCCAATGTAACATTCTTTGTTACGGTCCATAAATAATTTGATTTGTTTTGATTTATTTATTTAAAAGTTCATGTCTACACACATCAAGGGTTACAAAAATAAAGTTTTATAGCTTATTTCAGTCTTGCATATCTTTCAGCAGGCCCGTAAAAGGAAACTCGCTCTAGGCAACTCAAGCGAAGCTGCTTCAATGCCATTACAAATTCTCGATTTCGTTATAGTGATTATCGAATGAATCCGCCTGGTAAATAAAATTCGCCCTAGTTGTGCTCTCTGTAGGTTCCGAAAACTGGTTTTGCGATTGGACCAATCATTTAGAGTTACAGCACCTCATCGTTTGTATGTTTTGGTGCGTTCGTTAACGTAAGTCATCATCATCTCAGCCAAAAGACGTCCACTGCTGGACAAAGGCCTCCCACAGATCTCCATGAGGGGTATTTGCCGTAATCGCCACGCTTGGCAGGCGGGTTGGCGATCGCAGTTGATTAAGAGTAACCTCAGAGAGATGCTGCTGCCCATCCTCTGGAATGATCCCTTAGTCGGCTTTTACAACACCCTCGGGAAGATATGGGGTGGTGCAATTCTTTATCCCCGGCACCACACAGGGTGCAATTCTTTATCCCCGGCACCACACAGTAACGTAAGTACTGCATAATAACTTAATTTATAACCGAAATGGTGTAATAATAAACCTTTGACTGTTCATTGGCGGAGATGAAGCTTAATAAATTCTGACTTGTATCAGAGTTTTGGCGGGTTTTCTAATTGATATAACTTTTTGCGCAGTGTTTGAATGTGTGAGTAATAAGTTTTGTCGAATACCTTCCCTTCTCTCTTTCAATATATTTAAGAAGTTTATTTTAAAATTACCTTTGTAATATTGTTTTATGTAATATTGTTTTATTACTAACTACAATAAATATTGCAAGTATGTAGTAGTTATTTCATATGTATCGCAATTAGCAACTCAATAATCATTTATTAATTAGAAATAGAAATAGAAAAAATCTTTATTTGGTATAATCACACATACACATTCATACACAGGAACATCACTTTGCATAAATACCAAATTGATTCCCTCTCAGCTTATGTCCTGGTGTTTAATTGATTGATTTATTGAATATAATGTGTATTATGAAATGTATAAACTTTATGATCTGTATTGTTAATATTTTATTTCTATTATTAACTTTTATTAAAAAAAGTCAGATAATCGTCAATGCATAATAAAGTAAATAAATAAATAAATTAATTAATAGTTTTTATAAAAAAAATATCAACTGCCGCCGCATTTACATTTATACAAGTCCTTACATATGACTATCCATCAGGTCTTTGGGTTATTTTCCAATAAGGGAAACTACTTACTAAGAAAATATATGAGTTTCAAAGACTATAAAGACTCTTTTTCGTTTATAATCTGTGCACCTGTAGACAACAAAAAGATTTTCAGATTCAAATCTTTATACGTACTGATCTCCGGTCTCCTGTAAAAGATATTATTATATATTTTGAACATTAGAGGAGCATAGACTTATCACATTACAATGGGGTGCAAGCGAGAGGTAAGATGTTGATGTTACTTGATGTGAAATACGGTGTAATGTTGCACGCTTCTTATTAATATTCGAAAATAAAGAATATTGCCGTTTGCCCTAGGGCTTCGAGTGTGTATTGAGGTGGCGATGGCGCTCGGATTTACTCTGTTATCGATACATTTCAGTTTGAAAGTGAACACTTCGTACAAATCTATTCGTTCGCGTTTATGTTTGACTTATTATTTTATTCTGACATTTTAAACTTTTGGCAGGGTCCTTGGTTGCAGTTAGGATTCCTGAGTAAAATAAACGCGAGTGAAAAGCGAATTGGTAGTGCTCTTGACCCGATACGCCAGAAGGTGAAATTTCCAATCACGCTAGTAGAGAAAAATCAACATTTTTTAACGACAAATTTTAGTTGCATAAAGGCTTTTTCTTTGAACCTGAAAAGGTTCTAAGAACTAGGAAAACTAAGAACTAGATTTTGTTCTATTCGTAATTTTTTTTAGTAATAGGGCTTAAATGGCGCATGTGTTTTTTGTTAAGGTAGGTAGGTTTTAGGAATGAAGAATAAATATTACGTCTCTGTTTTCGGAACGAAAAGATAGAATGATCTACAGCAGTCTTTCCCAAAGTGGGCGATAACGCCCCCTTGTGGGCACTGGAGGCCTAGAGGGGGGCGGTAAGGGGCCCATAAAAAATTGGGGGCGCTGATGTGATTTAAGGGGGCGATGGGTGATTTATAACTTCAGCTACTTCATATTTTAAAATTCACTGAAATTAAAATCCTCCTACTACACAACATCCATTTATTAGTTCATATTTATATCCTATTTTATTGTACAAATAAAAACTAAAAATATTTAAATATTTATTATATTTAATGCGTTCACAACGCTATTTATATTTTAAGATATTTGGTATGTAATAGGTGTCAAACACTGAGAAATATTCATGTTTAGAATAGGGTTTAATTACACTCCAGGCGAGACTAATATGTTAATGAGGTTTTTAAGGTGAAAAAAAATGGGGGGCGCTACTAAATAACGGATTTTCAAAGTGGGCGTTAGACGAAATAAGTTTGGGAACCTCTGATCTACAGAATAAACACGCGTTACGACACGCGGTGACGCGGAAACAGTCGCAATATTTCATAATTAAATAAGGAAATGTGACTTACTATAAATAGACCATAATTTTAGACGACTTTATTGATTTCAGTCTTAAAATAAACGATCGACACTATTTAAAAAAATACTTATAAAACTTTAAAATGCATTGCCGAATTGCTTTAATTACTTTTCTTTTTATACAAAAATCTGTTTAAAATATTTTTTATCAAGGTGGATGTATCCTGATCCAGAATATCGATACGCATCGGCGCATCACTAACAGGAGCAACCTCGATGGTGAGCGATAGTAGTGGTCGCGCCGCGGGCCGCGTACGCGCCACCCTTTCATTTTCTAATTATATAACTGGCAACACTGGCCCGTGCGCGACCGCGCCGTAACTTCTACAATTTTGAATTTAGAATTACCGAGCATTATGATACGCGGCATCTTAGCATTATGCGACCAACCTCCGGGCTGGGCGGACGTGCGTGTCTTTAACTCGTTATTGTTATTTGTGGCATATGCTTTATAGCCCGCTAGAAGCTATTCGACTATTTTTATATCAACTTACGTGTAAATTATGGGAACATTCACCAATATGAAGGAACTTATAGTCACGCAACGTCTATTGGATGAACAGTAAATGATAGAGAAAAGTAACGGATTTAATTATGATGATAGTTATTGTTAAGAGTGTTGTATGGGAATTTAATGGCCCTAACATGAGACGAAGAATACATGACCGAAGATATAAGGAGGAGCAACCTGCTCCTTCTTATTGGTATTACATAATTTATTTTATTGTATACTCTAAAATTAATGATATAGTTTCGTACAGCAATAAATTTATTTCATCTTTATCTTATCTTATGTATGAAGTAGGGACTATAAAAAGGTTCTGTCTTTATTTTGACTTTCATTAGAAACCTTTAAAAGTTTATTATACGAACAGGCTAACATTGAAAAATGGATTTAAATTGTTATCTTACGATATAAGAGGGGATGGTGCAAAGCCTATAGATATTGTTTATTTTTATACCTATTTTGCAGATTGCTAGAAACGCCATAATCAAAACCATTTAGATATTGGTTTAAGCACTACTCAGAAGTATTTTTTTTACAATGGCAATTCTATCCAAGCCATTTATAAAGTTGCTTTCCTTTCACTCTAAAGATTCGATTAAAATATGAATTTTACATTCATTACTTTTAATGAGGCCACAAATGCGTAGAGATCTGTTGGAAAACATTAACAGAAAGGGGTAAAGGGGGGTTACAAGAGAACAGTATTGATTCCCCCCGGATTTGCGGGTGCATATTATAATCCGCACCGTGAAAATGGTTAATCGAATGGTATTATTCAAATTGGTCGCCCGAGGCGGGTGCGCGTCGTGTCATGCGTCGAGCTCTTATAATCGTATAGACTCGTGTTTGTATCGATAATTTTGGTCGATTGTCATCAAGCGCATCACTAATGAGTGGATTAATGGGCCGGTTAAATGTCAATTGAAATTAAAAAAGTATGGACAACACAATTTAAAGTAATTAAAACTTTTTTCCTAAAGACTATGTGCCTTACAAATAAACAAAGAACAAGCTTCGAATAATTATTCCGTGTTTTGTTCCTGTCATGTAAACGTCATTTCAAATTAGAGAAAAAGAGAAAAAAAAACGGAATTAGCTTGTTTTTTGTTTATTTGTAAGAATCTATAGTAAAGGAAATGGAAGGCACTTTGTTAACGTTTACAACATCATTGAAAATACGATAGCTTTATAGAAATATTTTGTTAAATATTGTGTAATACCTAAACATATAGAATAATATTAATCATTCTAATAAATATATAAAATTGATTTGTACTACTGTTATTGTATTTACGATGACAGTAACACTAACTAAAATACATCTATAGTAACAAAGTTCCTTTTTTTACTATTATATGAAATACTAGCTGACCCGGCGGACTTCGTACCGCTTTGACAGTGTCCATCATTAAGTTAAATATATATCAATGGTTTTCATGACAACAAAACAAACAAATCATTTTGTATTGGAAAATTAAATTGTCGGAATTAGTATTTTTTTAATATTTTTTTTTTAATATAGCCTATGTTACTCAGCGCTAATGTAGCATTCTAATGGTGAAAGAATTTTTTAAATCGGTCCAGTAGTTTTTGAGTTTATTCGTTGTAAACATACATACATACATACATAAAAAAATACAAAGGTTTCCTCTTTAAAATATTAGTATAGATAACGTAGTATAGTATCAACAGTAAATATCAAAATATACAGACGACAGAAAGTACAGGAGAGTTTTATTAAAATAAACCACTTTCACGCGTTTATTTTATACACAAATGTGTAGTGTTCGCTAAAATTAGGAAGACAATAGGAGAGTTTTAATTAAGAAACCTCATATTAAAATTGTCGTATTTTGAAAAGTGTATAAAATACCGCTAAATCTATAGTAAAGCACATCACTACCACGCCACTCGCAAGCATGACACTAGATGACGCTACGCAGCAAACATGGCGGATTGGCGGGAAGTTGATAGGAATCTTGGGTAATTTTTTTGCGGGAACATGATTATATATCACTCCGGGCAAGTTATTTATAAAGTGCAACCTATGATGCTATCTCGCGGTCGATATAAAGCTGTCTTTTAATCAAACTGCGATGGGTTGAAGCGTATTGTTAGGCCCCATTTACAAGCGAGCTATTCTCTATTTCTTGTTCTCCTCTTCTTTTATTTATGGTATGTTTTGTGTTTACTGCTGAACACAACTCCGCCAATAACGCCAATTTCGCCAAACACGGAAGGATTCGTATGAAATAAATTATAATTTTGCGTCGTAATAATTATGTTAAAGTAGAAATGTCATTTGACGACTTAAAGGTTTCTTTTGAAAAACTGTGTTGATGTTAATTTTTATGGTGTTAAAATTAAAGTAGTATTAAAAGAAAATGAAATGAAATATATTTATTAGAAGCATGAGTTAGGTTTATGACGATTGGACAAATCGGACATTTAAAATTCTATAACTATGCAATCAAAATGGAGTAGATACTCATATATCACAAATGTTGAAAAAATTTCCACGAGCAGGATTTGAACCTGCACCCTTCTGACATTCCGGGTCAGGTGCTCTTCCAATTGAGCTATCGTGGTTCTAACCAGCCCGCCGAAATTATTTAACACTTTTTTTACTTTGAAAGCCAAAGGCGCCCATTCAATGTCAACAACTACCGTCACTAACATCCGATCATAATATTTTTACAAATATTAAAGATCAGTTAAGAAGTAAGCAAGCTAATAAAATTGGAAGAGCACCTGACCCGGAATGTCAGAAGGGTGCAGGTTTAAATCCTGCTCAATTTGTTCGCAACAAAATTTGCGTTAAAAATTATTTTGAACATTTACTCATATACCATTATATCTAAATATTAAAATCAAAGTATTTTTTATTCAGATAATAGCAGTTTCTTGTTAGATGATAGCCATCTATCTATCTATGTTTCTCTCATTTATTTAACTATTGTATTTAATTTTACTCGAAACAGAGACGAACCTCACCAAATATGTCCCACCGGAAGACCTGCGCTGCTGCGACGTTGTGCTCAATGCCGCAGCAGCTTACGCTGAGGTGGGCTCTAGTTGGCCTCACACACACACACACCATTGCTCTTTTTTTTTCTATTTTATTTGTTTGTTTGTTTGTTTTTAGTCTTAATTGATCTGTCTTTTTGTTTTGTGTGAGGTTAATAAATGTTTTTTTTTATTTTTTTAATATGGAATTCTTTCTTCTTTCTTTCTTTCTTTTCTTTTATTCTATCTCTCTATCTATCTATCTATCTACCTATCAGAACTTGGTAAAAGAGAAATTGACAGGGTCGTTTATTAGACTGATCGTAACACTCAATTACAACTGTAGCGGCATGCACTTATTCCACCTGACCTTTTCAATAGAAAACTCAATCCATATCTTGATTAATTGGACGGAAGAACTGTAATTATAACTTGATAGCTGGCTGAGCGATTACCTATTACATTGTTAGTGTGTTGACACGATGACGCCTCGAGCGTTTTGGAAACTACGAATTGAACGGACTTTGTAAATGTGTCGCCATTATATCAATGTTAGAGCATTGTTGTTCCGGCAGCTAGGTAAGATAGTTCACCGTCGCCCTTATTACACTTAGCATCAGGTAGATGAAGGTCAGGTACTTAAGAGGAAATACTGAGGTCGACTGATTATTATGAATTAGACAAAATCAACGTTTCGTAGTCCCCTGATTCCTCCTCCAAAACTAGACCGATTTAATTACTTTTTTCATTAAAAATTAAAGCAAAGCTTTGACTGTGTGCCTATGTTTTGCTTTTTCTCATAAATTAATTATTAAAAAAGATATGAACCTTTAAAAACCTTGAAAATTGGCCAGATTTTCGCTGTGTTCAGACATCCAGCAAACAAATTTGACGAGATTATATAAAAAAGCAAAACATAGGGACACAGCCAAAGCCTTTTTTTATTTTTTAATGAAAAAAGTAATTAAATCGGTCCAGTTTTGGAGGAGGAATCAGGGGACTACGAAACGTTGATTTTGTCTAACTTTTCATATTATCAGTCGACCTTAGTTTTCCTCTTAACCATCAAGCTAGCCATCTTCGGGCTTACCAGCGCCGTTCCGACTAGGAGTCGAAGTGGTCGCCATGACTGAAATCGGGTAGACCGATCTTCATCATCATCACTTACGCGTACTCACATCAACCCTTCCTCTAGGCTAGGAACACTATGTTCTATAATAAGCCCAGTGTTTGACATCGCCAAAAATTAACATAATTATACCTATTATTAATTTGAAAAAGACAAAGTGTTCAAAAAATTTCATGAGCGGGATTCGGACCCGCACCCCATGTATCGTGACTCATCAAGAAGAATTTTAGACAGTTTTTTAGACCCTAAGCCTAAGTACCAAATAAATTAAATGACTGTACAAATATTATTTTTGCTTCCCAAAATGGATAAATGCTCACCAAATTTTTACACTATTATTCAAATGATTAATTGAGGATACAGCTGCCCTACTCCTGTAGGTCAATTATTTAAATGATTGAGGATACTAGCTGCCCTACTCCTGTAAGTCACGTGATAGGTTAGAAATTTAAGACAATCGCGAAGCGCAGCGTAGCGATTGTCTTGAATTTCGAGGTTATTACCAATATAGTTATATTGATGTTATCTATTTGGTGACAAAATAACATATTTAGTCTGAAATGCAGTTAAAAGCTATTCATATATTTTTATTGCATTTAATAAAAATATAAATTGTATCCTTTTTATAATATTTTAGGAAACACAATTTGGTGAGCATTTATCGGTTTTGGTGGGCGTTTCGAATTTTATTGGTAGTAGAATTGCTACATTTTTGGTAGGCTTTTAAACACAAGCCTATTGGAAATATGTTAGCACCTTAAAACCGTTTTAATTGTTTGAAAAAAGCCTTAGGGCCAACACATGCTAGGTACGTGCGTACAGAAAGTACCTACGCAAGATGTAACGTGATGCATGATAAATGATCTCCTAATAACCAAGCGAATGAGCTATACTTATGTTAGACATGTTATGTTTCACCCAGGGCTGGGAAAACCGGTATTTTCAAAATAACCGGTATCTTTGACTTTAATAAAGTACCGGTAAAGATTTGATACCGGTATTAATAATACAGGTTAACCGATGAGTATTATTGTAACAGTATACCGGTGTTATACATCATAATACAGGTACCAATACCGGTACCAGGCCATTTATTAGTGATTGATTAGTAAATAAATGAGTGGCGCTTGGATTGGCTAACTGCACGCATTGCGCTCTCGTATCGTTAGTTTGCCTGTTTATGTTGATTTCGCGCGGCCGCAGTGCTCTGCATATCACGTGATAAACAGACTGGCAATGTCGCAGGTAGGTACCGGTATTTTTGAGGTACAATACCGGTTTTCATTGAAGAATCGGTATCCAGTAACCGAAAAGGAAAATACAGATATTTACCGATATGATACCTGTATTGTTGGTACCGGTTGCAAGCCCTGGTTTCACCGTACGAGTAGTTGGCGAGTTCCTAGCAATTTACTTCGAAAACTGTATAAAGATATGTAATCAGTCCTTTCCTATCAGCTCTTATAATGCCATTATGCAGTAAGTGGGAACGTGCTTTGTCCAATTTAGTTTTTAACGACAAATGTTATGAAATATATAGAAAACAGTATTAATAGTGAAGTAGTTGAAGTAGTAGTGTTGCCACAACATCAATGAGATCTGTGATTAATATAAAAAGAGAAATAAAACCTAAAATGCTAAGTTAGCATCTAAATAGTAGTTTGGGTGCTAACTTTGTATTTTTAGGTGCTAACTTAGTATTTTTGTGGGTTAGGTTAGGTTAGTTTGGTGATCGATTAAATACAACCCATATAAAAATATTATAGACACTAATTTATAATTAGACACAATAAATAATACCCACCTATCAGTTCTAAAAGCTCAAGATCTTGACCGGATCATATGAATTTCTGTACCATAAAGTGGTTTACAAACACTCAATGGATTGTAAATAAATATTTTTTATATTTTTTTTATGACGTCATAGCTCACCATACACATATAATTTTGCTTTGACAAACAAAAAAGTTTGCCTTTTGAATAACCTACTCAGTACCCTCGGAACAACAACTTAAGCTATTCAGAGTGGCCATGTATCCACAAATATTATGTAATTCCAATACATAGGTAGGTAGAGTAATTGCACTATTGTTCGACACTTTAAGCCCAGAGTTTGACACAGGTTCCGTCGCCAAAAAATAACATAAATTTTCATTTTGAAAAAAGACAAAGTGTTGAAAATATCCACGAGCGGGATTCGAACCCGCACCCTATTGAATAGGGCTCCTTTGGCTTACAAAGTAAAAGTAGATAGTGTTGATTAATTTCGGCGAGTTGTATTGAGCCACGATAGCATAGTTGGTAGTGCACCTGACCCGGCATGACATGGGGTGCGAGTTCGAATCCCGCTCGTGGATTTTTTTCAACACTTTGTCTTTTTTGAAATTGTAATTTGTTCGCAACAATATTTGCGTAAAATTATATGTAAATAATCATAAATTTTAATTGCAATTTAACGGGATGACAGCTAGAAAGCATGAGGTCTGTATTCAATTGTTGCCAAAGACTACCTAAGTTAGTTACTGACCCTATTGTTAATGGTTAAAGGAGAGTATGTCGATCACTGGTTCTTGTCGAAAACCGGTGAAACTGGGTAGTTTCACCGGTAGAGTTACCTATCTAAAGGAAATAAAACTCATTTAGAAGACAACCTACGTCAACAGCATGCAGTATTTACGCCAACTTTACTTAACGCACGCACTTGCCAGTGGCATCATACCGTGACATCAAAAAGCGCGCCAAACGCACCGGGCATAGACAATTTCGCGCGCGATAGATCTCTATCTCATCTGTGGTTTGGTCACGTGACTACCCGCGGCAGCCACGCGACCATGTTTGCGGAGTGAGGTGCCCTTTATTAACTTCGACTTGTGGGTAGTTTGGAAATCAAGAGGAGCGTTATTATGTAAGCTTAAAAGGGAACTCTTGAGTAAGGGGTATAGGCAAGTAAGGGAGCGGTCGGAAACACAAGAAAAACAACAAAATTCTTACTATCCAGTAATTAAATTCTTGATGGATTTGAGTTTTTTTTTTTTAATAATTATACAGGATTATTCCTAATTACATAATTTATGAACAAAAATCTAAATTGTTACAGTAAAATATTCAAATAAAATCATTCTATCGTTATAATTAGACATTCGTGAAAAATATAATAATATAACTAAAAAATTACAAGATTACATAAAATATAATATATATATATATATATATATATAAATGATGTAATCTTGTAATATAAATGTATGTATAAATCATGTGAGAAACTGTAAGCCTTACGTTGCTATCAGCCATTTATTTGCAACAGTTTTTAAATAGGGTTCATGTATGAAATACATTTGCAAATGATTTAATTATATAAGAAACAAGAAAGAAATGTTTTAAGACCTCCGTAGTCGAGTAGCTCGCCGGATTCTGGTGATGCCATCTCCGAGGTCCCGAGTTCGATTCCCGGTCGGGTCAATGTAGAAAAACGAACTTTTTCTATATTTTCGCGGGTCGGGGTGGTTGTGGTACCGTCGTTGTTCCTGATTTCCATAACACAAGTAAGCTACTGTCTTTGGAGTAAAGCAATGTAAATGAAAAAAAAATAAAAAAATACTCTATTGTACACCATACCATAGACTTAGAGAGGACAATACAAGAAGAAGTACAAATGACGGCCTTATCGCTAAAAAGCAGGCATTTCTTCCAGGAAACCATATGTTGAACTGGACATAAAAGCTAAGAAATGAGCGGTTAATGGTGTTTTCCGAAATATTAATTGACGTTTAATTGACATACAATATAAAAATGTATGTAATGTTGTCTAAAAAAAGAGTATTTTAAATGTATGTATGTATGTATGCATGGAGTTTGGTTTCGTAGTGGCACCAGTTGAGCGGTTAATGGTGTTTTCCGAAATATTAATTGACGTTTAATTGACATACAATATAAAAATGTATGTAATGTTGTCTAAAAAAAGAGTATTTTAAATGTATGTATGTATGTATGCATGGAGTTTGGTTTCGTAGTGGCACCAGTATTCGACATAGTAACACAGAGTTTGTTTAACACCAGTTTTTTTCACCTAAAAATAATGTTCCTGTTTTTTTCTTTTTTTTTTTTTTTTTTTTCTAATTTGAAATGAAATTTACATGACGGGAACAAAACACGGAAAATCTATTCCAAGCTTTTACTTAGTTTATTTTTTTTTTCTTTAGTTGATGGCTTCGTGCGATTAGCACATGTAGCCAGTGTCAAAGTAATTTTTCTTACAAGTAATACTTAAATTAACAATATTTCTGTCCTGTATGATGATGATGAATGATAATAGAAATGAGAAGTGAGAAATGATATACCCCCCAACCCCTCGAGTATCTCAGTAAAGATTTGGGGCTTTACTACTTAGCGAGGACTTCCTCGGGCGGACTTCTTAAGAGAATTTAAAAAGTGATGTTGCACTGTTTTATTTCATTTGCCAACACTCATGCACACTCACGAACACTTAACGGCTAATAATCCACCATTATTTTACATTAATATTCGACATAACACAAATTTTAGAAAATAAAACAGAACCGCAGACATGATTCTTCACTTTCCCGTCAAGAAGTCCTGTTTATTATTTAGTAAGGCCCTAATTCTTTTTTTTCTTATTTAGTGTAACTAGTGTTTGACTCAATGACCCAGTGTTCGCCACTGGTGGTCGTCAGCAAAAAAAATATGTAGAATTTCATTAAAATTTTACTAGACGCCAGCAAGGAAGAAGGGGGGAGTCTGTTTTAATTGTAGCTATCGTAAAAAATCTGTTGCTAACCACTATTTTTATTGTAAGTAAGTAAATAGCCTATCTATTGAGGAGCTCGATGGCGCAGTGGTTAACGCGCCCGGTCTGCGAAACTTTCGCAAGGGCCGGTCATCGGATGGGTGACCAAAAAATCAATCATCTCGAGCTTCTCCGTGCTTCAGAAGGTACGTAAGCCGTTGGTCCCAGCTGCATTAGCAGTCGTTAATAACCACCAATCTGCACTGGGCCCGCATGGTACTAGTTTATGGCCCGTTCTCCCTATCCATCCATAGGGAAGGCTCGTGCCCCAGCAGTGGGGACATAAAAATGAGCTGATGATGAAATAGCCTATCTCTTCTCCCACTGCTGGGCAAAGGCCATCATTGAAATCAAGTCATTGCTAAAATTGATGGGTAATGGCTTAATCACCACGCCTGCTATATGCGGGCTGGTGATCACAAACCCGGGCTATGCATCGAAAAATCCGAGACACACCGGTGGTCAGGGCTGCAGAGTGAGGAACCTCTTGACAATACGTGCCGTGTCACGGAGTACTGCTTTCTGACTCTGACTCTTGATCCAACCATCAAGCGAGTATTATTATTATTTTGATTACTAGCTGACCCGGCTGAATATAGCCTGTTACTCAGCGCTAATGTAGCATTCTAATGGTGAAAGAATTTTTAAAATCGGTCCAGTAGTTTTTGAGTTTATTCGTTGCAAACATACATACATACAAAATACAAAGCTTTCCTCTTACGAGGGCTGCACTAAAAGTATCGGGAATGGAATATTACCACTGATCCTGTCATATTTAAATCTTTTTAATTGAAAACTCCTTGGTTTTAAAAATCGAATACCATTTATTTATTTAAAAAAAGATTCTCGGTCTTGTCACAAAGTTTTGTCAAACTTGTTTAGTCGTTGAGAAAATGGAATTGACTCGAGAAAATTCAAGAGCGATGATTTATTATGACTTTCGAAGTGGTTTATCACAAAAACAGTGTGTTGACCGGATGATTTCTGCATTTGGTGATGACGCCCCATCCAAAACCAAAATTTATCGCTGGTTTGCTGAATTTCAACGTGGACGTGTCAAGCTCAGTGATGATCCCCGTCAAGGTCGTCCAAAAACTGCAGTCACCCAAGAAAACGTTGATGCTGTGCGTAAGCTGATTGAGGAAGATCGACATGTGACATACCGCGAAATTCAGGCAACTTTAGACATTGGCATGAGTCAAATACAAATAATCTTGCATGAACAATTAGGTGTAAAAAAGTTGTTTTCCCGATGGATACCGCATTCGCTCTGTGAAGAGCAAAAAGCGGCTCGCGTTACTTGGTGTGTCAGAACTCTCGAAAGATTCCACGCAGGATCCTCAAATGCTGTATACAACATCGTATCAGGTGACGAATCCTGGATATACGCGTACGAACCCGAAACAAAAAACCAGTCACGAGTTTGGGTGTTCGAAAATGAGTTAAAGCCAATAAAAATTGTTCGTTCACGGAGTGTTGCAAAAAAAATGGTGGCCACGTTTGTCTCCAAAACCGGCCATGTTGCGACTATTCCTCTTGAGGGACAAAGAACGGTTAATGCAGAATGATATGCTAGCATTTGTTTGCCACAGGTCGTTTCTGAACTCCGTAAAGAGAACTGCAACCGCCGCATCATCCTCCATCACGACAATGCGAGTTCTCACACCGCGCACAGAACAAAAGAGTTTTTAGAGCAAGAAAACATAGAATTATTAGACCATCCGCCGTACAGCCCCGACCTAAGCCCTAATGATTTCTATACTTTCCCTAAAATAAAGAATAAATTGCGTGGTCAGAGATTTTCATCACCTGAAGAAGCTGTGGACGCCTACAAAACGGCCATTTTGGAGACCCCAACTTCCGAATGGAATGGTTGCTTCAATGATTGGTTCCATCGTATGGAAAAATGTGCCAAATTTTGCGGAGAATACTTCGAAAAGCAATAAATACATTTTTAAATAGTTATGTTGTGTCACTTCCTTGATTCCCGAAATTTTCAGTGCCGCCCTCTATTAGTACCTATAGAAAAGAAAAAAATATTACAATCACTGGTTATTGTTAAAGGTGTCACTACCCTACTACAGTTATTCGTCAACCTCTAATAATTACAATAAAACCAATTTTACAATTAAAGCTTTAAAGCTTACTAGCCGTCACCCATATATCATGGGGAGTGTTGTGAAGAATTGTTCGACTTGATCCCTGCCGCTGCTTTCCTTCACCGCACTACACGCAATCGACTGTCATTCCATCCACATCACTTTGATGAATGGCGGTCTACTACTGTGCGTTTTTCACGAAATTTCTTGCCTCGAACTACAGTGTTGTAGAACCAGCTTTCGGCAGCGGTATTTCCGGATCGTTACGACCTTGGGATCTTCAAGAAACGAGCCTATTCCTTTTTTAAAGGCCGGCAACGCGTCTGCGATTCCTCTGGTTTTGCGGGTGTCCATGGGCGGCGGTGATTACTCTCCATCAGGTGACCCGCCTGCTCGTTTGTCTCCTTCTTATATAAAAAAAAACCCGCCCGCTTCGCTGTTCGAAAGCAATGGATCAATGAATACTAAATAAAATAATTATTAGGGTTACCAACATCATCAGCTAATCATTTGCACAATCTCATGTTCTTACTACATACTAATTTTCAACAATCGGTCAAGCCGTTCTTGAGTTATAAGAGGACATACAGACAGACAGACAGACAAAAATTTCAAAAATCGTAGAATTGGTGTCAGTGTGTCATAAAACGAATATTTATCCCAAAATTTATCAGAAAAATTGCATGTACAGACAGAGCCTACAGATTTACATAGCATATAGATATAGATAGATATGGGCAACACATTTTCTAAGCCCGATTGGCCAATACAAATACATCTGCTCATGTGACCTATTCGAATATATTATTTAGTTAATTATCATAGTTGATATTGCAGCGCTGCCGATGTTAGCTCATCTGTAATCCGCACTGTCAACAGCCGCACAATTCTGAGTGACACTTGACGTCTGCATCTGTAATCCTATGGTACAATAAATGGATGTGGCATTTGGTGAGCGCAATATTCTGATTATGAATCTGACACTGCATTTGACTGTTTTAAGCTCGGAATAATAACTAAGGGTCTTACAAATAAACAACTAATAAGCTTCGAATAGTTATTCCGTGTTTTGTATCTTTTACTCTAATTCGAAATGACGTTTACATGACAGCAACAAAACTCGGAATGACTATTAGGAGCTTATTCTCTTTTTATTTGTATATTATGGAGATAGCTATAGTAATTGTTCTAAAGTTTTAAGAAAGCCCTTGTCAAGTTTCAAATCCGTTCTTCTAAATTCGACGTATGTCATTGTAAACTTAAAAACATACGTTTAATTTTTGGGAAAAGTCCTGAAAAATCTTCCACGAGCGGGATTTGAGCCCGCATCTTAATATTCATAGGTATTCATAGGTATAGGTAGGTAGGTAGGTAGGTAGGTAATTTTGGACGATTCAAAAGCACTTATTCTTAAGATTATGGTTATATATAATTTTACGCAAATATTGTTTCATTGATTTGCCGAAAAAATTAACTTTAAAGTCTGTTTTGATAACTAAATGTATAAAGCTCTTAATTAAAAATCACGTTTTTATTGTATCCTCATGTATATTATTGTAAGTACCTGCTTTATCTATTCCGTGATATAAAAGCCTCAATTTTTTTTTATTATCTCTAATTAACTCCATCTACCGCATCCGAACCCTTCGAACGTCCATTCAAATATACAGTCAACAACCCTAAAATGAGCAATGCGCTCTTACCAACGAGTGTTGATTTTTGTTCTCAGCTCGCAGGGCGGGGCGGCCAATACCCCCGGTTCCCAGGGCTAATGAAATATCGGTCCACTAGGGAGTTGGTCACCTAATAGTAAGCCGGTTAGCACCACGAGAAGCAAGTAAACGAGATTATGGCAAGACTTGCGGACGTCAGCGACTCTGCTCCTGCCCATATCCCGTGGGAAATCGGCGAAATTTGGCATGACAAGAATTTGTACTATAGGTTGATGTAAGTAAGGTAAGTAAATTGGCTATCAGTATATATTTTTTAATTATGTTTATTTGTATCAGGCAACAATAGCTCGTTAGTAGCATACTCGTAAATACCTTATCTTAAGGGTGCGCCAACCAAAAAAATCTTAGTATCAAAGGGAACGTGTTTACAATTAGTCCGACCCATAAATTTATAACACACTATAGTTTTTTCTACAATATCATTTAAAGTTGGGCAAACATTATGAAAACGAGTTGCGGCGTTTAGTTGATATCTTATAGTTTATCTAAATTATTATACCTCTAATTATGTCTAAACAATCATCAATGTCTTAACTACAAATCGTCCGTCTCACATTTTCGATTTATTGAGCGGTTTTTTTCAATTATCATTTTTCAAATTAACTCACACACAGTCACTCAGCTATCAAGGCGTTACACATATTTATTTATATTTTTTGATTCTTTACTCTTTTAAAAGTTCTTGTTCCTAGTGGTTATCATAAAAAGGAACCTCTGCAAAATTACAGCTTTAAATATTTTATTAAGGCATGAGTTAATATTTTATGTATTATCTCATATTTTACATAATAATGTTATCATGTACGATTAATTATTAAAAAAGTAAGTATGTGACGTGCTTAGGATATATTTTTTTAAATAATTAAAAAAGGCCACACCGACAAGAGCGTTTTCCAAGGAGTTCTAATATCATACCAGAAAAAAAAGTAAAAAAAAAAAAAAAAAAATATAAAAAGAAAACAAAACTTTTGAAAACAGAACGTCGCTTTCGTAACATCAAACGAGGTCGGTTACCAACACATCATCAAAACGAAACAACCGGCATCATTACTAAATCTGCATAACTGCATTTGCGTGCGGTATTGTCGCTTACTGCGGCCCCTTGGGACTGCAATACTACCGCTCGCTTAAACCTTCAGAGCTTTGACGGCACCAACTTCTTAGCAAATTGCATCTTAATACAAGACAATAAAACTCAAAATTGATCTTTACATTTGTACACATTGAACGTTATTGCATTAAATAAGCGAAAATTTGAAAGTAACGTCGTTTGTCACAAAAAAGACTTTAACGCGTTACAAGATAGATGCTTTTGATTGATGTTAGATGTGGAGTTGTGACGTTGTTGTACTGAGTTAGCAATATGTCAACCCCATAGTTATTATATGCAAATAATACGCATAATTTGGGGTTAGCCCTATTCCGTGTTTTATCTACTTATCTGTGAAAATGGCTCAATTAGTGATGCGTGAGGAATGAGGATACGCTATCTTGACGCGTATGAAATATGTTAAATGATTTATCGTGATGATAAATTTTGAATAGTTAGGGGGTGGTTTTATGGAAATCGTACTTGTGATAGTGAATTTTGATACGATCTCGCTCTGAACTTTGAATACGGATATAGATCTCGTTTTAAATATGTAGGTCCTTTTAGGTTTCCTATAATTGTGTAATAATAATTACGAGTACCTACGTAAATGTAACACTAAGAAACAAAGTTAAGATAAGATAATTGTTTACTTCACTTTGACGTAATATAAAGATGTAAATAGGGTAGTGGCGCCAGTGATTGACAGGAACCAGTAATCGATTTTTTTTCTTTGATCATTAAAATAGGGGTTAGGAACCCATTTTCAGTTTCAGACCCCTATTTTAATAGTTCTCTTTTTCTCTATTTTGAAATGACGTTTATATGACAGGAACAAATCGCGGAATAACTATTCGGACCTTATTCTTTGTTTATTTGTAAGGCACATAGTCTTTAACAACATTGCCAGGCCTTCCGGGCTTCGTAGCGATCATCTTGTAAAATTTCAATAAAAACTTAGGTGTTAGTTTTTGGCGATGAACATTGTAAAAACGGGTACAAAGTTTTAATAATAATAATTTGTTTTAGTAAAACTTTACACGTAAAGGTACAATGTTACAAAAAAGTGCTGGCGTAAAAAAAACTATACGACAAAAAATCATCGTCTAAACCAAAATTTAAACAAACTTTTTATCGTGGCCCGCTAATCACAGGGCGGTCAAACGGTCAGGGAAAGCACGGCGATTAGTGCCAAAGACAAGGGTCGATCGTGTGAAACAGATAATGTGTACCGTGGTTTTACATGGAATCGTGAACTTTTGAGTACTTATAATTAGTGGTTCCTTTGCCCTCGCTTATTAAAAAGTTTTCTTCATTTTTTTTCACAAATGTGACAACTCGTGTGTACGAACGACGTGTATGTAATGAATGACGTTCTAATTTCAAACCGCGGGTATTTTCCTCAAAACATTTTTAGTTCGTATCGTTTTCGTGATTGTTTTTCTTTTCAATAAATATGTTGGACTTTGCTGAGCCAGGAAATTTTAAAATTGACGTTGCCCCAATTTTTTTTTTGCCAACGATACAGCACGTTCACAAACACTTAACTATTATATAATATTCATCGTTATTTCACATTAACATTTAACAAAACACAAATGTAGTAAATAATAGTTAAAACATCATCGTCCATTTTTGGATACTGTCTTAAAGAAACACACTCAGTCAGCGAACCATCATCAATAATTATTCATTTCAAACCTTTAAACAAACATTCCGAGAAGTCACCCGCAACATTGGCAATCAACACCTAAAAAATAAAAAAGTAACAACTTTGGCGCCAGAACAAAGCGTGCCGCCATGTTGCGACGTTCAAAAACCCGCACTCAATAAATTACTGCGCCTAATCACCCCTAATTGGGATGTGTCGTGTCGTGACCCGGCTTAACCTTAGGTCGCTACGGAAAAAAGAGAAAAAAAAACAATGCAAACATAATGATACGGCGCGTTCGAAAATGTTCGGGCCACATTTTTAATAATTTCCGAACGTGGTCTCGTTCAAAAACTCTAATTATAGTACCACAAATTTTTAAGTATACAGATAGAGATATTAATAGTGTGTTTGCTTTTTTGTTGATTTATTTGCTTTTATAGATTCAGTGAAATTGAAGGTTGTAATCGTTTATGTTTTGCCGCTAATGGTTATAAATGTGTGTGACCGCTATAATGAATTATCGTAATGAATAGATACAATTCAGGCCCTATGTTTAAAAATAAAATCCTCTATGTTCTAGTGGCGAGATCACCTACCCGTTTCAGGCCGAAAGGGTTTGATTGCTTATCTACGTACCTATATTCGGTGTATTCAATAGTAAGAATAGAATATAATATTAGGTCCTTACCTATGAAATTCACGTTTTGTATGAAGATTTTTTATAACATAAAGTTTTGATACTAACGTTTTTTCAATTTTCTTAGTATCTATTTATGTTACAACTATAAAAATTTTTGGGCAGTGTGTTTGTTTCACTAGCTAAATATAGCAGCCCTTAAAAAGAGAAAAAATCAAGTCCCTTCAAAGCTACAATGAAAAACAAAAGGTCAATTCCGCTAACAAAAAAAGAAGTCAATTTAAAAAAAAAATTGGGCCATATAGACACAAAATTAAAAATAATTGTTATTACTGAAGCTTAAGTAACACTTTCTTAATTAAATGTGTATAATAATATTAACAACCGGTATTGAATTAAAAAGTAATAAACTTATTAACGAGTGGGAAAAAAATGTCAATTTCAATGTCAATGTCAATGTCAATTTGCAAGGACCTAATATTTTACTTGCAATAAAAGTGGTTAGTTATATTCATTTGATGGTCATATACATTTTTGTCTTTTCAGACATGCAATATTAATTTAATTTAAGGTAAGGCAGATGCTAAGACCTGGGGGTCGACCGCCTATCTCGCTTTCGATCGCTTCGAAGGCGAGGCGAGGAGGAGGCGTCATCTTGTAATTTCGAAAGCAATATGAAAGCAATATCGAAAGCTATAGGCTATAGCTTTCGATATTATTCGATATTATATTTCGATATTATATTAGAAAGCGAGGGGAGGACCTCGCTTTCAAAGCGATCGAAAGCGAGAGTGTTAGGCGGTTGGGGGGCTGGATAGCTACCATTATCTTATCTGAATCTGGAAGTTGAGGATTCCGAGTGAATTATGCTTCCACCATCGGCCACATCTTTACATACCATCTGCTGCAGAGGGATGTTCGATCACTACGCCTTTTTTTGCTGATGACCAGACGGCCTTTGCAGCTTCACCGTCTTTTTTTGTGGGCGACGAGAAACCTAATGGGTTCCTTAAGCCGATCGAAACACCGTTAGAGGTTTGGTTGCTAGATGGAATAGCAACACGCATGCGTATCTCCTTTCCCTATTAGATTCAGATTTCCTACTGGATCCGAGGGGTTCGGATTGGATCAGTCACGGCTTGAGGAGGGTTTAGTTTCTCGCCGCTCCTAAAAACACAGTTACGCTGTATAAAAGGACAACAAAGATAAAAAAAACGAATGTCAAGAGACCTGATGAGAACCGTGTTGCGAAAACTATTATGATAATGATAATGATAAAGAAATAGATTATTGCCTCAAAAATTACAACAAAACATACCATAAACTGCTTGTCTGGAAGAAATCGCTTGAAAGCGATAAGACCGCCAAATTGTAACTTTGTCATTTTTTTTTCTCTTTTGTTCATGTTTATGTTTTATAGTGTTGCAATTAAAGTTATATCTATCGATTTATCTACCTAAATAAAATACATATGTACAAAAAGTAAACACAGGATCAGAGGCTGGCTCAGCTCAGCTCGGAATAGGTCAGCTTTCAATGAGATTTTCTCAGCGAATTTTGTTATGGTAACTCTTTCCAACACCCGTGTCTCAAGTTTTCTGCAGCAAGTTGTATTTTTAATGAAGCCATTTTAACTTTTTTGTTTTTTAAATGTTGTTCACTATATTATGAAGAGAACTCGAATTCAATATAGAATACTAGAAGATTCATATCTCTCAGGAATGTACTAAAATTCCGCATGTTCCGTACGTCCGTCCGTCGATCACAATGAGCCTTCGCACAATACGAACGTGAAATGTCAGAGCCGCCTTCAGCCTTTAATCAGAGAAGCTCTTCCATAAATCAAAGAGGAATTAAAAACAAATAGCTTTGTTCAAAATCGTGGTTATTCCCAAAGTACTCCATACTTTTGTACTGAAAAGATATGAAAGATATGTTAGAAATTATTATTTTAAATATTTGTATTTAATGTTACATCCTACCAATCCTGTTAAAGAAGTACCTACTTTGAAGAAAACCTTCCTGGTATTGTTATACCTAAACGTTTTTAAATGGAAAGTGTCCTTTTATGATAGGGCACGCTGTTAGGGAGAAAAGAGCTGGACACTTGCTGAGTTTCTTGCCGGTTCTTCTCAGTACAAGATCTCCCGCCCAGAGTAGACAACTGATGGCATAGTGACATTCATAAGAGCTATTTGTAGCCTAAACTGAATTTTAATTTATATTTGGATTACCCATTGATTGTTTAAGTTTAAACCGTCTCTGAGGTCTACTGGGTCAGCATGATGAGTTATGGCCTGATCTCTCCTTGTGGGAGAGACTTTTTTATATAAATAAGGAAACATAAGCAATACCAATACGTCCGGTGAGACGCAGGTGGTTTTGTGAGATTCTCCCCCCGATCGAAAAAGGGCTAATACCCACTAAAACTTTCACCTAAAAACAACTTTTCACTAAATATTTCAATAGTATCTCCTTTTTTGTCATGTGATGTAATGTAATGTATATTTTAAATTTAATGTAAGGTTTTTTTTTTCTTTATTTAAATGTCGAATTTGGACAAACTGTGTACATTGTTTGGGGTTGCATCCCAGCTCAATATTTTTTTATATTAATTGTTTTATGTAATTTTGGATGTGACCTGTTAATGTACCTAAGTAAATAAATAAATAAAACACCTTTGCTCCACACGGCGACATAAGCAATCTCCGGAGTTGGAACGCCTAACTCAGCCCAGCAGTGGGACAATATAGGCTGTAAATGATGACTTGTTTCACAATTCAAGTATGTAAGAGTTCGATACACGCCAATAGTATCCGTCTAATCGATTGTACAACGATCGAGTAACGGTCGCTCGCGCGTCGTAATGCCGATCGTAATTGTCGGGTTGCGAGCGCGTGCCGCCCGCCCGGAGGCTAACCACGCATCTCTACTGAAGCTGTAGAGTTAGGCCCGTAGATAGATTGTAGCATTATCTAAGTGTAGCATAATTCTAATATTGAGATTTAGATCTTTTCTTATCTTATCTTATCTTAGTGGGGCCTGCTGAGGTTTCCCTCTTGCAGTAACATTTCGACCCATCGGGATTTTTTGTGCAACCCCGTCCTTTCACTCTTCTTCCTCTGTAAAGATAGATGCCATAAGTTTGGCAACATTCTTAAGAGCGATAGCCTGAAGTCTCCCGGTTTCGGATAGGCCGAACCCAGGAGTCCCATTCTTTTCCTAGCCAGATGGTCGCAGTCACACAGTAGGTGCTGCATTGACTCCGTTTCCTCTCAACATGCCCTACACAAGCTATTTGTTGATAGATGCATTCTGTAAAGCATTTGTTAATTAATTGTAAGTAAGTTGTTATAATTAATTTATGAAAGAAAAAGCAAAACATGGCGACACAGCCGAAGCCTTCCTTTAATTTTTAATGAAAAAAGTAATTAAATCGGTCCAGTTTTGGAGGAGGAATCAGGGGACTACGAAACGTTGATTTTGTCCAGTTTTTATATAGCCGACCTTAGTATTTCCTCTTAAAGTTAAAAATAATAGTAGGTAATACAGAAAACAGTACCTATAGCATAGCATGTGGGATCTTGCATACAGACTTTCGGTCCTAAGGAACCATATCATCGATGTTAAAGTAAAAAAT
The DNA here is from genome assembly GCA_963082485.1 of Eudonia mercurella. NCBI lineage: Eukaryota > Metazoa > Arthropoda > Insecta > Lepidoptera > Crambidae > Eudonia > Eudonia mercurella. The sequence goes on from OY720043.1 coordinate 5,880,878, forward strand.
ACGCAGACGAAAATCGAACCCGGAATACGTTTAATAAAGCCCGAGTGAAACTACAGAATATAAGTTCGTTGCCTGTCTTGTGGCCGTTTTCACCGACGGAGATTCCCGAAGTGCTGGCGATCCCGGAGTAATACGTCGCCTAACATGACCTTAAAGTTTCCAAAAATTGAGAATCATCAAAAAAATCTAACACAAAGCTCCAAATAAATTAGCAGCAGTAACAAGATATTATTATATAATCCTGTCATTTCTTTTCGTTTGAACTCAGAACAATAGATTATGGGTAGTTGACTGGTTAGTCAATAGATAAACTTTTAAGCAAATGTCAGAACGATTTTTTTTAACACCCTGAACGCCATTTGACCGACAAACAATTGAATATCTATTGAGTCTGGGCCCGGCGGCGGCGGTGAACCTGTTAATAGAAATTATATGGGAATAGTGTACTATGACGTCACTATTTTGTTCCGTCAATTCAGTGTTTATTAGTGACTTTTTAGGTTACAGAAATTCATGCTTATAGTAGAGGATCCCAACTAGAAACGACCTTCACCCATCTGTTTAATGGATAAAAAGTATTTTATATCAAATTTAATATATTAGAAAATATATCTTGAGTGGGTTGTCTAAAAAATTCCTGGCCAAACTATGATTAATTAAAAATTGAAAAATTACTTTTTATTAAATATTGCACTCATGAGTTTAACGAATAAATTTAATACCAAACGAAAGTATGAAGCCTATAGAATATACAAACGTTGGGTTGTCTATTTTTTTCCTGACCTGGGTTGGCAGGCATAAACAGGTAAATCGAAATAGTTATTTTCACCTATTTGCTTAATAAATAAATCTTTTATCAAAATGAGCGTTATTTAATTGCGAATACGATAATATAGGGTTGTCTGTAAAAAATCTGGCCTGAATGACGGTTGTCGAGTTTTGAAAGGTGAAAATTGTATGCGTGTGGAAACTTGTGACAAAGAGGTCCGATCTAAATATCCCGTGCGATAGAAGAAGACGTAGCGTTGTAGTTGAGAGCGACGAGACCGCCAGATGAAAAAGAGCGCGTATGCTATTTATACATGCAACAGAGAAAAAAAAATTATATGCCTTTTTGTCATTACACACGCGATATTAATGTTCTTCTGGATATAAATATGACAGCGATATGTACTTATCTTGAAATTTTCTTGTTATTTCAGGAAAATAAATAAAAATGAAAAAAGTTAAAAGTCAAAAAATTAAAATTAAAGGTTGTCGTTGTCAACATCCTTATTGTTTTAAGGGTTCAGACTACAAATCTACCTGATAGAAAATTTGGTCTGTACACTTGCTTTAACCCATTTAGACCGACCAGGCGTTTGTGTGTTTTTGTAAATGAAACTTTAAAATTATCACAATTAGGGTACATCTATATACTGTTTTTACAGGTGTTATAACACCCTGTCAGACTAAGTCGGTTAATGCTTCTCCTTAGCGAACCAAGTTTCCAAAGTGTTCGTTGTCTAACCGTCCCAATTTCTAATACATAACATAACGCATGTCGTGTGGGCGCATAAAAAAAACGCCGCCCGACCACATTTAAAAGGAAATTAAGATTTTATTTTATAGCCAGTCATTAAGTACTTTGGTACCGGTGAATTCAATAAATATCGCTATTCTATGATCTCGAGCTAAAGACATACTTCTTCTTGAGGATTTATTGTTGTTTTTTTATGTTTAGTACATTTTTATCTTGATTTAAATTAAGCATCAGTAACGATAAGCAGACTGATAAACAACATCCCTCTAAATTGAATAAGGACAAAGTATTGAAAAAATAAGTAATGAAAGTAAAGTAATGAAAGGAAAATATTGAAAATTCCCCGTGTGGTGCCGGGGGTAAAGAATTGCACCACCCCACCTCGTCCCGTGGGTGTCGTAGAAGGCGACTATGGGACCATTCCAGAGGATGGGCAGCAGCGTCTCTGTGATTATTCTCACCTTACTGCGATCGCCAACCCGCCTGCCAAGCGTGGCGATTATGGCAAATTCCCCTCAAAATGATTTATCCTTGAGGGAGGCCTTTATCCAGCAGTGGACGTCTTTTTGGCTGAGATGATGATGATGATTGAAAAAAAAGTCTACAAGCTGGCTTCGAACACGCACCCCACGACATGCCGGGTCAGGTGCACTATAACTATGCTATCATGGCTCAACCCAACTCGCCGAAATTAATCAACACTATCTACTTTTACTCTGTAAGCCAAAGGAGTCCTATTATATGCAAATAATCATAAACATCTCTCTAACAAACTATTGCTATATTATTATACACTTTTAAACATCCCCGTTCCATAGTTAGCAAAGACCGCGGCCTGCGTAGATCGGACAAAACGTCGGTTATAAAGAAGGTATGATACCTTTTACTAATTAGTTTTCGTTAATGCTCGTTTAAATTCTTTGTTAAACTATAGCAAGTTTACTCACGTTTACGAACCCTCCCTGTGACCATGAACCCTGTAAAGGTTTTCAAACGTCAATATGAAAATTAAAACGTGGGTAAATTCGCAAGAAGAGTTTTATTTTAATTAATACCATTAAAACAGATAAAATGAAAAAGATCATATACAACGTGTAACAAAAAGGTGTGGTCAAAATGAAAAGATCCAAAGTGTATCCGACCTAGATCTTGTATGCAGAGTTACTAGGACATGATTATTGACTTTAACGTGTTATGCAATTTTTAATTAAATATTTCTGTTGTGATGTCACATCAAAATAAACAAGTCTCAGCCCTAGTGGTTTAGTAACCTCTGTGTACTAACATTGATGATCACTGCTGCTTGCTTATGCGCGCCTGACGCGCATCACTTCACAAATATAAATATTTCATTAACCATTGCATGCCAAATTAAAGTTTATAATAATTATGTCTTAATGACCAACACATAAAAAAAACACTTTGGATCTATTCATTTTGTTTCTTTATTTTTTTTTTATTTTATTGTATTTTTGGGTGTTGTGATTGTCCTTTTTTGTGTTTGTTTGTGATGGAAAGTGTCCTTTATGATAGGGAATTTTCCAATATTTTTGACGCTGTAAGGGAGAAAAGAGATTGACACTTGCCGAGTTTCTTGCCGGTTCTTCTCAGTACAAGGTCTCCCGCCCAGAGTAGACTTACGAACCGATGGCATAATGACGTTCATAAGAGCTATTTGTAGCCTAAACTGAATAAATGATTTTGAATTTTAAATTTTGTTTGACCACACCTTTCTGTTTCACGTTGTATAATATACAAATTTTGTACAATTTTGTACATATTAATAATAATAATATTCAAGCAAGTATCAAAGATATCTAATTATCACCGTTATATAAAATCGCACCCCACCTAGTCATAACTAACTACGTGTGTAATTAACCTAAGTTTGTAATCAAAGATCAAAGCGTCACGCAAACGGTTAGCCTGAAAATTGTCTATGGTTAACCGCTTCACTCATTTTATTAATGAAAGGGCATGCTATGCTAAAGACAGGGCATCAAGGTTACGTATGACTTGATCAGTCATATCATTTTCCAACATTAAATCATGCAATTATAGATTCCGTGAATAGTTTGTGCTTGTAAATTTTTTACTAGTATTTAAATCGAAAAGATAACTAAATGTTAGCTGATCGATTTAAGTACTGGTAGGTCACGTTGAGGGAAGAATAAGCAGAGGAAGAGCGCCTGCCCGGTGGACGGATGCTATTCTGGAAGCCCTGAAATGCAACACGCAGGCGGCTATCCGTCTAGCCTAGGATAGGACCTCTTGGAGAGCCCTGGTCCGCGATGTTGCTATTGGTGATCACGACCCTCAGGCATGAGGACTCGACGACAAAGAAGAACTAAATGTTAAAGTTTTTAAAGTCGAAACTCGGTTTAAATATTCTTAGCATCACCATCATCATCTTATCTTTATGTCCCCACTGCTGGGACACGAGTCTTCCCTATGGATGGATAGGAAGAACGGGCCATAGACCACCACGTAGGCTCAGTGCCGATTGGTGGTTATAAACGACTGATAATGCAGCCGGGACTAACGGCTTTACGTGCCTTCCGCAGCACGGAGGAGATCGAGATGATACATTTTTGGTCACCCATCCGATGACCGGCCTTTGCGAAAGTTGCTTAACTTCAGCACTCGAAGACTGGGCACGTTAACAACTGCGCTATCGAGCTCCTTATATAATATAATAATATTCTCAGCATTTATATAATGATGACACAATGACAAAACAATGACACACATGTGTACTATCTATATACAGGGTGGCTCATTCAAATCGGTCAGTATGGGAATGTCTGAAACTATAAGACATACGAAGATTTGTTCTTAGGAACCATGTCACCGATTTTGATAAAAAGAAAAACTGCATTCATACATTTGAAAAAAAACTGTACCCAGCTCGGGAATCAAACCCGGTTGTTTTGAAAAAATAAACTTACACTTTTTCTATTTAAATATCGATTGTGTAGGTCTTAAGCTGTAAATGTCTCTAAGAAACATGATGTCTAAAATTAATAAAATGCATTGTTTTGACATACTTTAATTTATCATAGTAGGTGTTCGAAGTGACCACCGTTACAATATTCAACAAGTTCAGGCATGTAAAATTGTCTCTATGGCTGTTTGTATGTACCTCTCTACTTGTTACATACACCTTATCATGTGGCATTAGCATTGCATTAAATCTTTAAAATATTAAAATAATAAAAAATAACTATTAAAATATTGTATTGAAAAAAACGGTGGTCACTTCGAACACCTACTATGATAAATTAAAGTATGTCAAAACAATGCATTTTATTCATTTTAGACATCATGTTTCTTAGAGACATTTACAGCTTAAGACCTACACAATCGATATTTAAATAGAAAAAGTGTAAGTTTATTTTTTCAAAACAACCGGGTTCGATTCCCGAGCTGGGTACAGTTTTTTTTTCAAATTTATGAATGCAGTTTTTCTTTTTATCAAAATCGGTGACATGGTTCCTAAGAACAAATCTTCTTATGTCTTATAGTTTCAGACATTCCCATACTGACCGATTTGAATGAGCCACTCTGTATATCTATACTATACGTGAGGCAAAAACTTTGTACCCGTTTTTACGAAAATTGCGCGGACGGAACAGTATGAAATTTCGCACACTTATAGTTTATATAGAGAAGGTTATCCAAATGTTAATATTTTTTTTAAAATTATGCATAAAAAATACATTAAATCAACAAAAACAACATTACACACACTACCATGTATTTGACACACACGTATTGTTTGTCTTTAATGCGGCTGACATCTGTCAATGCCAATCCAAACTCACATTTTATCTTTTTTAATTTTTAATTTTTAGGATTCAATCCGTGCAGCCTTAATAAAATTACGGTCAATTTCGACCACTAGGCGACCACTAGTAAATATAAATGCTGAATGTTACTATAATACTCATAGTCTCCCAGTAGTCAAATCGTACTGTACTCTACCTATTATCTATTTACAAATAACTTAATTGCAAAACATGATGAAATATATATATAACCTTAAATAAAATTACAGCCCACAGACTAAACGATGGGTCAAGAGAAACTCTTGGAGCCATGGTATTATGTTGTAAATCAATAGTTTATCTTTATTTAATCTTATCTCAATCTAACCCATGAATGACGGAGGAAAAGCACCTATGCTGTTATGAGAGCAAGATGTTTGTTGTTATTAAGAGTGAAATAGATGTTACTTAAGTTTGAGTAAAAGAGCTTTTGGTTGTTTTTATTTTGATTATCATTTAAATTTTGTTTCTTTGCTAGTTCTATTTCCCTTCTTGAAATGAAATGAAAAATATTTATTAATTATTTATTTATTTTCTTTTTATAGTTACATTTATTTAAAAAATAGAAAGAAAGGTGCAAGTGGTACCAAACGGAAAATTTGAAGCCGGGTTGAAAATATCATCGGGGGAAAGGGATAACTGCTCAAGCGTCAAAAGGGCACCTTTTTTAAAGAGGTATCGTACTGACCCCAGTGTTCGACACATTAAGCACAGTATTCGACGCAGTTTTCACCAAAAAATAACATAGAATTTCATTTAAATTTTATGGAATGATGAAGTAGGAAGCAGGGCGTGGTCTCAGTTCAATAGTTGCTAAAGACTAAAGTCAGTTGCTGACCGATAGTTAAAATAAATGTCGAAAATGGGCTCCTGTCGAGCACCGGTGCCACCACCCTAGTCATTTCGTGCTAACGCATTTCAACTTCGATCAATTCAATGCTGTCTATGTCGCTAAAATTCTTTAGCGCTTTGAAAATGTAGAATCTATTCAATAACCCTGTATCTTGCATTATAGCATTATTATAATATAACGTCTGAATGTTTGTTAGTAAGAAAAATGTGTCTTACTTGAACAAGAAAACAAGTCGTCACCGTCACTTAAAAAGTAAAAAAATTATAATAATTATATAATGTGATAATAAATGTTATTGATGTATGTCGTTTTTATCACAATAAATAAATAGATAATAAATAAATAGTATATTTAATCGTAAAAAGATAACTATTTCTTTAACAAATTAAGTTAAAAACACAAACTGTCAATCGAACCGACCGCGCTGCGGGTTGCCAATTGGCAAAATTATCATTTGCTGCGTTCGTGGGGTGACATAATGGCATTCATAGACGAAATATCGGTGGAAAACCATTGTTTAAATAATACCGTGGGTGGACGGAAACCGGAGGGGCGGGCTAATACGTGACTGAGTGTTCGTTTTTAAAAATAGTTTTTTAATTTTTTTATGATATTGGGCTTGAATTAGTTGAAGAGGTCGATGGCGCTGTGGTAAACGCACTCGGTCTGCGATTACTGAAGTTGAGCAACTAACGTAAAGGTCAGTCCTAGGGTGACCAAAAATTTATTATCTCCAGCGCCTCTGTTTTGGAAGGCACGTAAAGCCGTTGGTAGCAGTCGTTACCAACCATTAATCCGCACTGGGCCCGCGTGGTGGTTTACGGCCCGTTCTCCCTATCCATCCACAGGGAAGGCTCGTGCCCAAGCAGTGGAGATATAAAATGAACTGATAATGATGAGCTACACTTTCTGCATGATGAAAAGCGGAGCCCACCGGAGTCTCTATAGACGCTAGTGATGGTAAGTAAAAAGAGCTTTGTCGACCATGAAGTTTCTGATATGCATAAATGCTCATGCCCTGTTATTTCTCTAGCTCTTCAAACATAAACATATCATATATATATAAAATTTAGTCGCCCACCCGACCCATCATGCATGTCCATCGGTTGCAATCACCTTTGGATAGATGGCACTAATGTCGCTCTAATCATTACAAAAATTACAAAAATCAAAAAGCAGTGACAAAATTCAGCGCTTACGTCAGCCTTCCCGGTAGCATAACGGTCAGTGCAGCCGCCCGGATTGCGGAAGACCCAGGTTTGATTCCAGGCTGGGTCGGGTGGGCGTTTAATTTTTTAACTGTTTTTTATATAAATATTTAATTCAGCTTAAGTGTAGTAATTAACACTTAAAAATAAAAAGTAAAAATAAACATAGCAATATAACTATTTTGTTGTATTTAAATATAGACTTTAATACCCCTCTAATAATCTTAATATGAAAGTGTTCTTTAAATAAACGTTTTTTTTTATCTTCTTTCTTTCTTTTTCTTCTTCTTTCAGTAGTCTAACAGAGTAAATTTACGTTTAATCACCATATTATGGTGATTAAACGACGATTTCTCGCATTCAAGTCAAGCACAACTGAAAATACGTTAAGCGTTAAGCTATAAACACAATTCGTGTCTCACTACTCACTGAATGCGCGGCAAGTGTAATCCACATGCGTACAAATGGCTATTACAATAATTAATAAGAGTGCGCCGCCCCAGCCGGGCTGTCGCTAAATAACCGCTTGATCACCGAG